>JAPFSC010000016.1:0-733195 GCA_030777805.1 Fusarium sp. MBC 364
AATATATATAATAAGAGCTTCTTCTTCCTTATCTATAAGTAACTATAGGTAGCTTATCTTTAGCTTAGTAATATTATTATAATTAATAGAATTTATATCCTTAAGCCTCTTTATAATATAAGTAATAGATACTTAAGTAAAGCTAGGATATTAATCTTTAGTATTATAGAGTATAAGTAGCTTCTTTACCTATAAGGAAGTATTATAAAAGTAACTTTAGAAGTATTAATATAAAAGAATAACTATATAAGTAGCCTTAAGATTAATATTAGTAGGTATAATAAAGTTAAATATAATTACTTAGATTTTTACTAATTAGTATCCTAGAAATTATTAGTTTTAGTAGGTAAAAGTAATAAAATTGTAATACTAACTAGTGTAGGGCTATCTTATACTTTTCCCTTATCTTACACTTTTATAGCTAACTAAGCTTACTTAGTTAGCCCCCCCTCCCAGCTAGCCAACGAGTAGAAACAAAGGGGTTAGTACTCACATAGGACCTTCACCCTCTTAAGAATGAAAACATAGGACACGAGGACCAAATATTCGAAGGATCACTTTGCATTCTATGGCGTATTGACTAAGGCAGGCTGAAAAGAAAACAGCCCAATGGGCAACACCAGACCACAGCCTGATTTTATTTGTGTAGATAAAGGTGCATATATCACATATGAACTAAGACCGAATGGAACAGATTGTTTTATTTGAGATTGCAATTATTGGTACATCCTTGCTAGCTGAACAATTTCCATGTGCGTTGCCGTCATGAGGCTTTCTTCACCCAACCGCTCACTTTACCCTCTTGGTACCCTTGATAGTACAGTATAGCCGTATGAAGTCTCAGTCCTTGGAGGATAAATCGGGCGCATGTGGTATGGGCTGCTAGAACCAGGCTGAGAAACGTAAAGTCTCGAACGTCTCGCCATCGCAAGATATCGTGGACGTGACTTGGGATTGGAATCACTATAGGAATCTACGACCATGTATAGTTAGCTACAGTTTCTAATCATAGGATCGCAGTACACATTAGAGAAGGTTACAGATCTGTAACAGATATATAAGAGACACTTCCTCGGCGACTCAGACTGGGACCCAGGTTAATGGCCGTCTTAGAGCGATTGTCATAATCACGATATATTAGTACAATTGGTGGTGTAACAATATAAACTATAGAAGCAGTATATTATCGCGACTAAGACATTTGATATCTCAGGTCTCATCCCTCTCTTGTAGGTAGTATGTGTATGAGGCGATTAGAAGCTACCACAGATTAACTCGGCCAACAACCGGACATGAAAACAAATATAACAAAGGGAACAGTCGTCTTCAATTCCTACCTTTGCACATAAGCATTTGATGCAATTGGCTGTTCTGTCCTCGTTCATCCCTATAGCTGGTGCACATCTATGGAGGGACGTTGCCATTAAGGCCGATGTCGGCGGTGCACCCAGCTTGAAGCTTCTCCTCACCAACATTACCGATACGAAATGTCAGGTATAAAGAGACCGCATTTCCGTCATTCAATTTCAGACTTAATCTGATAGATCAATCCAGTCAACAATCAATCAATCAACCGCAATCATGACCGATCAAAAAGATAGATGGTCTGCCAACGTTTGTCTCTTTACCTTTTGATACCTGGCTAGGCACTTACACGGATTTTAGGCATACCAGCACTCGGCTTCTTTTGTCCCCAAGCTTGCGACAAAGGTAATCTCTTGGCTAGACTTGCAGAAGGATGACATTCTCCTTGACATTGGTTGTGGCGGTATATACTCTAGCCCATATCCAACTCTGCGGCAGTTGAGCTGATTGTCTATACAGATGGCATATTGAATGCCGAATTCGCCAAGATCCTTTCGCAGGGGAATGGGTCAATGCATGGTATTGATAGCTCGGTATCAATGATCAAGGCTTCCCAAGAACTGTGCAAGGATAGTCAGAATTCCACATTCGAAGGTAAGGTCTTCAAGACTATCGCGTCATTGTTCACAGCTGACTTGTTGGCTTCGTAGTTCTGGACGCTACACAACTCATCTCAAAACCAGACCTTCAAAAAGGCAGCTTCACCAAAGTCTTTTCCAATGCAGCTATGCACTGGATTCTACGTCCCGAAGAGACCCGCGCCCAGTTCTTTGACGGAGTATATGCTTCACTGGCTCCTGGCGGCACCTTCGTCTTCGAGATGGGCGGCTTTGGCAACGTTTCGGAGATGCGCGCTGCAATTCTAAGCTCCGTAGCTCGACGAGTGGGTATGGAGAAAGCTCTGGCAGCAGACCCCTGGTTCTTCCCTGATGAAACATGGATCACGAGTGCCCTTGAAGCAGCGGGTTTCAAGGTTGAGCGAGCAGAGCGCGAGTGGCGGCCAACTCCAACAGACAAGGGGGGCGTTGACGGTTGGACAAGGCTCATGGCAAGTCAGTTACTGGATGCCGTCACTGATGAAAAGGAACGAGAAGAGGCAGCGAAGGAATGTATAGATGTGCTTCGGGAAGTGTGTCGTAACCCTGGTGGTGGAGAAACGATACACTATGTCAGGCTGAGGGCTATAGCTCACAAATCCGAGTGACAACACCATATTTTTTTTTTTTTGGCACGATATAACCTGATCGGTAACTCAAATCCATAATATCAAGACAAATTAACGCATTGTGTTGATATTCAGCTGTAGTGAACGAACAAACATACAACTTGAAAGTGTATCACCACTGTAGGGTAGCCGCAGTGATTAGTCATTTTCGCCAATCGAAGATTCCAGGTTCTCTGCGTCAGCGTTCCGCAGTTGCCTTACCATTCAGAACCACATGCACCTGCCCCGGATCAAGGGGCAACAAAGCCCAAGGCACCTGCCCTTGACGTGGACTGATGGCCAACTCTAAAAGCGATGGGTTTCCTAAACACCACCAAGCTTGCATCGTGAACATCTAGACAACGACGTCATCGTTAGACCCTGGACATCTTATCCACTCCTGTAACGCACTTACACACCGAAACCCACGTCTTACCTGCAAGTCACTTACAACACGATGGCTGAACACGATGCCCTTGTCTTGTCGTATAGCCACCTGCCAAAGTTTCCCAGAGCAGACGATGCATTGCAGATATTGAAAAAGGTGGCTTCTATTGTGAAACCTATAATGCGAGCTCGTAATTGGAAAGTTCGACAGTTGGCAGAGTTCTATCCTGATCAACAGAATCTTCTCGGTAGGTTTTACTGCGAAGCGTGAGATTGACTGTCATGTTAAACGCAGTTGACAGGTCTCAATATAAATCGAGGAGCTAAGATATGTCTTCGCTTACGGTACGCAGGAGATCGTACCCTGTTCATGCCCCTTGAAAACATTGTAGATACTATGCTCCACGAGTTATCTCACATTGTTCATGGTCCTCACGATGCCAAGTTTCACGCTCTCTGGGATCAACTCCGAGACGAGCATGAACGACTTGTTCTCAAAGGCTACACCGGCGAAGGCTTTCTCTCCGAGGGACGACGCCTTGGGGGCTCGAGGATGCCACCGCATGAAGCCCGTAGACTGGCCAGAGAAGCTGCAGAAAAACGTCGATCCCATCCCGGGACTGGGTCAGGGAAGCGTTTGGGAGGATCGGCCCCGCGCCCAGGCGAAGACATTCGAAAAGTCATTGCGGATGCTGCTGAGCGGAGAAGCAGAATTCTCAAGGGCTGTGGTACAGACAACCTGAGTGAAACTCAGATTCGGAACATCTCTGATACTGCTACAAAGAATGGTTTTCGCACACAGGCCGAAGAAGATGAGGCCAACGATGCAGCCATTGCTCAAGCGCTGTGGGAACTGGTGCAGGAAGACAAATCGGTCGAGTACGGGAACTCTTATATCCCTCCCACAGCAGACAATCCTACTGGGAACGGTGGTGGAACAGTAATCCCTAATGGGGGACCCAGCCGTAGTTCAGAGAGGTCTAGAGAGCCTCCAAGTTGGACATGCGACACTTGTACTCTGCGCAATCCTGCCAATTATCTCTCTTGCGATGCTTGTGGGATGGAGCGGTCCGCAAGGCCAGGGACACAACCGGTTAAAGATAACCGCCGATCCAGATCGCCGGTATCCGAAAGACAACCTGCTGTTATTGACTTGACCCGGAGTCCGCCACGAGATCGGCGACCCTCTGCTGCTAAGACATCACGAAAATCGAAACCACCAAATGAAGTTCAAGGAAGTGCATCATCAAGACCTCAAACTTGGGAGTGCAGCTATTGTGGGACGGAGATGCAAAAGCAATGGTGGACATGCTCAACATGCGGGAAAATGAAGGACAATTCACGATAGTTAACCAGAGAATCGCATTTTCCTTGGTCACTTAGAGGATGGGAAACTTTGAGGACGAATCAATGCCACGGACCCCTGGTTCTTGTTTCTTGCTTTGTCGATCAACAATGACTTCATTGACGCTCGTTGAATGGAAACTCGTATGTCTTGGCTTCCAATCACCAAGTGGACTTTTTTCCGAGACGAAGGGCCAAGATGCAGGGGTCAACCAAGATCGTGTCTTGAGATTCTCATAAAAATATGACGTTAAAGAAGACTTTGCAGGATCCGGAAAAGCGCCGATTGGAATTGGAGATGATCTGCAAGGCGGGCTTGGACGCCATCGGGGGGGCTTGTTAACAACTGGACCCTAGCAGAAACCGGTGGGTTGGAAGACTTGAAAGAATCGAATGAAACAACTCAAGAACTGTTTACTACTGTACGCTTGAAGCGGCTGCTGAAGGCCGACCTAACTCGGGAGCGGATGCAAGTTCTAGCGGTAAACTTGGTGAATTGCATGATGATGGATCTGTCAATGAGTCAGAACTGTATGCTGAGGCCTGAGAGGATTTTGACTTGGTTTAAACAATTCCATAGCGCTAGACCTAGGAGGCTAGGAGGTAGAAATCGACGATGCGTATTTGAAACGTGCATAGAATCGCACGGGTACTTTTTTTCTTCAAATTGAATCTGGACCTGGCTATCAGGTCTGGATGTCTCTGGAATCAATTCTAGATCACTCTGAATTACCACAAATAGACGAAAGTATGCAGCTAATTAGTTCAAATGCCTTCTTCGGAGGAAATTGTGCATTTCACTGTAACACGATCAAGCACTGAGCTGTCAGCTTCGCTTCTTTGGCGATGGGCACGGGCACAGTAAGACTTTCAGTTGCGGTCACAGTGTGCTGATTGGTCGTGTTACTGAACATCAAGCAGATACAATAGCTAGGACGAGCTAATTACGTTAAGGTAGCATAACGTGCGAACCCCATATTGTATTCGGAAAGATTTGCTTTTATATCCCAGATTGTGTTTTGCTTTATTCAACCGTTTATAACTCAAAAGTGTCTTCGTGCCTGAAAGCCCGCTCGCCTTATTCGTCGGCTCGCACGATCTCCTGTGTCGTGCATCAACGGGTGGGTACGTTGCACTCTTGGTAGGTTACAGGGCCAGATGGGGATGCGACTCTAATTGCAACCACATCAAACCAGATAGTGTTATACATACTGTGACAAAGCTTAGGTTCTCTACGAATCCTTGCCAGCATCACACAATCCCGACGCACTGACAGAGACACATTGATGAGGCGGTGGTAACATATTAAACCAAAAATGCCCAGTCTTTTATGGTGCAAAAAGAACAATTTCGAAAAGGTAGGCTTGGTTGGGTATCGGTTGTTGGAGCTGTAAGTTGCCTTTAGTTGCACGGCGCCGACGAATTCCGAGCAGATGACAGGCGGCTCATCCTATGATAGGCGGGATCGTTGGGAAACCAAAAGGTTGGCGGCTGGTAGAATGATAGGGTATCCCATCCATATTATGCACTACGCTGTAATGGTCAATGTACAAACCCCATGATGGATTTTGGGTTTCCGTGCAAAATCCCATTTGACAAAATGAAGCCTAAACAGGAGGACAACGATGAGGATGTAACCGCAACGCCACGGTAACTCTCGCGCTTCGGTTTCAACGTCGAACGGATGAGACGGGTTAATAAATTCCGATCACGTAAGGATTCCTTCGTTTACGGGTCGTTCAACTGGTATGCCCTGGTTGCGGGGATCGAGGTTATCCGTTCCCATGGGATGGCCCTGGTTGTGAGTTAGACAAGGCCAGCCAGACCGCCCTATTTGTGCTTACTTGGTCTTTTGCGCTGTATTGAATTGGGCACAGATTGTTGATCGGCCTAATTCTGAATGCAAGCATCTAGAGCCTCGAGCCTCGTCCGACCACCTTCGGCTTTGAGCAAGGAAGCGTTTTGTCCGGGCTTGGTTTGTGCTCATTTCCACGTAAGGCTGGTGTTTACCTGCAGCAGAACTGTACCGTGTGTCTGCCGTGTGCCAATTGGGCCAGCGAGCAGGTTCGAGGTGCGACATACGTACCGAGTTAGACTGGACTGGAGCCACCTCGGATGCTGGTGAGCTTGGAGGCGCCAGAGCTAAGGAGTTAGCCTGCGATTCTGGTTCTGGGCTCTCGTAGATGTTGGTTTCTGCGGCCAAGTGTCTTGCCTAGACACAGAGGTAGGATTCGATTAAGTTTAGGGTCATCGGTGCTCGGGCTCTGTAGCAATACGTCGTAAACTGCTCGTGTTGTAGCTGTCATATCTGTTCACCGCAGGAATCAGGGCTTGAAACTGGAGCCGGTGCTATGCCATGCCATGCTACTCGGATTAGGTGAGGTAAGGTACAGTCGTCCAATACTGTCTGTAATCATGCCTCGATCGGCATTTCATCAACAAGGTAGGGTGGGTCCGGCTGTGGAGGCGATCCCGACCCTGGACAAGGCCGCGGCGCTCACACTGGTGAGCAACCGACTTCAACCGCCCCACTCACCAGCACTTTAAAGTGGAAAGAACCTCCACTACCCACTCGCCCTGCCCCCGGCACCCACCCCGTGCAGTAGTGGAAGAGGAAGACCTTCTGCGAGGCGCTGGAAGGGGTCCGACAGTGGAGGTCAGGGTAGGGTGTTGGACCCTCTCTTTTACTGTACTACAGACTCCCTAACTCCTCTCGATGGGATATGGATTGGATGGGACCCCGCCCGCTGGACCGTAGGTAGACTTGTGAATTGCTGTAGTTTGTAGTGTAGGCTCGGGTACCTCTTACCCAAGACCTACACCTAGGTATCGTGCGTGTGTGTCTGTGTACCCAGGCACCCCAGAGCCCAGAGCGAGCATCCCGTCAGGAAGGTGTGTCAATTCAGGGTCCTTGCTTGTCCTTGCCGCCTCGGGCGTCGACTTCTGACTGTAGTGAAAATCAATGCCTATTCCTTTCAAATGCTGTTGCACAAAACCAAAACTTACCATTTTTCTCTTCTCTCAGTCCTTTGTTCTGTCTTTCGGATATCTGTGGCTGCATTGCATTAGCAAGCAAGCATCTGATCTGATCCAACTTGCCGAACTGTCCATCGCGTCTCTCATCCCATCTCAGCTAAGCTCATTCTGTGAAAGCTATCATCTCTTGCTTGCCCAGCTCTACAGTACGATCGACACAACTTGTTCAAGACGCCTGTCTTCCTCAACCAATCTCCTGATCCTAATCCAACTCATATCACAGAGACCTGGTGTATCAGCTTGATCTGCGACCATTTCATCTCTCGCCCAACCACAGCTCTTCTCTTGTTCCTGACAAGCCGACTAAACCGTCTCAACACGCCCTTCAAAGTCTAATCCCGTCTCCGTCGACGCCGTACCCAGACAAGCTAGATCCTGGGCTACGCATTGCTTGACCTTTACGGCACTTTTTCCCCTCTGCGCCATGCCAATTCTTCGTCGACGGTCACTTGTCGATTCCTAGTATATCAACTCCACTGACACTTGCTTTTTGACTCGTCCTGGCGAGGTCGAGACCGGCGGCGCCCTAGCCATTATTTTGTCCGCGGCCATTGCAACCGCAACTTGCAACTTTCAATACATCCTCTGCTCATACGCTCGCTGCGGCCTGTGAGCATTACGATTTGTTCACGAAGCAAGTCACGCGAAAAGGCGTTCTCTCTCCATGCCTTGTAACGCAGCACCGACATGAGCCCTCCCGCACAACCTCGTGACAGCAGCCAAACCCGAGCTATTAGGCCCGCAGGAACTGCTCACGATGCCGGATTCCCGTTGACTCGCCCCGAACCTCATCATAATCATATCCAAGCTCCTGTTCCTACCGCTTTTGACCATGCGCGACCGAGAGCTACCTTCGATCTAGTGAACGATATCAAAAGTCAAGATGCAACTCCCCGACCATTCACTGGAGGCCGTTTCCTCAGAGACTTTGGTGATGCATCACGCTCACCCACACAGAGTCCTTTCCGCTTGACGATGCCGAGCATGTCTCCTGGTCAACTCGCATTCTCAGCAATGCAATATCTACCCGTACCAACCATGGTTCTTAATAACCTCAAAACGGTTGTCTTAGCGAACGAGGCAATGGGTCGAATGCTGGGACTTATCACAGACACTTCAGAAGATGATGATACTCTCTCTACCATCGAAAACCTCCGGGGTCAGACACTATCTCAAGTTGGTGTTGATATCCTCCAAGACGGACAACCTGTGTGGGCAACATGGGAGGCATTCCTCGATTCTCAAGTGGAAGAAATGGGCGTGCGAACTGCAGCAAAGGATTCACGACGACCTTCCCAGTCCGGCGGCGATGCCACACCCACCGCGACCACGATGCCCATCCCCGAAAGGCGCCCGAGCCCACCTTCTCGCAAGCCTCAGGACTCCATAGTTGAGGTCGTGATTACACGTAAAGGCGTTAACAAACCGACCCTCGATAAACTCTTTGACCCCAAAGACTCCGATTCTCAGATCTATGCCAAAATGATCATTACTATATGGGAGCTCGAAGATCACCAGATCTTCTTTACGCTTACCTTTACCAGCACAGAATCTCCACCATCTACTCTTCTCAACAACAACAAAAGAGCCATCGCGAAACCGAGTATACTTGAGGCTGCCGAGCGCAAATCTATCACCCACTCAAATCCATCATCAGTTGCGTCAAGTCGAGACTCCAACTCGCCGTCTTTTCACAGCCCAGGAATCGTCACTATGTCCTCCAGTCCCTTCCCACCGATGGGCCCCCCTTCGGCTGCGACTCATTCGAGCACACCGTCACTACTTCAAAAAATGTTATTAATGAAAGATGCCCTTCTGAACAATACCCAAATGCCCATTCTTGCCATGTGGAAGGATGGCAGTGTCACATTCCCAAATACAGCTGCTCGAAAGCTTTTTGAGAAGGAGGCACCACTTGACACATCTCTCAATGGGTTTGAACTCATGCGATACTGGCACATCTATACTGAGGACTTTTCAGAGCGCCTTGAGGTTGATGAAATGCCCATATGCAGGCTACTAAAGACAGAGAAGCCGTTTACTGGGCTCCGAGTCGGCATGTATGATGAAAACAGAAGCAGGAGAGTCTACGATGTGCTCGGTGAAGCAATTCGTGACGATTCAACCGGAGAGTTCCTTGCTGGTGTCGTGACAGGGAGGGACGTTACTGTCATGACAGAAGAAATCACGCAGATCAAGGAGCGAGACGAGGAAAGATTCAAGCTTATTTGCGATACGATGCCTCAATTAGTTTGGACAGCGACACCAGATGGTCTTGTGGACTTCTGGAACACTCGGTTCTACTTATACACTGGCCTAACACCTGAGAACAGTCTTGGAAAATCATGGGTAAACGCCTTTCATCCGGACGATTTGGTTGAAGCCCACAAGCGATGGCAACACTCGCTTGCAACAGGCGATAGCTATGTGACAGAATATCGATGTCAGAGCAGAGATGGTGAATGGCGTTGGTACCTTGGCCGGGCGATGCCTCAGCGAAACAAAGAAACCGGCAAGGTTGAGAAGTGGTTCGGTAAGTGTTTCACCACTACTTGCTTCGAGATATAGCTCATAATATCCGACAGGCACTTGTACCGATGTTCACGAAAGCATTCAAACAAAGATGGCCATGAAGCGTACCCGACAACAGCTCCTTAGTGTGATTGCTCACTCTCATGTGACAATATTCACCGTAGACCCCAACCGAAGAGTCACAATGCTTGAAGGCGCCTTGATCTGGAACAACACCCACGAGGAGAATCATGACGGAACAAGATGGTTTGTAGGAGAAAACATGTATACCGTGTTCAACCGCTTGACTGCACAACTCGCGGACGGGGAACGCCCCAAATTCCTTGAGCCCATCGAGCTTCTCCTGGATGGAAAAGCTACTGAAGACCTTAAAGAACACGGCATAGGTAAGGGCCGAGTGCCTAGTTAAACCTTGAAACATCTTGCTAATCTAAAAAAAGACGACCGCTGGTACCGAACTCGTTTCCTTCCCATTTTCGGCAAAAAGTCTCAGGAAGGAGACGCTCCGAGCACCACCTACGTCGAAGGGGTTATTGGCGTTATCATGGATGTGACAGAATTGAAGATTCGCGAACAAGCATTGGAGAAGCAGTCCAGAGAGAAGCGAAAGGCTATGGCGAACGAAGCGGCTGCCAAGGAGGCCAATAGGCTAAAGAGCCAGTTCCTCGCCAACATGTCCCACGAAATTCGAACGCCTATCACGGGAGTACTGGGAATGGCCGAGCTGCTAATGGGAATGGAGCTGGATCAGGAACAACAAGAATACGTCGAGAACATACAGAGCTCAGCGACATCTCTTCTTACCGTTATCAACGACATTTTGGACTTCTCAAAGGTGGAGTCTGGACGACTAGACATCGAGGAGGTGCAGTTTTCCCTGTCACACATCGTCAAGGAAGTGGGCAGAATGCTACAGTTTGCTGTCGAGCGCAAAAACCTCGATTTCCAATCAGACATTGGCGATGGCATTGAAAACGATTTGGTCGTTATCGGAGATCCCGGTCGCGTGCGACAGATTCTCACCAATCTTCTTACCAACAGCATAAAATTCACGAACCAAGGATATGTCAGATTCTCAGTCGTTGCGGAGAAGGAGACATCGGAATCTATCGAAGTGAAATTCACAGTGGAGGACTCAGGCATCGGTATTCAGGACGACGTCCGCAAGAAGTTGTTCCAGCCTTTCAGCCAGGGTGATGCTTCAACTGCCCGGAGATTTGGTGGTACTGGACTAGGCTTGACTATCTGCAAGAATCTGCTAGATCTCATGCATGGCCGCATAACGTTAGAATCGAAGGTTGGTATTGGAACTCGGGCGACTTTTTGGGTTCCGTTCAACAAACCAAGCGGTCCGGCTGAGGCGGGCCTTGCTAACGCAGGTGCCATTCCCGACCGGCTTCAGTCTGAGTTGAGCCTATCTTGCAATAGTTCGGAGTATGACCAGATCGTTGGCACTCCTCCAGTATCTGAAGGAATCCAGGCAAGCACTTCAGGATCACGCCGAGCTCGTTTTGGCATAGCATCAAATTCAAGCTCCGACCAAGAACTCCCATCCGCAGAGCGGGCCAAAATCCATGTTTTGGTAGTCGAGGATAAGTAAGTCGCCAACATATCCGTATGAGACAACCTGGCTAACCATCAATAGTCCCATCAACCAGAAGATTGCTACCAAGACAATCGGGAGACTTGGGTTCCAGGTAACAGCTGCTTGGAACGGCAAGGAAGCTCTTGAATACCTTGGCGGCGTTCAAAAAGGCATCAACCAAAAGCCGGATATCATCCTTATGGATGTGCAGATGCCCATTATTGACGGCTACAAGTGTACTCACCTTTTGCGACATCACATGCCTTACAAACCTCTGGTTCAAGACGTGCCAATTGTGGCTATGACAGCATCAGCAATTCAAGGGGATCGCGAAAAGTGTACCAAGGCCGGCATGGATGACTATTTGGCCAAGCCGGTCCGGGGTGTCATTCTCGAGAAAATGCTTCTAAGATGGTGCCATGCTCGCCGCCGGGTACCCACAGCTCCGGACCCATCGGCTTCAGACTGCTCAGAGATGAGTGAGCATTGTGACAATGCCGACATTCCCAACGTTGGTATTGACGACGACGACATGCCACGTCCGGCTGAGGAATTTAACGGTAGTCCTATCACACCTCGACCGTTGACGACGAACGGATATCAAAACGAGCCATCGCCCTTCGACTCCACAGAATTATCCCTTCAAGTTCGGCGTCAAGAAGGGGAGACAGAGTGGTCCAACAGACTACAAGAGACAAAACTTATCGATGCGGCAGGTGGACCATCGAGCTACCGCAGGAATTCATATCACGAACTACAAACTGGGGATTCGTTGACGGAGGAGAACGTTAACAAGCTAAGAAGCGAGAATCAGTCCACAACCCGTCGATAAGTGAATGGAACCATTAGTGGTAGTACGGAGCCGCCGACCGATCGGTCCAACCGAACCGACACTATAAAAGCACTTTTATATGATCGTCGATCTACGGATATGCTCCCCCTGCTGGGGAGTAGACTCCACATTTACCAGATCAGATCTTACGTGGAATCATCTTTTTTTAACCCAACTCTTCTTTCGGCTACAGCATTTGCGACAAAAAAGCGTGCATGCATTAATCAATAAATGGTGGATATGGCGTTGAAACAGGTTGACGCTCACATTCGAGTGCGCAGGAGAACTTGGCAGAGAGCATAACGGAGGAACCATGCGTTGAGATTTCTATTCCCTTGTTGCGCGTTTGGCTTATAGACGGGGTCCATCACTCTGGCAAAAACGGGAGCGGGAGCACTTCTTTTCTTCTTTTTCTGCATGGAGCAAAAACATGCCTCCAATTACATAGGCTGGGGGGAATTTTATGTTTTCAAAAAGATAAGGAAGGGATCATTTTAGTAACGACGCAGTAGGAATGACGAATGACGGAATTGATGGAAGATACCTTTCTTTTTAATTTGTTTTAATTCAACTATTTGAAATATTAAAAGATCTGCTATAATGGGCAACCTGCGCCCTGATAACCCAATCGCACCGCTCGCTATGAATCGTTGTGTATAAGCAATTCCCTTGATGCTAATTTTGTCGTCAAAGGTCGTGAAATATGCGCGTTGTAACCAACGCATGCAGTCAATTGGTGCCCGACAAGGACATATTGACTTATCAACTTCCCGAATGGTGGCTTACATTAGACCTCGGTCTCGATTCCGGGCTTATTGGTGTGGTGTTCAAAGACGCTAGAGGCTTTGTCTCCAACGCGCCCGAGCTTGCCCTTGATCCACTTGGCTGTGCGAGGGGCCTATGCTCATCTGTCAGCTCCGCTCTTATGCTTCGATGGTGTTGATGTTGACCCTCCTAAAAGCGGGAGGGCGTAAAGAGAAACATGGGAAACACGTGGGATCATAAAAGGGAGGGGGGACTTGGGGAGCTTACCTTCCACTGCATTAGACCCCGATGCTGGCGATGTAGCCGCCTGTCTCGACGACGGTAGTCCCGTACCTTGTCGATAGGTCCTTGTTTCTGGTTGCTGCTACCATCCGGAACGCTGTTTTGTTCCCCATCTTCGTCCTCTGTATCCGAAGAGCTTGAACTAGAATCAGAGTTACTGCCTATGGAGCCTGAACGAACACGACCGTGCTTCTCTTCGTCTTCAGACTCCACAATGCCAGCTTTCTTCTCCTGATCGCCAACTTCAAGATTATCGTGGGCCATCTCGATGACTTCCACAACATCTCGAAGGTGGTGGTCCTTGCTCGCCCATCGAGAATGGGCACTTCCCTGTTCACCTGTTAGCAATAGTTCGGCTTTTGCTTAGATAGGGTTTCCAAAGGGAACATACCAGACCGGCCCAAAACGTAAGCTTCAGCTTGATCGTACCCAGCTTCTCGCCGCACTCTTCCAAGCAACAAGACGTAGCACGCTGGAAATCTCCTTTCCAGATTGGTAGTTCCAACTCTGTCTCCTCCTCGTCGACAATGTCCTTTAACCATAGAACAGCAAAGGCGGCGGTATCATCCCCGAAGAAGCCTTTGTCTCGGAAAGCAATGGACATGCAGCTACTATATCTTGAGGAAACAGCCAAAGCAAGTGATTTGCCCCGTTTTGACTTCCAAGTAATGGTTCCCTGATCCTGTCCATTGTCCTCATCTGTGTACATCTTTGCACTGCTAATCTGGGTTCGGAACTTGAGCTTTGACGATCGAAGATCCTTGGGGCAGTTAACAACTGTGGCGGAAGGCTGCACTTCAACAGTGCCATATTGCCAGCCCAGAAGATTCCTTGGTGCTTTGAGTTGAACGCTGCGCCATACAAGGGAGATACGAATACGTCCAAAACCAACACCACCAGTCAAGGGCCAGAAGCTCATGACCTGAGAACGTTCGCGGAACACCTCCGCAAGGGGCAGATGGACGATTCCCAGTAAAGGATCGTCCTCTTTGAGACGGGCATCACGAGCCGTGATAAAAACCTCAGCATCTCGCCAATCGCGGATGAATCTTTCGCAGCCAGCATTGTAGAAAGGCTTTGCGTTTTGAGGCTTTGTTCTTGTCTTGAAAATCTTTCGGTGATTGAGGATGACGGTACAGTATGCGCTTGGTAGGCCTTCGCCAGTCTCCTCTTCGTCGGTCGCCTCGGCATCAGTTGCAGCTTTACGCTTGTTGAGTCGCTCCAGTTCAAGGCCTGTGATGTTGTGGATCTGGACGCTCAGTATACCACTCGGGTAGTCATCAGGAGGGGGTGCTGAAATGATCATGGCGTCTTGCTCGGCCTTGAGTTCCTGTGCCATTTGCTGCTCAAGCTCGCTGGCGTCACGCTCCTTCTTGTTGCCCTCCTTGTACATGGTCTCGCGAAGCTTGCGTTCGCTCGATTCCTTGACAGTCTCCTTCAATTGTTGCATGTTGCGGACTTCGGTGTTATGCGTCTGCTTCTCGAACTGACATTGTTGAATCCGGGTCTTGGAGTAATAACCAACACTCCAGTCCAGTTTTCCAGGCATGTCATCACCCGACTTCAAAGCCCTGAAACCATCCGAGCGATGCCACATCTGCCCGTTAGATCGATCATCCTTCATCAATTCCTTGATTGGTATTTCGATTCGGCCGAGGTCGTCGTCTGCGGTAAACCTATCGGAGTCCCACAGCTGTACACGCACTCTTTCGTCTACGTCGAGTTCCTGGGGCGTCACCAGTACAAAGCAAGTCTCGTCCCAACAAGGCTCCATTTCGTTCTCCAGCACTCGCGTCGTCCACATCACCTTGCCGAACTTAGCCCAACCAACCGAAACATAGCCGTCGGAACTTCCCTCCTTGATAAGCGGAATACCAGAGTCGCCCATCTTGAAGTCGTAGCCGCGTTTGATGTTGATCACTAGCACACCCACTGCGTTTGTATCCTTCTTAAAGTCATCACCAGCAAGCATGTCTTTGAGGTCAAGCGTCAGACTCTTAGGTGCAACATACTCAGCCATGGCGGCGTCGACAGAGGACTGAACAAAGTTGCTGATGAAAGGAACGTCCATGATGTTGATAGCGTGCTTGCTCAGAGGCACACAACTCACATTTACCTTGGGCTGACCAAGGAACGTAAGAGTGCATAAGGCAAAGAAAGGAGGGTCGGGAGTCAGTTGAAGTCGCATACGCATGGTGCCGATAATCCCTTGTAAGTCGACCCAAACCGGGACCTTGATATTTCCCGGAAGGTAGAAGGCAAGATACAGGTGCATGTCCTTAGTTCTTTCCTTGAGGGACTTGGAGGATGAGCGTGTGCGGTATGCGAATGCGATTTCAAGGTTGACAAAATCGCCTTCCTCGGCCTCCATACCGTCTTGAACAGCAACACCAGTGTCGCTGGATTCGCCGTCCTTCTCCTGTGTATCCTCTTCACTTTGCTCTCGAGTCATAAGCTGCCCATCCTCGTCCACTGCTCTGGCTGCAGCTCCGGTGGGGAGCCACCGGACACCAAGGATGCGAACAGACTCGCTTCCTTGCCCGATATCATCGACACTGACCATACGAACAAATTTGGGGAGCGAGGCCTGCATGACGTCCTCCAAAGTATCTGCAAGACTGGCAAAAAGATCGGGGTTGATAAGAGGCCAGACAGAGCCAATCAAGGAGTTGAGCCAAACGGTTGTCTCGGTATCATTCTGCTTGGATGCTTGGACAATACCTCTTCGGTGTGCATCCCAGACTTCGTCATGAAAGACGTTGTTAACCTTGTTGGAAATCCATTCCCTAACTGATACCACAAGGAACCAGATGGCTCCAGTACTGGCCGCGGCTATCGCCAACCAAAGAGAGCCACCTACGAGGAAAGAATTGGCTTTGGAGCTCTGCAATACTCCATGCCGCACCAGTCGTTCGAAAGTAATTGCGCCGCCAAGAATTATCGCAACACCGGCAAGTCCAAAAGTGATGCCGGTTTTGTTGATGGCTGAGAGTTCTAGACGGAGGGCATCAAAATCCGGTGGTGGGAACAAGTCGCCCATAGCATCATGGCTTTGTTGGATCTCTTGCTGCTCGCGGCCAAGTTGTTCGTCAGACTTGGTCTTGTTGTCTGCACCGGTTGCTGTCCTGTCTGTCGTACCAAACGTGGGGTCATTGACGCCTACTTCTTCGAGTGCGTCGTCGGTGAAATCGTGAATTGTGACAGGGAGATGGGTAACAGGGTCAGTGACTTCTCTCCGTGCCCTCTCTCGCTTGCTTTTCTTAAGCTCCTTCCGTCTTTGCTTGGGATCTGATGCCTGGCCAACTTGTGAAGTGTCCTGCATCTCTTCTTGGTCCTGGTCTTGCTGATTATCGCTCCTCTTGTCGTCATTTCCTCCATTGGATTTGACGGATTCTAAGTTGGCCCCGCCATCTTCTCTTGACCTTTGTTGTTGAAGGTAGTCATCTTTGTTGCCGCCGTAATCTCCAGCTTTTGGTGAAGGTGGAGAATCGGGTCTGCCTTCAGCTGCATCTTGGCGGGCAGTTCTCTCTTCTCGATATTTGGAGATGGTAGGAATAGGATGTCTGGCGCTGTATGGAGTAGTGAAGCGACGATGCTCCTCCGCGTCATCTCTTCCAGACATTGCGGCGAGTCGCTCTCACAGAAAGCTTTGGGGAAATCGAAACAGTAGCGACAGATTAATGGTGTGAAGACAAGAGATTGGCAATTGTTGAAATTTTAGAGTTACAAGTGAAGCTAAATTGGCATGAAGAGGAAGAAGAATAAGCCAAGAACAAGACGATAGTATAGATACTATGTAAGGCAGGTAGAGATGTCATGGCATGAAGACAGTTAGACAGGGTAGGTGGGAGGAAAGTGGTGAGCTACTACGTCATAGGATAGTGGTTGGACCTTCCATGCCGATGTTTCCTTCTTGGCGTTACGATGTTATAGAAATAAATAGATCTCCATCGCGTACAAGCAAGTATTCTTTGGTATTCTCGAGCTTGGCGAGTCAATGCTTGGTTGAAAAACTCCATACTTGGCATAAGCTTGACAGTGATAAACCTCAGATACAACACCATTCTGGAAGCTAACTGTGCCACAGCGCCAACCTAAGAGGCGTTAGCTGAGTTAGCGTGTTTATACTGATTGTAGCCTGTTTATACCCGAATGTTTCGGCTCTCAGGCTTTTCCTTCCAAATTAGTCTCGTCTCAATTGTCAATTGGGTTCTGTACCTGTATTAGAACTGACCGTCTCATCTTGTCTTGTCTTTCTTGCAGACACTTCATCTCATCACATCACATCACACAGACTTGCGCACAGAAGTTGGGCTTTCTTGGCTTACGCAAACGCGTCAACTTGCGGGGAGCCACACTACGTACGCAGTCAGTGTCCCTGGCAAATGGTGGGGTATCGAGATCGCCAACCTGGGAAATTTGTCATTGTTTGATGGGAAAAGCTTGTCGCTTTGGATATACAGTACCAACAGGCAATGGTAAGTAACTCTGGGTCTCATTAAGTCGATGCTACAGATTTCAATCCTGCCCTAAAAGCAGGTTTTACGGTTAGTCGAATCATACTGTACGCGACAGCTGACGGATATTATGGTCCGTTATCTGCAGCGATGAATTCATGCTGACGATCCAGCCTTTTGTCGTTCGTTTAGGTTAGATATTCGTACTTGCGGCTGTCAATTCGGGTTTGCGCTAATGTTCAAGTAGTTAGACATGGCTTATTACCGAAGCGGCACAATCTCTTGCAGACTTTCATGTGAGGCTTGATTATCCGGGCTTCGTTCTTGACTGTTCGGCCCCACTACTCCGATTGCTAGCCAGGCTAACCTACAGAGAGCATCGAGGACAAGGTCAAGGTGAGAGAACTGTTGGTTCGATGCTGACGATGAGTTCCAGTGTTGGATCGGCCACGATGAAACAAGAGGCTTGCTTGGGTCACGCGACCTAGCCAGAAATGATCGAATACAAGAAACCCCTGACTTGAAAATCAAGACTTGTCATAAAGACTACCGGTTGTCTAACGATGGCATACAAGCTGGCAAGAGATCTACACAAGCATATGCTCTTATGGAATACAAACACAGTCTCAGACTGTAGTCCGACGCAAACAAGTGATGCCGAAGCTAGCTTCAGGTGATACTGTCGCACCTAGGGATGATAGAAAACGTTGGACAAACAGATCTGCGCAAGATTATTCATCCCTCACTCGCTCTTGAACAAATAAAAAATAAAGATGGAGTAACGGCTAAGCTTTGTGTAATGTGACTGTAGGCGGTCTGCTTTTTAGTGTGGACCGCCTAAGCTTCCTGCGACGTTAGCAAAGTTCTTGGCTTTGGATTCGAAACTCCGGCCGAGAAAACGGGAGGAGAGGGCATAAATGTGAAGGGAGGTTGTCGAATGACAGTCATTCGATTTTAAAGGTTTATATCACCGTAACGAGGTGCAGCCGGTCCATGAACTGCATATGTATTTGAGTCTTGTTGGTTGGTATCACCCCGGAGTCGCTTATTTATCTGCTGATTCCCGAGTATTCGGTTGTCTTTTGACTCCAGAAAGGAAGTAAATCGTGGGATTGGAAACAATGAAATCATGCCAGGGCCAAGAATAAGATAGTGGAAACTAGCGCCGTCACAGTGCAGTAAAAAAGGTTGGGCAAGGCCCGTCGTTGGTTGCATCTTGGGGTTTTAAGCGCCCGGGACAATAGCTTGGAGACCTTTAGGACACTTTACAGGGCGCCTCTTCAGGGTCCTCCAGTCGGTGACTGGCCCAACGGAGCGTTGGTGGCTTTAAGTTGCAGCGTTCCAAATTTATTCAACCACTCACAAGCTGTAGAGCAGTAATGCCCAGGCCTCTAATAGGCGCCCAGGAATATGCAACCATTTTGGTCTATCCCGTCGGGTCTCTAATGGGATGAGTTGTGCATTACAGTAAAAGACATGGAAGTAAAACCACATGGTCCCCCAGGTTCTTTTTGCCTCTTTTCAATACCTATTTCTCGAGACTTTTGCGACAATCAACTCCTTGTCCCGATACAGCTATATCACCATTCAAGTTGCATTGAGAAACAACCCCTGGTCTCATTCTCATACCTGGGTCAACTAGTATTAACCGCCCCGCGAAACAGAAACACTTGGAGTATCCGCATCAAGGAGTAACTGTCTCATAGCAAGCAACCCGTTATTGATTATTCTTTGCCCCCTCTTCTGTAACGTTTCAACTTCCGCTGGTGTATTCACGATATCTCGGCATCCACCTCTTCCGTACTCGATCTGGCAACTCGATACCTCCTGCCAATACGTATTATACCTCTTTGGACAAGGCTGTTAAGTCGCACCTGCATCATAACTTCGGATCACGGATCTTCCTCTTCTCAACGTCTGTTCGTTTATGAACCCAATCTCTCTCGCGATCTCATCCGAACTTTTCTCAACCTTCTTTTGCTCGGGTCGCTCTCTTGTCATCTCAAACCGTCCTCAACACCACTGGCTCCTCAGCCACGACTTTCGCTTCCTTTTTTGCTGCTGGATCAGTGTACTTTTTTTTTTTTACTTCTTATAAGGGTTGGTTACATCAATTAATCAGCTCGTTTTTTTGTGTCTTTCCCTACTCTTTTCCCGAGAGGTTCATCTACAGCAGTCCTGTCGCCGGCCGACTGACTTCAACTCTCATTTAATTTACTTACACAACATAAAACCGCAAAGATGGGTGCGCAACTCGGGTTCGTTGAATTAATAAAGAAGCAGTTTGCGCCCGGCAAACTGCTCTTCCACTTTCTTTTCTGGACGTTTCATTGGGGTATCTTCGCCTACGGATGGTAAGTTATTAACCTCTAATGGATCAAGGCTCAACTAACCCATCGTCAGGTGGAAGCAAGCTGCCGATGCTAGACTTGCAGGTCTTAACACACTCAAATTTTCAGTATGGATCTCACGAGGTGCTGGTCTAGTTCTCAGTGTCGACTGCATGCTTATCCTTCTCCCCGTATGCCGAACTATCATGCGTTGGATTCGACCCAAGATTCGTTTCCTCCCACTCGACGAGAACCTGTGGATGCATCGTCAACTCGCCTACTCCATGCTTCTCTTCACCTGCCTTCACACAGGTGCTCACTACGTCAATTTCTACAACGTTGAACTCACACAGATTCGACCCGTTTCCGCCCTTCAGATTCATTATCAACAACCCGGTGGTATCACTGGCCATATCATGTTACTGTGCATGCTGCTCATGTTCACAACCGCCCATGCTCGCATCCGTCAACAATCCTTTGAGACGTTCTGGTACACTCACCATCTCTTCATCCCCTTCTTCCTCGCCCTTTACACCCACACAGTCGGATGTTTCGTGCGTGATACTGCGGAGGGTATCTCACCATTCGCGGGTGATGAGTTCTGGGAGCACTGCATTGGTTATCTCGGATGGCGATGGGAGCTCTGGACTGGTGGTTTCTACCTTCTCGAGCGTCTCTGGCGTGAAGTCCGCGCTCGTCGACAGACAAAGATCACTCGTGTCGTCCGTCACCCCTACGATGTCGTAGAGATCCAGTTCAACAAGCCTTCTTTCAAGTACAAGGCTGGTCAGTGGCTCTTCCTCCAGGTGCCTTCTCTGTCCAAGTACCAGTGGCACCCTTTTACCATCACTTCATGCCCCTTCGATCCTTATGTGTCGGTTCACGTTCGACAGGTTGGTGACTTCACCCGAGAGCTTGGTGATGCCCTTGGTGCCGGTGCTGCTCAGGCCAAGCTTTACGATGATGTCGATCCCATGGGAATGTACGAAGTTGCTCTCCAGAACGGTGACCAGATGCCCGCCCTACGAATCGATGGACCCTACGGAGCTCCCGCCGAGGATGTGTTCGAGAACGAAATCGCTGTGCTTATCGGTACTGGTATTGGTGTCACTCCTTGGGCCGCTATTCTCAAGAACATTTGGCATCTTCGCAACTCTCCCAACCCTCCCCGCCGACTTCGACGTGTCGAGTTCATCTGGGTTTGTAAGGATACTGGTTCGTTCGAGTGGTTCCAGACTCTTCTATCATCTCTTGAGGAGCAGTCCAACGAAGCAGCGCGCATGCCCGGTAGCACAGGAGTCGAGTTCCTCAAGATTCACACCTACCTTACTCAGAAGCTGGATATCGACACCGCTCAGAACATTGTCCTTAACAGTGTCGGTTCTCAGATGGATCCCTTGACCGAACTACAATCACGAACCAACTTTGGTCGCCCTGACTTCCCTCGTCTGTTTACGACCATGCGAAATGGTATCTTGGACCGCACATACCTCAACGGTCTAGAGTCGCATATCCGCACAACAGTTGGTGTTTATTTCTGTGGTCCTTCAGCTGCTGGTAAGTTCTACAACTATCTACTCTCAATTAAGTCTCATGCTAACATAATCTCCAGCTCGTGACATTAAGGTTGCATGCAAAGCAGCAACAGTTCCCGACGTCGAGTTCCGATTCTGGAAGGAACACTTCTAAGCTTGCGATCGTTTTGATTACTTTCTTTTTAATATCCAGGATACCATCAAATACAGTAAATTCTGCATATAAGCTCTCAAGTCCACTAGTCTAGGTAGCGAAATCTTGAATGCTATGATAATGATTCAACCAAATTACTATTACTTGCCGGTGGCAATGAGTTCGCCGGCATTCCTTGATATGGCAAATTCTGCGCCGTCTTAAATGTGTGATCGTCCTGTTTCAAGTATTGTCTTCGGCATGCCAAGTATCAGAACTGAAATTCAGACGCGGCCCGGAGTATGCCCCGGTATAAATGCCTATAGTGGCACACATGTGCATATGGTAGGGCCACTATGTGTCCTGCAACCATGAAGAATAATATAATATAGTATTTATAGCTAGCCAATATCGGCATCTTGGCACACCCTAGTATTTGTTTCAATCTCCGCTTCTTGTTTCTCCAATTAATACACATAGAACTGCTGTGTAAGTGGCAGGGTCTCTGCAGGCGCTGCCTCACAAACCTCCCCATCAGCTTCAACAGTATAACTTTCTGGATCAACATGCATTTTAGGCTTAATATCATTATGTCTCATATCACTCTTGCCAATATCACGGCATCCGCGGACTGCCTCGATACGGCTGCGTAGACCATAAGAGGCTATAGCACCCGTTTCGATAGATGCGGATGAGACGAAGAGAATGCTTGTCGAGGCGCAGTGCTGTGAGAACATGGGTCGAGCAATAATGGGCTGAACTGTTGGGATAGAGGCATTGGGATCACCCTGTACAATGTTAGTAACTTGTCAATAAGAATATTTAGAGCGGACATTACCATCTGAGCATATGCGATATGTCCGCCCTTAAGGACATAGCTAGGCTTTGTGCCAAACCACGCAGGATCCCATAAAACGAGATCCGCAAACTTGCCAACCTCGATGCTTCCAATAACATGGCCAAAGCCTTGCGCAATGGCTGGGTTAATAGTGTACTTGCTCACATAGCGCTTTACTCGCGCATTGTCAGCCCCCGTGCCTTCGTCTTCTGGCAACCAACCCCTCTGGACCTTGTTCTTGTGCGCCGTGTTCCATGTTCTCAAAATAACCTCTCCACAGCGACCCATTGCTTGCGAGTCTGAACTCATCATGCTGATGGCGCCTTTATCGTGCAGCACATCTTCCGCAGCAATGGTTTCGGCACGGATACGACTCTCGGCGAACGCTACATCTTCGGGAATGTTCTTGGATAAGTGATGGCAGACCATCAACATATCGAGATGCTCATCCAGAGTGTTGCGTGTAAATGGTCTTGTGGGGTTTGTAGATGATGGGAGGACATTCTGATGCTCAACCACAGATATGATATCTGGTGCATGGCCACCTCCGGCACCTTCAGTATGGTAGGTATGGATGGTGCGGCCCTTGAAAGCTGCAATGGTAGATTCGACAAAGCCAGACTCGTTGAGAGTGTCTGTGTGGATGAGACATTGAACATCAAGCTCATCGCAAACACTCAGGCAGGCATCGATAGCTGCTGGTGTACAACCCCAATCTTCATGCAGCTTAAGACCACACGCACCGGCGTTTACCTGATCGCGCAGACCCTCTGGCGAGCTATCGTTACCCTTGCCTGTGATTCCGACGTTGATGGGGAGCTGATCACATGCTTGCAGCATCTGTCGCATGTAGTGAGCTCCGGGCGTACAAGTCGTTGCGTTTGTGCCAGCACTGTTATCATGATAAGCCTCCGAGATAATGTTGTACGACGGGTAAGTGAACCAACCTTGGGCCTGTACCACCACCGAGCATGGTAGTAACACCGGATGCAAGTGCCTCTGGTACTTGCTGTGGACAGATAAAGTGAATATGCGTATCGATTGCACCAGCGGTGACAATCTTTCCCTCGCCTGCAACAACGTCGGTGCAGCTGCCGACCACCATTCCTTCTGTCACGCCATCCATGACATCTGGATTACCTGCTTTGCCGATTGCCACGATCATACCTTCTTTGACACCAATATCGGCCTTGTAGATACCTGTCCAGTCAACAATGAGGGCATTCGTCACTACTAGGTCAAGAGTCTCGGCGTCTGATCGTCCAGTCGCTTGACCCATTCCTTCACGCAGAGTCTTGCCACCACCGAATTTACACTCATCGCCGTAGACGGTCATATCGTGCTCAACCTTGATCCAAAGATCTGTGCTTCCAAGACGAACGATATCGCCTGTCGTAGGGCCAAACATGGTCGCGTACGAAGCGTGGTCCATCTGGAAGGCGTCTATGAAAGCCATATCTCCTGCAGGCTCTGGCTTGTAAGCATACCCAGCTTCTTGTAGCCGGGCAAGGATTTCGTCTGCGCGTGAGAGGTCAACGACGCCCGATGCGAGGTTGTTACCACCACGGATTATACGGTTACCGCCGATCTCGACCAGAGTGACTGTCTTGGTATCTCCAGGTTCGAATCGCACTGATGTTCCGGCTGGGATATCGAGACGGTAGCCATATGAGCGAATACGATCAAACTCAAGTTGTGGGTTTGTCTCGATGAAGTGGTAATGAGATCCAACCTGAATAGGTCTGTCTCCTTTACTTGTCACTTGGAGACGGATCCTCTTTCTTCCTTCACTGAGAGTGATTTTCTTTGTCTTGACAGGTATCACTGCACCAGGTTGCCTGTCAAGCTCATACTCCTCTGTGGCCGCCATAGGAAAGGCACTGTTATCTGGTACGGGCAGAAAGCTTCCGTACAGAGCTCTCCTCAAGTCTCCATCGTCTGAGCTGATGGGATTATGGACTGTGACGAGGTATGTTCCAGAGGGAAAGGTACCCTCAACTTGGATCTCATGGAGGGTTGTGCAGACTGAGGGCAAAACATGACGACGTCCCAGCATCGTCGCACCCAGCGCCATCAAGTCAGAGACAGTATGGTTTCCATCTCTGATGAGTTCATGGAGGTTGTTAGCGATGAGAGCCTACAAATTCGTCGTTTTAGTCACATCTCGCGATTGAGTAAAATATCTCATCAAGACTCGACATTACTCACCACAGCCTCAGAATGGTTCAACTTGACGCCTCTCGCCAATCTTCTCTGAGCAAGCAGTCCCAACTGAGAGATGACTAGCTTGTCGATCTATAGAGCGTGTTAGAGAGCTGATACTCAGTCTCAATGTGCAACAACCCTGCTACGGCCATGTCTCCAACCAACGACATGACTCGACAAACTGGGTCTAGGCTTGGCGGATATAACGAACCTCTTTAGGTACCAGATGCATGTTTGCGATGGTACAATAATAAACTACTATGGAAATAGGTTTAAAGGATCAAGATAAAGAAGGGGAAGAGTGAAGAGTAGGTAGTAGTAGTATGGCATGGTGCCTTATTCTCGGCACGGAATAGCCGTATCAGGCCTGGTAGGCCTTACTTTCCACCATGACTTATTCGGGCGTAACATGACATGCCCTTCACTCTCTATTTCCCCCACTGTAGCTTAAAGATAACAGCATTTTCTTGGGGTTCCCGTCTTATTGATAAGAAGAGGTCGATCGATTGGTCACATACTTGCGCCCGTCCTTGACAGGGATTTACATCAGCGAATACTTACGATGCAAACTGCCATTGGCTCTGAACTTATCGGGTTGTGTACACTGTTATACATATTCGATAACGCTTCAAAGGATCTATCTTAATTGGTTTGTGTTTGTAGAGCAGCCAATCAGACACAAGATACTCTTCTATAAGTGTAGAATACCAAGACGCTTGGCTCTAGGTCAAGAAGTCAGAGTAATTCTCTCACTTCGAGGTAGTTTGGATAGGCATGTCGGCTTCTTTTATTTCCCGCACCCTAAGCATAGGGCGCGAGTATTCCATCACTCTCTTATTAACATACAGTTGTAACTCAGCCACTTCAGATTCAGCTCGTAGTCTTCATGCTGTATCCATTTCTTGAAGTAAACAGTAATTGGTGGTATCTTCCAACACAATTGATCAAACCTCAACTCCGATTTGTACCGTCAAACGCCTTTCCTCGAATCAACATCTACCAGAAGAGATTGGCATGGCTATAGGACTGCTATTCCTCTTCCACCTCCTCATCCCACTGTTCCTTTTCCTTATTCATAAGTTCCGCCATATCCGTAGGCTTGAAGATGGAACTTTCAGGATCTTCCATTCTTGGAACCTTACGCAGACTTTCATCGTCAAACACAGACCCGATAGTGTCGATCCATCGTTTTCGCCTTTCCATGAGTGTCTTTGTAAGATCACCAATGCCAGGTCGAGCGGTGCCCGCAGCGCCTCCCACAAAGTGGCTGCCGCCACCTGCACCTCCGGGCCGTTTTGTCTTCTTGCTTTTACCCATCGTCCTGGTCCGCTTGAGATATGCGGCCTGTACTTGAGAGTCGAGATCCTCCAAGATTGTTTGGTATTCCTGATATGCCATTCGTTCTCGTACGAGATCTGTCATGCGAGCTTTGCGTGCGCTGTTGATCAACATCTGGTCTTTGAGCTTGTTTTGCAGAAGGCGTAATCTTGCTGCAACCTCGTCATCGTAATGCCCGTCGAATTCTGCTTCCAATCCTTCCAAAGGTAGAAACCCAATATGCCGAAGTTCTTGCTTTATACGTTCATCAACTTGAGAGTATTCCAACTTGGGGTGCGAAGCCTTCTTCCAAGCCTCTGTTGATGATTCTGGCATAAAGGCTGCGGGTTGTTGGCTTGCTTTGTCGTCGGTACTGGCAGGCTTGTCGTCACCATCGGCATCACCATTCATGCTAATGTCTCCATTGGTGATTCCATTTGTCGTAGGTTTGTCATCAACAGACTGCGCACGAGCCTCAGGCCTGAGTGTTTGCATCAAGCGAGCCAAAAAAGGGCCAACAGATAGCTTGTCGGTTTCTCCGACATCGTCGTCCATGTTATCGATGCTTCCTCGTGGTTGATTTGGCGGTAGCTTGTCGCGTCCTTGTTGCGGTGTATCGATCGACATGGCGCCGTCCTCCTCCGCCCAGATTTCTGTATAGTGTCGCTTGCCACGTTTGGGCATGACGAAAGGGGTCACACGATCTCCTCGTTCACGCAGGAAGGCCAAGTCCTCCTCTGAGAATGGTCGAAAAAATGGTTCGACATACGTTGAGAATGTACTGAAGTTGATCTGACTGTTGGGTTTGGCATTGCTGAAGTCCTTGTCTGGTGGATCGCCAGCAATAAGGTTCGCAAGATCTGAAGGGGGGTAGGTCGAAACTGAGTAAATCTCTTTGCGCTCCTCATCGGGCATCCCAGGATAAGTTGGTCTAATTTCGTAGATCGTGGGATCGGGAAAAGTCGAGGGGTCTTCGCCGAATGTCATGGCTTGAGGCTGTTCGCGCCGGGGTGGCGCGCCTTCATCGTCAGAACTGGAGGATTCGTCTTCGTCTTCTTTCTTTTCTTCCGTTTTTGGCTTCTTGTCACCATCACCAGGTGAGCCAGCATGTGTAGGAGACAAAGGAGAGCTTGGTTCGCGGTCGTGTTTGCGATTTTTTGAATCTCGCAGCGGCGACGAACGTTCTACTGAAAATTAGTTTCATTTACTCACAAGCTTAAAGTGGTAGGCAGCTGCCTGCACCGACAACCGACTTTCGCCGGCGCATGCTTTAGGCGCATAGTAAATCAACATACCAACATTAGTCTCCTGCGGTGCTAGTGAATCGGGCTTCTTTCTTTTATGCTTTGGTCGTTTTCCTTCTTGTTCACCCTCGGCGCGGCTCCCATAATCTTCGGATGGTCGCTTCTTACGCTCATCCGCCAAATGTCTCATGCCGCGGTCATAAAACGTCGAGCGCTTCTCCATAATATTTGATAGGCTCTTTAATCGTTCGATCATGCCGTCGAGGCTCTTAGAATCTGGAATGGTCGCATTGGAGGCAGACTGGTCGACGATATCGTCGTATGTAAGATTGCGGAAAAGGATAACTCTCGTGTTTAGATAGTCTGGATCGTAAAAATCTTGTGGAGGTAGACTAGCTGTCGCGACTGGAGCCGGCGTAGTGTTGCGGCTCTGCTTCTGTATTGCCGAGTTCTTCTTTCCCGTCCCCTTCTGACTCGACCCAGGCGGCATGATGGCGAGTATTTGGTGGTGCGACCAGCGTGATCTGATTAGGAAGTCGATTAAATGGGTTGATGAGATGGTATCGGAGCTTAAGGAGATGGCGTTTGATGAAATGCGACGAGCTGAATAAGAGAACGACACGGCTCGGCTCTAAACGCGCGATGCTGGAGGTGCGTCACAGGGCAGGTGGTGGTCGGTACGTACCTTCTTGCGTTACCCCTTGATGTCCACTTTAGGTTCTCGCTTCAGCTGTGGGCTGTGGAGGAGAAGGAAAGGATGTGAGTGGTTCAGAGGTTTCAGAGCTTACAGCAGGTACGGATGAAAGGATTATGTTACTTCCGTTTGCATTCACATCAATCAGCATTGTTTTAATTAGAGTCTTTAAAAATTTAAAATATTGAATGTTGACTACAGTGATAAACCCGTATCAATGGAATTACCGGGATCAAGGAACAATATACTTCAACCAGGCCGCGGCGCAAGGTTAAACAAACATCAGACTGACGCTGCCAGCTGCCACCAGCGGTTTATATCAAGAGCCCAACAATGGGAATGATTGAACACGTCGGTAGCCAGACTTGTTTTGACAATGCTCTTCAAATAACCAGTAATCAATTCTGCTCAAGCAATTCTGGGACTGCAAGTTCCCACTAATCTGGGCTTCCACACATGATTACCAGTAACATATCTTCGAGTCGCTAAGTTTTGAGCTTATCAAGTATGTTCGTTATAGGTTTCTCGCTGTTTCAATATACAGGGCCGTCTTATTCCGGCTCGTCGGAACGCTTGTTCTCTATCTATTGTTATTCGATGATGGCAATCCCCTCCGCAGGCAGGCATCAGAAGGGCTGGAATAACCGATAACTCCCGTGTAACTCAATTGGTCCTTTCTCTATTGCCACGAGGAACGTTTCTACTGTTTATGCCACTTTCATTACAATCCTAGAGGCTGTTGTAGGTATCCTTACACTGGTGTTGAATGCTACATGTGGTGGGCTGCTCTTCTCTGATTGGTTGCTGGACTTGCAACTTGGAACGACCGACTAACACGAAAACTCCAAGCATGGTTCATCAAAGCAAACAAAGAATTGCAGAATGCTGACATTTATATCTCAATTGTGAGGTATCATGAGTATATTCTTTTCAGGTGAATAGCGAATTCATTGAAATAATAGAACAGTCGACGACTCTCCTTAGTGTCATGACCATCCATATTGCAGGGCTCTCATCGTCTTCGACTTCACAAACCAGAGATCGTCGTCTCTAAAGAGTTGAAACCGATACCAAATCATACCCCACTCACACGATATAGAAAGTACCAACTCTTCATAGCGAACGAAGGATGGCACATGTCTGCCGCCGCCGCGGCCTTGCAAGACCCCTGAGACTCTATCAACCACGAACATGTGCTTCACTTATTGGTTCCCACCCCCATTACCCACCTCTAGGCTCATGCCTAGAATGAACACTGATGGCGGGGTTATCATGACTATCTAGTGGGGTTTAGTAGATCAACAGGGTCCTGCAGTCAAGAGCAAGTCAATTTGCGTCGGGGACATGTGCATGAGGCGTCATGGCCTTTCTGCCGAGACCATTGTTGCCGAATTGAGTTCCAAATCTGTTTCCGTGTCTAATCGAGTGTGCCGACGTATATATCCCTGGCTTGTCTCGTTCTTCTTTTCTGATTTCCTGTCATCTTCAACTTGATCGTGTGAACTGGTTTCAACACAGCTTACACAGCTCCCTTCTTTCAACACTTATTCTCTCAGCATACAATGAGAGAGTACCATGGCTTCTCATGTATGCCTTCGCTCAATCCTCCATTCTTACACCTATTAACCGAGTTCCTAGGGTGGTAACATGTTATCTTTAGCCAACGCCCAGTCTCTTGTCGCTTGTATCATTACGACAGCGCTGAGTATCGTTGGCCTTACCTCAATTTTCTCCAGCAAGAGCCAGGACGAAGCCCCTGGCTTAATCAAGTCATTCTTCCTCTTCTTTTACTCTTCCTTCCTCAAACCCCACCAGGGTGACTCTAAGGGCAACCAACAAGATGCCCTCGAGAGCTTCTACAAGAAACAAGCGGGTGCTTATGATGCTACCCGAAAGGTCCTCCTCCGTGGTCGTGAGGATATGTTGGCTCTTGTCGCCGCACAGATGCAGGCAAAGCTAAAGGAAACTGCCTCTAAAGATGGCAACAAGACTAAACGAATTTGGGTTGACGTGAGTCGCAATTGAACACTAGAATGTTCTAATAATAGCTGACACACCATTTCTTAGATCGGCGGTGGTACTGGCTTCAACATTGAGGCCATGGGCGCATTCGTTGATGTCCCTACCTTCTTCTCTAGCGTATACCTCGTTGACTTCTCCCCGTCTCTCTGCGAGGTGGCGAGGAAGCGATTCGAACGCCTTGGCTGGAAGAATGTCAAGGTGGTTTGTGAGGATGCTCGCAAGTTTCGTCTCGAAGATTATGAATCTGGCATGCCTTCAAAGCCGATTCCTCCCCGTTCTCCAGCTTTGAGCTACTTTGACAAGCCACGTCCCGACTTCGGTGGAGCAGACTTGATCACCATGTCATACAGTCTGTCCATGATTGTGAGTTTACCTGGTTAGTCCCTTGAGCAAGTGCTAATTGCATACCAGCCTGACTACTACTCGGTCATCGACTCTGTCACTTCGCTCCTGTCTCCTCAGGGTATCATGGGCGTTGTAGACTTCTATGTGCAGAACAAGGTCGACTTTGCTTTCCGAAACTACACTGGCGGGCTTGTGGATCGTCATGTCAACTTCTTGTCGCGAAGCTTCTGGCGATCCTGGTTCGATCTCGACCGAGTTGGCCTTGAGCCCAGTCGTCGAGATTATCTCGAGTACAAGTTTGGCACTGTTCTCAACGTCAACACCCGTAACAAGGGGCTGGGAGCTATTCCTTACTACATCTGGCTTGGATGCCACAAGAAGCCTTTCTCGTCGTCCAGTCTTCCCCATGAGATTGTTGAGCGCATTGATGCTTTGGTCACTGAGTCCCCCTACTTGTATCCTGCTAACCACGGAGATGCCTTGACTCGTGCCATTGAGAGATCAGCCCCCGAAATTCGGTCCAAGGCATTCCTAACTGCTGTTTCCAATCTTTCCTCGAACCTACCACTGCCATCGTTCTTCTACCAGAACCACCACTGGCGCATCTACTACGATGAGCAGCTTCCCAAGCATACTCAGTTTAAGGACGAGTATATCTATGCTTTCACATGGGAAGATACCCGCGTCGATGAGCGTCTCTTGAAGTTGGGTGCTGATGATAAGGTCCTTGCTATCACTTCCGCTGGCGATAACATCCTCTCTTATCTCCTCCAGAGCCCTGCTCGTGTTCATGCCGTGGACCTGAACCCCACACAAAACCATCTGCTCGAACTCAAGGCAGCTTCATATACTGCCCTCCCCTATGAGGATTTCTGGAAGATCTTTGGTGACGGCAAGCACCCCCAGTTCCGTCAGCTTCTTATCACAAAGCTCTCTCCTCATCTTTCTGGTCGCGCATTCCAATACTGGCTCAAGAACGTCCACGTCTTTCAGAACGGCAGTGGTCATGGTCTCTACGACACTGGAGGCTCGCGTCACGCCATTCGCGTTTTCCGCTGGATTGCTCGACTATTTGGTCTACAGAAGGCTGTGAAGCAACTCCTCGAAGCCAAGACCCTCAACGAGCAGCGGGAGATCTGGCGCCACAAGATTCGCCCTGCGCTTTTATCTAAGCTTGTTTGCAACTTGGTCGTGTCTCAGGAGAGCTTCCTCTGGGCTGCACTTGGTGTTCCCAAGAACCAGCTGGCCATGATCGAGGCTGATCATGCTGACTCGGACTTGGTCAAGGGCCCCAAGCCCACTGCTAAGAACACTCGCTCCCACGCCATCTGGCATTATATGGTCAACACTCTGGACCCTGTTGCTGAGGAGACTCACATCGCCGCTGACAACCCTTACTACTATGTCTGCATGGATGGCAAGTTCTCACCCAAGTGTCATCCCGACTATCTCAGCCCCCGTGCCCACACAAAGCTCTCTCGTCCCAATGCTCTCGATGGTCTTCGCATCCACACCGATGAGCTTGAAGAGGTTATCGCGCGCATTACTCCTGGCACTTTGACTGTTGCTGTTGTCATGGACAGCATGGACTGGTTTGACACCGGATCTCGTGCCGCTTCTGCTCAGATTACAAAGCTCAACCGGGCGTTGGCAATGGGTGGTCGTGTCCTCCTTCGTTCTTCTGCTTTGACTCCTTGGTATATCAAGGAGTTTGAAAGCCATGGCTTCACTCCCAAACGACACGGCGCTCGCATTGACGGAGCTTGCATTGATCGAGTCAACATGTATGCTAGTTGCTGGATCTGCACAAAGTCTGAGAACTTGCCGCCTCCTACACCTGAGATGGATCGAGCTGGAGGATCTGAGATCACGTCACTAACTATTTGATCAAGTGAACTGGAATTGGCCTGTGTAACGGAGTTAAATTTTTGGAATTAGTACAGGCATATTATTGAATTGAAATAGTAAAACAACTGGCTCGAAGCAATCCGGTTTTGATTCTTGATCGTGATGTTGGTTTGTAATGTGACTGTTAATACCGTCTCTGGAGCGCTCTGATGCAGGTTCAAGAAAACAATCGCGGAGTCCCTGGTGGGTGAAAAAGAAAATCGTCTTATATAAAATTGACGCAATCTTCGATAACTCAAAGGAAATTTTTCTATACAGGTGCCCGCGGTCACAGCCCTGCGCGACAAGTAATACTACCAATAATATGCTTCCTTCATACACATACATCAATCAACCCATCTACCAACTTACGCCTTCCAGACTCGTCGAACAGCCTCGGTGATACCAACGTCGTTGGTCTCGAACTCGTACAGTCCCACGCCGACAAGGACGGTAGCGATGTTGAGGAGCCAGTTGAAGGTCTTGCGGAGACCGGGGTAGGTCCTTGAGGGAATGTAGTCGATGACGACCTGCTGGAAGCCCATGTGGGAGTGGAGGAGGAGGACACTGCAGAGGATGGCGTCGAGAGTAGGGTTGAGAGAACCAGCAGCGAAGGGAGCGACGGTCAAGGGGACGAGGCCGGCGGCGAGGAGACGCTCGAAGGTCCAGTGGTAGGAACCGTGGGCGGAGTTGGGCTCGGGGATGGGGGCAGGGTCGTTGACTGTGGGTTAAAGTGTTAGCTATCGAGATGTCTATCATGTGAAGCCAGTCGAGTTGCGATCCAGCTTCTGGGAAAGTCGTTTCGTACCACCACCCTCAATGCGCTCTGCAAGTTCCAGTTAGCAAGAATCACTAATCTTTGAACATATATATAACATACGAGGTCCGGGAGGGAGAATAGCAGATCGTCGAGTAGTGTTGTGGAAAGCAGCAACACCCTTAACCTGAGTACGGATGCTAGGCATGAAAGCGCTTCGGGTCGCGGGGGCAGCAGCAGTGGCCAATCGAGAGGCCATAGCGGTCTGCCTAAGCAGAGAGGAACGCGCAATTGAGGCCATTTTGAAGTCTTTTGAGAGTTTCTTGTGGTGTTGTCGCGGCACTCAATTGGTGGCTGCTTCGAGAGGCTCGGGAGTAGAGTTGATGATGTATGGGATCCTTCAATTCAAACCGACCCGGAACTGAAGCAGCCTCATTGCCGAGGATCTCGAATTACATCTTTTGTGATTGGTTGGCTGCGTCCCGAAGGTTTCCCTGTGGTGTGGATACTTTGAGGTCGCTTAGGTCCAATAAACGTCAATTAAGCAGAGCCTCTCATGATTGGTCAAGACTGTTTGAACATGGATCTCGTCCGACGTCGCTTGGGGATTTTTTTGGTGCTAGCAGCTTCAAGCTCTCCAAGCGTGGGTAGAGTTTGAATACGATTGGATTGGAATTTTCACATGTCGACAGTCTTTTACTTCTGCTCTTAATATTTTATCAAAAACTGAGCGCTTCGCTCAGCACCTCAGTCATGGCGAGTCGCGCTCTCATCTCGAAGCTTCCGTCCACACGACCTGCCATATATTCGACATGTCTTAGTGGGCAACGATCCCAAGTTCGATTCATTGCGACATCATACCTCAAAAAAGTTGCGGAGGCCGAAGCAAGATGGAAAGAGAAGGGCGAAAAGATCAAGAACGGAGAGATCCCACACGCATGGGACATTCTTGAGGAGAGAGGATATATCAAGGATGTGGCAGGGTATGCGACGCTAAGCATGATGCTCGAAGCACTATATCTAACTTATACTACAGTACACCCGAGAAGATCAAGGAGATCATGCGTGTGAGGAGAATAGGATCTTATGTCGGTATTGATCCTACCGCCGACTCAATGCATGTCGGTCACTTGCTACCGATGATGCCGATGTTCTGGTTGTGGTTCCATGGCCATCCTGCCGTTACTTTGATCGGTGGCTCAACTGCCCGCATTGGTGACCCTACCGACCGACTTGAAAGCCGAGCGATTCTTTCCAACGCAGATATTTCGAAGAACATCACCAAGATACACGTCCAGTTGACCAAGATATGGCAAAATGTACAAAAGTTGAGGGAGAAGTACGGCTACGAAAAGGACTGGGCTGCCACTCATCGATTATTGAACAACAACATGTGGCTGGGAAACCTCACTCTCTACGACTTCGCCAAAAGGATAGCCAGGCATACGAGAATTGGACCTATGCTGGCTAGAGACACGTAAGTTTCTCAAAATTTCGAAAGCGGTGTTCGGAGACCTAACCTAGTATTATAGTGTTAAGCGCAAGATGACTGAAGGCGACGGAATGTCACTGGGTGAATTCATGTACCCTCTTCTTCAGGGATGGGATTTTTGGCACATGTACAACAAGCTCGGTATTCAGATGCAGATCGGAGGTTCTGACCAGTATGGCAACATCACCGCCGGTATCGATGCTCTGAAAACCATCCGCGAAACCGAGGAGGCTCCCCACCTGAAGATGCCGTCAACATGGGACCACGAGCCAGTTGGATTCACTGTTCCTCTACTTACTGACTCTTCTGGTGCCAAATTCGGCAAGAGCGCAGGAAACGCTGTTTGGCTCGATGAGTTCAAGACGACAGCCTTCGATTTGTATGGATACTTTGTCCGACGCTCAGACGATGAGGTCGAGAAGCTTCTCAAGCTATTCACGTTCATGCCTTTGGAGACGATTTCCAAGCTTATGGAAGAGCACCGAGCCAACCCTGCGGAGCGCAAAGCGCAACACGCTCTTGCTTTCGAATTTGTCTCGCTTATCCACGGTGGACAAAAGGCTGTCCAGGAGGCCAAGCAGCATGAATTCCGCTTCGGCACGAAGCCACGCGGCATTGTTGGCGAGCCTACGGAGGAATCCGGTATTATTACTCCCAACACTGCCCCGAGAAGCGACATTCAACTGCCCCGCTCCATCATGGATTCCTCGCCTGCCAAAATCCTTCACGCATGCGGTCTGGCTTCCAGCAGCAGTGACGGCCAACGCCTCCTCTCCGCGCAAGGTGCTTATATCGCTGCTCAGCCTGGTCAGAAGAGAGGCCTTGTCCCTGGAAATCTGTCCTGGACGCCCATGAAGGCTTGGTTCCCTGAGGAGACAAAGAAATTTCTTATCGACGAGCGCATGCTCATCATGCGAAAGGGCAAGCACAATGTTCGCATTGTCGAGCTAATTGATGATGAGGAGTTTAAGAGGAGTGGTCAAATCTATCCTGGCCAGCCTTACACCGGCCACATGCGCAGGCTAAAGGAGGAGCTCAAGAAACAGGTGGCAGAGGACGGCCAGGAGTTGTCGGACATGGAGCTTATCAGAATGGCGGAAAGGCAAAGGGACAGACTCAGGGTTGCCAACAACCCCAACATTGAGCTCCCTGATAAGCAAGAAATCCGCGAACGAAACAACTCCAAAGGTGGGAGCAAGGACAAATAAAGAGGCTCCAAAAAATCGGCATAGCTTTGCCGTGTAAGATAAAACTGTACTATATTGTAATCCGCATGATACCATAGAAACGATGTAAAATGTATATAACTCATGGGTATGACACGACTGGCTCTGTTTATCTGTAGAAGACTGCTAGATCGCCCTTAGGAACCGGTAACTTCTTCAGCTTCTCCATGATATCACCATCTGTCAAGTTTTGTTCTGTGATGATCTGGTCGAAATGGTGACAGCCATCTGTATACTTCTGTAGCGGATCTCCTCCTGGCATTGGTCGACTCTGACCAGACGCCAAAGCAGCTAGGTATTGCTTGGAGACGACGAATTTGTGGACTCTGTAGATACAGCCTTTAATCACACCAAACTGAACGAACCTGCGGACATCGACAAAACGTAAAACCTCGAAGCCTGCGTCTTGATGTCCTTTGAGCCATTCCATGACAGACTTGCCAGGAGTGAACGTTGACATGAGTTTGATGAGATGATAGTTGCTTACAAGACCACGGCCATGAGATACATACGCGGCACACTCATCTACCATGCCGTCGAGGTTTCGGATGAAGTCGTGAATTCCAGGACGGGGTGCGTAGCATGCACTGAAGAAGAACATGTCAAGGAGAAGGATGGTGTCGTAATAGAGTAGGTGGCGGAGAGCGGTTTTGGCTAGTTCAAGTGAGACGGAAGCCGCATGGGCGATGCGTCGAACGTCGGAAACACCATCGATATGAGATATGACCTTTTGGAGAGTGAGATCCCACGTAGGGTCAATGATGTCGGCGAATTTGGCTTTGGGTACGGGGACGTGCCAACCACGAACTCTCGGAGGGTCAACATGGTGAGGGAATAGCTTCATATTGATAGTATTGGCCTCATCTATAGAATAGTCAGTAGAAGGTCTACACACAAACAGCGCATGGTAACTTACCAACAGGAATCATGCACTCTCCATAATTATCTAGATCCTCCTTGACAATTTCCAACAGACTGTCAATAGGTCTTCTTCCAGCTCCTTTCGTCTCCGCGTTCTGACTCAGATACTCGTTCTGCTTCTCCATCTCAGAGAACGTAGAAGCTAGGCCGCGGACGACGCGCTCATACGGCACATGATCGACGTCGGCATCGAGAACGAGACCGAAGTTAAAGATGAATTCATTACGCGAGTACTTCGTATGCGGAATGACCACTGGGTGTCCTAGGACGGTATATTTTCCATCAGGCGTGTTGATGGTCAGGTAGCGATTGCAAAAGGCCTGTCTGGGGATGATGTACTCGTGAAGCACGTCAAAGTCGATGAGAGGAGATTTAGTCGAGCCTTCTACGGGTGTGATGCAGCCCGCAGGAGACTGAGCGACAATCTTGGGACCTAACAAGAAGATTAGAAATGCTCATATGTGTAAACTACAGGCTTCACTACCTTCTTGAGGGAAGAACCTGGCATAGAATATTCCTTGGATCATGTTGGGCTTGGGTTCACTGGGTCAAACCAATGAAGTGTTTGTTGTTGGGTCAAATGAAGTTGGTAAGATCATAAGCGATTATCATCCAGGCATGAGTTTCATCTGGTTCATTTTGACGATGAGACCGATGTTTTTCAGAAACAGATGCGATAATTACAGGTGATGAGTTGAGGTGAGGTTCCATGTTACTTCACTGGACACCACAACAGCGCTAGTTGGCTACCCTAAATCATGACAGGCAGTATCACCTTGGATGAACTTGACGATGCAGTTGTGGTTGCACAAACTCTTAGCATAGGTAACTCAAATAGGTACTGATTATTGAATCTCCGTGATGAAGCAATATTCTCCTAATTCGTGATAGTGGTTTGTCTATTCAATCGTTTCATGCTTACAATCACCCATGCATCCACCTTCAATAGTCAATCGTACCTGAATCACCCGTTTAATTGCAGCCTAAAGTCAATGAAATGCCGCACGCAAAACGTTGAAGAATAGTTGTATGACGTCCTCATCGTCGGTTAAAAAGGAAGCAATTTTATTTATCTTCCGAGATGATGCATACCTGGTTAGATCAAGGAGTAATCTGGCTACAGAAGATGGTGGATGGTGATGGAACCAGACAGGCGTTGGTCATGAAGTCAATAGACGAGAGATAGATGTCCTTTCATAGGTACCTAATAAGAAGAACAACTTCTCCAATATCGAGAGAGATCTGTCACTAATAGGTCTTCATAAAAAGCAAAAATAGTTCCATCAACAAAACACTTTCTCTTTTCGATCTTCTCCAATTCTTGCTTGATCGACTTGACGTTCCCTTCTCCACTGCGCGTCATTGCACCCTGGTACTGGCACCCTCTAGACCCTCAGCCAAAAAGTTGCCCCACGTCACTAATGACAGCTGGAGCAGGCAGGTGGGTTACAGAATTAACGCCAAAGGCGCCAAAATAACTCAGTCTAGATGCATGTCTAACCTTGTCCAGAATAACCACGTAATTCTGTCTCTTGGACTGTCAACGGCCAATCATTCTGACACCCTGACGGACTGGGCAACCACAGTACAACCCGAGCCGGGCTTCCCTTTCCCTGCGCCGCGTTCCATCCTACACTAGACCTGCTCTTCTCTGGGTTTCTTTAGGTTCAACTTCGCCTCTTCAAAACTTGTTAAGAGATCAGTCTTCTTAACAACTTAATAATCTTTTCGATATCCGCTATCAGATTAACTCTGAGCATAACACTTGCGATAGTCTAGTCCTCTATCATCCAAGAGCTCTCCCCGCTCTTGCTCCATCCGCCTGACCCCCCGCTATCACTTCTCAATCCCCTCGTCTCGCCTCGTTGCGCCGCGCCACGCCATATCTTCAGTCTTGCACAACACAACCGCTACCATGGCCGACAATCCTGAACCGAGCACCGAAACCCAGATCACCTTCAAGGTGAAGTCTGGCGAGGGCTCCCACACCATCACCATGAGCGACACCGCGACTGTCCTCGATCTCAAAACTAAGCTCGCCGCCGAGGACATGGAGAACCTCCCCCCTGAGCGCCAACGTCTTATTTACTCCGGACGGGTCATGAAGAACGACGATGCCTTGAGTACATACAAGATTAAGAATAATAACACAATTCACATGGTCAAGAGCGCCGCCAGCAATCAACAACCTAACCAAACTCCCACCGCCAGTGCCTCCACAGCTACCCCTGCCCCGGCCAACATGGCTGCAGGTACCGCGAACCAGCCATTTGCTGGCCTCACAGGTGCTCGATACGCCGGTTTTGGAAACGGTCTTCCGGGACTTGATATGTTCGGACCCGATGGTGGTGTACGTGTGCTTCCCTTTCCATGCTGAGGCTACTTGCTGACAGATACCTTCAGATGGGTGCTCCTATGGATGAGGCACGCATTCAACGACTCATGTCCGATCCCAACGTTCAATCGTCTATGAACGAAGCCCTCAGCAACCCTGATTTCATCAACATGCTTATCGAATCGAACCCTATGCTGCGAAATGTACCCAACGCTCGCGAGATCATCAGCTCCCCTATGATGAGACAGATGATGACCGACCCTCAAATGATGTCACAAGCCATGCGCATGCAACGAAACATGCAGGGCGGAGGAGCTGGTGGATTTCCTGCTCCTGGCGCTACCGACACGACACCTCAAGGAGCAGCGAGCGGAGATGCCCAGGGCAATGCTGGCCAAACACCTTCTGGCCAACAAAACCCATTGTTTGGACTTGGAGGCTTGATGGGAGGTCAGGGCGGAGGCAACCCCCCCGATCTTTCACAGATGATGCAGCAGCTTCAAGCTCTGAACCAGATGTATGGAAGCCCTGCTCAACCGCAAGGACAGACAGGTTCAGGCAACACTCCTAGCCAAGGCGCTACTGACAATGCGGCTGGTGCGCAAACTTCTGGAACAACACCCGCCCAAGGTGGTGAACAGCAGAGCTCGACCACTGGCCAGGCTCCCCCGAACCCATTTGCAGCGCTCTTCCCCGGTGCAGGGGGCGCTGGAGGCGCCCAGGCCAACAACCCCTTCGGTATGAACCCGGAGATGATGCAGCAGATGATGCAAATGTTTGGTAGCGGTGGAATGGGTGCGAGCCCCCCGGCGCCTGCTGACAACAGACCCCCGGAGGAGCGATACGCCGAGCAACTGCGTCAACTGAACGATATGGGATTTTTCGACTTTGATCGAAACGTTGCCGCCTTGAGACGAAGCGGTGGAAGCGTCCAGGGTGCCATCGAGCATCTTCTGTCTGGATAGTCTACGTACAGACTGCAGGTAATTAACTCTGGGCCTTCTAAGTAGAGGGTTTAGTCACTCTACTCAGCGAGGCGTGGCATTACGAGTGACGAGAATAAGTCAAGCAACTTGATTAATACAGTTTGGCACTAGGATAGATATATCCTAAGGAAGCATGGTTCGGTTATGTTGTTAGGACAAAACAGAATATCATTTTCAGCGTGTTCAATACCAATAAAGGTATAATTGTATTGAGTGAAAGTAGTGCTAAAGTTGAGTGAAGCTGGGGGGTGACGATGGGGCCGATCGCTGGGGAAAGATGCCTCGGCTCATGGATGTCTTCCCCGCGTAACCCCAGACTCTGGAACATGCTGCCGCAACAAGGTATCCGACGCCAGCTATTAAATAAATCCTGTCTTTGTAACCTCCCTATGACCTCTTTTCATCATTTGTAATTTTCCATCACGACACCTTTGGTACTTATCGCGAAACCTGAAGCTTCCCATTCTATTTAGCGACTGAATTTCCTTGCATTACCACATATTCAATACCTTCATCATGCGTGGAATCCAAATCACTGAGTATCTCAAGGCAAGCTTTGAATCTAGCATCCAATTGACCGTTGATTAACAATTGATAAGGGCCCTGATCAACTTCAGGTCACTGACCTTCCCGATCCCAAACCCTCAGCGGATCAGTATCTTATTCAAGTACACGCCGCAGCAGCCAACTTTTTCGACATTCTGCAGATCCAAGGAAAATACCAGAACCAACCTCGTAGGTCCTTCGACACAAATAAGCTTATCAGATACTAATTTCATGCAGCATTTCCCTGGGTTGCTGGCGCTGAATTTGCTGGCACAGTCGTCGCCACACCTAGCAATGGCTCCAACCCCAAGTTTCCTGTAGGATCGCGTGTCTTTGGCGCGTCGCAGGGTGCTTTTGCGACCAAGATCTGTGCTGCCGAAAACACCCTCCTGCCTGTTCCCGATGGCTGGTCTTTCAAGGAGGCCGCTGGTCTGTTTGTCACTGCGCCAACAAGTTACGGTGCTCTGGTCGTGAGAGCGAATATTAAGAAGGGCGATTACGTTCTTATCCATGCTGCGGCCGGCGGTGTTGGTCTTGCTGCTGTTCAAGGTATGAGACGTTCGCAACATTAGGTATGCTTAAGCTAATATGAAACAGTGGCCAAGGCTTTTGGCGCAACTGTCATTGCGACAGCTTCGACACAGCACAAGCTCGACGTCGCCAAGTCCTATGGCGCCGACCATGTGATCTCTTACAACGACGCTTCATGGCCCGCGCAGGTCAAGAAGTTGACACCAAACTCCCGCGGTGTCGACATCGTCTACGATCCCGTCGGTCTAGTCGACCTCTCCACCAAGTGCACAGCATGGAACGGACGCATTCTCGTCATCGGCTTCGCTGCCGGCAAGATCGAAAAGGTGGCGATGAACAAGGTTCTCTTGAAGAACATCTCCATCGTGGGACTGCACTGGGGCGCTTACTCTATCCATGAGAAGGAGATGATTCCCAAGGTCTGGGAGGGCATTATGGGGCTCGTGAAAGAGGGAAAGCTCAAGGGTACAGAGTACACGGATGAGGAGTTTGTTGGCCTTGAGAGGACTGGAGCTGCGTTGAAGGCCCTTGGAGGTAGGGGTACCTGGGGAAAGGTTGTTATCAAGATACCCGAGGAGGGACAGAGCAAGCTATAGATGGGAAAGGCATTTCTGGAGAGATATAAACGAAGATAGTTTGTAGATATCACTTGGACAGTTTCTGAGCAAAAGAAGTTAATTCCAGAAGAAAACCTCCAGTTGTCTAATTCCAATTCGGTATCAATGATCTATCTAACTCTACTATAAAGCTATTTCGGATTATCGCTTCCATCCTTACAGGGTCATTCCAACCAGGGGTCGTAGAGTCAAGCTCATTTTCTACTCTTGTTGCTGCTGCACTCCGGACGCCATCTGTTGGAATTTGTCCAGAATATCTTTGTCAACGTTGGCTGCCCACTGCTCCTGGAAAGCTTGTTCTCCTCCAACTCTGTTCACCAGATCCTGCAGACGTAACTTGACAAAGTCGAAAGCGTGGACAGTGTGTATGGGGTCCTTGGCGGACATGTTGGACTCAGCGATCGTCTTGGGGGTATCATATTCAGTTGGCTCCAGCGGACCCCAGATAAGGGTATCAGTGCCGTTGACAACGCCGTCCTGCAGCTCGGAAATCACATTGATCCACATGTCGAAGTATTGTTGAAGCTTGCTCAGCACCAGTTCTTGCACAGGCGAAGGCAGTTCTAGAAGTCTTGTCAAACCCAAAAGGTAAAGCTTCTGTCGCTCGATATGGTCTATGCCAGCCATATGCGTAAACCACTCCTCTGACAGCCAGGACCAGACTTGATCAAGAGAGCCCATATTGGTCAGCATCTGGGTAAAGAGAGTAGGCTCCGAAAGTGCAAGGCGTGCCAAGATTGCGAAGTAGTCTGTCTCGGTAATTGTGCTCAGCTTGCTGACCTTCCTATTAGGGCCAGTAGTCTGATGCGATTCCCAAGCGTCGCGAAGGTTCCCAAGTATTTTGTTCATGAAACCGATTTCGACCATGTCCTGTAGAATGACCGATACACCAGTAGAGCCACCAAGTTCGACTGCAGCGCGAATGAGGTTCTCGATGCAGCTCGTGCCAAGACGGACTTGCTCCCTACTCTTAGAATCCAGGATATTAGCCAGAGCGTTCAAGGTTGGGCGACGCAGCCTATCCTCCAGGACAGATGCGGGAGCGAGGAGGATATAAGACTCCACAGCTTGCAAAGCCAAAGAAGCCGTTTCACTATCATACTCCAGGAGGGGAAGTGCAAGCTCAGCGAGGTTGACCAATTCGGGAGCCAGCGGAGCGTGACTCTGCATAAGAATGTTGTTCCATAGTTCCAAAGATTCATCGATGAGATGGAGATGTAGGTCTGATCCCCGGCGAGCTGCCTCAGAGAGCAGCGGTAACATGAAATGTTGATACCTCTGAGAGTCAGGGCCCATGCTCATAACGAGAGCCGCGAAGATTGAGGTGACTGCCTGCTTAATCATGTATTCTTCAGCCCCTGAATTCTCCCAGACTCTCGGAAGAGCAGACATGAGTTGGTCTCCAAACTGTGACACTTGATCTTCCATACGTTGGACCAGGATTCGAATAGACTCCAGGATCGCCAGCTTGGTTTCGTCAACTTCGACATTTTGAACAAGGTCGATGAGCTGGGACAGAACATCAGATGTATAAGGCAAGAAGGCATCGACATTGAAGTCAAGCTCATCGGCGATCCAGCGCAGTTGACGAGCAGCCGTGATTCTGACCACTACATCATTGGTCTCGTCATCAGGATTGAGGAAATGCCGGTAGATTTGGTAGACTATCGGTCTACTAGAGTCATCGAGCTTGACAGGTGCCCATTGACTCACAAGGATAGCGATCCGCCTGCGCAACACCTTACAGAGGCCGCCCTGTAAACGAGCATCGTTGACAATTGTGGAAGCCAGAACAGCATCAAAGTCAAAAACGTGATGGACGTGAGCAGCCGCAAGACCCATTGCAGTATATACAGCTTCTTTGGTGGCGATGTCAGCCTGAGGGTCTTGCGCTGTTTGGAAGTATGACAGCAGTGGTGGGACTAGTAAGTCCTTGTAGTTTGTGAGAAGATCGAGGAACAGCTTTTCAGCGCATGGCCGTACTTCCCATTCATAAGCATTGCCTTCGCTCTGTTCCTGCTGTTCCCACTCTTCTGGATCCTCCTCCCAGCCTTCAAGATCCGACTTGCGGAAGACAAAAAGATGGGTAATGATGGAGTTAACGATTTGGATAACAAGATCGGGCTTTAGAAGTTCGGATTTGACAAGATTCTTCGCCCTTTCTTGGTCGGCCTTAGTTTCCTGACTTCTCCATCTGAATGTTTGGACTGATTGGAAGGCTATTCGAACGCATGATCTAAGAAGCAGAAGTCCTTTGAGAGCCAACCTTTCTAGCACGGGGCCTTCGACCTTGGACTTTGCAGACCCAGTCTCCGAAGGGCCTTGTCGGATACCACCCGACTTGTCAAAAACCTCCGCAAACTTGGCGACCAGTTCCCAGTATGACTGTACCAAAGGAATGGAGTTGGGAAGGAACACAAAACTGGCGGCATGCTGCTCAGCCATGTCGATGTGTAGCTTGGTAAATTGGAGCAAATGCTTGCCCACAATATCTTGGTAATTCGTAGGAACCGTAGAGTCATGACTGACGAAGCCGAGAAGCTGCCCGAACTGGGTTTGCGACAAGGTCCAAAACTGCTCAACTGTGCTATCGCTATGGGGTTGTTCGTAGCCCATAATGACAAGTCGGCGCAGTACTCTAAGAGAAAGCAGGCTGTTGAACATGGCCAAGTTAACTTCTTCTTGGTTTCCTGGGCCGCCAGTAAGAAAGCCCATCCATGCCTGCGACTTTTCTGAGTAGACCTCTGACAGAACGTGAACGATTTCTGGGGTCACAGACTGTAGAGCGGTTTGGTTCCTCCTCATTCGTGCTGTACCCAGTTCCTTGACTACGCGAAGTAGAATCTCGAGGATGCCATGTAGGTGCCTTTGATCGCCGTTTCGTGTCGAACGTAGGAGTTCGATAATATTTCCCATAGCATCCGGCCACTCCCCAGGATAATCGATCCTCACGATTTTGGCTACCACTAAGGCATTGTGTAGAGCAAGATTTGAGTGCTCCTCTTCGATGGATCCTTGGAACAGCCGCGAGCGTATCAAGCTTTTCTCTTCCGACTTGATGCTGTTTTTAACCTGGTTGTATAGCCGCCAATATCGATCGATGCCATTCTTAAGTTGAATAATTGCAAGGAATCGGACTTCGTACGCCAATGACTTGTCAAGATAAATGGCCTAACTGTTGGTCAGCATTCGTATATAAAGCCTGGGAATTGCTAATAGACTGACCTGCAAGGAGGAGTAGTAGCCAGGCTGAAGCTCCCATGATGTTAGTTGGTTGCCTGCCGCTTGACGCTGCGCATATTCGTGTGAAGTGGCAGACTGTAGTGTTTGGTAAAGTGATTGCAAGGATAGCGGATTCGCATCACCCGGGACTTCGATGGCGAAGCTCATGATGTGAGCTAGCGGCGGCTTATGTCCGCAAGAGCCGCAAGGACGGTCGAAGGAGCCAAACGCACGAGGTTTGGAGGATAAATGGCTACTCGGATAGTATGGTGTTTTCGTTTGCGGAGAGCGAAGTCTAAGTTACGGTATGAAGATGATTCGTGAATTTTGGCCTAGCCAAGATCCGATGGATGGATGCTCAACCCAGTTGCTCTGTTTGTTTAATGGCGGGGTTCACTTAGGCTGTTAGCGTAAGGAAGGAGGGGTCAAAGTCGCACAAAGAAAGGCTCATGCCACATTAGATGGATGTCAATGAGCACTGCATAGGTAACAGGGAAACAAACAAAGAGCATGAGATTTAATAGATCCAGATCATAAGCGAGTAGGGCTATCGATGGAGACTATTTCGGTATATGATGATTATACTCTGTCTGCAAAACAAACACTCGGACGCGACCCGATTTCAGCGGTCAACCACTACGTCCACTGGAGACCCAGCCTTCTGCCTCTGCCGATAGGCGATAACTGACCGCTAAGAATAGCGGCCCGGGCTGTCCGCTAAGCTTTAAGCAGTAACGAGCTGCCATGCGTCTTTCAGACGATCTCAGGTGGGTTCGAATTTTAGATCGTCATATTTCCGCAACAAATATTGAACGTCCATCATTGTCTGGCGCCATTGCGTTTCGAAGGAGCCATGATCCGTTCAAGAACTGCCCGTTTGGCCTTAAATACCACTCTAAGAAGACCATGGACATGTCCGCAATGCCTTTCGCGTAGTCGATTCTACTCTCAAAAGACCGAAAAGCGAGAACCGCCCGACCATCGCAAACTCGGCGCCCAACAAGAACTCTTCATCAACTCGATCTACAGCCCTGGTTCTCCCATATTCCTGCCGAATGGTGCGCGAATCTTCAACAGGCTTGTCGACTTTCTGCGAAAGCAATACGTGAGATATGGGTTCGAGGAGGTCATCACGCCAACCATTTACAAAAAGTCACTATGGGCTAAGTCAGGTCATTTGGAAAACTATGCGGACGATATGTACGCTGTGAGAGGAAACACAGAACCGCCATCGCCGCAGCATGATGGATGCTGTGGGAGTCACCAAGAAAACCTGAAGCCAGAAGAGGAAGAAGAGGGAGACTACGGCTTGAAACCTATGAATTGTCCCGGACATTGTCTCATTTTCGCTTCAAAACGACATAGTTATCGGGATCTTCCCGTGCGGTATGCCGACTTCAGCCCGTTACACCGTAACGAAGTATCAGGCTCATTGAGTGGACTTACTCGTGTCCGACGTTTCCACCAGGATGATGGACATATCTTTTGCCGCCCTATCCAAGTGGAAGAAGAAATCAAGAAGACACTCGATTTTGTCAAGGTCGTTTACACAGTTCTTCGCTTCGGCGCGAGCTACCGTCTGGCCCTTTCCACTCGGCCCAAAGACCACTACATCGGCACCGAGGAAGAGTGGGATCAGGCCGAGAATGCTTTAAAGCGAGCACTGGACGCATCGGGCATGGAATGGGGTGTCAAGGAAGGAGACGGTGCTTTCTATGGCCCAAAGATTGATATTGTTCTCACGGACTCTGATGGAAAGGAACACCAGACAGCTACTATTCAGCTCGATTTCCAGCTTCCCAAGCGATTTGAACTCGAATACCAAGCACCTGCTCCAGAGTATGAGGCCAGAGGCGAGACAACCGAGGATCCTACCCTTCTCGCTGAGTACGGACCCGTCCGACCCGTTATGGTCCACCGGGCTGTCCTAGGCTCTGTAGAACGCCTCATGGCACTCTTGATCGAGAAATACGACGGAAAGTGGCCTTTCTGGCTAAATCCTCGTCAGGCCATTATCCTCACAGTCAACACCTCCGCCCCTGTCGTGGATTGGGCCGAAAACGTACGTGATGTTCTCCTTGGAAAAAACAAGCAGCTCTATGAACAGCTAGAGAATGGTGTGTTGCCTGGCCCGGAGCATGCTTTTCGACCGACTGGGCTGGCAGTGGACGTGGATACAACTGCCCGACCTCTGGGGGCTAAGATCAAGGAGGCTCGAGGTAATGGTTACAGCCAGATTCTAGTTGTCGGAGAAGACGACGTGAAGAACCAGCAGGTTGCGCTAGGCAAAGAGAGATTATCGCCGGAGGATTTGCGAGACCGGCTAAGGGCCATGGTAGAAACATTCGCCTAGACATCTCACGTATCTTTATAATATAGTAACAAGTGAAAAAGTTATTTATTAAAGCATGGTCATTACCGTTACCAGTGTTTCCCTTCCGCTATACTGTAAGTGGAACGCAACTTCAGAACGCTGATTAATGTTGTTTAAAACACGGCCTCTAAGTTCAAGCACGATCCGAAGCAAAGCCCACCATGCGTCAAGAAATCAAGCTATCAAATTAGTTCCCAGGCCGATTCTATTGGTTTTGCTGGTTTTGTGGATATGGCAGGTCATGTTGGTTTTGGTACTGGTCTTGCTGTGCGTTTGGCGGCTGATATTGCCGCCATTGCGGCTTGTTTTGCATGGCTTGCTGGTGTGGGTGCTCCTTTCGGATTATGTGGATTTGCTGTTCGATTGGCACCTGATGTTGCCACATTTGCGGCATGTTTTGCATGTTCTGCATGGCTTGCTGGTTTTGCTGGTTTAGCGAGTTCAACATGTATGGCTGGCCATGCTGGTGTTGCCAATTCAATATGTGTGGATAGCAGCACTGGTTTTGGTGCTGGTTTTGGTGGATCATGGGGATTTGCTGTATGTTTAGCAGTTGATGCTGCCGCATTTGCAGCATGTTTTGCATGGCTTGCTAAGTTTGCTGGTTTTGCTGGCTTAACCGATCCTACTGGCTTTGCTGGTTTTGCTGGTTTCGTTGGAGCTGCTGGAGCTGCTGGTTTTGCTGGTTTAGCGCAGTTGAGAGTCGCTGCATCTGCTGATACAAATCCCTATACACATTGTCAGTGGACTGGCCCAGTCATACTAAACCTGATCACACGATCACCTACCGCGTATATTGCTCATCAACCTGGCCACCGGCGGCTTCTATACGGGCAATCAGCCTTTGCCGCTCTGCAATCTGCTCATGCATGTAGTCTACTGTGCGCTTGAGTACAAGGCCTTCGGATCTCCCCTGTCCTTCCAAGCCGGGCACGAGCTCTGTCAAGCGATCAAAACCTTCGCGAATCGCTTGGCGGCGCTTTTGTTCTTTTCCATCATAATAATAATAATAAGCCAGGGGCCTTGGATGGAGACATGCAAAACGAAAGAGTCATGCAATAGTTAGGGTGTGTGGGTAAGAAACAACATACCAGATGCAATGTGATTCTGCTTCTTTTCCTCTTCAGTGAGCCGGGGTCTCTCGTCTCCAGCGCCGTCGAGGTTGCCAGCTGAGGGTGACTTGTTGTTATTGGGAGAAGACATGTCTGCGAGTTTATGGATGTCGGAAGAATAGTGTTCTGTACAGAGTAAAGACGCGATGGCTGTGTTTGTGTTGATGTTGATGGAGATTCCAAGCAATATGCAAGGGTAAAGTAGTCCCCGACTTTATCATGTGAAAGGCACGACAGACTAAAGGAAGGAGGGACCCTGACCTGGGCAACTAACTCAAAAATGGCATCATCCCGCATCAGCAAGAAGAAAGGGACCAATGTTGATCGCAGGTACCTGCCTCACTCGCAGATCAGAACTGCCAGAAATAGAAGACGCCTTTTATTAGTCAACTTCAGGTACTGCTCAAGCCGCACTGAGGAATAAACAACTCACAGAGTTGGAACGAGAGATGCTTCTCGGGCTCTGGCAATGGATATTTGTCTTCCTCTCTTAACTTCAAGCCCAAGGTCAATTATTCTTTAATGTTGTAGTCAATAGCGAACTCTTCCAGTGAAGTCAAATCCCAATAAATCAGGCGTACAAGTCACACCAGCCACTAACACAATGACGATGGACATGTATTAACAATTGTCATGGAAGCTGTACGGACAGTGAATTCATCTTTTCTTCAATCATTGGAATAAACATCATTCCCTAAAATTAGGTATGCTTTATTGTATGTGATAGGCTGGTACTGTTTTAATGGCTCTGAAATATCGGTCTAAGTCCTTCCTAACAGCGCAGTACCATGCCAAATGTAAGAACCTTGTATATGGATATCTTCGTCCCGTGAGAACAAGTTTACACTGGATACTGTAGCGTCGTGCATATTTGGGTATATGATTGAACTTTTGCTGTATCTTCGTATCTCCAAGCCATTGTTGCAGTTGAACAAGAACCACAAGCAGCCATGTCGTAATTAATCAATGGATAGTGGCATTGCCTGCGAGCTCGAATTGTATGGAATCTTAGCATCCAGAACTTCCCATTACCAGATGTACATCTTTATTCAATCACTTTCTTCCTCCTCCTCATCATAGTCCTCCTGTTGCTGTTTGAATATGACTTTCTCGGCCATGGCTAGACATTGTCTGACGGGGAGCCCCACAACGTTGTCTACGCTTCCTTCAATCTTCTCAACAAGCAGCATACCGCCAATACCTTGGACAGCATAACCACCCGCCTTATCCGCACCTTCACGAGTCTTGACGTAGGCCTCAATCACATCATCAGGAAGACCCTCACTCTCACTCAGGAAGTACACTTTGGTCTCTTCTGTGTAGCTATCGATCTCATATCCAGGGGCCCTCGCGTCCTCCCTGGGAGCAAGGACCGTGACCGCTGTCAGTACCTTGTGCATTCGCTGGTCACGAAGGTGCTTCAACATGCGAATGTGATCGGCTTCACTTCGAGGCTTCTCAAGAATGCGACCATCTTTGGTAACGATAACTGTGTCCGCAGCGATGACAAGATCAGGGTCAGGGATAGACTTTAGGTGCACCTCCAAAGCGGTAGTGTACACATCCATGCACTTCTGATGAGCTGTCGCGGCTACATATTCGAATGGACCCAATGCGACTTTGTCAAGATTCTCAGGCTTGGTAGATGGGAGGATCTCAAGGTTTGTGAGGCCAAACTAAACGATGTGAGAACGTATGATGAGACCGATGAAACGATTTTACAAACCTGCTGTAGCAATGCCTTCCTGCGAGGAGATGCAGAAGCAAGAATCACTCGCTTTGAGTTGAGGTGCTGGAGGATAGGGAGGTCTAGCGGTAAAGGCCCTTTGCGTACTGGTCGTGGAGCATTGCTTTGACTGGCGGCAGACTTTTCGTAGTCCGGGGGCGGGTCACTCGGTGTGTCAGCCATCTTTTTGGTCAGGTTATTGTGAATCTTTATGGTGATGAAGTGAAAGTTGCAGCAGTCATTGAGCTTCCTATCTAAACAATGAGGTCAATGTGGGGTTGAAGAATAGGAGCTTGATGAGCTTAGCAGCTGCCCCACGACCGCCATTTGGGTCCAGCTCTTAGCTCTGTGCCCCTCATAACAACCTGGTATTCATGATGGCCATAAGTTTTCGGCGTACATTGCAACGGCTGGTTGACTGGATAAGCGTTTCTGGTCAGTCCTACAATATATGATACCGCATAAAACGACGGATTGTGTTCCAATTTATATGACATGTGGATATTCATTACTAATATTGAACCATCATTAATCTGTTTTCGTTTGAACTGTATCATGATATAGGCAGTCTTGCAAACGACCATAGCGCAGGCGATCACTTGCAGACGATGTCATGGATGCTGTTCTGACGGTTGAGTGCATGAGACCCAATTCACATAAAGACGATGGCAAAGCTTGAACATTCAATAACTGCCACAACAAGTCAACTATCATTTATTATTGTGAGGAATAATTCAGCAATTCGTTAGCTTTGGTTCGCGTTTTCTCACAAATGATATTTCTGCCTTGTTGCCTTACTGACCTATCAGGCACGCACATGGTTCAGAGTGCGGGTACTTCCAACATGTACCTCGAAACCTCAGCTGGCAATACTGGCAAGACCCGCAGCATCTACCACCACCTTCAAAAACGACAGCATCGGAGCTTTTTACAAGCGCTGCAAAGACCCCCGATAATCTAGAGCAGTGCGTTATATCGCAAAGGCTCTGGTATATATTTTATCAACCGTGCATTATTTAATTCTGGGCCTTGTCAACTGCCCTGTTCTAAGGAACTACCCTGCTTGACGCGATTATTGGACTAGCCAGCACGCGTCAAAATCCACACCAGCGCCGTCGCAACGACCTCGAGCCTGCAGTTTGCGATCCTCAATTGTGCCTCGACGAATTTCTTGGAGCACGTACCGTGTATGGCGATTTTATGCGCGAGTTTAGGCGACCCTATCGATTATAGTCACCATGGAAAGCAAACGCAAGGCCAATGGGGCCTCCTCGGCTGAGAACGATGACAGAAGCTCTAAGCGTCGTAGACTTACTGTAAGTTCGGGTATCCTTTCGCAAAGCATCGTATGCGCGCATGCGTCGCAGAACTCAATTCAAAACGACTCGATGCGCAACGATGCAATGTTCAAATTACAGAGACTAACACTAGCTAGAACGATTTTGATCTTTCTAAAGGCGAGACCGCAGAGTCTACAACAGCTTTTGGGTTGTCGTTTCTGGAACACCTTCGGAAAACTGCCGATAAAAGGTATTTGAGCACATGGGACAGCCTTATTTAGCTGTACTAACCTAACCAACAGTGGCCGTCTAGTCGCAACCAACTTCGAAGAGCTACCTCCCCGCGATGAAAACGATGAATATTACGAAAAGACGCGCATGCCCATCTCGTTATCGATGATCGAGACCAAACTAAACAACGGCGAATTCAAAGATCTCTCCGAGCTAGAGGGTTACTTCAAACGTATGATCAGCAACGCGAAGGAATTCTATTCTCGAAACACTCCGGAATTCGAAGATGCGGAACGAATCAGAAAGGCTGTCAGCAATTACATGACCAAGACGAACCCAGCATATGAAGTTCGTGGTTACCAGGCCTTGCCGACTCCCTTTCCCGATGAAGATGGTGAGGAAGGTGGTGAAGATGATGGCGAGGCCGAGGAGGATGATGAGGATGAAGACAATGAAGACGAGCCTGAAGATGACGACGAAGATGAGGAAGAGGAAGAGGAAGAAGAGCGGCCGTCTCGCAGACGAACCACCATCACCCTCAAGCGAAAGGGCCCCGACCGTACGCCAGCCAGAAGAGCCTCAACAAGAGGTAAAGAGACGCCAAAGCCAGCAGCGCCCGCGGCAAAGCCCGACCACCAGTACGAAAATGTGCCCTACAAGGGCTTGTCTTTCCAGCAAGCACAGGAGAAGCTCGTTGAAGAGCTTATACGTCGTGAAGACCCAGGGTACGTACTCGGTCGAGAGTTGTCTGGACGATTGCTAACTAATTTCAGATATGATGGTCCTTATTTCGAGGCTTTTATTAACCTACCGCCTCGCACCCTGAAGGAATACTATAAAGTCATCAGTGACCCCATGTCACTCAGAAAGTTGCAGAGGGCAACAAGGGGCATGCATGGTCGAGGTGGTAGCACAGGTATCAGCGATTTCAAGTCCTGGGCTGCTTTTGAGGAGAGAGCAAAACTGCTTTGGACCAATGCCTACTTTTTCAACGAGGAGGGTAGCGAAATCTACACTGTCGCACAAGAACTTGAGGTTTGTAATTGAAGTCATGCGCAATGGCATCGCTAACTCGTTTAATAGGAGTTCTTTTACGAACAATTTAAACAAGCACAGGCTGACGTCCCTGAACCCGCGCAACCAAAGATTAAACTCAAGGTTGGCGGAACCAGTGATACCCCGACACCGGGCCCCAAGAAAATCACCATCCATGTTGGAGGCCAGCGAGATTCTGCAGATTCGCCAGCGCCCGCTCAGCAAAAAGAGATGGCAAACGGTCTCAACGTAAACGGCACAACGCGTACTTCTACACCGGCTCTGGCTGTCAACTCCCAGCTGGAAAAGGCCAGAAGTGCTTCTGTCCTCTCTGCTGCTCCATCTCCAAGCCCATCTACACAAGCAGCCACGAAAGAAGAGTCGGCCCCTGTCGCATCACCGGCTGTCGTGCCACAACCACAAAACGCTCTAAATGCTGGTCAGGCTACTACCATGGTTCCTACAGCCGCAACTGGTCCCGTTTTTGCTCCCATTCCTATCGCGCCACCCCAGCCAATAACCAATCCCTTGGTTAACGGTTATATGGACCAAAAGCACCCTCGTCGACCTGGTAAAGGTAATTTGTCACTGCTTGCTTCTCTATGGCCCTCGCTAACAAATCCAGGTGTTGATGATGCTCTCATCGAAACTGTCAAGATACAAGTTCACCCAACCCTTCAGTCCCACAGTCCCATACTAGCGACGGTCAAGCCAAACCCTAAGGAGATGGAACAGTTCGCTACTGTCAACCTGGCATCCCATCTCACACGAATCCTTGTCGTTACCGCGATACCCAACCACTTGCAAAACAGACAGTACAGCTTGTGGACATTAGTGAACAAGCAACCTCTCAAACCCATCCACCATCAAGCTCCTGGCCAGCAACCCCATGAGCGCGCATTTGAGGCTATGCTGCACCAGGGAATCAATACCATTGAGACCCATCTTATTGCCGCTATTCCTCGAGAGGAGCGGGTACCAGGAGGCCCAGAGGTTGAGCTCGAAGTGTTCACCATCACCGCCAACGTGCTGCGGAACTAGGTGTCTCACATGCGTTTGCCGGGGTATGATAGAATGTTGCTGACTACAGGTACGGCCATGGCACCACCCCCTCGTACTGTTCCTTCGAGTCCAGCCTGGATGTTGGATGCATATAGAGGCATTCGGTGGTAGTTTTTATGAGTAGGGTACGGAATGGATTGGCATTGGTGTTGCGGGTATAAGGATGCATATTTTTACTTCATTCGCGGAAGAAACCCAAGGATACAGGGTTATAGGGCGCATATAAATGTTTTCGATACGGCACTTGTTGCACGATCTAGTTGAATCAATCCAATATCAGACCTTGATATTCCAGACTCCTATGGTATCTTTAATCAAGTCCCTTCCAGGCGCCGCCCATAGCCATGCTCAATTCTTCGCTGTTTTTCATGTAAAATCATGTAGTGGAGATCTAGTTTAACCAGGCGCTGGTCGCTGTCTCAACTGCATTAAATGTTTGAGTCGAGTTTGCACAGCAACATACTGGCGTGTTTTCGGATCGTAGTAGCCTGCAACTAAAACGGCCATGACAGCTGTCTTTCCCTTCAACTCGACAATACCGTCGACTTTGATGCACCCTCTCGAGGGCACAGTCCTCGTAGGTTTCCAATATCGCAAAAAGGCGAACGCGCCAGCTATGCTGGCAGCTTGGAGACGTGGGTCTAGTTTCGCATCAGGTCCAAATGCAGCACCCAAGATTTCATTGAAAACAGGTGGGAGCGTTGATGTATGCGCTTTGGGATCGTGCTTGACCACCACTCTAGGGGTTTGCTGTGGCATAGTGCCAGGAAGGCTACCCACCGGCACATGTTGCCACGCAGATTCAGGAGGATCTGGTTCAATTATGCCAATACCTTTCCCAACATCCTGCGCGATCTGTTTTGCCAGAAAGCTGACAAAAGTCCAACAACCCATTGCAAGAGCCTTAGGGTAAAGAGCTTTAGCGAGGGTGCTGGCGGCGGTTGAATCAATGGGCCGGTCACCCCAAAAGATGCCCTCTTCGTCAATCATAATTCCAGAGACGTAGTGTATCGGTGGAGGGGCGGGTGGGAATATGATGTCAAGCCAGAATTTCCTTACAGCCACTTCCCCTCCAAGGAGTTTGTTGAAGGCTGGGTTTCTCTCAACACCACGCTTGATCTCATTTGCCAGACCATTCTTAATCTCCTGTAGGAGTTTCTTATCTTGGCTGACCTTTACAAATGTTTGCCATTCTGGGTCTGAACCACGATAGGGTGGTTGCTTAACTTCCTCAGTCGTGAAGGGAAAGGGGAGGAACACCAACGGCTCATCAGGATCGTGGTTGGCCTCAGCTTCCTCCTTTTCCTTATCAGACAAAGCCTCCCATTCGGCATCAGCCCAGTCGAATAGGGGATCGAATACAATAATGCAGAAGATTTGCCAGCACATGTAAAGTATGATAACAGTAGACGCGAAACGACTTAACAAAGTGTTAGCACCAGCGTTATCAGTTGCGCTACGTGAGTTTCAAGCAACATACCGGAAGCGAGTATGGCGAATGCTCCATTTTAGTTTCCTCCAAAGTTTCTTCTCCTCCGCCGGACTCATATGACTGAATTCGCCATGGTTGGGAGTATTGGGGTTCGCAAAGTACACCGGTATAGTTTGAGGCTCGGGTTTCTTTTTACGCCATGGTAGAAAAGATATCGTTCGGTTTAGAGGTCGAATTTGGTTTGCGAGGAGGATTCGTTGAGTTGGCTGGGCGAGAGTTACTCGTCGCAGAACAGCTTGGCGAGCCAACATGTCGCCTTTGCCTTTGCCCGAAGGCGATCAAGAAAGGGGAGTGCCCTGTTGTAAAGAAGAAGAATGCGAAGCTTATCGCTATAAGTAGTGAAGTTAACGAATGATACGCATCATGACGATAGTGAAAGAAGTGATCATAACGGCAGAGGTAGAAGCCATGACTGTCCCGCGGTTAGGAACCCACTATCTGATACTGACCGTGTGCGTCATGAAAACACTGTGCTCTGCTGCACCTGCCCCTAGGGACGAAGAGAATGGGAAACAGAGCTTTAGGCGTAAAGCTTGACCTTGCAATATTTATTATAATCGAAATACATACTAATGACTCTGTGAGAACTCAAATTTGGCTCTGATGCCTGTATTGTTTCAGTAATTGATGCTTGGAACTTGAGAGTTGAAATTCTTGGCTGAGACATTAGAACTATATGCACTGTATGACGGAACAACTCCAGGCCGCAAACCCGACACGTGCATCATCCCCGATTCGCGTTGCCTACCAAGCTTGCGACTCCAAGCTATCTCAGCCGGACCCAGACAACAAGCTTCATCAATCCACATCAAAATGAAGCTCACCATTGGGCTCAGCGCAGCCCTTGCAGGCTTTGCTTCTGCTTCCGACCTCGCCAAAGTTTACATCCTACGAGGATCCCACCATATCGAGCCCACGACGACTCTCACTCCGAGCGAAGCACGCCTCATCATTCACCAGCGTCTCGCCTCCGATGGAGAGGGACCATCATTCCGCGATTTCACCGACTCCGATGATGAGGAGAGAATCATCTCTTTAATGAACAAATATGGCAAGAAGCCCGCGCCATTGTTTTCCGATGACAAGACCGCGACGCCGCGCCAGCTGGTTATCAACATTGATGGCATGCCCACGTTCGAATATGAATCGTTCTTCGGCTGGCTTCAGAACACGCAGCCCGATTTCACCATGGATAGAAGCAAGGAGAATGGAGACCATCCTGAAGTTTTCCAGAGCATCATGAAGATGCCCGATTGTCCCCTGAACCGAATCGCCGCTATGGACGGCAGCTGTTTCCGTGGCAATGCTGCTTTTGCGACATACAAGAGATCTCAGGTATTTCGACAGTTCATCTTGGTATTTGTACTACTTATCTAACGTTTTAACAAGGACGGCGATCACCCCACCACCCTCCTGAATGAGCTTCCTAAGCTCCAGAAGCTCGCTGAATCAGGCGAGATGGATACCACTTTGGTTTTCCTCCCTCTGTCATCCGACTCCGCTGAGGATCACGACCTTCGTCGACGACAGGCCGAGACCGTCATCTCTTCTATTGAGGAGGTTCACGAAGCGCCTGCCGCTGCCGAGACCTCATCCGCCCCCGAGGTCCCCCAGTTCTCTAAGGTTCCTGCCTCCATGTGCTTCAAGTCTGAGTCTGAGTGCAACAAGAGAACTGGCAACTGCTCAGGCCATGGTAACTGCCAAAGCAGGTACGGTAAGGGTGATGATGCTTGCTTCTCTTGCCACTGCCTTAGCACCAAGTCCAAGAGTGGCAGCGTCACGCACTGGGCTGGCGGTGCTTGCTCCAAGCAGGACATTAGCGTTCAGTTCTGGCTCTTTGCCGGCTTTACTATCTCTCTCCTTACTATCTTGTACCTGGCCATTGGCATGCTCTTCAGCGTTGGCGAAGAGAAGCTGCCTGGAGTTATTGGTGCTGGTGTTTCGAGATCCAAGTAAGACATTGAGAAGAAATACAGAAGGAATTATGGGAACTGTCGGGCTTCTGGAGTTGTGTAAGCCGACCGAGGGAGTTTTCACAACGTAATGACTCCAGGACGGCATGTATCATCATATGGTGTATTTGACATACGGGCGTACAAAGGCTAGGAGCTTGTATCAGGTGCCTCGATAAGGGGCTTCTTTTGTTAGAATGCGTTTCAATCTTTTCTGGGCAGTCACTAAGTAGCAGAGCATGCAGTCATTCAACTTACGATTGTTTTTTGTTCCAACTGTGATTGTTTCCTCTGATATCATTATGCAGATATGTCAGGTGTATGGCAGCCTGTAACAAGAGTCCCGGGTCTCCGGGGAAAGCATCTTATAACTTCTTTCACTTCGCCTTCTTCACAAACCTGTACTTGAAACAGATTTATGGTGCTGGTTGCTAGGTTGGATGGTAGATGGTTTATGTTTTGAGAATAATTGGCGTTTATAGAGTCAGCTTACATACGTCGTGTCATGCAATTCGAAACACCTTCTGATTTGTTGAATGCAATTGATAACTCTGAGAATCACATACTATAGTTATTAACTACTAGCAAGACAGAACAGCATCATATGTCCTAGCTGAATCGATCCTTCAAGTCCCATAGGTCGATTGGTTACCAGCGAGGACGGCGTATAGTCAAAGGTCCGACCCATGCGCCGACCCCCTTTAGACCCACCCAAGACGGATTCCGCGCAGTTCTCCTGATTTGACGTCGTTTCATAAAAATAGCCCAGCCCAGCTTAGTTATCTCCCAACGCATACCGCATACCCTATTTAACTGGAAAGCGGCCTCTTTTTATAAGATCTTCAAAAAGTCCGCCGGACTTGATCACCTGTTTTTGCAAGGTCCACCGCTCTTTCTTTTTTCCTGCACGCTCTTTATGCAGCCGCAGATCTTATCTCAATCGATCTATCATGTCGAGTGTTGAGAATCACACTCACAGACCCAAGCCCGCGACGGCTAAATGGGGAGCTGCTTGTGCGCAGTGTTCTACGGCAAAAGCCAAATGTATACGCTCAAATACTTCTCCTGGAGCCAAATGCGATAGGTATTTCAACTCAACCCCTTTTACTTTCTTGTCTTCTGGTGGTGTGGTTCTTTGGTTTCACGGAGTCCCGAGGGGACCGAATATCCGGAGGTCCATTTGCCGGGTCCGCCGGGGCTCAAACCGGAAGCTCTCCATAATTATCCGGGGCTATGGCATAAATGGGACTGACACATGCATTGCATAGATGTGAAAGATTGGTCAAGAATTGTACTGAACAGGTCCATCGACCGAGGAAAAAGAGAACAGTCAAACCCTCGTAAGTCACCCCGGTACCCACTGTCAACAACTTATAGTATACTGCATCACAATAGATTATCACTAATACAACCCAATTAGTCGAACTGCTCAAATAGAGGAAAGACTCAATGGATTGGTTAATCTTCTGAAAGCAGGTGGCTTGACGAGTGTCGACCTAGCAACAGATACCACCTGCATCCCAACAGAGGTAGACCCTCATGTCGTTGACCAAGAGAAGCCTTCGTCAAAGGAGAGCCAGCCTTCTTTTCCATCCAGCACTGAAGGATGGTCAATTCCTGATACCTACAACTCTTATGCTCCTCCGCAATGTATCTGCAGGCAGACCAGTGGGAATGCTCCCCCTCCTCCTGCTTCAGACCAAGAGCTTCTCAACATCTACCGAAAGGAGTTACAGACTTTGAACCCCTTCGTCATTGTACCAAATGGTGTCACGGCAGCCAAGCTTCGAGAGACCCGACCGTTCCTCATGGCCTCGATCCGCATGGTCACATCGCTTCGTAGCCTGAGGTCGATGAGAGCTCAGATGTATCATCTGATGAAGCATGTCGCAGACCACATGCTCATCCGATCGGAGCGGTCACTGGACCTACTATTGGGGATCATTGTTATAGTTGCGTGGTATCAGTATCACTGCTTTATGCATGCCCAACTTCACAATCTCATCGCCTTGGCTACTACGCTTGTGGGAGAGCTGGGTTTGAACCGTAGTCCGACCGTTCTTGAACGAACCAGCTTGATGGTCGTGATACCGTTCCAGCCTAAAGCACGCACGAACGAGGAGAGGAGAGCGTTGCTGGGAGTGTGGTACTTATCATCATCGTGAGTTTCACGCCGTCACCTGTCAAGACCTGTAGCTAACTTGTTTCTAGGATGGCACTCGGGTTTCAGCGATTCGAGTCTATGCGTTATACCAAGTACATCCAAACATGTCTATCAGTGCTAGAACAAGAAAGAGAATATGAGACAGATACGCGGCTTGTTGCACTTGTTCGTATCCAACACTTGACGGAGCGTATCTCACAACTCAATGCTCCCGATGATCCCACCGAGGAAGTTCTTGGTCTTCCAACGGCACCGATGTCAGCATATGTTTCTGCGTTTCATACCGAGCTTGACAGGATACGGCTCAGTCTACCTCACGACCTTCAAAATGATAGTAAGTGCTCTATCAGCTAAACTCATGCCAGTCTGTAGCTAATGTCGTTTACCCAGATGTAATAAAGGTGTTTCTTAACACAGCCATGCTCCGCTTATACGAACCCCCTTTACTTGACACTGCTCGAATAATTCAGATGTCAGAATCCTTAACCTCCCCTACGTTAGGGTCTGCCTCCGCTCTTGATATCTTCTACCAATCAAGAAATGCCTTAAAGCAGTTCTTTGATCATTGGCTATCGATACCGATTGCGGAGTACCACCGACAGACCACACCGATAGCTGCCCAGCTAATCTATGGCATGACGATGTTAGGCCGGTGGGCCAAGTTCACAGCCCATATCCCCTTAACGAGACCTCCAATACCAATGCCAGAAGACACCAGCGCACCAAATCCCAATGTGGAATTGTACCAAGCAGACTCGGACTACGCGGCGAGTGTCAGCTCAGCACATGCAACACCTTCAGTCACAACGCCCAGTGCACATGGGGCCAACTCTCAAGGAGCCAGCCCCATCTTTCTTCGGGAGGGTACAGACCCAAGGTTACCTGCTGCAGTGGCTGCCTTACGGTCTCAGATACAGACCCAGCCTGGACTCTACTTGGATGTCACCGGGATACTGTCAGGCATATACTCCAAGTTCGAGGAGGCCAACGCATTGTTTCAAGCGTCATCGGCTGAGCCTGGTAGTTCAGACCACAATCTCTGGAGCATGAGTGCCATCAAGGTCAGGATCACGAGAGCAAAGTTAGAGCGATGGGTGGAGATTGTCTCGTCTGGCACACAACCGTTCAAGACCCACGAAGGTGATGTCGAAGATACGGAAATGGAAGATATGAGGAGTACAAGCGGCGACGGAAGGACTACCGCAGCTAGTACAGCACAATTGGGCAACGAGATACAAATGGATGGGTTCGGTATGTCCGATTGGAACGAAATGCCTTGGAGTCCGGGAATGCTTCAGGGGATAGACCCTTCTATATGGTTTGATGGATACTTGGACTGGGGAGCTGTTATGAACTCCATGGGCAATGTTGAGCAGTAAACAGACCGCCAAGAACATCCAAAGTATCTGCTCGTTCTCAACGATGACTGCCGTTGAATTCCAAGTGCCGATACAGCGGCGCTTGCATAAGCCACTAGGGTTTTTACCTTTGTCTTAGAACAAACATAATCCATAGAGGGCTGTAAAGAGCATGAGCTAGTTGACCGCTGTAAGGTTGGCACGTCATTATGCGTTGAGTTGAATTCGCCGAGCGGACGTGCTTCCCAGATTCTGCCTTTTCGACGCTTGTTGATCTTGCGTGACGCCCAGCCGTGAATTTACCAACGCTGCTCCTTGTACTTGATGCCGTTTCTAAGCTTAATACATCTAATACCTCTGAAGGGGTCTGAGGTTACAAGTCTGGTGTAATAAGAAGAATTAGAAGTCTTTGTGAAAAACTCACATGGTTTCATAGACAACCACGTTGCAGTGTATTAGTTGAAGTTGGCTCAGACCGGTGTGTTGTTGCTTGATGTCACCTTGAGCTTAAGATGCTTCAAAGGGTACATCACTATAGACAAAGAGATTGACCAAACAGACCAGCATCTCGACGCCACTCGACGAACTGAGAAGCTTCACCGACTCATTAAACATCGACTGAGAAAAGGGTCTAATCTTTGATTGGTCCTTGGGCCTTCTGTTTGCAGGATCGGGGCGCATCCGACGTTGTGCACCGGCGACCGTTACCGTACTACATTGTGTACTACATCCTGATACACTGCAATTATAACCTACCTAAGCTAAGACACAGGTGCGACTACCGCAAGGTTTCATAGAGAGATTGAAAAATATTGTTGTGGGAGTTGAATATATGGAATGCTGCATAGCAACCAAATCGAGTCATTCATCCTATCAGAGGGATGCCGGGAGGGATGTATGGCAGCCCAGTTAGGTAGAGGATGAGAATGCCTTATTAAGGCGCCCAACATCCCACATTCAACCTCCTCAATGTCAGGCGAACCACAGGGAAAATAACAAAAAAAAAGTCGAAAATAACGAAAATAACGATGATGAGATCGTTCATGACCACTCAATTGCAGGTGCGGGCTGCCGAATTGAACTTGGCAACGGCCATCGGGCCACCCTCGACGGAAGAATGAGATTGAGGCTGACCAAAACCCCAGAAGGCAGAAGATATGATTTTAGTTGAAGCGATTTCGGCGGAAGAAAAGGCAGACAATCACAATTATTGTGACAACTACAATTGTATCATATCTTTGAGGCCATCCATCACTCGCCGTATGCCTTTTCCACGCCTCCTCCTCTTGGGTGTCCTATAAACCAAAGAACTGATAGATTCCAAGTTGCTGCGCCTCTCTCGTTTCCTATCATCCCATTTATCGAGATACCGCCAAGAAGGAAGGTTGTATGGGTTTGGGTCTGTGTGAGTGTAGAGGACAAGAGAAACAGAGGGCAAAAGTGCATATTCGAGACCTAAGACTCGGCTAAAAGTTCCGAGTCGTGGTGAAAGAGCACACACCTCTGACTACATACAAGGCAGCTTCTGACGGTTTCATAGTGTGTGTGTGGTTACGGGGGTATGAAAGTGTCGGTCGACCCATGCCCGAATTGTTACAACCCTCGGTGCCCTAATTGCGATACTCGACGCATCAACACACGCTCCCACCAACAACACTTTGAAGCGAAGGCTGATCTGCCACTGGCCCTGCAACTCCGTCTGCCTGCAGGTAAGATCTTGGTTGGGATTGTTACAGAAGAAGAAGACGAGGAGGAGGAAGGAAGGACCGAACAAGATGGTTGCTAGATTCCTCATATGTAATGACCTACTCTGCAATGCTACCTGTCTCATCCATTGTCATAAATCTGGCTTGTTCCTTCCCCATGATACCTCTACATTAACCGAGAGTTCATCATATAATCACGTTCGAAGAAAGGACTGACTGAACCAGCTTGCAGTGTGGCGACTCACAAGCCTAAAGCTCCTATCAAGCCATGCCGTTTCTTAGACGGAACACAGCACCACCGCCAACCTTACCTATACATAATGGTCCTTCTCGTGTCTCGTCATATCTTGACTGGATGGCTACAGCTACCTCTGTCATCTGGACTGAAAGAGATGAGTGGGAGAAGCAATACAAAATTGTCAAATACTCAGCCTCGGAACACAACAAACCCTTTGTCCAAGTTCTAAGGGAGAGGAACGGCTCTGATTGCCGAGCTATCTTGGCCTTCATGGACTGGAATACCTCATGCGACAATGAGATAGCATGCGTCGAAGCGTTCTGTCAGGGTGCTGATCAAGTTCTTGAATCTGATCCGGACCAACAGCTGGGAAATATTGAAGAACCAAAAGCGTGGATTTCTGATCGGAACTACTGGCTTCCCAAAGACGCTGCAACGGAACCCTCCAAGTATGGTTATGTACTTGGGCGTAGCGACTTTTATAAGGTTCTAAGAAATGAGGTATGTCCTATTTCTTCATGAAGGGGTTAGCAGAAACTGATACGCTATAGCGATTTCGTGAGAGCCCTTCAGGGGAGATGGTTGGGCCCGTTCGACATCTGTAAGTCGCCATGGTTAATGGTTATAGTTCAGACTGACATTCTGAAAGTTTTGTCAGCAATCCTGATGGAGTAAGTGTCCTCGCAATCTTGAAAACCGCAAATGAATTTCAAGCTGCTGCTCTTCATGATCTTCTTGCAAACTATATTACGACAAACCCGACTCCAAGCATCTCATTGGAAGTCTCTGTAAGTTATTAACAATAGACAGCCAGGAAATGAAGTCCAAGCGCTAATAAAGTATTGCTTTACCCAGGACTTCTGGAATACCAGCTATGTTGTTAGCTTTACATTGCCATTTTACGCAATTGGCCGCAGTGGAAGAAAGGATAAGCGTACGCTTCACGGCAAACAGCCGTTTCGCGAAAGCTTGGACTTGGGCTTTTTTGACGCAGAAGAACTGCGTCCATTTCTAGCTGATATGGAAGGGTCAGACCTGCAAGGAAAGCTGGTTCTACATCAAGGAGTATGTTCACTCTCGGCGACGGGCGTGACTGAGGAGCATTGGACAGCATATTGCTTTGACGACGATTTCTTTGATAGCGAGCCCCGGCTCTCGAAGGACAAGAACAAGGACGAGGACGAGGACGAAGATGAGGACGATGATGAAGATTCAGAGGAATGCGGTGATCCTATTATACTCGAGGCCGGTGTGAGTGATATGGCAACCCAGTGGCGTCCGCGGCAGTATTTTCTGGTTGCTTTGGCAGCACAGCTCGATAGGGTTCAAGGTCACCACGCACGTATACACGATGTTTTCAAACACAGTCTGGACTCCCATGTAAGTGACCCATCTCCAGCAACCATGTTTGGAAACGGGAAAGAGTTGATGTTTGGTTAACATGGTATGCGCAGACACGAAGTACGAGAGACGACCCCAGCAGGAACTTCAGTCATTCGAATGAACAAGACTGGAAAAAGGTTCCAGAGTTATTGAGCAAGGTACTATTCTACAACTCGGGGAACATCAAAGAAGTCGAAAACTTTTTGAAGGACGAGGTTCAGTTGAATCAAGCTGGTCTGCCACAAGGGATGCTCTGGCAGAGTTTACGCAACGATATAAAAGCTATCAAAGCTTTGCGCGCCATCATGAAGACTTTGAAAAGGTTGAGGCGTGTTGGAAATATGCTAGAAGAAACCAAAAGGTCGCTTAAAGAACTCAGACACGAAGTAAGTCCGCTCTATCAAAAGTCATTTTCCTGTTCAATATAGTTGACGCCACTTCCTAGAAAGAGCTCGACTGGGCAGATCAACAGAGAAGAAGAGACGAAAGAGCGAAAGAGTTCGCCATCGCAGCGGTTGCAAGTTTGTCCTTAGCCCCTAGACAAACCCATGACTAATCTATCACAGGTGTTTGCTATTCTGACCCTAATAGCCGAAGTCTACAGTGGTAAACCACAGAAAGGGGATGAAGCATCATGGCCCGGATATATCTTTCTTGTGGCATTGTTTTCGTTCATATGTATAGCAGGTATCTTGTACATGCTGCGGACACATATCCCTGAATCTATGAAGAAGACCAAAGGATTTATCAACACCAAGAGATCAGCTTTACGAAATAGCCAAATGGCTGTTATGTTGATAGAATTTGCTTGTTATATTTATACCGGGATGATGTTCATGTTTTGGGTTTTGAAAAGGAGTCAGAGAAGAGAGGAACAAGTACTTCCTATATGAGGGCTAGAGAGACCTTACAGTCGATTAGTTTGAAGATGTATTGATTTTCTATTTAGAAGCTCTAACTTCCGCCTCTTAAAGGTTAAATGCATAGCTCGGTGGCTAATGTGACTATACTAGGTTCTATGCTCACCTGTAACGAACTTCTTACCTATGTCATGAACATGGTCTAATAGCGTACCCCTGAAGATGGACCAACAAGACAGCGCTTCCAACTTGCTGAGTCTGAGGCTCTACGAGAGTTTGCCACAGGCCTTGAGGGAAACATAGGAAAACACTGAAGGGGCAGTGAATGCGAGTTGCTACCTAATGGAAGTATGTGTAACTATTGGGCCTACAGCATTCTATCATTTGACCTTCACTGGATGTGGCCATTCTATTATGAAAATAGGCAACTACAAGTTGCAGGACAGAAGCCCTTTCGAGAACCCGGTGGGGGTTGTGAGGGTTGCATGAAGGCCTCAAAAACGCACGTCAACTTCAAGGCTCTGTAATTCACTCTAGTTGCCTTGTTGTTTTTCATCACATGCATTGAAACCTTCGGAAGCACCGAGTCTCTGGAATTTGGGCATTAACTCTAGAGATGATCATATGCGAAATATGACACGTCTTGCGACGTCAATGGCGCGCTGCTGGAGTGATGCTCAGATGCAACCTGACAGCTGCCTGCCTCTATCGCGGGGTGTGTCCTACACCACCTTCACTCCAACTGGTGAGTTATAGCCAATTGCTCGCTGACAGCCTCAGCTGGGAAAGATTCTGGGTGGGTGACAACTCATCTCGCATCTCATGGCATTGATCACTATAAGCAAATCATAGAGCGAAATTTATTTATGAGGCTGTAGAGTCATATGCCTTAATGCCCGACTGCTCCCATGATTGTACTTCATATGGTGTTGGTCGCTCCTGCCTTCTAATTCAACTGGCTATTTCAACGAGGCAACAACCATCTGACTCACTTCCTTCTTTCCTCAACACCATCAGAAAACATCGTGGCTATGGCAGTCACTACTTGCTCCGTTAGCGGAATTGAGAACTTGCTCGACAAGGCAGGACTGCACACGCCCATACCGGAATACCCTGGTGCCGATATCGTGCATAACCCACAAGACATCTTCCGAGTCTACCTCGCCGACACCATCCAGAAGCTCACTGATTGCGACAGGCAGATTGCCTATGATGCTATACAAACTTCCAACGTTACGGGGATGGGGGACCTCGTAGTTGTTGCTCCGAGGCTGAGGATCCAAAACACCAATCATGAGGAACTTGCTAAGGACCTTCTTCAAAAGGTACGATGAACTAAGGCTGTCTGAGAGAAGGAAAGAATACTGACATGGCACATGGTTCAGTTACCAAGAGAACCACCCTTTGGGTGCCCTATTCGGGACGGCATTCGTCTTCAAGTCTTCTTCTCACCAAATACCTTGTCTCGACTTCTATTATCGTATATTAGCGACAGAAATGTCTCGTATGGCTATGATACGTCGCTAGGACTTGTTGACCCTGAAGCGCCTGATAGTCGAAAGAAGAAGGTCATCGTGGAATACTCGTCCCCAAACATGGCGAGTGAGTTCCAAGTGAAACACTTGCGCAGCACATTGTTAGGCACTTATATCGCCAATATACATGCCAGTATGGGCTGGGAAGTCGTCAGGATGAGCTACCTGGGCGACTGGGGCAAGCAGATTGGCCTTCTCGCTGCAGGTTGGCAAAGGTTTGGCTCAGAGGATGAGTTTGCGAATCAACCCCTTCGCCACTTACTCCAAGTCAACCACAAAATTGAAGAGCTTTTCAAGCCAGAAGAGGAGAATCGCAAGGCCATGAAGGCAAAGGAGGAAGATGTCACGGAGCTTGAATCATCAGGTCTGTATGGCGAACGCGATGTCTTTTTCAAGAAGATGGAGGACAGAGAGCCAGAAGCTATTGCATTGTGGCAACGCTTTCGAGACGCGACCGTCAAGGACTTAACGGACTCGTATGCGCAACTTGGAGTCACTTTTGACGAGTACTCTGGGGAGTCACAGGTTACCCCGGAATCCATCGAGGAGGTAGAAAAAGCTTTGAAAGAGAATGGCGTCTACGAAGAGCACGAAAATTCCTGGCAAATCGACTTCTCGAAACACGAGGCGAAAGGGTTGTCTGTGGCGGTATTGCGTTACAGAAATGGAACTACATCGTACCTTCTTCGCGATGTTGCTGCCGTTCTTGACCGATTCAAGACACATGCCTTCGACAAGATGATCTATGTTGCTGCGATGGAGCAAGAGATGCACTTCAACCGAGTCATCAAGACCCTCAAGCTCATGGGAAGGCAAGACCTAGCAGATCGACTCCAACATACATCCTTCGCCAAGATCAACGGGCTTCCAGAAGAGTTGAAGGGTGCAGCGTTGCTGAGTGACTATATTGACGGTTGTCGGTCAATGGTACAAGCGGACCTTGTAGAGGAAGAAGAGGAAGTGTCTCACGTTGACAATTCGGAGAGGTCAGTGGATCTTCTTGGACTTGCTGGGCTGTTCATCCAGGACCACTACCACAAGCGCAATACGACTTACACGAGCGATGCAAAAAGGATGGTGCCCCTTGAAGGAGAGACGGGAGCAGCCATTCAGAACTGCTATGCGAGACTTTCAGAGAAAATTGGAGCGGAGGCAATCAATTTCGATTATACGAGCTTGGATTATGCATCCCTGGAATCGGAAGACTATACCGAACTCCTTCGAATTTTGCTGCAGTACCCAGATGCTGCCCATGGTTCTTTCAAAACCCTCGAGCCCTCATTCATAGTCGTGTACTTGCTACGACTTGTCGATCAACTGATGGCTACGCTTGATGATGATGACGAGAAAGACTGGACTGACCAAGAATCTGCTGGTCAAGCAAGACTTGCACTCTATGAGAACGCAAGACAAGTCTTCAATAACGCACTGAAGCTTTTAGGTGTTAACCCCTGGAGCCAGTAACGCTGCCCGCCGCCTTGGCCAGTTGATCTGCTGTCGAGTCGTATTCTATTTCAATATTCTTTTGTTCCAGGCTGATATATCCATGTTGGGCTTTGGGTATGCTGGCGTTATTTACATGGATTTTCACTGCAGTGACCTTTCTTCGGAGTGCTGTCTTCAATCTTTCTCATCGGTCGAGTGCCGAAAGTCAGGACAGCATCCCGGAGAAAGGTCGTAGGGGTATGTGGTCGTTTTTCGTCTTTTGTGCTAGTATATCAGCGGGCGTATCTACTCAGACTGATCTGTGGTTTCTGTCTTGCAGTTGTTCAACTATCAGGTTACTGCAATTTTACAAATTCATCACTTATGCGATGGGGAGTTTCAGAAACAATAGAACTCAAGGATAAAGGATTTTACTAAACAGTCAAAATATAAAACACTCGGCAGTGATATAGTACATTGGTGAAACATCAGGACAAGCCTTCTACTGCTGTGTAAGACTGAGAGGCAACCCAATCAACGATCAGTCGTTTAAATATGATAGGGTAGTAATAATACATATCATCTATCTCGAAACCTGTATCTGATCATACTGTACACAAATATCTTATCTATGATATAAAGAAGACCATCGAAAGTGTTGCTGATAGATCGGGAGCGACTGCCTGAATCGTCCTGTTAAATCGTGGTTCGGGATAAACGTTCCGGGCTGCACTACATACACCGTCATCAACCTACTATACCCACGTCAGACTTCCGTTTCACATGCTGAACATATCTTCACTGAGTCACCCTATAATCCTTTACAAACCAAAACATCAGACTTTACTAAGTAACTTACTTCAACACCGCATCTATATCTGTAAACTCACATCATGGGAGACGACGCCCCGCAAGACACCCCGCAGCAAGAGTGGTGGGAGGCGTTCCCTGAGCCCAAGGCCGAATGTCCTCGAACCGATCCAGCCATCATCTCGAAGCTCATCGAGGTGAACGCAGCTCTTGGAAAGAATGCAAAGAGAGATTTTCTGTTGGTCGACGTTCGAAGAACAGACTGGGAGGGCGGCACCATTGCTACATCTATCAACCTCCCCGCTCACACGTTCTACCAGACCCGTCCTCAGGTCTATCAACTTGTCAAACAGGCAGGCATAAAGAGAATTATCTTTTATTGTGGTAAGTAACTGATCCTCGGAGAAACTACTGCAGCCGTTGACTAATTATGCTCAGGGAGCTGTGGTAGCAGAGGTCCACGATGTGCTGGGTGGATGCAGGACTACCTCGATGAAGTTGAGGAGACTGAGATCAAGGCCGAGATTCTGGTTGGTGGTATCAAGGGGTGGCAGAAAGCGTACGCTGGCCAGTTGATGGACTTTTACGACGAAAAGGCCTGGGAAAAGAAGGAGTAGGGAGAGCACAGTATTAACAGTTGAGGGCATCCTCTCTTGTTGTCTATTAAAGACGTGTCCCAAGCAAAGTGTCCACAAGGACGGTGTCTCAATTTTCGACCTTAACGCCAATAATGATCACATAATTTCCATCTTCTCTTTCCGTACTTCCACTGCTTAGGGGGATTATCGGTCGCCTCCTCCTCGTCGGTCGTCTCCGCCGATTCGTTCCAATGCTTCGAGCATTACCACTGAGTTTCCGCGAATGACCTGTTGACATGTTAGCGATGACTCCTTTAGTGAAAGGTAGTGAAAATGTGGAAGGACATACAATCATGCCGATTCGAACCTTCTCGCCGTTGTCCTTCTCCTCCACCGCCTCGTCGAGAACAATGTTCAGGAAGACCTATCCCTGTTAGTAATGTTTCAATAGAGTCGCAAGGGTATTCCATACATCGTAACCGCGGAGGACGCCAATGACCTTTCGGCTGCCGTTCAACTGGACGAACAGTCTCTTGTCGAGGTACTGCAGAAAAGTTAGCAATGAATCTTAGGCAGCAGGTCGCAAGGCTTGAGGCTGATCAGAAGCTGGGGAGTAATCTGATAGCTGTGCGACACAAAAAAGATCGATACTGACCTTCTTGAGCTCAGGTTGCGCGGGTGCCATCTTGAGCTGTCAATATAAAATAGCTTGGATACTGTTTCATGCGACGCGATCGCGGCCTGGAGCTACCGCCTTTCACAGCTGGATGGGAAATTCGACGTCACGTGGAGATAAGATCCCCAAACTCAGAAATGCACGTCACTTTAATTAGGTGCGTATTGTCGCGAAACTCTACCTTTTTTAATGCGCCAGTGATTAAAAAGATACAATCACATCATGAGTTTCTCTGCAAAACGAAAAGCCAAGGTCATCAAGGTCGCTGATGAGGATGATCCAAGTGAAAACGTCACAGCGTCTGGCGGCGACAATGTGACCAGCGACGGTGAGTATTCCCAGATTTTGGACTTGCGACTCTTGCTGATGAGATCAAGGCTGACCCTTGCAAATATAGAACCTACAAAACCACTATTCGGCGCAAAATCTGGTCGAAAACCATTCAGACAGTCAGGCTTGAGAAAGAGCTTTAACCCAGCGGACGGCGAGGGTCTGGGGGATGCACCAGCCACTAATGACGATGAGGACGACGGACCAGTAGTTGTCCGACCAGCTATCAGTCGATCAGGCTCAACGAAGGGAAAGAAGAAGTCCAAGGCTTCGCGGTTATCATTTGGCGGAGATGATAATACTGCAGGCGACGACGAGCCGACCGAGGTGTTCACCCCCAAGAAGTTACCTCTAGGTCGCGCATTGGAGAACAGCGCTATAAAAAGAGGACTTGGAACGAAAGGACTTCCTATGAGGTCAATTGGCGACGATGACGACCGACCCAAGTATAGCAAGGAATATCTCGAGGAGCTCCAATCGTCTACACCAAATACCCCGGCAAAGACCTCCACATTACCTCCCGACGATACCGATATGATGGACCTGGATGCTTCGGAGCTAGAGGGTGCACTTGTTGTTGAATCATCGGAGTTGAACCAACCACAGCCTACAGCCATTCTTTCTGAAGCTGAGATTCGCGAAAAGAAAGAACGGCGACAGCGATTGGCTTTGGAGAAGGACTTTCTATCAGTCGAAGATGACGACGATCCATTCGCACGGAAAAAGAAGGACGATACACGTTTAATAGCAGAAGATGAGGATCTTGGGGAGGGTTTCGACAACTATGTCGAAGACGGAGGACTCTCACTTGGAAAGCGTGCGGAAAAAGAAAGACGCAAACAAGATCGAAAGATGATGGAAGAGCTCATCACAGCAGCTGAAGGTCACACCTCCGATTCCTCATCCGACAGCGATGCTGAGCGACGAATCGCCTACGAAAGCGCGCAGACACGCGCAGGCATGGACGGTTTAAAGAAGCCTCGTAAAGATCCTGGCCAAGATCTCCTACAAGCACCACCAAAGATATCACCTCTTCCCAGTTTGACGGAATGCTTAGCACGGCTACAGACTACGTTGAAGGGGATGGAAGAGGAGATGAAGGGTAAACAGAACCGAGTGGAGAAGCTTAAGCAGGAGCGTGAAGAGATTGTGAAAAGAGAAGGGGAAGTTCAGAGTTTGCTGGATGAGACAGGAAAGAAATATCAAGAGGTCATGGCACAAGGGAAGGTGGTTGAGGGAAAGGCCGATGTTCCGGCGAATGCACCTGTGGAGATGGTTGGGGCGAGAGGGTTGGAAACGTTGGGCACGCCGTCGAGAAAACCTGATGAAGAGGAGACTTGATAGAAAGGAAGGATAGTTTTTCTTCTATCCCTCGAAGCAATCAGGCGAAAGCCTTCAGCACGAATACATTACTGTTTATACCAGACATTCTGGGACAAGAACCTCGAGTTACTATACCATCCAAAGAAACCTGGCTCCTAGATTGCGACGATCACTTCCTGGTGAAAAGAGGAATAGCATAGGAGTTATACAGGTCGTTATAGCTTGTTTCATCGTGTCTACTTGGCCATAAGCCGACTTAGATGCGCTACCAACATATTGCCTTGTTCGTTGGTCTATTTGAGACGACCTCAGGGTGTCAAGAGAATTGGCCCCTAGCGGCATAAGAGACGAAATAATTTGGTCACTTCATGCTAGCTTAGACCAGTAGTTAGGCTACTTTGTTTTGGTAGTCTAAGCCTTAGAGGACATTTCTTCTGTTGCCCACCTGGATGATCACACGAATTAGATCAGATAGAGTGTATCAAGATTCAGTACGATCATTTCCCCTGCTCGCACTACTGCATGCCTCCTCCATCTCGTCTGGTGATTGTGACCCAAAAGTCTGAAGCAGACATAAAGACTGACGTCTGAGTCTTGATCGGTCTTTCAGGATTCAATATCGCAAAATCGTATCGTTTCATCAACTGTATATCGTTAGCAAAACAATTCAACTAAACGTCAGTAGTCAACATACCTCGAAAACAGCCTTGTGGATTTCCATAAGGGCGATCGGCCTCCCCAAGCATGAATATTTACCATGGCCAAAGTGCAAGTCAAATGCAGCTATCATCTCTCTCAACCTTTCCTGTTCAGCAAGCAGCCACCTCTCAGGGCGAAAGACATCTGCGTCCTCGCCCCAGACCAGCTTCGATCGTCCGACTGCGTAGAAACCTTGACCAATTTGAGTTCCGCCAGGGACGAAGAAACCGTTGATGGTATCGCCTTCTGGAGAGACTTGCTTGAAGCCGAGGCCTGCGACGGGAGGCCACATGCGCAGACCTTCGCGTACGACGGCTTGGAGATATGGCATCTTCTGTGTTTGTGTCCAGGAGATGGGTGTGTTGACAGATGAAGAGTGTTGGCGGATCTCAGTGATCAGAGAGGTATATGCTGCTGGATTTGCAATTAGAGCGAGGATAATCATTCGCAAGGCGTGAGCTGTAGTGTTAGATCCGGCAATACTGGAACTTGTCAGTATCGAACTCCTTTGGGATTCTTGAAGACATACATAGAGATAAAGGCTTGTTGAATGAGCTCTTCCTCATTCATGCCGCTGTTGATGTGGGCTTGTATCATATCCTTCGTCGTCGTAGCGCCATCAGTAAGTCTTCTACGAACCAGCTGCTTTGCAAATCTAGATCATCAATCAGCTTGACACTCCTCTTTATGTTCAGTTACTTACCCCATCAGTCGTCCAAAGCCAACCTGGTCTTCTTCGCGAGGCAACAGTAAATTCAGTGGCCATCGATGAACAATCCTTCCTAGCCAGGGATACACAGATACAATATTCATGACAGGCAGAGAACTTTCGTTGATCTCGTTATACTGATAAAGATCTTCGTCTTGGGAAAGATATCCAAAGGGCTCTCCGAATGATACATCGCCGATGACGTCGAGAGCAAAGAATTGTGTCTTCTCGGCAAAGTCCAAGGGTGTCGATTTGCTGGTGGATGATAGATACTTGCGATCTATGAGTGATATAAAGTTGAGAAGCTGACGGTCTATGCCAGCTTCAAAAGCATGTCCCTCTTTCTCTTTAATAGCATACTACAGGTTATCAGTACCTTTTACACGATCATGGTCCTGTGAATGACTTACGCCTGGTGCCATTTTTGCTCGCATGGCTTTATGTTTAACCTCATCCCTTTCAGAGACAACATTATCAACATTTGGAACTATCCGTCCGCTGGTATAAAAGTCTCCCTTTGTGTAAGTACTTCTAACGGCAGACATGCTCCGTAACACAACCGGGTCTGTGGAGAGAAGCTCATTGGGACCTATACGGACAAGAGGACCTGGGTTCAATGTGTTAGCTATTCTGGTTATTCAATGGCATGAGTATTCCCTACCGAATTGATCTGAGGCATTCTTTAAATGCTCATGATAGCGTCCGCTGAGTGCCCCACGAAGCTGCCACCACGATGACCATCCTGTACCCTTGGGACCAGGAATATGGCGCAGACGATGCCAGCGCTGCACGAGACCTATGACATGCACAACGGCTAAAATGACAATCACTTGGAGACAGGTCCCAATCAATGACTGATCAGCTAGCAAGACCATGTTCAAGCGACAATAAAGTCCTGTTGTTCCCTGTAGTTGCAGAACGATAACTCACTCAACCCACAGTGATGCGACTTCATCTTAATTGATCAAGTCGCAAAACAGCAAGGGTATCAATGCCTGGCCAAGATAGGCAGCTGCAAGCCAAGAACTGGCTGGGGGTTCCATCGAAGGGGTTTAGAACGACGTAGGATTCCCGATGATTCGGATGTCCAGATCAGTCCATTACTCGAGAACTGTAGGCAGGGTTGTTGAAGCAAGGTTAAGCTAAACGAACTACATTCCTTCGCTCAATGCGGTAAGTGACCAACCCTTCCAAGGTCTGAATAAGACATCCTGACGATGGTTTGGCATTTAAAAATCATTATGGAACAAAGTGAACGAATCGGAGAATCGCCGATTAAGATGCTTTAACGCAGTGACGGGAACAGTTTGGGGCGTTCCACTTTTGCGGTATGCTTTTCCAATCGTTATTGTTCTGGAAGCTGGGCTTCGCGGGTGGCGTTGGATTGTCTTTAGCAAAAGCCATGGCGTAGTTTAGTACCAAGGTGTTGTGCTTATCCCATTATTGTTCTTTATGATTTGTAGTATGTGGCGCAAGGAAGAGACTATGAAAGATACAGTCTTGTAATTCATCATTCATAAATCGTTTCCAAGATCGCTATAATCCAAGCAGCCTCTAGGCTACCCTGTAGCATAGTCTTTCTCCTTGACATTTTGTACCAGCAAGATCCTAAATATCCTTCTTCTTTCCTCCTCCGCCATAGAGGAGCCCGCTGGACACATCCCCACTCATATACGCAAACCAATCCTTAGCCAAGTTCACACGTCCGTACCAAGGGCCTTCGTTAGTAACCTTGGGCATTCGCTCAGCAGCCTTCACGAAGTAGTTACTCGTAGCGTTGACAGGCAGCTTCTTCGGCTTGAGTCTGTCTTTGTCATCAAGCACAGGCATCACGCTCGTTGCTTCCTTCTTTTCCATCTCCTTAATGACGCTCGTCAACATCTTAGCCATGAGGACAGCACCAGGTGTCCACGAGGTAGTCACATAGCCCATCACGAAACCCATGTTAGGAAGGGAATCGACCATGCAGCCGCGCCAGGTATAGTGTGAGCCGACCTCGATGGGCTGGCCGTCTACTGATGGGACAATGCCGCCAAAGAGCTGGAAGTGCAGACCTGTCGCTGTGACGATAATATCGGTTTCGAGCTTGCGACCAGAGTTGAGCAGAATACCGTCCTTGGTGACGGTTTGGATAGTGTCTGTCACAATCTCGCAGTTGTCCTTATGCAACGCCTTGAAGAAGTCTCCTTCGGGACACATGCATAGTCTCTGTTCGAAAGGGTTGTAGCTGGGATTGAAGTGGACATTGACGTCAACGTCTTTGGGCAATTCCTTTCGCATCTCTCCCATCAGAATCTTGCGGCCGAAATTGGGGAACCTCAAGAGCAATTGGGTAGCGGCGAGTTCCATCAATACATCCTTCCAGTATATAAGCCAGTATGCCCATGACCAAGGAAGGATTGTCCGTAGGAAGAAGTCGAGATTGGAGGTTGTAGGCCGAGAAATGACAAAGGATGGGCTGCGCTGAAGCTGAGTAACCATACTTGCCTTTTCGGCGAGTGATGGAACGATTGTGATTGCTGTGGCCCCCGACCCGACGACAACGACACGCTTGTCTGAGTAGTCAAGGTCTTCAGGCCACCATTGGGGGTGAACTACCTGACCTCCAAAATCCTCGATACCAGGGATTGTCGTCTGCAGGGCCTTGTCGTATGAATAGTACCCCACACAGCTAATGACAAAGTTCGCAATCAACGTCTTGCGCTGTCCATCAGCATCAACATCCAGCCTCCAATTCTGTTTATCGGTCCGCCATTCACATGCCACCATCTTATGATTGAACCGAATCTTATCTCTTATACCAGCAGCATCAACAGCCTCCTCAAGATAGTCAACAATCTCTCCAGCCTGCGCCATCTTATGTTCGTGTTTCCAAGGATGCCATGGCAGACCGAATGAGGTCATAAAAGAGTCGGATCGGAACCCTGGATATCGAAAGAAGCGCCATGTTCCGCCAATGGCTTCTCTGGCCTCGAGGATCGTGTAGGAGCGCTTGGGGAGTTTCTCGTCGAGGACGTGGGCGGCATTGATGCCGGAGAGGCCAGCTCCTAAGATTATAATATCGTGGTGTTCAATTGTGTCGCCCATTTCGACAGAGGTTTGCGATGCCGATGTTGAAGTTTGTTGAGAAGGTGAAGCTGAATTTACATTGGGAAATTTCCAAGACAAGACAAGGTACAGTAACTCCCGGCCTACCGCTAGTCCCACCCACATTTCCTATGACGCCACGGAATTAAGTACTTCTTGCTACGACATATCCAATTGGAAGCAATAATGGTTTGCTCTGTCGATAGTAACTTATGCGAGAATGCTGACTTGCAGTACCTAGATAGTCATCCCCAACAGAGTTTCATTATTGAACACTTTGTTCATCCGCAATTGGCTTCATATCCTCTCTAAGAAGCTGTTTCGCGCAGATAAACTACGCAAAAAAACGAAAGCTCTTATTTCGATAGCGATATCTGTATCTACGTATAATTTATCGATATTCGTATCAAGCAACAAAGGATTCTGCAGATGCCAAGCAAACAGCAGAATAAGGATCTTACCCCGGCCCACTCAGCGGTAGATCACCCCCGGTACTTCAAAACCAAGCTCCTAATCCTGGCTCACGATAATTGGCTGGAAACTAGCGGTTACTCTCAACTTGTGTCGTTGTTAAGACTGTGCTTAAATGATTTCAATGGATGCTTAACTTATTACGGTCATTCTTGTAGAGCTTGGTCTGGTCGGATTTGGCAACTATCTAGAACGACTACAAATGGTCAATGAATGAACACAACCTGTGTTGTACATGGAGTCAGTGTGGATTCCATGGCGCTGTCACTGACACCTGGGTTTGATTTTCCTGTATGTAGCTTTACATATCTATAAAGGACATGGGAATCGAAATGAAGAAGTAAATGACACTTCCAAGTTTTAGGACTTGGTATGGAGAGCGGTTAGGGCAACATATAGTATATTCTCTACTCATCTTGTCCAGACGTTATCACGTTGACACATGAAATAAGACTTATACCAGCGGTAATACATATCCTCCGAGATTCAATGATACTCGTTGTTTTATCTATTCCATGATCATGATACTCATCTAAACAATCTTCCTCGATACCATGACAGCTCCAAACACCCATGATAGCTCCTGGTACCTAAGTATAATTCTTTCCAATTTATCCTAGACCGTGTCCTTGTCTCTACAAGCACCCTAGCTCTAATCCTTTCTACGCCAGTTGTTGGAAACCATAGCATTATTCGTCTCAGGCTTATTCGGACGGTTGTTGTTGTTATTGTTGAAGCGTCGTCGACCTTCTTCGATATCTTGTTGACGGCCCACAAGCTTCTGAGGGATCCTCTCGGATACTGAAACCTTCAGTTGTCCTCCTGCTATCTCCTTGCCGTTAAGAGCCTGTACAGCGGCGCTCGCTTCTTCCTTGGTTTCGAAATCCACAAAACAGTAGTGGTTGTTTCCAAATGACTTCTTGCTCTCGTGTGGTGTAATTCGCTTTCCAACCGCAGCCCTGAAATCACAATTAGTTTATGATTTTGATATCTGAAGTATTTCACGTACGGCTTGAAGTCAGCAAAGATCTGTGCAAGTTCCTCCTGATGTTGGGCTTGATCAATCATCTTGTCTAAGCCGCCAACATATAGTCTTCGTCCACCATGATCCCTCACCACATCCTCGAAATGGTCGATGGCCCAATAAGGTCCCTTCTTCTCGCCCCTGTTATCGTTATAGTTGCTGTTCGTGCTTGATCGGGTGTTCCAGTCTCCCCATCTTCGAGAAGTCGATTCTTCATTTCGAAATCTACGTTGCTCACGAGGCTTCTTAGGTTCGCAAGGTCCAACTTTCAAAGGTCTTCCGTATATGTATACTTTCGAAGGTAGAGTTGAGAGAGCTCTCTCGGCAGTTTCGCGGTCGTGGAAATCAACGAAGCAATATCCCGGGTTTCGAGCACTGACGGGGTCGATGGAAATGTGAATCTTGTCCAGAGTATCGAAACCGTTTTGAGCTAGAGCTTCTTCAACTTCGAAGGGCTTCGCTTCGTAAGGGAGGTTGCCTATCAAGAATCAAACATTAGTCTTCGTCCAGGAGTCAAGGTTGGGCCGGCCGTACCCAGGTAGATGCGCCTGCCGGCATTGATAGCTTCTTGTTCCATGACGGACGAGGGATTGATGTTAGACCGGTCTCAGTACAGTACTTTGGATTGCAATACTCAGAGCGGTCAGCAAAGAGAAGCTCGAAATTTTTCAAAAGGACTCCCTTCAGCTTAGTGAGTCCTCCTTGTGGACCAATAAGAAGCTGTCTGCTAACACCCCGCGAAGACCCTGAATGAGGGGCGACGCGGTGTGGGTAAGCCAGCGAAACGCGAGACAAGCATTAGGTTATTGGCTTATGGTGAGTCCGGTCTCTTCGGGGTCATGATGCCTTCAATGTGTAACTTTGCTGAAAGAAACCTTGTTTCTCTTTATCCCGAGTGGTGGATTCAGTTGAGCAAACAGCTTTGAATGGACGCTAGGCAAACAAAAACAGATACTTGTATACATGTAGTCTATACAATAACATGAAATGAACATAGGAAAAGACTTCAGCGAGTCTTTTGAGAAAATGGGAATCTTACTGCTGATCCCATGGTATCAGTCATTCGTTCTCGTGCACCATTGCTCACTCTCCCGTTGTTGGTATCAATATTTCCCTCTCTTATATCCATATCCCCAATCGCTGCTAACCCATCCTTGAACCGTTGGACATCGTCTGTGAACTCGCAGAAGGGTATCGTGAAACCTCTCTCATATGATCTGGTGTTCCAAAAGCCTTCATCTCTTTTGATCCCCATTTCCGCATGGCTACTTTGTGGTCACAGTTGGTGCAGTAATGAGTTGTGTGAGATGCCCATTTGCCAGCATATGGAACAGCGGCACCGGCAATGGTTGTAAAACCTAGGACTGTCGCAGAAACACTGGTTGTTGTTGTTAGAAGAGTGGCTGGTGAACGTTCAGGAGGTTCTTACTGTGTCATTCTTGAAGATGTTTTCTTTACTCGTGTTTCAGCTCGGCGTCTGCAGAAGGGACAATCAACGAACTTTGGGTGATCTCCAAGTTCGTTAAGCGGTGTTACATATGTAATCACTTCGTTACCGTTGTAAGATGGTGGTTGCTGACCATACCCGGCCACGCCGCTATTGCTAGAGTACTGTGGAGGCCCCTGGGGAGCGTAACCGTTTGGGCTGTGAAGGGATTGTTGGGACGTAAAAGATTCTGGACTGTATGGATATTGAGATGTGGACTTTCGTGCTGGCAATGGAGGCGCAGGATCGTCTAATGTTCCTATTGGGATGGGAGCTTCGTGAAATCGTTTGTCTGTTTCCGAATCTACCGGTATGGGGGCATCATAGTATACGTTCTGTCCCACGTTTTGATCGGGGTGCACAACTTCTGGAAGGCCCTCATCGCTGATGACACTGCGAATAACTCTATTTCATGTTAGAAATCATCAGAGTGAGCTTAGGTTCAAACTTACGCCGAGTTTGGACGAGATCGTGGTGGAACTTCATGCACTGGCTTTTCGAGTAGAATCGCAGGGGTGGTGTTTTGTATTGTCGCCATTATTGCTAAACTTTCAGTAACACTGGAGGTGTAAGATAGCCAAGAAACCAATTCAGAGTGGGGGATTAAGGGTCCTTTATTCACTTCACTCCAGGCTAAGAGCTAAGCTCTCAGCCGAAGGATCATCTGTAACACTAGTATTCACAGCCTGCTGTGCCTATTAAGCAAGGGCCGGTGGCTGAGTCTCAGCCCAAGAATCAACCAACGATTTGAAGGTCTGACGTCGAAGGATTCGGTCTGGGTTGTCCATCCTTCTGTACCGTTGCATCAGGACAGGGATCTGGCGATGGGCTGTAGGGGCAGATCGCTCGTATGCCCCGCTAATCGGCCGCTGCAAGTGGCGGAATTCCGTCTCAATGCTTTATTCGTCTCGATAAGGCTGAACAAGGCGCTGCGTTTGGAGTTATGTTGTTGAAGATGGGTGGCTTGGGAATTGTGAGTTTCTTGTTGTTTGAGAGTCGCCTCCAAGGGATTGCCATTAGTTGGGGGCGGAAATAGAAGAGTAGAAGCACTAAGGGCGTGAGACTGGTAGCGACTAACGTCACGTTGGACTTATCGCGGGCAGATCCCAGCTGGTTTGAAGTGTCTTCTGAAGTGGATTCCTGGTCGTATATTTCCGTTAAGTTGAAAAGTGTCCGATTCAAGTATCCGATGTTGATTTGACAGGCGATAACTTCCACTTGGAAGGAACTTGGAAGCCAGGCAGGGAAGCTACCAGGGTACAAATGGAAGGTACTTGTAGTCCTTCGCACCTGCCGGCTTACACCAAGAGCACAGCATATTGATCAAATAGGAAGTTGGTCTCGGCAATTCAATGCGAGAATGACTCTCGAGTATACGAAAACTGATTCGAAATCATAATGAAAGGAAACCGTTGTCCTTTGCCTTCTCATGCAAACTGTAGCCTCCACTTTGAAGATTAGCTAGGATTGAGACACAGGATGGATTGCTCAGCAAGCAGCAATACAAGTCCTGCAGAATGGCATCCATCCAAACCTACAATCTCCCTTCTGGATAAGGGACTATCGTGATACTGTGTGTGAATGAGATGAGTCAAATAGACCTGATTGAGTGATTCGTCCGATTTGATAAGAGACTGACCTCGGCAGTCAACGTCTCCATTCATGACAGCTCCCCACTATTGCCCCTCCCTCAGGTCATGAGCTTCCAGACCTCAACATTAGCTCATACCTTGACTCCCGTTCAATTCTTCAACTTCCAACATTAGCAAGCAAGTAATTCGTTCAAGATGTCTTCTGAGCAACTCGTCCTCTTCGATCTTCCCAGCCGTGAACCTAACGGTGCTTGGTCTCTTAATCCATGGAAGAGTGAGTTACTCTAACTTGACTGCCCCTCCATGATATCACCGCTCATCATCCAACAGCTCGATTCCTCTTGAACTTCAAGGGTATTGACTACAAGACTGAATGGGTATGTCAATTGCATGGGATTAAAGAGGGTGTTACTGAACAATTACCAGCTCGAGTATCCCGATATCAAGGCCACTCTTGAGCCTCAGTAAGTTATCCCTTCGCCCATCATACACCCATGACTCACAAATTACAGCGTTCCCGCCAACCCATCCACAGGAACATGGACCATCCCAACCGTAAAGTTCCCCGACGGAACTTACATCATGGACTCAGCCAAGATCCTCGAGCGAATTGAGAAGGACTACCCTGAACCCTCTGTCCACGCAGACTCACCCGTTCTTTCCAAGCTGTTCGCCATCATGCCCAACATCATGGGTGCTCTCCGACCCATTTACTTCACCCATGTGCCTGGACGTATCCTGAGCGAGAAGAGCCAGCCTTACTGGTACGAGACACGAACTGAGATGGCTGGACAGCCTCTTGACGAGCTTTACCAGAAGGAGGGTGGTCAGGCAGCTTGGGATAAAGCAAAGCCCCATGTGCAGGAGGTTGAAGCTCTCCTCAAGGAGAACTCTGAGGGCCCCTTCTTCCTGGGAAAGACTCCCAGCTATGCTGATTTCGTTTGGGGTGGTTTCCTCATCTTTATGCAGCGCAACCAGGTCATTGATGAGGTGTACAAGATCAGCGGTGACGCTCAGCTTCACAAGGATCTCCTTGAGGCTACTGCCCCTTGGCACAAGAGAAACGACCATTAGAATACGGAACCAAGATTAAATGTCAAGGACTCCTATAGAAACTGAAAACAAGACAACAATAAAGAGACCCCGCATGCATCCTTCCTCGCCAATTCGTCCTTATGTACCTACGTCATCCAAGCAATATTCCCCCATCTTCATCATCCGTATCAGATCCCACACTATTAACCCTCGACCTCAGACTTAGCCCATTAGCAAAGCTCTCGCCCAACTCATCGATGTCAGGTAGATCGCGGGCACCCCCATCAGTCCGAACATCGGTACTTGCATACAACACCGACGTAAGAGGATGAGTACTCGAATCGTGCCTCTTTCCTCTCGAGCTCTTCTCAACCAAGATTTTGAAAGCATCCTCGCGGATCCTAGTCATCATAGAGTTGAGTATCATTTGTCGTCGTGTTCTGCCGAAAGCGTCTTCGAGCTCTGGGAGGTCTGGGAAACGCCAGTTGACGTAGAGATTTCCATGACTCGGCCTCGTTTTGATGTTACTATGCTGACCAGTGGCGTCGAAGTAGTAGCGACAGAGCTGGCAGGCGCCTTTGCTGCTACCTATGTATCTCCAATCGCGAAAGAACACCACGTTTGACTGTGCCATTATCCATTCGAGAACTAGAACCTCTGCGTGTACGTATGGCGTGAAATTGGGCCTAATGCACTGGGACTTGACCCGATCATCCAAGTTTACCCACTCCAAGCTTCTAGCATGGGCAAGATACCGTTCCTTTGTAGCATGATTGCTGCACATTCGACCAATGATGGCCTCAGCACTTTCGCTCTTTCGTCCTAGAGGGTTTGATTCCGCTTTGGTTGAGTTGATAGGGACGACAACAAACTCTTGAAAGAGCTCCGGCCAAGCTTCTTCTGAGTTGATCAAGTGTTGTACGATCCTTTCGTAGCCTTTTAGACGGGAGATGGTGTGTCGTAGCTCTGACCAACACTCGAAGCTTCTGCCATCTCTGAACCGGCCAGCCGTGGCATTGCTTTGTATGTAATTTGTCGTTCGTGGTGTCAGAAAAGACTTGAGAGCTTGGAGAAGGCTGTTGAAATGTGACAAGCCTATGCCAGCCGATTGTTAGCTGAAGCAGCGTTTGCGTTTTACTGTAATACTCACATAAGCCACCGTCCGTTTCCGAGAAGGCAATTCGTTCGATAGCGCCACTCAAAACCTCCAACCCCTTACCGACTTCAGCTACATCATGCTGTTAACATTGAAGCTCGACATGGGGGATACTTGCCAATGTTACCTTTTTGGCCTCGTGCTTGCTGACAGAATAGCAAACATTCGCCAATGTTCTTTCTCAATGCACCCAGGTAACGGCCAATCCTGGGAGAGTTGAACGCAAGTATCATCTCGAGAATACCATCCCGAGCAGGCCCTTTTGCAATCTCCTCAAGCAAATGGAAACCGGACAATCTCCCAACCAAAGTAGCAAGAAAGTCTCTAGTGTCATCCAAGTCACTGTCGAATACCAGATTGCAAGCAAAGACGTATGTGAAATTGTCCTCTCCATCAAGAATCGCAACCGAAGTCACAGTCTTGCCTCCCTTTTCTCTATCGCAAACACTCGCGAGACTGTTAAGAAACCTATGGTACTCTTGCTCTTCTGTAAGTGGGTTATTGGGGACTTCTGCTTGGCTGAGAGCACGTTCCTCGAGGGTGATTACAGTCAGAGCTTTGTATAAGACAATAGGCTCGTATAAACGACGCTTCTGTTTGCCCTTGAGTGATACAGAGTTATCTGATACACCAAGTTAGTGACTACGACTGAGTGTGAAGATGTGTTGACTTACTCGACGCCATGATTGGAGATCAACAAGGGAGTTAAAGAGCTGGATGGGAAGAAGCGTTGATAGCAATTGACTCTGGCAGGTGAACCTACAAGTCTTAAATAGATTCAATGTTGGTCGACTTTTTACACATTTGCGATCAACTCATGATTTCTGCCTTGTCATGGCCGAGGCCAATGCTGGAGGCCGGCTTGGGAGGCTTATCGCATCATGCGGGGTGATTTGGACTACCAACGGCCGGCCTCCCACAGATCTAATTGCCTTATTTCATCCATCATTCACAGCATACCTCGAATCATTTTGGCCTTTCTTACCGGATTTGACATCTAGCTGGGTCGCGGCCCTGAGGCAGAGTTGTGATATCGTGAGTTGCCTCACGCCGTTGAGGGTTCCATCTTTGCGAATTTTCCTTGAACTTGGCTTTCGAAATACTTCTTTAGTGTTCGAAGATCGGCTACTCGCAGTGGCCTGGGCTGACTCATTTGAGAAAATGTACATTGTTGCGGGAAGATGCAGTCGGCCCCTGGTGGGCCTCCCAAATGATGATTGTCGATAAAGTAGCTTCGAAGGGTATATATATGTCTGCTCTTGATGCGAAAAAAGACCTCCCTGACACCTTCGCTAGATCTTCTACTATCACCCCTGTGTCTGTTTCTTGATATCGACATCTTCTACCGACCAGACTACATCAACACTTCCAGGCCGTCAGGTATGTCGCGACGAAGCGATCGTCCTCACAGGCACAGCCGCTCCAGCAGAGCTCAACAGGAAGACATACCCATCGACCCAAACCTGACAGCTGAATTTCAGTACCCTGAGACCCAGTTCTACGCTTCGGCTAGTCCAAATCAGATGCAATAGAGCACTGATTCACAACTCTCTAGCCACGGCTCGAGTGCGCCAGAGAGTCAGGACACAAGCCAAATGGCATATTGCATGATACAGCAGCAACCTACGACTGTCAATCCTAATGAGGTTTTACTAAGCGTTGGCTTTGGTAACGCATCGCAGAGTATTTCCAGTTCTGCTTACCAAACTACAGTCTATGGTATGTTCCGAGAGCTTGAGACAAAATAACTCAGACCCTTCATGCCCCAGAAAAGCATTGAAGTTGCATTATTTTGGCTGCTCAAGCATTAGAAAGCAACCTTTCTGCCACTCAATAACCAGTATCACTAACACGTACAAGCAGCAACCGAACCAGAAGCCTCGTCATCTACCGCACAACCCTCCAGCCAGTACTACTGCACAGAATGTGACCGCTCTTTTCCAGGAAACCGAGACTTCAAGTTAGCTCTTAGCCGAAAACAACGAGCGTTTCAAAGCTGACAAGGTGATGCTACAGCAAACACATGAAGATACACGACAGACCCGTCAAATGCAAAGCCGATCCCAACTGCAACGTCACAAAGGCAGAGCAGCGTGACATGGATCGTCACTACCGGACTTCGCATAAGGTTTACGCAGCCAGCAAGGGAATCTTGACCGAAGATACGCGCTGTGGCTTTGAGGGATGCAAGTCCAAGTTTACGCGGAAGGACAATTTGCTTAAGCATTGGAAGAAGATCCATGGGTATGAGCAACCCGGGAACTGAAAGCAACGTTGATCTTCTTGGTCCCCTGTCTCCTACTAGGGAGCGCAGAATTTTCTCTTGTTTGTTCCGTATCTTGTTTTATTCAAACTTTACCAACTTTCGCTACGTTGATGCTGGGATGTGAGGAAGGGTAGTATTTCCCCTGTTTCTTCTCTAGGCGAATACGGGGTCGTGTACTCGCTACCGGCACATACGGATAGTCAGTCATTGGTAATTCAGTCACTTACGAATCACTGTACATCGATTACTTTGCAATACACGATATTCTGTCATGGAAACAATAAGATGCCGTTCAATTCTCTTTCGTTTCTTCTAATCTATCCCAAGACCAGCCCATACTTTTCCTTCCCAATCATTCATGTAAACGCACTGCCGCCTCCCCATCATTGAATGAAGGCACCATAAAACGTATTAGATAAAGGTTCAACATAGAAAATAGATGTAAATCATCATCAAAAGGGAATCTTTTAACGAGATACAATAACGACCTGAAACGAATATGCCGTGCCCCGTAACGCCTCGTCATTCCTTGTGATCGTATGCCCGATCACTATAAGTTCCATCATGAATAACCTTATCCTTGTTTTTAGACCGCTGAGAATGGGCAGGTAGCTCCATTGGCAGAGATGGCTCCTGAGCTGGGACATCTTTGCTCAGTGCTAGCGACCGAAGGGCACTTGGAGGCAGAAGCAATGCTCAGATTGTCAACCTTGAACTCCATGTCACCAGTGCTGAAGAGCTCAAAATGCATGCGGCTTGCATCGACCTTCTGGACCTTGAGATATTCAGCCATCTCGAGCATAAACTGCTCAGGACCGCAGATGTAGTATTCGGTAGAGCTGTGGCACAGGTAGAGATCTTCCTTGGCAACCTTGGCTAGATCCATGCGGAAGTCGTGGTCGTAGGTGACACCGTAGACGTCGGATTCGGCGAGGTGAGTCTTGAAGATGTTGGTGCGGAAGTTGGGATGGTTGCGGGCAATGCGGCGGACCTGATCGTAGAAGGGAACCGATCGTCGAGAGCCGTGGATCCAGGAAACGGGTCGGTTAGGTTGGCGTTCGGAGACGGTGTTGAGGATGGACATCATGGGCGTGACACCCACTCCGGCTGAGATGAGGACGATGGGGACGTTAGAAGTGTTGGACATGTCGAGGTAGAACTCGCCAGCTGGGTGAGTCAGCTCAACGATGTCGCCCTCGTCCTTCATGTCGATGAGAAGGTTGGATACGACACCGGGGTTGAGGGCACCGCCGCCGAGATAGCGGCCGCTGCGTGTCATGTGAATGCCCTCGTCTCTCTTGATAGTAACTCGGTAGTAGTCAGGTCGAGGAGCCTCGCTCAAGGAATATTGGCGAGACTGGACGTAGCCTTTGTCGGCAATGGGAACCATAACAGAGACGTATTGACCAGGCTGGAAGGGAGGAAGACGCTTGCCGTCAACGGGAACAAGATAGAAAGAGTAGATGTCATCCGACTCTTCAATCTTCTTTTCGATGCGGAACTTGCGGTAGCCCTGCCACTTACCAAAGTCACGATAGAGCTGAGCCTCACGACCGATGAGCATCTTTGCCAGCATCCAGTAGGCCTTTGTCCAAGCCTCTCTGATCTGGGGGGTCATAACGGGACCAAGGACCTCTGCAAAGGCAGAGATGAGGTACTTCTCGACGATGGCGTAGTGCTCTGGCTTGATGCCCAAGGAGCAGTGCTTATGGCACATGCGTTCCATCTTGGGGATGAGCTCTGTGATGTGGTTGATGTTGTTGGCATAGCTGAGGATGACGGCAGTGAGGGCACGGGGCTGGCGACCGTTTGCCTGGTTGACTGTGTTGAAGTAGTCGTTGAGCTCTGGGTGATCACGAAGCATGTTGCGGTAGAAGATGGTTGTGATGCGCTCGCCGTGGTCAGTCAGGGCGGGGATTGTGCCCCGGATGAGCTTGGTCTGTTGATAGGACAGAGCCATTGTGATGGTATGTTGAGGTTAGAGGATAGTATAGTGTGTTACTACAGTTAAGTAGTAGATGGGGATCTCTAAGAATCTCCTTGTAGAGTAGATAGAGATTCGCGAGATGTCGAGAGTTGCTGCTGTATATGTCAACAGATCAATAAAGGGAATGAATCAGAATAATAAAGCAAAGTCCATCAGTGGAAACCAGATTTTACGAGGGTCGTCCCCAGATATTATATCTTGATGCTCCAGTCTGGATCATGGGCTGAGGTGAGGGTATCGGATGGAGTCAACATTCATGGGAGTCAACTATCCATACCCCTGGATGTATACGCCCATGGTAATGAGCAGAGCAGAGATTATCACATTGCGATACAAAAAGCAAAGAAAGTGAGAAAACTTTGAAGTTTTCTCCACAAGCCGTCAATTCCTTGTGGCTTGACATACACCCTAGAGACAGAGGGTGTATGGTATGGTATGGATCTAGGTTGAGGTGCAAGCTCAGGAAGTCGTACGATGAAGAAGCTGGGATGAGGTCCTGGTCATGTTGGGTGCTAATAAGCTAAACCGCTAACGTTTAGTTGAAGTTGAAGGCTGTCAGTGGGGTCCACAGCCCTGTATCCGTATGTCTAGTGGAGGTCCGCCAGCTCCCGCTTTAGCTCAGTGCTCGCTCTCCCTATTGCGGCTGCGGCCTCTCACTGTAAAGCTGGTGTCTTGGCATTACATGACCGTCTTGAATCATCCGAGGTTCAATGAAGCGAGGATCGAGGCTGATCTGGATTCAGTAATTAAATCACAAGTAACTATTCTTCACTGATTAATGATTTATAGTATACGAATATGGCATGTGGCAATGTCGAGCACTTAAATCTAGTCTGGCTAGGCCTTAAGCTACCAAGTCATTAATGACAGCTACCACTCAACAATAAAATAAAACAAAAAAAAACAATGAAACTCGGTCGGCTCCTCGTGAAACTAGTTTAGTTCCGAAGTCGCCTCCCGTTTCCGTCTCCGTAGCGCCGGTCCAGCTCTCGACCTCAGCTTGAACTGAACATCATTGTTGAAGGATCGACTAGTAGGATGGCTATAGTCTTAGCCATGCGTTAGCCACGCGAGAAAAGAGATACATCATTAACGCATGGCAACCATGTTTTAGGAGGAATGGAACGTGAGAGGTGATGAACCAACAAAAGGCGAAGTAGGTCCAGAACTACAAGAGGCGCACATTCTAGACAATGCAGCGACACCAGCCATACAGAACAGCAGATAAAGGCAAACAAGGTGATGGTATCACACAAACAAGCAAGTATATCTGCATAGAGGAGCAAACAGTCCTATCATAGTGATTTCAGCCCATTTGAACAATGCTGTAACAGAAAGAAAAAGCACAAAATGCGACAGGTCATGTATGTACCTTTGTAGTTGGGCTGGACCTATTAGCAGATATAGTAAGTAGGCTTGTAGGTATATTAAAAACGTTGAAAACTAATTCTGCAGATACAAAACAAATACTACATCGTCTGCCTCATGCACAACTAGTAACTAAACCCAATAAGCGCTGTTGGTTAACATCCCTCGGGAATAGCATCATGTCGTCCACAAACCTAAAGAATAGGCTTCTCAGACTAGACCCTTGCAAGATCTAGCTCCTGTCTCCCACATTCCTCCCAAGCTCAACTGCCAGACTGCCAGCCGCGTCGGTACCTGGACCGAGTCTTTTCAAACAGCCACTGTGAAACTTGCACATGATGGGTGGCACGACTTGCAGAAGGTGGCTTGATCCCAGGTCCATGGCTGGCAGATATGTGAGTTGAACAAACAATAGGTTAGGGAGGGATCCCTCGACTTCGGAGATGCTGACAACTGGCTGATCAAGGCGAGCGCGAGAGGCTTCGTTAATGAGTGCAGTTGGTTATCAAAGATCTAGGTTCAGGGTCTGGGTTGGTGGGTTGTCGTACCTCACGCGATCAATTTATACAGCCTCTAATTAGCGTTGGGGTAAATTACACTACAATGCTCATGACAGCTGGAAACAAAGACCGAGGTTTCCGCCATTGAAGAGATCTCGATAGATCAGCAGATTCATGTCTAGAAGCAGAAACAGAAACATACAAAGTTTGAGTTGTCGACAGTTGTTGGAATTCGGGTTTAGACAAGGCCAGTTCTATTGATGCAGGATTCCATATCATGACAAGACATGGTTCCCTACCTCAAGCTTATGCTTCCAGAAGGTCATTCAATGTTCTATCACGGAGATCCATTGTCTCGTGTCTGGGAGCGAAACAACCCGAAACCACGCGACGAAGCAGGAATGAGTCTTCCGGTCAACGCCGACTACAAAGTCTTTGACCACGGATCCGAGGCTCTTCTCTTTCAGCTGTTAATCTTATCTACTGCAGAGGTCCCCAAGAAAGGTCCGTGTTTGCGATCCTGCTCAATGCCTTTAAGTGGACTTTTCAGTTCTTGAAGATCCGCACCAGCCACTCCTAGTTCCCGACGGTTTCAACGTTGTAGATTCTCCGGACCGTGCTCAAATTAATCATGTCCGTTTTCCTGTTTATTAATACCCGTTATTTGACAGGAGAACTAAAAGATCGGCCAAAGTCGGGAGTGTCGGATCATTCTCCAGTACTGTATTTACAAATGACATATCTCTCTTATTCACTGCCATTATGGGACAAGTTACTTGCGTAAACGCATCTCTGGTTGGTTCAGGGTCTTTCCGAGAGAGACAGAAAAAAAGGTGATTTTCTTTGGACTGGCGTTAGTTAGTGAATGACCCCTGCAGATTGGTTGGTTTGTCTAGCACGTAGGTTGGGTCTCTTGCAGTAACACGCCATATCGGCTCTGTCCGCAACAGCAATGACGCATTTGTTTTCAGACTCCGATGGAAGTGAAATCTTATATGAATTGTAAAGTAAAGGAGAGAAATGATCAAAGGTGTGTGAAGTCATGTCAGGTAAAACTAACAATTCCACGTGGATTGGAAAACACATGGGCATCTAGAGCATGCTGAAGGATCACATTACATTACATAGCATAACTATTTGTACCTGCATCACCGAGACCCCCAACAGCCAAGATCCAGGAACCGTCCTAATCTAGACTATTACTTGATTGATATCACAACCCAGATGAACTAAACCCAAACTTACTCAATTCTCACGAGTCACGAAGCTCTTCCTCCCGCCAATACCGGCTCCGTAGCGAGATGACCGAGATGGACGGATACTCTTCCGCTGACGGAATATCATGACCTGTCATTTACTACCTCTGCTAGTCCATCACTTGCTCATTACAATCTCAGCCCAACCCATCGTATTCCTATCCGAGTACTCTATAACCAACCAGTTAGATCTGCGATATTAAACGAAAGAGAGAAAATCCTTTCAACGGTCAATCGGCGTTCCCAGGTCTTGGCATGACCTGTACTGTACTTGGTCCATCTTCAGTGACAATTGGTATACTCCGCTGATACTCCTACACAACGCCCTATCATGTAACCTTCCCCGTAGTTGTAAAAAAAAAGTCTATCTCTCGTCAAAACCGGAGTTTCTTCAACGGCCGCGTTACAATGGATGTGGAAGATACTGGAGATTCGGACCTTAATTGCAGTCGAAACTGCGGCAACACCCTGCGGGATCCCTTACCGGCTCGCATTTGTGATATACCCTGGGCTGGGGTATATACCGTACGACGGCGGCGTCCGGGGTGTGTAGAACCCTTGCAAGTGACGAACCCCTGCTGCCACAAACTTTTGCACAGCCGAACAAGGACAAAGACATGAAGAGCCTCCTCATGTGAAAGGACGTCACTTGAAGAGTCAAGAGAGTTAGCTTGCGGTTAGCAAACAAGCCAAGGTGGAAATAGCAGCCGTTGAGATGTCGAAGCAAACTTTTTCCCTCACCAATGGTGTCTTGTCATATCATATCATATTGCAGCAAACCTTTTCAAGTGGCAGCACCATCAATTCTTACTCTAAGTTTGATTCGTTCTCTTATTGTTTTTACTTTTTCTCACCGTTGTATTTTGCACCGGTTGTTCCTGGACGTACATGCAATAATCAGCTCTCTTTTCAGTTGCGACTCATCACAATACTAGATTCCTCGCTTCTGCATGATCTTTCTCTTTCATGTTGATCTCATGGCATAGTTACACTCGCGTAGAAAACCCAGCAGCCCATCGCTTGAGTATAGTACGTATCACATTGTTCTTCTCCTAAAGACCCTGGGCATCAATAGCCCCTACTACATACGTAACAACCCTTTGTTGTAAATCGACGATGCCCGGAACTAGGAGCAGACTATCCGTACTCTTTGACCCATTTGTCTCAGCCCTCTTTGTGTAGATACGTATACTTCCGGATCTTGATGTCGGCCGAATAGACGAGATGCGAGGAACATTCTCTCCACAAAATTTGCTTTGACTCTTCTCCATGCACCAGACCAACCTCAACCATTATCACACTTGGCTTTACCCCTTCAAGGACATAATATTGAAGGATTTTTAACTAACACACATAGAACGAAAAACCACGGGTCCGGTTCGGTTGTCATTTCTCGGCCGCAGTAGCTCAGGTTCCTTAGTGCCATGCGGACCGGGAAACAAGGAAATAATAATTACAAAACGTGGCGCATTATTAAAACGAGTTGACGTTAAAAAAGAAAGCATTGTTGCATTTTTCTCGGCTTCTGGAGAGGGTGGCTAATAAGAGACGAAATAAGCCCTTGGTATAAGACATGTCGTTTTGTGACAGCTTCACTTATAAAGTATTGCTTTTACGGATGGATGGAAGAGCTCCCCTAATTTCATGTAAAGCAATAACCCAAGAGACATATTGGGATTCGTCTGTAAAGTTCCTATGAATAAGTTCTAGGTCAGAGGACAATGAGTAAGAGACAGGCGTATGTCTTAGCATCGTGGAGACAACGTCGATCATAGAAACCCTTCCAAGGCTCACCCTGTCCATAGGCGAACCTTCTGACGAGTAAAACGTATCCTGTTATTGCATTCTATGAATGTTTGTTTCTTGTTCTTGGCTTAAATCTCAGCCTTGCCTTGTATCAGGCATGGATGTATACTCAAGCGACTTGTAATCTATCCTGCGTTGTGGCGGCCGTTACTCTTCTTCACCATGTCTCTGATGCAGTTTTAGTGTTGTATTTGCTTCTTTCAACCGTATCTAGTTTATGTACGGATGGCCTTGGGACATCTCTCCACTGCGCCCTCATGAAACACCTCTTTTGAGTTTGATCACGACGATCATACCTCATCTTCCACGTTTTATTCCGCCCTTGCATCTCCTCGTGTGCTCCACGTGTTGATGGTCTCCACGTTACAGTATGCTGAACACCATCTTTCTATTCAGCTGGCTCGAGTCATGGAGCGCTGTTGGTGGAAGACAACGAGACACTATCAAACAATAAACGGTGTGGCGCTGATCCTGCTACAAAACTTCAGCCTGTATACATGGTGATGTGGCGGACAGTAGCGTCGTCAAGTCGGTCATGTCCAGTGTGGAAAATAGCAAGTATCGTAAACCCAAAGGTAATGGATAACATAGATTGAGGAATCAGGACCCATGGTCGGCTCAGCTTTTGACTCTCATCTCAACTTCCATTTCGGCGTGATGAAGATGGTCTCAGAGGTTGTTGTCTCACAGCTCCGCAGTGTATGTCTTGTAGAGCCCTCCAAATGCCATCATGTATACTCGAATTGAGTTTTCTGTGCTGATCGTGCCCTTTGTCCGACGACGGTCAGAGTCTCGCATAAAATATCGTATGAAAGACTCGCCAAGGCCTTTATTGTCAAATGTCAGAGACTTTAGCAAGGCTGTCCTGAAGTCCATGGTACTGTGCGAAATACAAATGGTCTGGTAGGGTACCTTCAACGGGGTTCCGCACGTCTGAAACGGGGTCGACAGTCCACATTGTCAACCGCTCTTGCCGACCCCCTCACGACTGATTCCCTACGAGACCAGTGCCCTCAGGTTCGTCTTACAGTCAATACTTCGCGACTCGCCCTTTGTTGTTTAGGGAGCTCCATCGACTCATCGCTTCCAAGCAACGAGCAATGGTCCTTTCGTTTGCTCAGCAGGGGCTTCGTCGCGGAAAGCCAAGTCAGCCTGCCACTGGGACTCTTTGATCACCTTGCCTCCCTTAGGATATCTTTCCAAAGGACAAAAAAACGGGCAGTGAGATGGACCTAACCTGAAATGTTGACCAAGTTCCATGTTGGCGTCACGCAATTGGAAACCTGGTGGCCTCTTGATCAAAGAGAAGAGTGTTGTCATGACAAACTCACGTTTTATGGAATGTGGTTTGCACTCGTAACGGTCTGGGTCTATACTTGCTGTCGTCTGATAACGACCCCCTGAGCGAGGCGAAGTGGTGGACTATTTTACCCCAAGATCATCTGACCTTCACTTTGGGACAAGGGACTCTTGTGTTTCTATCTTATCATATTCTTCGCCGCCTCCTTACTTTCTATTGATCACCATCCTCAGAGATGTGATGGAATCTTTCCCCAGCCCTCTACCAATAGCTTCAGGGTAGAAGCCTCCGATGCCTCGAAGTTCGAACCCACAGCTCCGGCGCCCGACGGGCCAGGATCATGGTATGCGTTTACAGCACGGCAACGGTCCTTGGTGACCTCCAAGATAGTGCCGCTCTTGATCTCAATATCTTGCTTTCCGGTCGCAGCCTCGCTGATCTTGGAGCAGATGGAGTCCCTCTCGATCAGGCTGACCATGACCGTAGCGACCTCTTCAGGCTCCACAAGGTCGTCCTTGGTCATGTCCAACATGGCCAGCTTGTCAGGGTTCTCCATGAACAACGGAGTTTTAATGATTCCGGGGGCGACAGCTGCGATCCTGATACCAGCCTGGTCGAGCCTAGCAAGAGCCCGGACAAGGCCACTGGTCGCGTGCTTGGATGCGTCGTAGATGGGAGTGGACAAGCATGTATCTTGCGCATTGGTACTGGAGATGATGACAATGGTCTTTGCCCTTGACTCGGCCTTGGACTTGAGGAAGCACGATACTGCTAACTGAGATGTGCGGATGGGGTGGACTAGGTTGATGTCGAGGATCGCGTATCGCCCTCCGCGGACTTGATCACGGCTTTCGGGTGACCCAGGAGGGTACCAGAAGCTACTGAACGACTAATGTAGAGGTCAGTAAGCTTGACCATTATAGAGACTCCAATACCATTTCCTGGCATCATCGCGACACGTTCGAAAGGGTAAGAATCACGTACTGGTTCATAGACGCCAGCACCAGGGCAGACAATGTCCACCTCACCAAACTCCCTCTCGGCAGTCTCGAACATGCGTTCGAGATGTTCCCAGTTTGTCACGTCGGTCTGCTGGAAGACAGCCCGGCCCTTGCCCGAAGAACTGCTGGAGTGGTTGTCCACGAGCTCCTTGGCCTCGGGTCGGAGTCCAAGGTCGGCAATCACCACATTGCAGTCTCGCGCAAGCAATTGCTGCGCGAAGGCAAGGTTGATACCGCTACCAGCGCCGGTGACGATGGCAGTCTTGCCTTTGATTGACTGGGACATGTTTGCTCTGATCAACTGACTCTCTTGCTTGAGTAGGCAAGCAGTTGTGTGTGAATACTGTACTGGGCTTGAACTCTCGAAAGAAGAAGTCAAGTGTTTACAAGAAAGAGGGACATGGTCTTTTGGAGATCGGGATTCACTTTCTTGGGTCGAACTATTTGAGTATCCAGGATTTCATCCGACCTCGGGTTGCGTCCTCCACATGAGCAACGGCTATGGGGTGCCAATGCAAAGGACTCCGAATCAAAAAGGGGTGATCAATGGCCTTTCTCCAACTTCATGGCATATCCGGGATGCAGAGTGACCGGGTACGGGTATCATCACTATCGACAAAGCAACATGGGGGAGGCTCCCACATCTGGACACCGGCGAGGATCAGCTCCTCGATCCAGAGGCATATGCAAGGACTACAGCCAATTCGAGGCATTGCGATAGGGTATTGTGGACAGTGGCGTCATGCTGGGATAGCTAATGTCAAGTGAGTTCAAAGCAGTGGTTCAAATCGTCTCTTATCGTTCGGGCAAACCAAAGTGGGCACGGGTATCTAGAGAATGTTCCCGGGTATCTCCAGGATGTTCCCGGATATCTAAATCAGTCCTTCATGATAGCGGCATTCGCTGAGACTTGCACTACCCCGGAGTACCCCCGACCATGGTGTGTGTCAACTCCTTCAGACATGTTTCCTGATAGAATGAGGACGATTGGATATAAAATGCATCAACGCGGACCCTCGGCCACCGTTTCCATTATCCAGCTAGTCCCGGAGCCTTAGCCAATCCAACGGCCAACACTTCTACAGATACTTCACTCTAGAACAGCATCAACAATTGACCGAAGCCATGGCTGAGAAGAGCGCAACTGCTCCTGAGGTCGATCTGTCTCCCGTCAACAGCAAGATGGGCAAAGAGGAGACCAGCGGCGCGAGCGTCAAGGTCGGCGAGAACAGCGTGATGGATGAGTCCGAACTGTTCCTGCAGCAACAGGGCTTCTCCAACGAATATCTCGACGAGCTCGTTTCCGATGAAGAACGAAACAAACGCCTTGTCAGGAAGATTGACAGAATTCTTCTTCCTCTGATGGCTGGAACTTACGTCCTTCAGTTCATAGACAAGCAGGCACTGTCGTACTCGGCAGTCTTTGACCTTCTGGATGATACCGGCACCACGCTGAAGCAATACAGCTGGTTCGGCAGTATCTTCTACCTGGCATACCTTGTTGCCGAGTATCCGATTTCTATCCTTGCGCAGAAGACTCTGATGGCCAAGGTCGTGGCTGGCTGTGTTTTCGCTTGGGGCAGCATCCTCATGATCACAGCTGCTTGCGACAGCTTCGCCGGTCTTGCTGCCTGCCGCTTCTTTCTCGGTGTATTCGAAGCAGCCATTACACCCATCTTCATGATGATCGTCGGTATGTGGTGGCGTCGTGAGGAACAACCCTTCCGTGCCGGTGTCTTCTACAGCTGCAACGGTATCGGCCTCATGCTCGGCGGCCTCCTCAGTTATGCGATTGGACAAATCCAAGGTTTCCAGATCTGGAAGTCCATCTTCATCACTTGTGGTGGCATCACGGTTCTTTTCGGCGGTCTTCTTCTCTGGAAGCTTCCCGATAACATTCTGAGAGCCAAGGGCTTCAGCCTGGAGGAGAAGGCCTTGCTCATCGGTCGCGCCAGGATCGGAAAGACGGGTATTCTCAACCGCACTCTCAAATGGGATCAGGTTTGGGAGTGTCTTTTGGATCCTCAAATTTGGCTTCTTACTCTTTTCGTTCTGGTTAACGAGGTCATTAACGGTGGTATAGCCAACTTTGGCTCCCTTATTATCAAGGGCCTAGTTGATGACGCTCTGTTGAGTGTTGCTCTTGGTATTCCTCAGGGTGCTTTCCAGTGCTTCTGGATTCTATCAGGTACCTGGCTTGCCTCAAAGTACAAGAATATGCGAACCGTTATCATGGCCGTCTACAACATCCCCACCATTCTTGGTCTCTGCCTCATCTGGCAGCTTGACCGCGAGACTCAAAAGGTCGGTCTGCTGTTCGGTTACTACATGGTTACAGCCTATGTAACATCTCTTGTTTTGGCACTTCAGATGCCCTCCTCTAACCTTGGTGGCTATACCAAGCGTGTCACTGGCACAGCTGTCGTCTTTGCAGCGTATTGTGCGGGAAATGTCATCGGTCCTCACGCTTTTATTGCCGAAGAGGCTCCCGTCTATAAGACTGGTGTTATTGTTTTGCTGGCCTGCGGTGTTGCTCAGATTGTCTTGGCCGCAATGCTCCGTTACCTCCTGATCCTTAGAAACAGGAAACGTGATCAAGTCGCTGCCGAGACCCAGCGGGAGTCTGAGGACACCGGTGCTGATATCACTGACTTCCACGTAAGTGTTCTTCTCCAAATGATCTCGAAATCTCTACTAACAGCAGCAGAACCCTCACTTCAGATACGTCCTCTAAGGGCCTAATACACGGCCCTGATCGGCAAGTCGGGGCTCTGTCTCTGGTGGCTTACAGCAAAGTTCATAGCGGTTTAGGATGAGGACTTCGATTGTAAACGTAGGCTTAATAAATCTGTTTCTAAAAGAAGTTAGAGCTTAACCTGAGTCAAGTGCCACCTTGTTCGTTGTCTTTGGCGAAGCATATTCCTTTCTTCGATGAGAACGCTGTGTGACGTAGTAAGACAAGAGCCATGCATGGCTTGTAAGACCGCACAAATGTTGACCACAACTTCAGGCTATGTGTAGTTCGAAAACCAGCGACATCTTGGGCAAGAAAGATGATATAGATATTCTATTTATTCTTGTATAGCACGCTAAGGTAGCTGTGCCTTCATCATAACATCCCATACCTTAAGGCCTTCCTCTAGCTTCGTATCCTCAACAACATCAATCTTGCCCTCAGCTCTCAGCTCTCTGACCAGCTTCAGTCCACTAGCCCCCCAGGTTGGCTTCTCCCCACACAAATATTGATAAAACGACTTCAGCCATTCGCTTACCAAGTCGTTATCATCTTGGTCGAATCCAGCCCGACGCCCACACGCCCACCAGATAGGGACATCTGAGGCGTGACACATCCCAAGACTGGGCTGCAGCCAGTTATCAAGTGCCTTTGCGCGCCAGGAGATGCGGTATCGGAATACGCGCTCTGGTGGCATGCTCTTCAATAGTGACGCGGTGAATCCTCTGATGGTAGCATGGACTTGGCAGTCGGCAATGATGACGGATCCGATGTAGGCCCATTCGTCTTCGCTTGCATCTTTGTCGGGAAGAGTGTAATGTTCGATAAGTGCTGCGCATACCTTCTCTGGGTAGTAGTTCTTAAGCTGTACCACAAGACTGTCGTATGATGAAGCAGGGTTGACCATGCGGTAGAGAGTCGCCTCATCAGCAACCTCACCCAACATGATGTCGATACCCTGGTCAGCCAGAAGCTTACCGAACTTGCCAGAGTGAATGTTGGCCAGGAAATCAGCGTCCACAAAGTCATCGTCTGTGCCTGCGCGGAACGTGTGTTGCTTCATGCGGTGCACTGCCTTGATGAGCTCGACCGCCGGGACTTTACGCAGAGCGTCGAGCTTCTCCTTGGATGATTTCGCCGTACTAATCTGGCATTGTGAAAGTAGCTCGTCGACTTGGCTTTCGCTGGCGCTGGACTTAACGTGGTTGGGCTGCACTCCAACCGCGTTGGAGTACAAGTAAACCCTCTTGATCAAGCGATCCGCCTTATCTGGCCGTCGAATATCGTAGTTCAGCTGGAAGATGGAGGAGTAGGCGCCAGCTGACAATCCTCCAAGAGAGATGTTGTCAGGATTTCCTCCAAAGTCTGCAATGTTTGCATGCGTCCACTCCAATGCTTCACGCTGGTCCCAGAACCCATAATTCCCTGGTGCATGGGTTTCGTCGTCCTCCTGGAGACCTGAGAAAGTCATGAATCCAAATAGATTGAGTCGATATGCTGCCGCAACGATAATGCGCGGGAACTCTTGCATCAGGTAGAAGGGGTCATGTTTGTTGGCATGATTCGCTTCGCCCATTTGGAGCCATCCGCCGTCTGCAAGAAACGTCAGTCCAATATCTAACTTGGCTGTCCGAAGTCAATGCGAACTAAGTATCACTTACGTATGTAAAATTGGACGGGCCATCCACCCGGTGGTGGGCTTTGCGATGGCACCCAAATATTCACATATAGACAGTCCTCATCCTGAACAGATTCCGGCTCTGGGGCTTTGTCAGGGTTCGGCACCTCTGCTGCGCCATGAGCATAATGAGGTTGAGGACAGATAAAGGGCCAGGTCTTGTAGTCGCCTGCCTCGCCATTTGCTTGATTGTAGCTGAAATCAGAGGGTAGCTTCGACGGACGACGCCATCTGCGATCGCCAATTGGAGGAAGCGCATATGGTACGCGGGTGAAGCGATGGTAAGCTACCTTCTGAGTGGCATTGTCGAATCTTTGGATGCCCTCAAGTTTGCCCTTGCTTGTTGAGTAGACAACTGGCTTGTCTGTTGAAAGAGTTGCGCCCATTGTGAAATGATGATCTGGTGAACCAACTTACCCAGTCCAGTGTCTATAGTCAGGTAATTAAGTTAGCAACAACCTTCAATCATAAAGGCAATATCCGTAGGAATAATAAGAACCTGGTCAAGGAGCATGTTTCCCCGCATTCTTGTCGTTGCAGGTTGGGATCGCAGGTTGGAGTCGTGGACATGGATCGGTCTTCAATTGTATGATCCGATCCGACAGCGTATCTCCATCCATCGTATTACCACCCAGCAATACAACCCGGCTATCTCAGTGAGGCTTCGGGTAATGCGGCAGGACTCTATCTCTGAACTACAGCCCTGTTACGGATACTGTTATCTATCTTAGTATGAAACTAGTGGAAACGCCAACTGGTCGGTCTTAGTCTTCGGTTGTGGATAGCCGGACCCGGATCCGGATCCGGATACCGCCGAATCAATACCCGACGACGCACTTGGTACAATAGCAACCAAAGCCAGCTCAACCCATGTCTAACGCTCAATTCCCGAGAAGACGGCAGCTGGACATCCAACCTACCCTACCGGGACAGTCTGCCGTCTGATACGCATGGGTCTCTGCCAAGACCCGCACCGATAATGTCTACCTCTTGGACTCGACAGCGGGTTTCCCAGGCATGCAAGATATGCCAGGCGAAGAAGATCAAGTGTGGAGGTGAACTGCCAGAGTGCAATACGTGCGTCCGCCAGAACAAGAAATGCTTCTATGGCATATCCAAGAGGAATACCAGGTATGTCCAGGGAAGACTTGACTCTTACAACATTGTCGTTGATGAGTGGTAGACGAACTACTCAGCAACCCACTGCTAGAGCCCCGGCTGTAACACCACAGCCACAGGTTGCGGTGGCTCCAACACCAGACGAGACTTCGGTGTCAGTTGCAAGCTCGGTGAGGCAAAGTGAACCTGTCAGTCTAGGTGGTGATGCATCACCACTTCCAGTGACTCCAGGACAATCCGTCCAGCTCTTTGAGAGATACTTTCGACACATTCATCCGATATGGCCGCTTCTTTACAAACCCATATACGACCCAATTGGCTATCACGGTCTGTCTGAACATCTACCAAAATGTGTGGTGTTTGCCATATACGCAATAGCCTCATGTCTACATGATGAGCAGGAGCTGGACTTCACCACCGCTGTTGCAAGTGAGGGCACGACAACGCCACCTCTCGATTCATCAGCAAATCACTTCTTCGAGTCTGCCCTTCTCGAGCTTCAATATGGAAAGCAGGGCAAACGAGACGTGAGCATGATGCACGCTCTTCGGCCCTCCGTCTCGTACTGTCAAACCCTCACCATCCTCGCATTACAGCAGCATGGGGTAGCCGAGTTCACAAGAGCCAGCCTGTTCTGCAGTCTTGCTGCCACAATGGCCATCGACCTACGGCTTCATCGCAGCGCTGGACAGCCAGGATCTGTTGAACGCGAGGTCGGGTCAAGGCTATGGTGGAACATCTACGTGCTGGAAAAGATGATGTCCTTCGAGATGGGCAGACCGATGGCATGGCGCTTCGATGAGGCTGATGCTCCGTTCCCTTCAACCCAAGAGTCCGATGAGTTCGAATTGTTCAAGCCGCCCAGCCAGGGAGGACGGGATTCTCGAGGTACTACACCGTTGCAGAAGCTCCAGACTTTGACCGCATTCCACACAACCATTGATCTCTGCCGGCTGATGGAGCGTATCTCTTGCGACATCTATAGCCTCCGAGCTCGGCAACTGATCAAACAGTCACCTGCCTCTGGTGATGCAACAAGAATGGAACTCTGGCGAGACGTCCAAGACTGGCGATTGCAGCGGCAAAACTCTTCGCTCAGTCTTGATCTAGGGCGCGACGGCGTAACACTACCAGTATTGGTGACGAATCACGTCGTAAGTGACGCCGAGCCTGCATCTCAGCTAGAATATTCCGCAGACTGACATGATGCTACAGCAAATCTGCTCCGTCACAATCCTCCTCCATCGACCATTTGTACCTCCATGGCTGCAGCATCTAAGCCTCACTGGCCAGCCTCTATTCAATACAGAGAGCCCGCTCGAGATCTGCTACCAGGCTGCAGAGGACATATGTGGCATCCTTGAGTCTTATAGCAGATACATCCCACAGCTTCCCTGCGACCTAATCTTCCCCATCTTTACCGCCGCTAGCACACTTCTGCATCAGTTGCGAAACAGCACGACAGAAGTGGCAGGTAGACAAGAGAAGCTTAAGCTCTGTTTGTCATGGTTGTCCGTTTTCTCAAAGAATTGGAGGAATGCTAGAGAGCGAGTGAAGATGCTTCACGAACGTAAGCATGCCCCTACATCCACTTATAGCCAGGCACACAAATGCTGATCCCACCTCGTATAGTCTACGACAGCCCTGGGACGCCATTCATTAGAAATTCGCCCCCACTTCAGACTCACGATAGCCACAACAGATCGCGATGGTGGCGCAGCTCCTCCGCCAAGTTGATGACGGGCACAGATACGGAGCATCTGGACTACCTTCACAATCTAGGTACCGAAGGAACGGACTCTGATGAGGGATGCCCCGACTTCAACGTGGACTTTTGGATGTTCTTGGAAGGTCAACAGTTGTGGAGCGAGTAGCCCTAGGCCAAAGACAATAAGACAAGCTATTCAATTTAGCTACCAGCTTAAAGACCCCAGCAACCAACCTACATCTCTGCGCTCATAGCAGGAGGTCCATGGAAATGCTTCCGCCCGTATGCGATATACCAAGCCAAGCTAATGCTAGCGAACCCAGCAAATACAACACTGGCATAGTTCATCGTCGCAGGCGTGACAGGCAGAGCCACGGGCATACAGAAGATAACAATCGAGAATCCGATCCACAGGCAGCAGACCAAGTTTATCAACAGCCCGAAGCGTCCCAGACTGAAAGGCGACCCAATAACGTGTTTACGGCCACGGATAACACTGACCAGTACCGGGAGGCAATAGGATGTTGAAAGGCAGATAGTGCACACGCCAGTGAAGGAATTAAAAGCAGCTGATGAGCCAAAGTAGATGCAAGACAGCAGAGCGTTAACGAGTGCTGTAAGAAACAGAGCGTAGAGCGGTACATCAAGGCGCGTGTTCACACGGCTCCAGATATGATGCCCAGGGATTGCCTTATCACGAGCAAACGCATATGTGAAACGTGACGCGGCAGTAATAGCACCTATGCCAGCGAACAGAAGTATGCCAAGGATAAGGAAGAGTAGTCCAAAGCCACCGCCCGCAGAACCTGTCACAATCTTGAAGAGCAGGCCAATCGGCTGCCCATTTGCAACAGACAGCAGGAGCTTAACGTCAGGAAGAACGAAAAGAATAGGGATCATGTATACGAGACCGGTAATGCCTGCAGCGAGAACAGAGAGAACCAAGCCTCGTGGGACTGTGCGCTCCGGGTTTGGAACCTCCTCACACATAGAAGCAACCATGCCGTATCCGATAAGCGTGTATGCGCCTAGAGTAAAATCTGTCAGATTCTGGAAAACAGTGCAATATGTTCAGCCTCATCACTTGGGTGTAACTTACCTTGAAGAAGTCCGACGAAGAACGCCCAGCCGTTAGGCCATCCTGAGACTGAGGCATCGTAGTGCGCAAACACAAATTCAGCACTTCTCTTATTGTCCGCCATGACCAGAACTGTTACCGTGATAATAACGACAGATCCGACCGTCCAGTAGACGTAGATCTGGTTGAGCTTGTCTAGGACCTTTGTTCTAGCAAGATTAATTCCGACATAGACCAGAGTCAATGCCTAGAATGTCACTACTGTCTGCCATGCCGTGGGCACATAGTCCTCGTCCCAAAGCGTGATGGCACTGAGCAAGACCCGAGCACTAGAGAAGTTGATGCTGAGAGCTGCTGTCCAGTTGCCAACAAGGCCAAGCCAACCGTCGATCTAGCTGACCAACGGAGCCCACTTCGGCGTCGATAGAATAGCTGACTAGTAATATACTCCTCCAGCGGTCGGAAAGACTGCATAGATCTCGGCCATGGATGTAGCTGTGCATAGAGACACGATCAAGACCAAGATCCAGCCGTAAAGAGCCGTCACTGCCTGTCCATTCGTGAGGGAGATGTACATAGTGGTTGAGATGCCCAAGGGGACCGACATAATAGCAAAGGATAGTCCAAGAATACTAAGCATGCTCATATTCCGTGGCAACTCAGAGATGTATCCCAACTGAGCCAGATGCTGATCATCGGTCGGGGTCCCTTCCTTCTCAACCCTCTCCATAGTCGGCGAATTGCTCGACGTAACTTTGGGTGAGTCTGTCATTCTTTAGTCGTTTGGGAGGCTTTTCGATGTTTTTTCAAGGTCGAGAAAGGCTTCAGTAAATTGTTGAGGAGGAATGTGATGTTTGCATGTCTTCGGTGTCGAGGTGGACCGGTGAGAGCAACAAATACCCAGCAGCCATAGGGAAAGTTGACGCAGCTCTCGACAAATCTCCTGGCCGATGTGTAGGCAATTCAGCGTCCATGTAATGGATCGCACCCTTGCAGTCGCAGCCAAGGGAAAGTGAGTTGGTGAGGTTGCCGGCACCGTACTCGCCAAGATCGAAGGCGTGCTTGCGGTGATGGGGGTGCTCAGGACTGCCATAAGGGACAACCATTTCCGCAATGGAGAGACGGTAGAACAAAGGCCTCTCCTTGCCCTCGAACTTGTCGTAGAAAGTGATGTTGTTCAAGACAATGCCCTCACGGTAGTTGAAGCCGACGTGGATAGACCAGTTTTGCCAGCGGATGGTACGGCCCTCCATGGTGAAGGACACGCCCTCGGGCTGTGTGATGTTGATAGGCTTGATGTCGGTCCTGTAGCCACCCTCCCACTCGATATCGGGCGCATGGTAATTGTTAGGCTCGGCAAGGCTGATGGGACGGCGAACAGGCGGGATCTCCATGTCAATGACCTCTTGCTTGTTGATGTCGAAGATTGGGAAGAAGTCGAGAGGGAAAGTGTATTGGCTGTCGTCGTAATTGGGGCGGTAGTAGAGGAGGCCCTGGATAGCACGGATCTTGGTGCCGTACTTGGGGCCGTGGGTGATTGTCCAAGGGTCACAGAAGACCTTGTCCATATTCTCAGGAGCGATACCAATGATGCCACACTGCTCAATCACCCGAGGATCCTTGCGGAGAGCATCCTCAACGCCGAGCATCTCCTCGACGATGAGGGTAGGCTGGACACCATCGACGATCGCGGCCTTTACGACCTTCCTTGTGGAGAGATCAACCCATAAGTCATGGACCTGGCCAGCTTTGGTGGTTGCGACCACATCAGCCATGCGTGAGGGGCGAAGGCTGGAAGGATCTGCTAGCCACTTGAGCATATCCTTCTTGCGCGGCTCAAGTAGGGTGATTGTGTTGAAGTACAGGCTGCCTTTCTCAGCGCGAACGACGGCCACGGCTGCCGCGATCTCTCGCGCATCGAGAGGATCAAGGGGGTGCCTGGGCGCCTCCTTGAAGGTGAGGTGCTCAGCGAGCTGGGTGAGGCGTGTGGTTGCCATTGCAACGAATTTGATGTGCTGATTTGAACCTTGGCTGCGTATAGAGATGAACAATTGCCCTCAGTCAGACCAAGCAATGAAGTCAAGAGTCAAGCGATGGCTTAGATCGGTGACTTGATAGCTGTACATTGATCATTGGTCTCCCCAAGCATCAGAGGAGGAAGTCAACTTTTATCAGAGAGCTGTCCTGAGCAGCGCGGTATCTTTCCTGGTTCGCTACTTCGTTATCAGACCGGCCTCATCCGCGATCGGCAGGGAGCAAGTCCGCATTTCTTGGACATGCCACCAGCTCTGGAACCACAGACCGTACCCCGCATGGCCATAGCAGTGCGATAGGGGGCCTCGGGAATCTGAGGTAGTGAGGCATGGTAAAAGAGACCAAGACTGGTGACTTTCACGCGTGGAGAGCCGGCGTTGAGTAGGTGGTGGGATGGATCTGTTGGAGTTGCGGGTTCACCAAGCTGTGAGATGCAGGGTCGACAACCGCGGGGTGTTTCCTTATCTGGTTAGGTAGCCTCAATTAACGTTAGCATTTGGATATAGCGGTCCCTTTCGCATCGAGAACCCAAATCTTCACTACCTCGATTCATCCAACCTTCCATCGGCTAACTACCTCAAGCGTCAATTGCCAGGCTCCAGATATCCGTGGACCAATAGCCGGGGGCTGATAGCCGGAGGTTGATAGCCGTGACGACACCACCGCTGACCATTTCTAACACCGAATTACAAGTTTCAGCAGCTCCAGCAATTGCGGCGTACAGTTCAGACCATCAAGGACATCTAGTTTGTTGAGTCCCAAGGTGCACGCGGGATTATACCATTTCTGGTCAGAGTGCTTTTGCAGATAAGGCGTTGTTAGAGCACAAGACATTCTTTCTTAAATCCTATCAGCTACGAATAACGCCAAATGAATACAATAGTTCAGGAGTAATGTTTCTGGTCGACGTTGTTGCGACTCCGACGACCAGCTATGTCATTAACCGAGAGTCGAGGCAGATCGATAGCCTATCGCATTTTACTTCTTCATAAATTGATACGCCATGTCTCACAAATAATAGTTCGGAAAGAACATGTCAGTTTGCGTCAAGTTTCATTTCTCATTAGGACTACCAATACCAGCCAAGATACCGGCACGCCATATTATTATGTACAAGTCAAAAAGTCCTTTGTCAATTCACAATCACACACGCTCCGAGTCCTCGCCTCCTCATGGCCTGGTCATTGTGCTGACAAGACCATGGGAAGGCAAACCTTCGTCATTGTAACCTGCATTGATTCCCGCCTATATTTTTTTTGTTTACCTGCCCACGCGGATGACACCAGCAGCAATCAGCTTCTGGATCTTGGACTTCACGCCAGGGTTTCTCATGTGCTCATGAAGAGCCTGAGGGTCTGACTGAGCCTGCTGAAGGATAGACTGCATGACAGGGTCCTGCATAAGTCCCATGATCTACAAAAAATCAGTAACCGTTTCAGCAGTATTTCAGTTATAGTGGTTCTTACCTCAGGATCCTTCTGCAGACGCTCTCGGGTCTGCTCTTCCGTCTCGTTATCACGGGCAGAGTACATGGCCGAGAAAGCCTTCTGTTGCTGCTGCTCGATCTCGCGAGCGTTGGCACCCTTGTGGTGCTCAGCGTCGATTTGCTGGGCCTCTGTGCAGGCATCGACACACTCGGAGTACTTGCGCATACCGAAGTAAGCCTGAGCCTTGCGGATGTAAGCTCGGATGAAGGTAGGGTCCTTCTTGATAGCCATATCGCAGTCCTCGAGAGCACTGGGGAACTCGAAGAGCTTGACGAAAGCAGCAGCACGGTTGCTGTAACCTCGAGGGTCCTCAGGAGCACGCTTGGTCATCTCAGTGTAGGCGGCGACGGCACCAGGGAAGTCCATCTCCTTGAACTTCTTGTTACCCTCCTCACGAGCCTCCTCGGCCTTGGCAGGGTCGATGTAGGCCTTCTTGCCAGCCTCAGTCTTGGCACGCTCAGCAGCACGAAGCTTGTTGAGAACATCAGGAGTTCGGTGCTCAGTAAGAGATCGGTTGTAGTTCTCGACGGCCTTCTCCAACTCTCCCTTGCGCTCATAAGATGTACCAATACGGGCGTAACTCTTGGCGATGAGCTTGAAATCGGCGTAAATCTCACGTCCCTCCTCAACGGCCTTGGTGCAAGCCTCGATGGCCTTGTCGTAGTCGCCCTTCTCGAAGTAAGCAGCTCCCAGGTTGTTCAGGTAGGTGATGTCCTTGTAAGTGTCCCAGGCCTTGGTGTAGAGCTCGATGGCCTCGTCGAAGTTGCGCTTCTTGTAGTTCTCGGTACCCTGAGCCTTCAGCTTGTCGGCCTCCTCCTTCTTTTTCTTCTTCTCAAGAGCCTCCTCATCCTCGGGCTCAGGCTCGGGTGTGGGGGCTTTCTTGGGCGCGGGCTGCTGCTTAGGGGCTGGTGGCGCATCGGGCATAGGAGAATCTTGAGAGTCCTGAGCGTTGGGGTCAACCTCACGCTCGCGCATCTCCAGATCGACGCCCATCAGAACTCCCATAACAGTCAGAAGGCGAGGATCGCTGAACATATCGGCAGCGTTGCTGGGGTTTTGCTGGATCGATTGTAGCTTGGCCATGAATGAGGGGTCGGAGAGGAAGCTGCTGGTCTTGGGGTTGGAGGCCAGCTTCTGGATCAGCTGGGGATCGTTGAACATTTGACCGAGGCCGGCACCGGGGTCTTGACCACCGCCTGTATGATAGTTAGAACTGAGTCTTCATATGTCGGGATGTACCACTTACCAACTTCGGCGTCCATGGCTTTCTTGACTGAAGCCAGACCACTCTTGAGCTGGGCGTTGTTCGCATCGAGCTTCAAACCCTCCTCGTACGCATCGTTGGCGCCCAAAAGGTCGCCTTGTCCGTGGAGGGCAGCACCCTTACGTCCCCAACCCTTAGCCCAGTCAGGCTTGATCTGAGTGGTCTTTTCAGCATCCTGCAGAGCATGTTCCCAATCCTTCTTGGAAGCGTAGGCAGCAGATCGGTTACTGTATAGAATGTGGTTTTCGGGCTGAATCTCGATAGCCTCGGTGAACTTGGCGCTGTCCCGCAGTTAGCAAGCAACTTCTTGTGTCGTTTTATGATGTAGTAACCTACACAGCCTCGTCAAAGTTCTTGTCGGCAATAGCCTTGTTACCCAGAGCCTTAAGCTCGTCCGCGGAAGCCATAGTGTGTGATTATTGACAGAATGGGATTTATGTCTTACAGTTTCTGAGGGGTCGCGATGGTGATATTCAAGGTCAAGAGTTGCGATGAAATATGAGCGTCGCCCCAGACGATCTCTGGTGGGGAAGTGAGGGCCAGCGATGACTTCTAGCTCATTCGATGCAAGTCTATGGGAGGGAGCTCCCTATTGGATGGAGCTGGCTTACACCACTAGAGCCTCGCCCCGCAGCGGCGTCAAAGCTGCCGGGAGGACCCTTGAGGTCAAGTTGGGCTGAGCCTTCAGGGTAACACCAACAAGGAAATAACGTATCCAGAAGGTTCTTTGCTGATCAGCAAACTGGTTGCCTTACTTGATATGATAACAACTACAATTATTCAAGGCATTGGAATTTACAATGGAATACTTTTAGGCACAGTCTGTGATAAATTGCGGACGTAATAAGTACAGAGTATGTTGTTTCAACACCATGATTGCGAAGAGAGACAACTATAACTACACTGCAGAGTCGAAAGTTCCACTTTTTACCGGTCATTATTACCTAGACACCAACGGGATAGAAACCCGTTTGAAGGAATAAATAGGAAACTTTGTATATCTAAATCTGGCCAGTTTATATGGGTACGTACTGGCTGCCCTCGTGGCACGATTCTTGCATCAAGTCATGACAACATCTACTTCAGTCACAAATTATTGTATGAACGATTATTCCCGAATGATGGCGCCCGATTGAATGAATTTGACAACGCTATGAATACTTTTAACAACACACGCTCAAGGCTTGAAAGACTTGTCCTCAACAGTAACCTTCGACTCCAAAGCAATGTCTCCAGCCGATCTTCCAATCATAAACTTATAGTCTCCGCCCTTAACCACCCACTTCTGCGCCGACTCATCAAAGAAGGCAAAGTCGCGGCTACGGACAGGTACATCGACCTTTGTAGTCTCTCCAGGCTTCAGTGTAACCTTGGCAAAGGCAGCCAGTTGCTTCAGAGGATCTCCCTTTTGGGTCTGAGCAGCACCGACGTAGACTTGGACAGCGACAGCGCCCTTGACCTTACCCGTGTTGGAGACCTTGACGCTGGCAACGTAGTCATCGCCTGACTCCTTGACTTGCAGGTCGGAGTAATCGAATGTGGTGTAAGAGAGACCGAAGCCGAAGGGGAAGTTGACCTTGTCGGCGGAGAGACAGTCGAAGTAACGGTAGCCGACAAAGACACCCTCTGAGTAAGTGACCTTTAGTCTGCCGTCAACATGCTCGCCAGGGAAGTTGCCGTGAGCGGGACAGTCTTCGATTCTCTTGGGGAATGTGCAGGTCAGATGACCTTCAGGAGTTTGAGCACCAGTGAGCACATCCGCGATCGAGTTGCCACACTCTTGGCCAGCGAACCAAGACTGGACAAGACCCTGAATGTCATCCAACCAGGGCATAGCAATAGCAACACCAGTAGAGTTGACAACGATGGTGTTAGGGTTCACCGCGGCAACCTTGGAAATAAGACGATCCTGGCTGCCATCCTTGGGTAGGTTGAAGCTGACCTGGTCCTGACCCTCAGTCTCCCAGAAAGGCTCGTGGCCAGTGAAGACGATAGCGTAGTCAGCATCCTTGGCAACATCAACAGCTTCTGAGAGGAGGTCGCGGTCGTGCTCAGCCTCGGACATGTATCCTACTCGAAGACCGCATCGTCCCTCCAAGATACCGATATCCTTTCCTGCCTCTGGTGCTGGAGGCGATGTGTACATGGCTAGCTTGTACTTTCGTCCTGCCTCCAACGAGAGCTTGAACTCGGGAGGGTTATCGCCACCGAAAAGGAAACCCATCGCATCCTTGCAGCTCTTCTTCTGCTCGAAAACGACCTTGTCGTCGATAAGGAACTTGCTGGGACCTAGTCCGGAACAAGTGAAGTAGTACTTGGCGGTCTCCTGGGCAGTGAAGGTACCCTCGAGGGTCACGTCCTTGTTGCTGAAGCCGAAGCCGCTAAGAACAGATACTTCAGAGTTGGCATGTCCAGGTCGGACCTCGATAGGGTTTGGGTTGCCAGGCTCGAAGAGCTTGAATGTGAAGCCAGGGTTGCCGTCCAGATCAACGACATTGTCAGCGATTGGGGGAAGCATGCGGAAGGTGTGAGCTCCTGTCAGACTGTCAGCGATCATACCCCAAAGCGCTCAGGAACTGAATTGACTTACCCTTAGCATACGAAAACTCAACACTGTCACCGAGAGCCTCGTGAAGAGCATCCCAAGGAGTAACCTTGTAGTGGGCGTTGACAGACGCACTGCCACCGCCATGGGCCATACCAGTCTTGGCATGACCGAGAAGAGCAATCTTCTTACCCTTAACCTTATCCTTCGACAAAGGAAGGACGCTGTCCTTGTTCTTCAGAAGAACCATACCCTTAGATCCAGCCTCTCGGATCAGAGCTTGGTGCTTGGGGTCGTTGATAGCTCTCTCGTCAGGGATCTTGGGGTCCTTAAAGCAGTTGAGGCGCTCAAGGAACTTGAGCACACGAGTTACACGCTCATTGATAGTCTCTTCAGAAGTTTTACCAGCCTTGATGGCAGCGATGACGTCCTCGGTGCTCCTCCAGCGGGTAGGACCGGGCATCTCAAGATCCAGACCAGCCTCGAGCGATTCGGCAGTAGAGTTGACACCGCCCCAGTCACTCATAACAAGACCGTCCCACCCCCAATCGCCACGGAGAACCTTCTTTAGCAAGAATTCGTTGGAGTCTGCATGGTGTCCGTTGACCATGTTGTAAGAAGTCATGACCGCCCAAGGGTTGGCTTCCTTGATGGCAATTTCAAAGGGACGGAGGTAGAGTTCTCGAAGGGCTCTCTCGCTAATGGTCTCGTCAACAGTCAGACGCTCAGTCTCCTGTTCGTTCGCAGCGAAGTGCTTGATAGTAGCCGAAACACCCTGATCCTGGAGACCCTCGACAACTCTGGCGGCCATCTTGCCAGTCAGAAAAGGATCCTCTGAGAATGACTCGAAGTTACGGCCGCCTAGAGGATGACGGTGTAGACACATTGTGGGAGCAAGAAGACACCGAGCACCCTTGGAGTGAGTCTCTTCGGCAAGAGCAGTACCGATCCTCTTAGCCAGGTCAACGTCGAAGGTGGACGCCATTAGACATGCGGCAGGGAAGCAAGCAGCGCGTGTGCCTCCAGCGAAGGCACCTCCTCGGGCGCCATTGGGACCATCTGAAGTTTTGACATTGGGAACACCCTTTGAAGGGATAGGAACGGTTTCCCAGAGGTCCTTTCCGGCGAGAAGTGAGATCTATAGTTCAATTGGTAAGTTGACTAAGAAACAATGACGGCGTATAAGTGAGACATACCTTCTCCTCAAGAGTGAGGGAAGAGAGGATGGACTGGATATCAACAGAAGACATGTTGATAGAGATGAAGCCAATTGACTAGACTATAGAGAAGAGAGAAACAGCCATGATGGAATGAGGAGGATGAGCTTCTTTAATAGACAACTGCACAACCCCTCCAGGTCATGACGAGTTCCCCAGCCATACTTCGATGCATTCAATTCACCCGACTCATCCGCATTTCAACCGAAGATAGCACACCATGTGCCATTGAGTACCCGCTTTAGGTGCATCTGTCTTGTATGCGGTGTTGTGCTATTGGATCACAGAGATGCTGGTTCCTTGATTGATACGGGCTTAGTGGTGAGTTTAACGATGCTAGTTGGTGTCTGACCCGAAGCTATTCCGATGTTTCAACGGAGCTTTGCCAGTGGGTGTCCTACACTGAACATAGCCATGGTTGTGTACATGTCTTTGTGCCTTTGATATGAGTCAGAGAATTTAATGTTTAATCCCATTATCAATTGAATAACCGTTAGTAACATAAAATGGTTTACATGTAAATTCTAGTACGAGTCAAGTCTACAATCATCGCCGGGTAAATACAGTCAGTGAGTGTGATGAGTGGACTGGCCCGGTGGAGAACCCCCGTCCGGGTTGGTGTCCTTCTTCCGGGGCCCCTGAAGGATCGCCATTGACAGCTGCAGAGTTGGAGCACTAAAAGGAATGGCGCCAGTTACATGTGCATCGCGTTATGGGAGATTTGCACTGATAAAGTATTGTAAGTCACCGATATAAAATGATTCAAACCATTCGATCAATAAGTGCTATGATACTCGACTGTATCAACATTCCTATAAATATCCTCGTATCCCTTGGCGAAACACGTAAACATCCATGATGCCCCTTGAAACTATATGCCGAGGATTATGCGTCTCAAGTCTACCAGACAAACTCAAAACATAGGTGGTGCTTTTGGCTTCTTAGCAGTGACGCAACAAAAAATTCCCCAGACACCCAATGACCTGTAATCGTGTCCTCTCCGCCATGAAATTGTCTACAACACTCTTATCATAGAAGGAAACAAACAGGAAATCCCTGTAGTAATCATGAGCTACCACTCAGACGTTCCCCGAGGTATGCACTTGCTTCTTGCCATTGAACACAACCCCTTTTTACTGACATCCAATGCGCAGGGGAATCATGGGCTTCGATCTCGACGGACACGATTCTCGCGGAATTGAGGCGACGACAGGAAGATGGAGAGAAACCGGCGTGTGGTTCAAGGTCAAAGGGATCTTATGATACGTCGGCGCATGTGTTTGCATTGGTTCTTATCTTAGTTCTGAGCACGCTGGGTGAGTCCCCTTCAATTGCGACAACCGACACGCGACTAATATTATACAGCATGCGGTTTCCCTCTATTGTCACGACGAACGATGCGCGGCCGAAAACAAAAATCTATCATTTTCTATTGTCAGCATATTGGAACCGGCGTCCTACTGGCAACCGCCTTTGTCCACCTCCTCCCTACCGCTTTCGAGTCAATGACCGATCCATGTCTTCCCGATTTCTTCAGCAAAGGCTATACACCGTTCCCTGGTCTTGTGGCTATGGTGTCTGCGATCATTGTCGTCGGTATCGAATCGTACTTGACTGCGCGCGGAGCTGGTCACTCTCACTCTCATAACCACGGTTACTTTGACTCCGACGACGAACACGAGAGCGAACTGCCAATGATGGATACAACTGGAATGTCTGACAGGAGGAACGGATCGCGACCACCTGATATTCACCTTGAATCTATGGAGAGCCAAGGTCTTGTTGCTGGCGTCTCACCCCTGCCAGGATCGTCGCCTATGGTCGGCCATGAGTCTAAGAAACTGAGCGATGACTTCAATGACGCGGATTCAGATCTCGACCTCGATATGGACGAACTCGACCCTTCCGGACCAAGCAGCATGAGACGCCGCAGTGGAGCTTACAACTCTCTCAAACCCGAAGCAGCCGACGAGGAGCCTTTGACCCCGATGACACCTATGTCTCCTGGGCCGCAATCACCAGAGGAGCAACAGCGCAAGATGCTACAGTGTATCTTACTCGAAGCGGGTATCTTGTTCCACAGTATTTTCATCGGCATGGCCATCTCCGTCGCTACAGGACCTGCCTTTGTTGTTTTCTTGGTCGCTATCAGCTTCCATCAGACATTCGAAGGACTCGCCCTGGGCAGTCGTATTGCTGCGATTCAATTCCCGCGGAAGTCCATCCGCCCGTGGCTCATGGTTCTAGCCTACGGCGCCACGACACCTATCGGACAAGCAATCGGGCTTGTTGTGCACCGCATGTACGACCCCAAGAGCGCCGGAGGCTTACTCGTTGTTGGCTTCATGAATGCTGTGTCGTCTGGCCTCCTGTTGTATGCTGGTCTTGTACAACTACTCGCGGAGGACTTCCTGACGGAAAAGAGCTACAAGATATTGAAGGGTACGAAGAGACTGCAGGCTTACATGGCTGTCTGCGGTGGTGCGGTCTTGATGGCTGCCGTTGGTGCCTTTGCTTAAGGAGCTCGTGTATGCATAGATTGTATTTGTGTTCAGTATCAGCGGCGTTGGCAGGTTAAAAGTGGAGTTATCGCTATGAGAGGCCATGTAGACCTTAAGAGCCTCATTTTATTTACAGGTAGTGTTTACAATAAAATCTGTATAAACAATTCCTCATAATCATGATGGTGTTCTCGGAGGATTTGCATGAACGACCCCGGCCGGCCCCACCTGAATTGTCCGATGCCCGGGGTCCGGTCTTCAAGTTGGTCCGTCAAGCCTCGGCTCTGTTCCTGTGCCCCAAATGTCCTGTAACGCTCTGCGTCGTGTCCAATTGCAAAGCCCCTTTTAATCAGCACCCGCAGTTCCCACTCACACCTGCATGAGCTTCATGACATGACAAGCTAGCAAGCTAACACTATAATTATCGAACCACCAGAAAGTGAGCCCAGAAGCTGACTGTTGAGTGGCTGTTCAAGTCGGACAGACGCGATCGTTGTGTAGTATTTCGTTGCATTTCCGTCATTCTCTTTCTTATATTCTCATCATGGCCGGCCTTCGTCTTGTCGGGTTGATCGTTGCTCAGGTTCTCTTTGCTGGACTTGCTCTGTTTCTTGCCCATTCGCCGTATCTCAATATGTCTGTCGCGCCGACTAAGCACCCTTGGGCTGATGGGCCTATGAAGTTGGTGACAACGCCTCAGTATGAGACGAAAAAGGTTAGCAATTGCAGTTGTATGTCGTTGCCAATACTCACCTTTTGTCCTTACAGACCGACCTTTTCACCACGGGTGCCACCCACATGGCGCTTTTGCACAATGCCATCATTCGAGGCTTCAACTCCATTTACCTCCAGGCTCCTCATGTTAAGGATGCCGACAAGGCTGACTTCATCGGTTATTCCCAAACCTGGTTCAAGTTTGTGAAGTCGCACCATGACGATGAGGAGGACAACCTCTTCCCCAAGGTCCAAGAGCTTCTTGGCGAAGAGCCTGTCTGGGAGGAGACGCATCATGAACATGGTAAATATGCTACTCATCATTAGTACCTTTTCTCTAACCAAATTGACAGAGTCTTTCCTCGCTCCTCTCGCCGAGTTGAACACTTACCTCTCTAACCTTGCCTCACCCACCGATCTGGACGGCGCTCAGGTCATCAAGCTCATGGATGCCTTCAAGACCGACTTCGAGCACCACTTCCACAGCGAGATCACCACCATCGCCGCTCTCTCAAACCACCCCAAGGCGCCCAAGGAAGACAGCCCCGAGGGTGCTGCCGCCAGCTTGACCTTCAAGACCTGGGGAAAGAAGACAGTCACCAAGGCCGGCGTGCTCGATGTAGTCCCATTCTTCCTTCTCAACTTGGACAGAACCGCCGAGGAGGGTATGTGGGCTAACTGGCCTCCCATGCCTGCCCCCGTATCCTGGGGTCTGACGAACATCGCTGGTTCATGGTACGGAAAGTGGTGGAAGTTTGCGAGCTGTGATTCTCAGGGCAAGCCCCAAGAGCTCTACGCTCTTCGGGGTTTGAAGCAGTGATTTCAGCATAGTGAATGTTCGTTCGTTCGATAAGGGATTTGGTCTATTCCTGGCGTTGATGGGTGGGGGCTATGCTTTGTTAGTATAAAAATTGAGATATGACAAGCAAGAGAGCCAATGGCTTCAATCATTCTTTCAGAGGGACCCTTACACAATTGACTCATAGCAAGCGTCTTGCGCCTAATGTTCCGGTGAAAGAGAAGGCAAGCGGTGTTCTTTTTCAGATAGCTGCCGCCATGTCTTCCGTCATTGTCTGGCTAGACAAATGCTGATGAGGCAAGGGGATACGATGCAGTCTTTGAAGCATGTCGCGAAAGGCTGCCGGAGTATCGTTGTTGAAAAGGGCTTCTTTGTAGTAATCGCTCAATCGTTCGCCCGGCTTTATGAAGACTATAAAGGTTGATGTTTGCCCGATGGTGTTTGTCTTCCACTCTAAAATTGTCTTCAACTTGTACTCGACTCTTACACTGCAATTAGCAAACGTCAAACCAAACATTCTCATCAAAGTCACAAACCTCAAACAAACAAGCCAACGGAAGTCAGTATGGGCGCCGTTCAATCTATGTACCAAGCCTTTGAAAGGTGCATGGGCAATCGGGACGACATCCCACCAACACCTTCCAACCGCCAGCCAGCTCGTTCCGTCTTCGACCCATTTCTGTGCGCTCCACGGCGGGCTGGTAATAGTGCATGGGAAGGAGACATTACCAATACCATTGTCCACATCTACACTGGGTATGGGGACAATGGCGAGGAGCTCCGCGAGGTTGTCCCCCCTTCGCCGATAGCACAGCCGTCTCCTCCGCGAACTTCTTTTGAAGAGAGGCTTTGGATAATGTGGCATGACCGCGAGTGTGGTGACCATGACAACTGCACCCATTCGTTCGATTCTGAGTATACTGAGTAAGTTTCGAAATGATGATCAAGGCTGTTCAAGATTCGAATGCTAACTTGGGCGATAGTTGGCTATATGCTAGAGCCCGTGCCGTAAGTCAGAATTTCCATCAGCAACATAGTCCAAAGTTGTCCAATAACCAGCATATACTGACACACTCTAGTCTCTCTCAACAGGCCTTCAACACAGCACCCCGACAAGTAGTCAGACAAGCCCCGTCTTCACTCCTACGACTGGCCAGTCGCTTGGTTTGGACCAGCAAACCGATTCTCCGTCTGTCCCAGGACCCAATCCTGAAGATGCAGGAAACGATCGATCGGGAATAGCAGTCCTTGGACGAAGTTGGTCGGCAATCTTACATCGAAGGGGCCGCCTCTCGATCAAGACTCCGCCTCTTTCAGCCTAAGTATTTGCCGACTACCTAGGTGGGCAACTTAGCTGAGTTGTTGTCAGATGTCCTAGCGACCCTAGAAGAGTTGTAGGCGGCCTACACTGCTGGCAGTGTAGTCCAGCGGTCTCTTCGACTTGGGTCTTCGAGATTTAGAGCCATTGCTATGTATCGCGGTATGAGGTCTGATACGGAATGTTTCAGGTTCGGTTCGATCTAAGGTTTGGGGAAAGGATCTCGTTTTGTCTCTTTATTTCTTTTTGTTCGCCCGATTGTGGTTTTCGACTTCGGAAGATAGACTTCGCGTATAGATAGGTTGGGCTCGGCGTTCCTAAACAAATTGAATATTGTCTTTTGGTTAGCCTTGAAACTTTCATAACTCTGCTACTTGACTTACACAATGCCCACTTACTGCCGCCGCAACTCGACCTTGAATTCACTACGATTTCTTGAGAGGATAATAGAGACCGTTGACCAAATAATTGGAAAGCCAAAACTGCATTTCGTCCCAAGTTGCTTGTATGAGTTTCAAAGGCGGTGATTAGAGATCTCCGACAACACTGTATCTGTAAACTCGATATAAGCCTTCACTGTCAAAAGAAACTCTGAGAGGGTCGCAAGTGCCATACCTGGTTAAGATAAAGCTGTCCGAGACAGTCCTTCAGCGGTCTAAGTTGAGAGTGGCTCACGGTCTGAAAGGGCCTTTAGTCTGGCATATAAGACGTTCAGCCAAGCTGCCCAATGGCTCAGCTTTTCCAACCAAATATCATCCAACTGTTCCGAAAGACTCTTTGCCGCCTAGTTACTAGCTTTCATCCCCTCGACTTAGTTATCAAAATGGGTAACTGTTTCAGCGTAGCTGAGCCAGAACCGAGACGGCGCCGTCCCTCTCCATATCCCAACCACCGCAGTTCACGGTGGTTTATGCATAGAAACAGCACAGACGAAGGTAGAGAACCGAGTCCTGTAGATTCTAGGGCTTTGGCTGCTTTGCTAGAAGCGGTGGCTCAGGAGTCGGTGGTTCAAGAGCGCGGTCGCTCTGAAGCGCGATTGAATACTCAGAGGTCCCGGAGTCGAATTATTCGTTTTAACGAGTCTCGGTCTATCAATAGACGTCATTAGTATCTGATTATCATACTTTCCGACCCAATTGAGCAGTTGTTGGCTGTCGGCGCTCAATTTTGGCCTACAAAGGCTCAAGAGAATTGCCGCCGATTGATTACTCCACAACTTACCATTCTTCCACTTACACCGTATAGTCTAACAACTTGTTTGCAAAGAAAGCACTTATAAGCTCAATTGAATTGATTGCCACAATGGGTGGATGTATGAGCGCACCTGAGGGAAGGTCTAAATCTAGACATCGGCATCGTGATAGGAACTCCCATTCCAATTCCCGCTCCCATGGCCACCACCGCTCATCGCGCCAGGAGGAACCGAATAGTAGGTTTGAAGATGTAGATTCGAAATGCATATTAACTTCGGAATAGTCGTTTTGCTTACACCGCGAGGTTGGGAGAGGAGGCCGACTCATAGGAGGCGCCATAGAGAGTAGCGAACTGTAGTTTCGGAGTTTCGGCGGGTCTTCTATAGTTTTCGATAGTCTTTAACTAGTAGTTGTCTATAATATGAATTAGCCTCAGATTTCAACGTCTCGTAGTGTCGTCTCCGTACCTGCCCCAAGTGCAAGGATCGTACCTTCCCCAACTAAACCAAGACAAGTGGAGATGCTCGCGTCATGGACAAGCCCCGAGGTCCATAGTCTGTGTCGTGGTTGGTCAACCAAGAAGCCCAATGGACAAGGGTCGTGAACTTATATGTCTTCTGCTGCGCCTTTTAGAACTTACAACTTCTAGTTCCCAATTCTATCACTTACACGCAACACAATGGCTTCCAATCGTCATGTTCTCATTCTCGGCGGCAATGGAAAGATTAGCCGCCTTCTAACAGTCATGCTGCTGAAGAAGTCGTGGACTGTCACGAGTCTGATTCGTAACCCAGACCAGATCGAGGACTTGAAGAAGCTCTCTGAGGGTTTGCCGGGAGAGCACAAGATCATAGTCCACGATCTGATCACCGTAACTAGCAAGGAGAAGGCCGCCGCCGTCATCGATGAAGTGAAGCCTGACTCGGTTGTGTTCAGCGCCGGTGAGTCGAGATAGGATCGAGTGTCTGTAGAAGAGTAGAAGCTGATTAGCAACAGGACCCGGTAGAGGAACTGATCAAGACACGGTATTTACTGACTTACAAGGTGCTTGAGACTGTGTTTAGCTGATGCGCTCCTAGATCATCCGAATTGATCGTGATGCCGCCATCTTCTTTATCCAAGCCTCTGTCGACAACAAGGCTATCAGCCATCATGTGCAAGTCTCCTACCTTGGCGCTCGTCGTGAGCAAGCGCCCTGGTGGACTCCTGAGGACTGGGAGGGCTGGAAGAAGATCAACTCTACTTTCCTGGGTCCCTACTATGAGCCCAAGACCGCCGCCGACGAGGCTCTCGTGACTGAGGGCAAGAATAGAGATAGTCTGACTGCTGTTTCTGTTCGCCCCGGCGGTCTAACAGACAAAGACGAAGGCGGTGTCCTCTTGGGACAGACGAAGCAGGCTAGGGGTATGACGACTCGGGCGTCAACGGCGAGGGCCATGGCTCTCGTGTTGGAACAGGAGCACGTCAAGGGGCACTGGATGGATGTTCTGGATGGCGAGGAAGACGCTCAAACTGCTGTCGATCGATTCGTTCGTGAGGATACCGAGTGTGCTGAAGGGGAACCAGTTCTGAAGAACTAATCGCCTGGTAGAGGGACTTCAAGATCGAAATACCTAGTCAAGACAACACTCGACAATACTCGATCCATCCATACTGGCCCCATACCAAATACATTAGCAGACCTACAGGCGGCTACCAGGGGGGCTACAGCTCCGGCCCCCAGTCCCACTCTTCCTGTTGGTCCCGGCCAGCGAATCTAATAGAAGAGTGTGCGCTAGTTCGGTCAAATAGGGAAATTTCGACTATGGAACTACAACACATCTGTTTGAATTTCCTCAACGCTACATATTTTTCATAAACTCAAAAATCATATCGGAGTTCGTATTCATAGTGAATTGCTATATATCTTTTTTTCGAAAGTGACAGCTGGTTGTGGTCCTGAAGATCAGTATCGCCCGAGGGGAGCTTCCCATACTCTCCCTCAAAGATATTGGGATTCACCAGCAGCACCGCTCAGCCAGGCATTAAATAACACTAGCTATTGTTTTCAAAAGCCCACAGCCTTTGCAATCACTCCCGCTGCCTGGACGCCTATAAATTCCCACATTTTCTCCCCTCCTAGCAGATCTTCTTTCCTTTCATCATCGTCACAGCGTTTGATCCCATCGATCCGCACAAACTTTCGATTCACTCACATCCGACTCGATTGCAAACTTACTTTGCAACTCCGGTCTATATCATTGTTGACGGTAAGTTGTTTTTATCATGTTGTTATTCTCCTTTGTGAGTCTGCGGTGTCTTACGATGCCTCAAGATTCACTTCACCTCACTTCACTTCACCGAACGCAAGCAACTTCTCTCACTATTCAACACGTTCACGATGGCCCGCGACGCCGATTCTGACGGCAGCGTCTTTTGCTGTCTTCCCAACCCTCTAAAGGTCTTCAAGAAGAAGACCGAACAGCCTGCTGGTCCCATCCGCCAGGCTGTTGATGAGAATAATGTCGAGCACCGGTAAGTTTACACTAATCACCTCTTACGTCTTCATATAGAAGTAGCTGACCTTGAAATAGCCGCAACCGAGTTCTCATCGACGACGACGGTCACCCTGTTGATGACCAGGGCGCGCCCATCCAGGAGTCAATCCTCCACCACCGCAACGAGGTAGGTGGCGACATTCCACGCATTTCGTCCTTCTTGGCTCCCCCTGCTGACCTCTATGGCCAGGCTATCCCTCTGGATGTCCTGACCCCTCCCTCTTCGGCTGGTGGTGCGTCCGGTGCCGGTGCCGGTCCTGCTCCTGCTGGAGCTTTCGGCGGTGGTTCTGCTGCCGGTCCTGCTCGTGGTGGCGCTCGTCCCATCAGTGTTTTCGTTGGTGGTCATTTTGCTGCCGGCCCTCATCCTGCTGGTGTTCCTGGCGATGGCCCTTCTTCTGCCTCCGAGGCTGCTATTTCCAAGGGTAAGGAAACCAACGTGGCCGCCGAGAAGCAGGAGGCTGGCGGCGGCAACATTGCCGCCGCAGCCAACCTCATCTAGTCGATGGCGGGCTACATTTCAGCTTACTTCTTTTCTACTACAAACAACAACAACGGCTCTTAGGGGTTTGGGAATGTTGGGTTGGAATGGAGATCCCTCGGTGGTTTTTCCTGTAAAGCAAGCAAGCGGTGGTTTTTAAGACAACGGGATGAGACACTAGTACAGTAGACCAATACAACACTCTGCACAAACTTGAGCATCTCTGACGTGACTGTTTATTTTCCCGAGTAATCATAGTATTTCGACCTTAGACAACATTTCTAGATACAAAAACGACGAAATACGGATTCACAGCGGTGGAAAACTGGCAGTGTCTTGACTGCTGGTCCCCTGGAGATGCTGGTACAGTACAGCCAGCGAGTGGCACTTTTGGCAGCCAAATCCACTTGAAGACACTTGTTTATCCATACTACAGTTATGAAATATCCTTCTCCATTGTGTTCGACGTGTGGGACATCAATTCTATTTTGTTTGATATTCAAAAGTGACAGGTGTGGGCGGGTAGGGCACAAAGACCAACATCCGGCACAAACACTCAGTCATTGTCGGATCGAGAGCAGCTGCATCAATAAATCAAAACAATCACCAAGTACTTCAGGCTACCTCCTCTGCCTGTTCGCGTTACCAGGGGCTACAGTGGTTGTGTGGAATATCGTGGAAGAGTGACGGAGGGTCATGGAAATCGAGGGGCTGCGGGGGACCAAGGGGTCGGTCGAGATCAGATCGTCTGGCAGCGGGCCAGCCCAGGCAAATTTATCTTTTTTGACGTAATTTCCTTCTTGCACCATCAGAAGATCGGCCCTTACTTCATTGGAAGCCAGTTGCTCACGCTGTCACGAGTTCTGTGCCCTGCTATGTAGCTATTGTATTTGAATATCAGCCAAGTGCCAGCAGCCTGGATCATAGTACATAGGATCATCGATTAGTCCCAGCAGTTCATTCTCCTCTGAAGTGATGCTCTCAGATTGGTATGAAGTTAGATGATTATCCAGTGGGCCAGCAGTATCCAATAGTATGGACGTAGCACAATCCCTCCACACAAAGAAAGTGACAAACGTTGGAATAAAGTAATCACTAAGACATGTCACTATTCTAGACCGTTCATACCCATGTCCTTGACCCCATTCTCAAAAGACCCATTACCTCCAGCTAGAACGACCAACAAAATCGGAGCACTATCACCATCCCTGCACTAAATCCTCAGCCCATGGAAACTTGCTCAAATATACGCAACTCACCTGATATTTACATACGAAAATCAACTCACTTGCGCCTGTTTTTACGATAACGGATAAACTTTAGACACGTGTGAAAAGGTAGAAATACGGTTGTTGCTCCCTTTCCCGGTGTGAAAGCTATTAGACTTTGACGCAGCTAACAGGTTGTCCAGAGCCCAGATTCTTCCATCGTTCCATCTACCGAGCCTCGATCCCATAAGGTTTTTGAAAATATTCACGCCTTTGCCTACACATAGCCTTTTTTACCTTACTCTATATACAAGGTTTAGACACAGCATAAATACCTTCCTTCCTTTGATCCGGCTTTCTTCCTCTTCCTTCCACCCACAACCAAACCTCCTTACCGAGTCTCAATAATCGAAAATCATCTATCTACTCGAGGTCTGCTGGTGACACATCTACGACATTCTTACCTCTACCATGGATCACGATATGCATATGACTGGCACGTCAGAAACTGCCACCATGACTATGGACATGCCGGCGGCCTCTGCCTCTGCGGCAATGGACCACGGTGATATGATGGGCGGATGCAAGATCTCTGTACGTTAACTCTGCCATCCAGTCGTAACTAGCCATAGCTAACACAAGCTTCCTACAGATGCTTTGGAATTGGAACACGATCGACGCCTGCTTCATCTCGGAATCTTGGCATATAACATCCAAGGGCATGTTCGCCGGCTCCTGCATCGGCGTCATCCTCCTCGTCATGGCCCTCGAAGCACTCCGCCGCTCCGTCAAAGAGTGGGATCGTTACCTCCTTCGTCAACACGCCGCCAAGTTCGCCGAGTCCTCTGCCAACCCTGCTCCCGGCTCCGACAATGGCAAGGAGGGTAACGCCGCCGTTGTCAGCTGTGCCAGCCCTATGCCTCCCTTCCGACCCAATGTCTGGCAGCAGGCTATTCGAGCTCTTCTGCACATGATGCAGTTTGCTGTGGCTTACTTTGTCATGCTGTTGGCTATGTACTACAATGGGTACTTTCTCATTTGCATCTTCATTGGAGCCTACTTGGGCGCTTTTGTCTTTCATTGGGAGACTTTGAGTCCTGCTGGAAACACCAGTGCTTCTAAGGAGGCTACCGTTTGCTGTGGTTAATAAGAAGGCATAAAGGATGTTTGGTTACTCTTCTAATATTCAGTTTTGAGACGGTTACTCAGATCCGGGGGTGTCTTGGGAGACTAGGGTCGTACAAGGTTATCGTTATGCTTATTTAGTTTTGCTTCTGCTTCGTCATACCAATCTTTAATTGTGTTACTGAGTACAGGCAGTTAAAGTAACAGACGTTTGGTTGGCTTCAATGATTGACCTTTCTTTGAGATATGCTGTATCGTCTATCAAGTTGTCTGCAACTAATAAACAGCGAAGCAACCGCATTAAATCGCCAACCTAGACTCTAGCAAGGTTCTCCATGCCCAAGCTGACGGTGCAAGGTAAAGAGCCATGCTTGAGGTATAAGTTCTAGTCAAGGGGGCGCTCTCTCACCGCTGCCGCGGTCTTCTCAAGTCCTTTGCTATCTTCGAACTTCTCTTACGCCGTCTGACGAATTGGTGCAACACTTCAACATAAGACTGTGGGAAGTATATATGCTTACTGATGAATCCACCAGAAAACGGGTAAGCGCAGATCAACCATCAGAAACTGACCAGGATAGTCGATACTTCTGTGGATATTAGTGGCGACTGCAGATGAGACCACCCAGTATCAATCGTTATCACAAGCACGACATAGACATCCTGATTACAGAAGACACAATTCTCCGCCATTCAGTCACCTATTTAGTACCTTTGTACAGAGTCTAGAGTTGTCCAAGTTCCATGGAGGCTGCGGAAGAGGCTGACAAATTGCTTGGCAGACCCCTTGAAGTTCCCCAATTTCGATTGGCCTCGACTGTCGATCAAAAGCATGGGGAGAGCTACTAACCCAAACTAGTCGAGAGACCCCCTACGCCGCCCCAACTCTCTCATCTCTCATCAACTAATTTATCGCCGGTTATCTCAACTTATTCCCACGATCTCCATCATCTACGCAGTACAGTACTCCCTTCTTCATTCCTGTATCATATACACTCAACTGGCGCGAGGGAGGCTTCCCTTTGTTAGCCCACCATGTTTCGCCATCTTATGAGCTCCAAGGTGCGCTCTAATGCAGGCTGTTGGACGTGTCGTCTACGTCGCAAGAAATGCGACGAAAAACGTCCAGTCTGCGACTCCTGCGGTGCTCTAGAAATCACATGTTATTTCAGCGATGAGAAACCCGAATGGATGGATGGCGGATCACAGCAGAAGGCCATGGCTGAGAAGATCAAGGCTCAGGTCAAGAAACAAGCAAGTCAGCGTCGCGATCGCAAGTATATGGAGCTGCTTGAGGTGGGCACTCGCGATGTTACTCTCCAGGGGAAGGACTCTCAACACCAACAGCAAACTCACGATCCTGCTATGGCCGGTGCATCCGACACAGACCCTGCTTCAGGCCATGAGTTCGGAACAACTCCAGAGTCTAGCAATACCAGTGGCGCCTCTCCTCCCGAAATGCCCTGGCACAGTCACTTCTCAGCTCCTACCGAGGACCCTAGCAGTTCGACTGGCGCAAGTACAGAGGTCCATTTTGTCATGATCTACCTCGACTATGTCTTCCCTCATCTATTCCCTTTCTATCGTCCTCCTATCCTTGCTGGCGGCCGTGGCTGGGTATTGGACGTTATGCAGAGCAACAAGTCCGTCTGGCACACGGCCATCTCACTTACATCATACTTCTTCAGCATCGTCATGGCTAACGGCGAGATCGAGCACACAGAGTGCACAAACCGCATGGTTCATCAGTTACAGTCTCAACTGGAGATGGGTCTAAGAGAGCTGCAGCGCGAGATGACGGCGGTCAACCACAAGGTTTCATGCGCAGGGGCTCGAGACAGACTTCTTGTCCTCCAGGCTATTCTTCAAATGCTCATCTTTGAGGTATCGACTAGTAACAAAGATCATTGGAAGATGCATCTCGATGCCGCCATCACCATGTTCCAGCAAATCCTTCCCAAACCCGAGCATTGGAAGGAGACATTAGAAGCTCTTTACAGCTACAAATGGCCACCCCCTGAGATGGGCGTACGTCGACCTTTCAGCACGAACCAAGCCGCACTTCGCTTCTTCACAGCCAACGTCCTCTACATCGATGTCATGTCCAGCATCACCCTCGAGCAGGCACCGCGCCTTCAAAAGTACCAGGAAACGGTCATGCCCAGTTGCAAGGCTCATGTTGCTCCACAAGAAGTCCGCATCTCGGGATCTCTATTCATGGAAGAATACGTTGGTCTTCACAACTGGGTCATTCAGATCATTGGCGATATTGCTTCTCTCGACGCCTGGAAGAAGGAGCAGAAGAAGGCCAACTCTCTATCGATTAACGAGCTGGTTCAGCGGGGCAAAGTACTTGAGGGTGCTATCAGGGGTGGCTTGGCTGTTGTTGAGGCACAAGCTCAGATGCCCGGCCCCTTATACGATCCCCTTATGAGTGTAGTCGCCAGCCCAATGCACAACCATGACATCAACACCAAGCAGGCTCCTGCCCTTGCGGCCAACAACATGATCTGGCTGTATGCCGCACTTACATACCTCCAGGTCGTCATCTCAGGTTGGCAACCATCCTGCCCCGAGATCGGATGCTCCGTTAAGCACATGACGCACCTCTTGACTACCCTCCCATCCAACACCTGTCTAAGGACCATGGTCTTCCCCTTTTGTATCGCAGGATGTCTCTCGCCTCCTGAGCATGAGGGGCTGTACCGCGCTATGGTCGATAGTATGGGGCCTGTAAGTGTATTTGGCACGGCCAGGGAAGCACTACAGATCATGGAGAAGGTCTGGTCTAGGCGAGATCAGATCGATGAGAGTTGGGATGTGGCTAAGTGCATGAATATTCTTGGGCATGGAGTTCTGCTGATTTAATACCCCCGAGATTGGATTGTCCGACGAATTAGGAGCGAACATGAATACCATTGCTTATTGTTCCGACGCGCGGGATCTTCTGGATTGCACACAATACCAAGTGATCAAGTGAGACCGCTTAATGAGACTCTACAATTTGTCTTACTCGAGCGGTCCCTACACGTCCCCATACACAGGGCCAGATCTAGTCGTCTTTTCACATGCAATCCCCTCGAAATGCTGTGTTGCCTATTTCCCCTTTGGGTGAACTCTGGACGATTGATTGGTTGAAATGTCACTTATCACAAAGCTTTGGAAGACAGTTGTTTAACGGTTGAACAATCGATGTTCAAACCCCGGTCCCTTTTTTATTCATTTTTATGAAGCCGATCTAACCAGTAGACATTACCCATGTGTATACCAACACATTGTTTCCTCGATCTCAAAGCAAAGCGTCCAATCTATTATTTCCAACAAGCACAATTACCATTTAGACCCTTTTTCCTCCAAAGAGTGTCTGTCTCTTTTCGAGCAGATCAAGATCCCACCAGCCCAGAATAGTCTTGCGTTTCGACCAGATTCTTTCGAGAGGGCTCTTGGGACCAGCGTCGTTCATGTGTCCCGGTGATACGGGAACAGGAGGCAAAGGAGGAAGTTGTAGTACTGGCTTCGCAACCTCCTTCCTCTTGACTCGGACAGGCGCCGTGGGGGGCGGGGGACACCACGGCTGGCGGACGCTCTCAGCATCAGAAGAGTCGCTATCGAACCGCTTCGCCATAGCCATGGTGCCCAGACTTCGGTCCTGGGACATCATAGGCGGTCCTTGGCTGATGCCCAGGGCATTGTTGACCTGCCCCTCACGGCCGCACCCTCAACCCTCGATGTCCTTAGGGGCGGGGCGGGAGACACCCTTTGTTCGCTTCCACAGACATCCTGAAGTGATGGCAGAGAAGGAAAAGAGGACGCAGAGGGCAATGCTAAGGCCCCAGACAGACTTGAGCTGGTAGCATGACATCTTGTCGGGGTCGACCCAAGCATAGACGTTGCCACGGTGGTAGACGTTGCGGAAGAGGGAGTTGATGAAGTTGGCTGTGTTGCCGTCTGAAGGGAACTTGGGGCATGCCAGGTAGCTGACAGGCTTGCCAACAGTGCAGGCGACAACGATGCATGCGACAAGGAGCATAATGTCGGCACCTGTGGCAAGGAGGAGAGGCAGCATGCCATCCCAGTAGAGAATGTAAGAGATGGCAATGTACAGAGTTGAGATAATAGCCTATGGGGCGTAAGTCAATTGACAATCAGACCGAAGTACCATGAGACGACTTACAACAACAAGTGTTCCGATCAGAGCAGAAGGCGCCGCATAATCAGCACCGACCATCTCACCAATGAAGTTGGAGGTCAAACCAATGATGGTAATGAGCGAGATAAACTCCATGGCTCGCATGGCAGTCCAGGTGTGCCCGAGGGCTCCGAGAGCAGGCTGCATCTTGGCGGAGTTTGCTTGAGTGTTTAGAGCAAGACGAGGGCGCAACGAGCCGGCTGTGCGCAAAGGCAGATGCTTGGAGTAGAAAGGAAGAGAGGGGGATGGGGAAGGTATTTTGTCCAAGTATATGCCCGCCCTTACAAAGAGGCGAGAGACTTTTTTGTATATGAAAAGATAGAGAGAGATATGGAAAAGAGATTCGTTATAGTGAAATCGTCTGTTCGTTGATAAGGAGATGCAGAAATAAAACCCAAGACCAAACAAGGTAGAGGACAAAGGAAACAAGGAAATAAGAGACAAGGAAAAAAAGGAAAAGAGATTGTAGTGTTTGTTGTGTAAGTTGTTTGATGAAGAGAAAGAAGTGAATCCAAACGCCTGAAACCCAGTGTCTTTATAGATATCTCATTGTCAACAAAAGCTCTCCTAGGATACAAGAATAAACATACAAAGTAACCATGACAAGCCTCTAAGTCAGTCAATACCTTGTCTAGTCAACTTTTCCAATTACAGCAGCCGCCGACTGCCAGCCGCGTACCATCGCGCTTCTCAATATCCCATAGACGACCAAGTCAACCCTGACAATTCCCCAGGCATGATACAGAATTTCTTTTCCAAGTCCTGGGCGTCTTGTTGTTTGACCAATGAGGCTTCAGAAGCTCAATGTCGTGGCGGCGCTTAAAGGTGCAGGGGTCCTTTTCTATAGCCGCGCAGCTGGTGTTTCAAGATATTTTGACAAGGTCACGATTGGATGGCAGGCGTTCTTGGGGAAGAGCGGTTCGTTGGTCCGGATGAGGCTCTCTTTGTTTGGCATGCGGTCGCATATAAGGCGAGATTGCTTGGGTGAAGCCACAGTGAGTCCAGCGTTGCAGGTTATTCTAGGATTGTTGTCCTACTGCAACGGGGAGTGATCCGGTCCAGGAACCATGTACACTAGCCTCTGATCAGATCTTTGTAGTTCAATGATCGTCGTGGAGCCATTATTGGTTAGTCTTCACCTGATACAGCTTACGTGCGGCAAATCGATCTAATGCTGGCCTCTTAGAGGGCCGATCGGATGGTCAATCAGTTGAAAATAGAACGACATGATATGTCAGTTCATTTTGTTGCGCCAGACGCCTATCTAGGATCCTATCATGAAAACAAACATGCTGCTCCGTTGCTGATTATACTACATTCTCAATGCCATCAACTAAACATGACTCAATGCACCAACTGTTATCCGATCCCATGTTTTGATCCACCTGTTCAAAGATACCCAGTACCTGGGCCGGTTTAACCCAAAAGATCGTCCATAGCAGAGCCGCCAGTCTTGGGAGGAGCACTGCCGCTGGAAGGTCCGGTTGCCGATGGAGCACCCCAGATTCCAGCACTGCTCTTCTCCTTGGCGAGTTGTCCCAGTGCGGGTCCAGCCTTGGGCGTCTCAGGCTTCTTGACACCACCGCTTGCTTTGCCCCAGAGGGCGCCGAAGGCATCTCCGCCAGCAGCCGCCGCTGGCTTGGCTGAGGAGCTGGTAACAGGCTTCATGTTGCCCATAGTAGTGGGGGTGCTGGGAGCAGCGTTGGAAGTGCTTCCCATGCCCGAGAAGGCAGATGTTGTGGGGGGCTTGGAAGCTTGTGCCTGGACGGGACTAAAGTAGTTGGGACCGGATTGCTGGAAGCCGGCAGGCTTGGGAGCCTGTGCCGCAGGAGCAGCAGGGATGCTGAAAGCAGAGTAGTTTGGTCCTGGAGTGCCTGATGCGCTTGGTGCAGGTGAAATTGATGCCATGCTAACCATCTGGCTAATGTCGGCCTGCTGAGGGGCCGACTGAGGCTGAGGAGCGGCGAATTGAGCAGTGGAAGAGGCTGCCGATGTCACAGGAGGGCTTTGCATAAAGTTGTTGGATGGTGCGGCCTGAGCAGGTGTAGCTGACTGGAAGTCATCGAACTCGTCGTCGTCGTCGGCGGCTTGCGCTGGGGCAGCACTAGTAGGGGCCAGCGCAGCAAAGCCAGAGTTGTTGGATGCCGAAGGAGCTGCAGAAGATGCCGGCGCAGGGTCATCGAAGGAGAAGAGATCAACTTCAGGCTCCTTCTTCTTGGGTGGTTCGGCAGCAGCCTTCTTGGCAGGGGCACGCTCTGGTCGCTTGGCAGCAGCTCTGGACGAGCTGGCAGATGGTCGCTCGCCCTCGTCAAACTCATCATATTCCTCAAATCGTTCAGATCTGCTGGCGTTGCCGTCTTGTCGCCAGTCATCAGTCTGGCCACCGAAACCACCACCATCTCCGTAGACACCACCAGAGTATCCGCCAAAGTTGGCAGGTCCGCTGCTGCTGCCTCCACCATAACCAGCGCTCTCGCTGCCGAAACCGCCATAACGACCAGAGCTGCCGCTCGAGAAGCCACCACCAAAAGTTGAGCCACCCTCAACACCAGTATATTTGTTCTTGGTCGCACGCGCTTTCTTGCGCTCGGTTCGGATACGATCCACATCGCTAAGAAGGTCGGCCAGCTCCTTGGCTCGGTTGCGCACGTTAAGACCCTGGTCCTTTCCGTTCTGATCGATAAAGTGGAATTGGCGAAGCATCTTGAGAAGAGAGATGTGTCCTCTGGCATCATCAATCACACGCTCGGAACCGTGCTTGATGAGAAACTCGAGCAGTTGGAGAGCTTTGTAGATTTGGCGCCATTCCTCAGCGGCCTTTTCGGTGAAGCGACGGTAGATCATGGGCATGATCTCGTTGAGGGTTTGGCTGGTTCGTTGTCAGTAGCTGGACTTTGATATAGTTTGATGAGCCGTACTAGTTAAACGTTCCGTTTGCGATTTCTTGCATGAGGGTTGACGAAGCGCCCCATGGCTCGTTGTTCGTGGCCTCGCGCACCTAGACACGGGTGAGTTGACTGTGTCCCAACCACAGTTTGTCGCGCAGAGCTTAACCAACCTTGGCCTCCATCTCGGTAAAGTTCATAACAGCTGAAAATCTCGTCAGTAACCATCAGGCGCATCAAAGAAGGCCGTCAAGGGAAGTACCATTCTGGGCCTTCCTGAAGCCTGCCTTGATGTCATACAAGGTCAGGTTGGAGACCGTGTTCTTCAAATCATTCATATCCATTTTGAATTATTCCAAGAAGAAGCCAGCAGATAGATGAGGAGATTGGTTTGAATGGCGCAGAGCTTCGAGATGATGCTCTCAAGGAATTGCAATGGGACAGAAGGATATCCTGAGTTTAAGATGCGCCCCTTGCTACACTATGGCCATGGTGGACACCTGGACATTTCCCAAAGCCCAATGTCAGCATGGATCATGGCTGATCACGTGATTCAAAGCAAGACACAAAGAGATAAACACTGACTTTGAGTAGGTATAGAGCTTGCCTTTGTTCTGAATTCACAATATATTGACCATCTAGACATCAATAGATAGCTTCCTATGTGTATTCTCATCCGTTCTGTGACTTGTTGACCATCATTGGGTCAAACATTCGTCGTCATGCCAAAGCACTTTAAGCCTTTAAGCGTCTGACCCGCTATACAACCTTAGACTTCAGGCCCGAACAGGGAGCTAGAATACCAGACGTCAAGCTGGCCCAAACTTTTACCTTCCCTTTCTCGAGATCAGATCAGTCTAAAAGGCCAACCTCTGCTCGTTGTAATTGTATCTGTCTAAACTCTCGATTTTATTCAACCCTACCTTCTCCCAAGTGTATTAGTTTAAGGTATGTACAAGCTCAGTTCTTTTTCACTGCCGCCTTTGCCTTTATTTTGTCACCAAGAGGCTCTCTGCTACACTTAAGCTGGACTTTGATCAAGCTGCAAAAGAGAAGCAAGACGCCTTCCAAGCAAACATTGGATATTCGTGCACTTGCTGGGCCAATGTCGAACTATTGAGATCCCAATTGGGATCTTGGGAAAGCCGTCTGACCGGACCAACGCCGGTGTTGTCGGTTTCTTCTCGCCTTTATCCCACCAGCTTTACTTTCCCCTGTCCTTTCGGCCTGTGGAGGCGGGCAGCTTACTGTCCCGGCTGTTTACAATGGTCACTGCTGCCCACGGGTTGATGCACTGGACGAGACTCGAGGTGGGAAGGGCCCATGCATTGTCATGAAATCCACTGACGCCCCTTGCTCCCTCCAATGGGCTTGATCCTTGAGCAAAAATCTGCTGCACTTCGGACATCGGGCCACTGACTCGTCGCACCGGCTCACTGTTTTTGGATGATGGTCTGCAAACAGACCAGAGAGTTCAGGACGTGGCCCAGGCAACCTCCATCAGCTCAATTGGTAGCCCCATTGAAGCTTTGATGGGGGGAGAACCAGCCATTGAGTCCACAACCCAACCCAATTACTGGTGCCAGTGTGGTTGCGATGATGTTCTGCTCAATGCGCCACTGCTAGCAATGGCGGTCAGGATGATGGATGCCAGGGATCAGTACTTGCTTGCTTGCTTGCTCTTTTGAATTCATCATCGTTTACCAGAGACAGCTACGAAGCTCCCCTGCCCCACACGCCATAGCCACGGTGACCTCATGGAAAACGTCGCCAGCTGGGGGCGTTGCCGAGCAGGCAAAGCAGAGGGTGCAAGCTACACGGGTCCCTTCACGTGATCGCACTCTGATCATCCCTCCACTTTACCCCTCTTCTACGTGCTTCCATTGGTTCCGGCGGCCCCGCGCTAACGTTTTGCCCCTCTAGCTTGCTCAAAATGAGACCCTCCCTCATCAAGCCCCTCCTACCCCGCCATACCTGCTTCTCTGCCGCAAGAACTTCTTCTTCTCTCCCTCAACTCTCCAACACCATCAGAACTGTTAGATTTTTCTCAGCTTCAACCGCAAACATGGGTAACAAGGTGTAAGTTTCCTTTCGCTGAGCACTGTATTCATTGAACGTTTCTAATCGTTGAACAGTTTCTTCGACATCGAATGGGCCGGCAGTAAGTTTTGACTTCCTCACGATCGTCTATTTGCATCCATCTTTACCGATGAGCTGCGGCTGCTTCCTCTCAATGCATACGTCGGGTTCCAGATCTCGGATTTCCGCAGCGGTCGTGGTCTTTGCAGTCCCGACACTCGTCATGCTCTTGCATATCTCTTATCTCTACTCACGCGTCCACCACCATGGCTTTTCCATGAAAGCTGACATCTATTCTCCTATAGACAAGGGCCGCATCAACTTCAACCTCTTCGATGACAAGGTCCCCAAGACCGCCGAGAACTTCCGCGCTCTCTGCACCGGCGAGAAGGGTTTCGGCTACAAGGGCTCTTCTTTCCACCGTATCATCCCTGACTTCATGCTCCAGGGTGGTGACTTCACCCGCGGTAACGTACGTGTTTGATTTCCATTTGAAACGTTTGACAAATGCTGATATAGCCCAGGGTACCGGTGGTAAGTCCATCTACGGTGAGAAGTTCGCCGATGAGAACTTCAAGTTGACCCACGACCGCCCTGGTCTGCTGTCCATGGCTAACGCCGGCCCCAACACGTAAGCTCCCATTCGATTCCTGATTCGACTTCGTTGACTGACAATTATTATAGCAACGGCTCTCAGTTCTTCATCACCACTGTCGTCACCTCTTGGCTCAACGGTCGCCACGTCGTCTTCGGCGAGGTCGCTGACGAGGAGTCCATGAAGGTTGTCAAGGCCCTTGAGAAGACTGGCTCCGGCAGCGGTGCCGTCGCTCCCAACAACAAGGCCACCATCGTTGACTGTGGTGAGCTGTAAATAGCTCAAACTGTACGACGTGATGAATTGGGGATTTGGGAACGCATCAACTCTCAACGAGGGGTAGCAAAATGGAGCTAGATACTCACAAGCTAGTATAAGTTTAGCTTGTTGATCAATGTTAACCAATAAACCCAAATGCACTGCAATTAAAAAAGACTTGTGACGTGGATGTAAATGACTTTATTCTCTCAAGCATCGCTTGTATACAGGTGCTGGTCTGTCAAAAGACAGTTGACAATCGCTGCGTCCGGCTGAATACTCCACAGCCATCGCTTGTCCGACTACGCCGTTGCTATCTTTTCCCTAAAAACAAAAATGCCCACTTCCAGACCATAACTCCGTTTCTTGAATCAATAAGAAATCGGTTTCCCTTATCGTTCCAGATGCAAAATTAATTCTCATGCTCTATTCCGCGCCCAGCCATTTCTTGAAGTACTCGCAATTGTTGGGGCCTACAGGGCCGCCTTCTTCGCAGATCTCAAACACTGGGCAACGCCCACAGGGGGCTTCCGTGAAAGCACTCACGAAGGATTCTGGACCGCCTTCGCGGCCAGTGGGATCATCCCTGCCAGCCCAGCTTTCTAAGGACTGTTTGGCGACCCGAGAAACGCGATAACCTATCTTTCCAGCCACCTTGACTGACTCGACGAGGTTATCCCAAACCAACACATCCACGAGCTTCTGCACGTCGTGTTCAGACAAGATCGTATTATGAGTAATGCCACTCGCCGATAGAAGACGTGCTATGTCGCGGACGGTCGGGTAGCCTGTATAACCAGCAGGTAGAGGAAGCATTGCGTCTTTCTTGACCGTAGTCGTTAGAGATGTCTTGGGTGTTTTGGCAGGGGGCTCGTCCATTTGGCTAGCATCGCGCTTCTTGCCCTTGTCCACACCACCTTTAACGACACCTTTCTTGGGGACCTGCGTTCGCGCAGCGCCACCTCCATGTGTGCTGTGGTAGCTACTCTGGCGCTTTATGAAATCAAACACAACGCGCTGTAGTTCATCGATAAAAGCCTCGTCGAGGTTCTGGTCGGTGTACCATGGGCCGCCCGTGGCGCGATCGCTGGGCCGTATGGAGGCCTTGATGAACATCTTCTTGTTGGGGTGCTCGACATTTTTGAAGGGTGCGATGAGCCCCTTGGTTTGTAGTTGCTTAAGGGCATTTTTGAGAACTGAATCGTGCATATTGAGGCGCTTCTGGAGCGTCTGGCTCCAGATACCGTCGCCGCCCGAATCGTCGATAAGAGAGTAGACCATGACCTGCTCGTCGGTAGAGCACTGCTTGTACCTAGGAATCAATTGTCAGCCATGGGCTTCACCAAGGTCACAGGGTTGTATTTTCGTACTTGTGAGCCTCCTGAGAATCGCGCCATTTCCATAGCACTTGGCCAGAGGCCTCGCGCATGGTGATGAAAAGCTTGTCATCAGTAAGAGACTGGACGACGCGGGCGAGCAGCATCAAGTCGCCTTTAGGAATGACATCGAGGCGCATAAGATCATCCTGGGAGAACATATCTGTTCCAGATTCGCGACATCGGTCGTAAAGCGCTTCTTTCCAGACACCGAGCTTGGCCGTCGCGGCGTCGCCCTCGGCGGGCGCGGGGGTTGGCATGGTGAGTCAAGCGAGTGAATGCGGTCGTCTATAGGGAAGGTAGGAAAGCCTAGAATCTAGAAACTAGGAATATATAGTTGAGTAACTGGTGATATTCGATGCTACATTGACATGATATAGCGAGTGGGTGGCGAGAAAAGCGATCTTGAGAGTATAAATATGACGATGGTGGGATAGACTTCTTTTTTCGAGTAGGCGGTTGGGTTGGGTTGGAAATAATTATTTTTCGGCTCCCCGCAGTCGACGCTAAATTGTATGTACCTCGTCCCCTACCCTGCTATTCATTCGTGCCTGCCTGCAAGAGCTGGGCGGAATGAGACGGAAAGTGGGGGATCTTATCAGTGTCTCGGTCCCCCACCATCACGATATCCTCACCCTAGACCTGAGATCGAGTTATCAGATTATTGATTATCGTCATGGTACCAGGGCGGGTTTTTCAATGGGATAGTACCACTTGCTATAGTCCTCAAAATTTAATATTAACTCATTGAAGGAACGAATATTTACTCGTAATTTGTCTTATTGTGTGTTGTATGGCTGGTATCGTCCAGCCGACACACCATGTCAAGTTGATTGTTGATATCGTTGAAGCTTAACATAAACACAAAAACGACATCACCGCCAAAGTACTAATCAAAACTATTTTCATTTCCTCAAGTTCTCTGAGATCGTTAGTGTTATACCCAGCGTCACGGGCAAAACACATGCTAGTATTGGAGTTTAGGTGAAGCATCATCAAAGTTAACATGATGCGCCTGTCAAGAACCAATTGAATGCACATGGCTGAATTTTAAAACTCACATTTACAGTCTCAGGCAGTGACTCAACAGGTAGCTTTCTTAGAGTCTATATCATGACTGAAATATCATCTGCGATATTGTCCCCCTCGTTCTACCCTCCCGTCCCTAATGAAGCATACCACCGCACCTGCGAAGCAACAGGAAAGCAACAACAGCACTATCATATTAGCGACTACCTGCACGATACGTCTTCTCTTCTCTATGCACCTTAATTCCCATATGATCTATTCGGCTTTGTTCAAGATGTCCACCACCGCCGAGCAAGAAGCTATTCAGCAGACAGTGACCGATCTTTTTCAGGGTTACGACTTTGGAAAGCCACCAACAGAAGGCACCGAGGTTGTTGGCACTTCACAAGAACAGTCAACTGCCTTAGATCTTCGAGATATCATGGCTACAGATGAGACAGCAGCCACATACGCCCTCTTGAACCTCGATCTTGCTTCACACGCCGCCGAGTTTGCGCGCTACAACTTGCTATACATGTACAGCCCCTGGAACCAAACAGAGGCCAGACCCAACCAGGCCTACTTCCCGCGTCATGCCGGTGGGCTACTACCTGCGACTGATACTCAATCCAAGAAGCCACCAGCTAAGCGCGAACGAGATGAGATCACACCCGCCGAGCAACCCAGCACTGACCGTTCGCAAAAGCGAACCAAGGGTAGGGCTGGATGTTGATGTGTCGATAACAATGGCGGGCTTGATTCTACCCAGCGATATGACTTGCATCTGAAGCTGAATGGTGGACACTGCAAGATAGGAAGTTAGTCCACATTGCTTACCAAAACTCAAAACACCCAAAATCAATGGAAATTATAACATCCGCAGTCTCATGTAGCATTACCGTGGTATAAATTAGTTCTTTTCGCTATGATCTCAACCTAAAAACATGAAAACTCGTAATCAAGATAACATTCCTCACATACACAGCCCGTCTAGCCAAGATACCAGCCGCCCGTGCAGCATTCTGATGCCTCTCTTCCTTCGTGCCACATGTAATCCTACGCCCGGAACGCCTGAACTGCAAGCCACAATCTATCGTCGCTCAGTACCGCGTGCCCATTCGTTCTGATACTGAAGGTGCAGTTGTAGGTAGGCGACAAGGAGTGTGGCGTGAGCTTTTGCTTTAACATGAAAACGTCTATAGAAACCAGATGCGTTGCTTCTCATCCAACCTCTAGTTTGCTGGGCTTTTACTCTTCTCCTTGGGTTGCTCTGGCTTATCCTTCTCCGTATCGACGTCCATAGCATCGGCGGGTTGTTCGCTTTGAGCTTCCTTGGTTTCTTCTGCAGGCTTCTCTTCGACCTTTTCAGCGGGGGTAGGCTCCGAAGCAGTTTCTTTATTAGCAGTTTCGGAGACGACCTCAACAGCCGGCTCATCCTGAGCTGGCTTTTCTGTTGGCGCCGGAGGCTCAGTGGGGGCTTCGGGCTCGACATCTTCCTTCTTGATCGGTGTTTCTGTAACCGTCGAGTCCTCCATGCCAACATCGCCGTCTCCATCAACATTCGTTGACTTGGTTTCCTTCTCGCTTTCGGCAGGGTTTTCAGTCGTCTTCTCTGCCTGATCCTTTTCGGGCTGGTCTGGAGCCGAAATATCGTCGATAGTATCGTCGTTCACATCGTGCCCCTCTTCACCAGTGTGTTCCTCAGAAGGTCCATCATTCGATGCGCCATTAGGGGCTTTGGCAGGAGGGGCATCGGCGGTGTCGACATCCATCTCTCCCTTGCGGTAATCGTTAAAGCTGCGCTTGTTACCATTTTGGCGCGTAGCTCCGTTCGCGCGAGCCATCTCATCATCGTCGCTGGCCTCAAACTCGTTGTCGTGTTCGACGTGCTTGTCCCAGCGGTGTTCGGTCATGCGGACATCCTTGTTCTCATCCTCATCAAGGTCATCCAATTCGGCTTCCTCCTCGTCAGTCATACCACCGAAAGGCTTTCGTGGGACATCCTGTAGCTGCACGGAAGGTGCAGGGCCAGTTTGTCGGAGATTGTCAATGACCGAGGAAGTGATCTTCTCGAGGTATTCTCGGCTGTTAGAGTTCTCCATGTTCGAGGATCGGACGTTCAGTTCAAAGTCAGGAGCATAGTACTGTCTCGCGTTAGCAGTCATTCATCGAATTTATTTCACCAAACTTACTTCGTAATATTCATTGTAAGGCAAGGTTCGTTCCATCTCCTTGCCAACAAGAACACCGGTCTCGAATGCCCATGTTCGCGCGACGTTTCGCATTGTGTAGCCACCGCCACCGAGAACAAGGGTAGGGAGGTTAAAACTCTTGACGAAGTTCACGCAGTTGGCGTGTCCGTCCATACTCAAGTTGAAACAACCCAATCGATCACCAGAAAGACTATCGCCACCACACTGTAGAACAACAGCCTCGGGCTGATAGTACTTCATGACGTTTTCAATAACAGGTTGGAAGATTGAGCGGTAAGACACATCAGTAATACCATCCCTCAGGGGGAAGTTCACAGCGTAGTTCTTGCCCTGCCCAATACCGGTATCTCTAAGCTCGCCAGTTCCGGGAAAGTACTCGCCATACTTGTGGAATGAAACGGTCATGACACGGTCGGTGGTGTAAAAGGCCTCCTCGACACCATCACCGTGATGGACGTCAATATCGATGTAGAGGACCCGCTTCTTGAATCGAAGGAGTTCGAGAATACCGAGGACGATATCTAGCAATCGTTAGACACTGTTCTTTCATGATTATGACAAAACATACCGTTGACATAGCAGAAACCACTGGCTTCACATTTCTTGGCGTGGTGAAGGCCACCAGCCCAATTGATGGCGATGTCGCACTTCTGTCGGTTGAGTCGCGCAGCACCCTCCATACTACCACCCGCACTGATACCGCAAAACTCGAAGAGGCCATCGAACACGGGACAATCATCTCCGACATTGTATTTTCCTTGCTCCCTCATGAAACTATCCATATTGTCTGGTGTGACTTTTTGCAGGAAATCGATGTAGTCGTCCGTGTGAAATTGGGTCATTTCGCCTCGTGTCGCAGGTTTCGCGCGCTTCAAAAATGTTAGCAAAAGCTCGAGACAGTGATCTGGAACAAATCGGGTGATGATCAAGAGTAGACTTACATAGATCTCCATCTTCTGGTAGAGGTTGTACTGCATGATCAAGCTATGCGCCAGTCTGATGCGATGGGGCTTCATGGGATGTCCAGTAACATAGGCATAGTTACCAATATCGGAATCGTAAAAGTAAGCGACCTTCTTGGGCGATGAGCCATTGAGCGCGACTGAGCCAAGCTCAACACGAATGTCGTCGCCCATGATTGCGGCTGCCGGTGTGTCGCGACTCTCGGGAAATTGGTAAGAAGAAAAGGGTTAAGTCGGAGGTTTGCAGAATTGTGTATATATGGTTATAAATTAAGAAGCTGGAATGGCTCAGAGAGAGTTCAGCATGTTCGATCGAGACTTGGACGGAAAGGTGGGCGCGGAAACGGTATTTTCTAGAAACAGCCTTGGATATAAGTTTAGTAGTAAGTACATGGCAGCGACACACTGAGAAGCCCATGTCGGAGCTCCATCAGATTGCCGTTTACAAGGATTAATGTTAGGCCGTTCCTTGTTAAATTGATGGCACCTAGCGCCACAACTGGAGCCCCTCGCATGAGGCTGTGGCTAGGCAAGCTTCCAGCACGTGACTTGACTAAGCTTCCAGCTGTGGCTCCCAGGCTGCCGGGCTGGCGTCAACGTCAATAGCATTCTATCAAGCTCCGATCATAGCAACACCCTCCATCACCGCCAACAATCACAATTCCACCCACATCTGAACGCTTTTTGACGAACTTCAATCTTACGCGCATCTCACTTACTCATAAAACCTCGTCAATAATATGGAGCGCTTCAGGAGTTTGCTCGGTGGCGGCGGTATGGGCGGCCTGGGAGGAGCTGCCCATGGAACTGTAAGCTACGACATTGCTGATTGAAGCTCCCGCATAGCGAGTGCTTGCTTCTCGGGGCATGGGCTAATCCATTCGATCACAGGATAACACCAACCTCATCGATAACTCGGAAACTGTTTACATCTCCTCCCTAGCCCTCCTCAAAATGCTTCGACACGGCCGCGCAGGTGTTCCCATGGAAGTCATGGGTCTGATGTTGGGCGAGTTTGTGGACGACTTTACTGTCAAGGTTATGGATGTGTTTGCTATGCCACAGAGCGGTACCGGTGTTAGTGTCGAGGCTGTCGATCCCGTTTTCCAGACCAAGATGATGGACATGCTCCGTCAGACAGGACGGTACGTTGATTCCGTCAATTATCAATTGTTCATTCGCTAACTACTCAACAGACCCGAGTCAGTCGTTGGATGGTACCACTCGCATCCTGGTTTCGGTTGCTGGCTTTCGTCGGTCGATATCAACACTCAACAATCATTTGAGCAACTGAACCCCCGTGCTGTTGCTGTCGTCATCGACCCCATTCAGTCCGTCAAGGGCAAAGTCGTTATTGACGCTTTCCGACTCATCAACCCCCAGCTCTTGATGCTTGGCCAGGAACCTCGCCAAAGCACAAGTAACTTGGGTCACCTGAACAAACCATCAATCCAGGCTCTTATTCACGGCTTGAACCGACATTACTACTCGATTGGTATCGACTACCGCAAGACTGCTCTCGAGGAGAACATGCTCATGAACCTGCACAAGCACGTGTGGACCGAGGCTCTGGAGATGGATGATTTCCGACATGAGGGTTGCAAGAACAAGGACCGGCTGCAACAGCTTGTCTCATTGGCGGATGGTTATGAGAAGCGGGTGAAGGAGGAGACCGAATTGACCAAGGATCAGCTTAAGACTCGATACGTTGGCAAGTTGGATCCCAAGAAGCATCTCGAGGATGTCGGCCAGGAGCTCATCGAGGACAACATTGTTTCCGTGTCGAGACAAATGATCGACAAGGAGGCGACCATGCCCAAACGAGATGCACCAGCAGGGTCCAAGGGCCAAGTGAATGGTGAGCAGATGGACGTGGAGGAGGAGTTATGAGCGAGCGGAAGCAGAAGCGGAAGCGGGTATCTAGTTGAACAGGGATAACGAGACCACGGGATGGACTTGTAAGATTAATTGGCGTTGGCGGTCGGGACGGACGATATAGACCTAGCCATGTCACGAATTATTGCACACAAGGTTTAGCATCGTATTATCATGCATGACATTAATTCTGCATATGTTCCCTGTTTGTTCCCGTTAGTGTGCTTGAGACTGTTGTGCTGTCAGATCATGGGTGCTGTGCTATGGAGTACTATGTAATAGCCTTGATTGTTCAACATCGTGAACAGGTCACATTTCCTATGTTCAACATGTACGAACAAGAGCGCCTTGTCTATATAAAGGCACAGCATGGCATGCGATTATAGATGTCTTTGTTTATTTTTCTTCTTTCTCAACTTTGTGTCTAACAAACAACTTATCGCATATTGCTATTATTCTTTGACTCTCACGCATAGTCGCATATCAACATCAATACACCAACAAAGACACAACGCCGACAAGAAGCAGTTCGCCGTCACCGATATTCTACAGATTTAACCAAGGCGAACTATCTCAAGATTAGACGCAAGATCTATAAACGACCGGTAAGTTATCCTCACATCATTAAAACACTCGCAGAACCGTTCTAGAGAAGCTATTGTAAAATGGGTTTCCGTGTGGTTCTGCGCTGGCTCTTTAGAGAGTGTTTACCTTATGCCGAGATGGATTCTGACCATGAAAAACAGAAAAAGTCTTCAACAAGAAGAAGACGATCTCTCGAAAAATGTTTTAGCAAGATACGATCTTCACGAAGCTATTCAGATCGTGCGCGATCGCCACAGGGAGGACCCTATTATTATAGGAGTCAGGCTCACAGTCGGAGTCAGAGTCAGGAGGATGATCACACGTCAGGCGGTCAAAAGAGAGAAAGTCCAGTTAATAGGCCTGACCTTGCGAAGCCTCTGCCTGTGGTTCCACGTCAATGTCCCCCACAACAGAAGTCTCCATACCGGGCACTATCACCCCTGCACAAGCGCAATCGCAATACTAGTCATGCTCAAGCCCAACAACTTGCATCTGCATCAGATGAATTCCTTCGCCCACTTACGGATAGATCAGGGAGCACAGAAGCCATCATCATTTTGGAAGACCGCTCAATGAACTACGAGGCCGTATCTGAAGTAGTCGATATGATAGCCCTACGCTTCAGCCACATTCCCTACGCGGTAAGCGGCCTGGCTGCCATGGTTTACTACGGCTACGACGCGAGGCCATTAAAAGTGAGCATAATATGCCCAGAGCACACGCGCGAGAACCAGAAATGCTGGGCGAAAGCGCTGGGCATGCTCCAGATGCCCAAGAGACAAGATATCTGGGGTGTCGCGACGCGCGACGGCATGCTACGTCAGATCCGCGTCAGATTTCCTTACGATTTCGAGCAAATGCACACTCTAAGAGTAGGCAGCTCTGGGGTCTCGATGCTCTCACTAGCGGGGCTGGCTGATGAGCTGGCGAGAACGTACGTGAACGAGCTCAAGCACTCAGACCAGGACCGCCAGGAGAATCTGGCACGGGAGATGGTGTGGATTCTCAACAGGATCATTCAGGTTAAAATGCCTGAACATAGGCTCAAGCCTGAGAGGATACCTCATCTTATCAACGAACGCTTCTGGCTGCCATTCTCTCTCGCCTATCCGGAGGTGGTGCCTTTATTTGCAAAAGCTGGATGGAGAATCCCTATCGAGGGCTGGTCCGGATGAGAAGGGCCTCATTCTTAATGAGAAGGAAATTTTTGGAACGCGCGACACGAAATTGTTTTGGAGTTTGGGAAATGGGAACGGCAATGGACGGATGGCACTTTGAGATTTGGTCACGGTTACGGGAGATGCATGATACCCTAGAATTTGATTTTACGAGCGACTGGACGGACAACGATAATGAAGAATGTAACTAGAGAGATAGAAGATCTACGAGCTTAGGCTATTGTTTTGGATTAGAATGAGCGGCTCGTCCCCTATGGATGATTCCACGAGCAAATACCACTACTTGGAATTCCGACGAAAATGAGCAATAAACCCCTGCTTCGAATGTGTATCTACCGGCGCTTACGAGGACTAGTCCAGGGTCTTTAACTAACAAAATCCCAGCAAGTAAGCGAAACCCAATCTTATACCCAACTTACCTTAGTCTGTTCTGATCATCATCATCTAACAACGTGCGACCTGTTAACGTGCACCTGCTGGGTTAGCTATCAAGAACAAGGTGAGTATTTGATGTATCAACAAGTCAGATATGGTCTGACGAGATCGCAACGCAACGTGGGCTGTATTCTTGACTGATTCAGGATTCTAATATATACTATGCTCTCAAGTCTTTCTGCTCTGAGCTCAATCTAAGTCAAGTCCAAAGGGTCCTTCATGCCCTGAAACCAATAGCCTCCATAATACTGTTAATGCGTGCGTGCGTGCATAGGAATGATAACGCCAATACTCCTCATCCCAGATCATAACAATTCGTCAGAGTATTTACTGGCGGGCCTTGGTCATCTTGACGCCCTCCTTGACGAGGTAGTCGCCCCAGACGGGGATGTAGCCAAGGTGAACGGGCAGGTCCTTGCCACCCTTCTCGCAGAAGGGGTCGCCCTTGTCGCAGACGGAGACGGTCTTGTCGGCAATGCGATCACAGCCGGCGGGAAGGTTGCGAGGGAACATCTAGAGAAAGGTTAGCTGATGAAGACAAGTGGTGATGATCTCGATGACTTACTCCGTTGCCAATGCTGGTGCCGACATGGAAAGTCTGACCTTCGGTAAGACTGGGGTCACCGAGGAGGAGGACGGAAGCGACTATTGAAGGTCAGTTGCCTGAAAATTGTATGATGAATTGATTTTCACTTACCATTATCGGTGATGTAGGCGGGCTGAGGAAGGGTTCCGGGGAAACCAGTAGAGCTGGTACCGCACATAGTGTCCATAATGACATGGGCGCCCTGGAAAGGTGTTAGCAGATGGAACTATCAGACTGTATGTTGGATCTTACCTGAGAGTATCCCATGAGGATGATGTCGGTGTCAGGGCAGTTCTTGACATAGTTGTTGACAACTGAAGTCAGAACGCGGACACCCTTGGGCTGAGACTCAAGGTACTCGTCGTAAAGAGCAGGGTAGACAAGAGCCTCCATGTCGGATCCGGGGATAAGCTTGATCATACGCTCAGCAAGTTCTCCGATGGCACCAGGGCCCTGAGGCTCAAGGCTGCCACGAGCCACGATGATGTGAGCTCCCTTGGCGCAGGTAGTGTTAGTCTCTGCGGCCGCGAGACCAGCAAGGCAGCTCAGAAGAACAGTGAAAGGCTTCATGGTTTCGTTGTCGTGTTGATGAAAGCTTCTGAAAAGAAGTTAGAAATTGTGTTTGTTGTGGTATGGTTGAGGGAGATTAGCTTACTTGTTGTGTTAATGTTCAAGTAGCTGATGGGCTGTCGAATCTCGAGTGAGGTGAAGAACAGAAGAAGAGAAGAGATGAACGTAGAGCAGATCGATGAATATATAGAACTCTCTGGCACTGCTATGATCCCACTGCTCACAGCCGTGCCAGATGTAATGCTAGTGCCAGTGCCAGTGCCAACACCATGCAATTCCAATCTCACGATAACCGTCGTTAGCTGCCAGGAGCGTAGCAGTGACAGCCCCACAAAAACAGAAATTCGGTATCGAAAAAGCAAAGAAAGCTCAACGGGTCTAGTACATGTTCGTCAAATCTTGCGAACTTGCACCTGAGCTTTGGTCGTAGGGCGGGAAACAACAAGGACATGGTTCTGATCTGGGGTAGTCTACTTAGGCCAGTCGACGGACTTGTTACTGCATCGGGCAATGTCCTTCTGCGTAACTTGACCCATTCATTACCTTGCGTTGTTTATTATATAAAAGGGCCCCATGTTCGAGATGCCTGGGATAAGGATAGAGGAAAGGGTTCTCGATTTATATATATAAGATTAGATGACGATGATTAGAATTAAGATTGAAAGTCCTTCCACTTTGGTATCTTCTTGCGAATTCAGGTGAGAGTAATTACGGATGATTAAATACTCTTTCCGAGCTGAAGTAGATCAGTTAATTCTATGAACTGAACAAACGTTTCAAAGACCTCGGTTGGATTAAAGCTTGGCCATTGCTTTGTTAGTTTGCCCTTGGCAATCTCGAGCATAGACTCCTTACTACTGCATGCAAACTTGCCATGCATATGCAGAGATGCAACCACAAAGCCCGGTAATCGATTGGAAATCAATATTTACTTCTTTATTTTCTTTTGTGTGGTTTCATCTTCATCTGTTTACCCGCATACACAGGGCAAAAGCTTGCTTGGACCTCGATTCTTAACAGCTCAACGTCGAAACAATTCTAAACACAATGGAAACCAACAATCATCGTGCGGCTTAAACAACCTAAATGCGGAAGTATTCTCGGGGATAACTGTCCTTCCGATCCAAGGCATACTTATCCAACGGAAGCTAGACTAATGTACATCTTAGTGAAAGTCCACTTGAATTGAACCCTGGCCCCATTATACTACTCAATGGTCAAGTCTAAAGAGCAAGAGATGCGATAGGCTACTACTAGTGGGATGTAAGCTTTAGCGAAATGCATACCTGATACTGTATCAGACGAGTCACTATATTGTAGTTGCGGAGTCAAGGACAAGAACAAGGAATTAGAGCTTAATGTGTTCAAGTGCCGGAGAGCTAAGTCATTGTTCTAAGCCACGAACAGATATCTGATAGCGTCCATTCTAAAGGCACTCCTAGGAAAGGTGGAACATGGAAACAGCAAAGTCGGCAGCCATTTGTCCATATGCTGATACATATCTCATATGAGTTCTCAAGTCGTGGCCTCCCGCCTCGCAGAAGGGGTCCCCTGCGTCACAAAATGAGATCGTCTTTCCGGAAACACACCGGCAACCATCTGGGTTCTGACGAGGAAGTACCTGTAACCGGGTCAGCGATCGTAATCACGATTGAAGGGCATGTGTTGACGTACTCCATCACCTTGGCTGCTCCCAACATGGAATTCCTGTCCTTTTGTAGTACTCGGATCGCCCATCAGGACAACGGCGGCAACTAGTTTCCAACTATTAGCAAACAACGATAGTGAAACTAGGATGTTTTTTCGACTGACTCTTGCTGCTTATGTTGAGAGGGAGCGGCTTCGTGGCAGGGAATCCGATCGAACTTGCACCGCACATGACGTCGGCAGTGACATGAGCCCCCTGTTATTATCAAGTCAACATTTCAACTATGCTCCAGGTTCTAAGTGTTTCGCCTGGGGGCCTTCCCAACTTACCTGAGAGTATCCAAGTAAAATCATTTTCGTCTCGGGACAGAGTGCAGCATGGTCCCTGACCACCTTTGCGAGATTCCTGACGCCCTCGGTCTGCGAGGGCTTATAGGGTTCATAGATAGCCGGATACTTGAGAGAACTTATATCAGAGTTAGGAATCCTAGCATTGATCTGCTGGGCGACAGCTCCCATGAGGCCGGACCCCTGAGGCTCGAGGCTGCCTCGGGCAACAATGATATGAGCTCCAGAGGGACAAGTGGAGTTGCTAGCAAGATTGCATCCTTTGGCAGCAACAAGAGTCGCGAAAAGTATCAAGTATCTGAGGATAAAGAGCATGCTGTTCAGATCTGTAAAGTATGTTAGAAATGAACAAAGGTTTCCGTACAAAGCTCGAGAAGGCTTACTTGCAGTTTTGACGCAAGCAAGGAAACAGAACAATCGAAGAAGCTGTCCTACTAGAACGGCGATAACAGCAGGTTTGAGATGTAAGAGTGCAGTCTGTTTTTAAGAGATAGTGATTTGTAAAAACAAGAAAGAAAGAAGAGCAATTCGAAGAGAACAGACCAAGACGGAAAGCAACAAACACCTTTGGGTTCACAACACCAGCCATGACCATAACCCGTGCATCCCTCGTGCATAGCAAACAGCCTCAACTGATATAATATTGTATTGGATTAATCCTCTATATAATATGATGGCACACCGCAAAGACCTTTGTTCTACAGCCAAACAACAAATATAGATATGGAGTCATCAGGGTATTAGAAGAATTAACCACTAAGAGCATACGGACGAAATAATCTGATCATCCCACGAGAGTTTAGGCTGGCACTTGGACTACTTTATTATAACGCTCTACGCCTCAGAGAAGAATTCTTTTGTTACCAACCTGAGAGTCAGGCCAACGTCCCATATGTGTACAGACTTAGAATGTTTGGCTCAAACACTCCGATTTCCTTCACTTATTCGACATGTATCCAGCCGATTGGGCCGTGTCTCAATATTTGGCGTTTCAAACACGGGAAAAAAGCAACTATATTTCCTCAGCCATGCAGGCGTGGCACTAGACTGTGTGGGATGGCAAGGATGGCAAGGATGGCAAACTCACTTTCTCACTCTCACTCTCGCACAAACCACAAATTTCATCGTATTTGTTTCCGCAATGCCAAGGGAAGAGCCAAAGTCTACTCTTGATGATTTACTGCAGGCACCTGAAGGTCAGATCCGGGCTGTCCTGCGCGCCCTCTGTCACGATACACAGGTTCGGAACAGTGCACTGGGCCACCTCGACAGTTTGAAGATCTTAGACGATGTGCAATCCAAGTTCTCGGGTCCTGCTGCTACAAAGCGCAAAGCAGAAGATCAGATTATTATCTGCGTCCAGTGCGACTCTGCATTTTTCGAGAAGAGCAATGATAAAGAGTCATGCCAGTATCACTGGGGTAAGCGATTTACTCTATTTCTACAGACTGGGCTTATTGAAGTTGTATAGGAGACTGTGAGCCTGACTACGAGTCTGACTACTGGGCGGACCACTATGAGGGATCCCACGGGCCGATAGACACAAAGGAGAATCGTAAAGACTGCCCCAAAGGCTTTAGATGGTCTTGTTGCGGTAGGACCTACGTTGAACTAGGATGCGCCTGGGGGATGCACGAAGCAGACCCTAGAAAGTCCAGGAGGGAATGTGGTCATAAGCCGAGTGACTTTGATGAGTTTGAAGACGATGATGACGAGGATGATTTTGATGAGGATGAAGAGGAGGAGCCAGAGTTTCTCAGCGCAAACAGGAAGTGAAATTCGTAGTATTTATTATTATATCATTTACTAGTTCAAGTTTGAGAATTGATCTGTAGCAATTGGCATGTTTTACAAGGTAGAGCTATTGTGAACCCAAACGTCTTATGAGAATAGCAGGCATGGTCAAATTCCTAGACAAGGGCATTGTGTCTCATCGAGACTTCGAGAAGAAGTAAGTAATTTCGTCAGTATAAATATCCCTGCAGGGTACTAAAAGCCCAACTCTAAGACAAACCCAAAACTCCTCTTCAAAATCACCTTCTACTTAAGTTTTTGACTGAGCTCAAGGCTTCAAACACCTTCCAAAAATAATACTGCATCTACACATCATCAAAAATGTCTCTCCCACTAGACAAGGAAATGGTGCACTTAGCGCCAGAACACCAGCTACGCGCCATCCTTCTCGCCCTCTGTGATGATCCAATCGTCCGTGAACGCGCGCTGAACCACTACCGCGCTCTCAAAGCCGCTGATAATCCTACCACGGGTCTTAAGCGTAAGGCTTATAATGATTTATTTGTCTGTGTACAATGTGACGAGGCGTTCACGAACGAGGATAATACTGAGGAGTCTTGTCGCTATCACCCAGGTAAGCTGACTATTCGAAGACATAAAATTGACTATATGCTGATGTGATGGTAGGCGAACTTGAGGTAGATGATGAGGGCGATTTCTGGGCTGATCATGATGAGAATTGTCACGGTGAAATAGATACAGATGAGATGCGCGAGGAATGTCCTGACGGCTTCAGATGGGATTGCTGTAATAAGCTGGGTGGTTCTAAGGGATGTACTGGTGGAAAACACATGGCTGATCCAGGCCGAACACAACGAGGAGGCAATGTTCCAGGAGGCAGTGACATGAAGAAGAATGCTGGATCACATCGCCCTATTGACCCTGAGGACGTTAGCAATGACGAGGAGGAGGACGAGTGAGAATAGCCAGTCCAGTGTTTATTATCAATGTGTTCTTATATCACGCTTTGCAGGATTTGTCTCAAGAAAACCTAAGTAGAGATGGTTCAGTGTATTGATCAACAGAATAACATGCTTCAAATATCAACTGTACAAGTGCATCTAGTCTTAAAACCATTTCATTTCAATCAAGGTAAAAGAGATTCCAAAAACTCCCAGCCTATGGATGATGCTGCCCAACGGAAAGATAATTGCTGTTCGACGCCAGAACCTCTCCGCCGACACCAACAAACAAGAGATATAGATAAATACCAAAAGACAAGAGGGCTCTTGAGTTTCATGCATCAAGCCCCTGGCTCCTGACAGATATTACATGTCATAAAACGTTGCGAAATAGTCTTGAGTTCCCAAATGAATCAGGGTTTCGTCAATGACCCGGTACTCCGTGCGCCTGAATGCACTCCAATAATCTTTCCTCCCCTGCTGCATTTGTTTAGTGACGCTTGTTCTTGTGTCACTAAACATATTTCCAATGAGTTAAATGTGTAACAGCCGTAACCCAGGCTCGTCATCTTTCAGTCATGATCTTCAACCGCAGATTCTTGGTGTGAAGAATGTCGTCGAGAAGATGTTGCCTTAGCTGACGCTGTACTATCGAGGCTCAAGCTCCTCGAAGTTGTTGCTGAAGCATTAGATGAGTTCGAGTCATGAGTTTTCTATACTCCCATGACGGGAACCTTCTTGTTTCGCTTGCCCAACAAGGTGGCGTTGTCCAAGTTGAGCTCGAAAGCTCCACGTTGGCGGTTGCGATCACGAACCTGCTGTCGAGCGGCAGCAGCGACGGTTGCTGAGTGCTGACCGTAGCCCTTCTCAGCTCGCTCGCGTTCACGACCCCTAGACTGTTGTTGCTGCTGCTGCTGCTCTTGGTCTCGGATGTTGGTCTTTCGCATGCTCTGCTCAAGAGCTCGGGTCGCCGCGTTGGGCTTGGCGCCATCGTTCTCTTGGCTGTCGATCTGCATGACATCCTCATCCTCATCCTCTTCGTTCAGGCCACCGAGGAACCGTGCGGGTGTACCCTTGGGTCCAATCTGCGCCCTTCGCTTGCCTTCTTCCTCCTGACGATGCACGGCGTAACCAACATCGAAGACCTCACGCAAGTTAACAGCACCAGGAGATCGGAAGTCGTATCGTCGGCCGGCCTCCTCAAACTTGGTAGCATCAAAGGCCTTGAGCATACCATCCGACTTCTTCACCTCATCCCGAGGAGTAGGTCCGTTTCCGGCAATCCAGGGGTGGGCCAAGAACTCGGTGATTGTGAATCGCTTCTCGGGATCCACGGTCAACAGATGGCTAATGAGATCTTGGGCAGACTTGGAGATCTCGTCCCACCAGGGAGACAAGAAAGTGAACTGGCCCTTGGCAACCTTCTCAGTAAGCACCTCAATGCTCTCATCGTAGAATGGAGGGAAACCGCAAAGGAGAGTGTACAGCACACAACCCAAAGCCCACATGTCGACTGACTTTGAGTAGCGCTCATCCTTGACGATCTCAGGTGCTGTGTAACCAACAGTTCCACAAGGCGTCATAGTCTGGTTGTCCCAGACAATCTTGGAAAGACCGAAATCAGCGATCTTGATACGGCCAATACCACCGGCACCCTGGCCAGGGATGAATTCACCCTCGTCGACCTTGTCCTCATCACCGGGCTGCTTGGGCTTAGGGTGCTTCGAGGGCACCATAGGGATGGGCTCGAACAGAATGTTCTCAGGCTTGATGTCACTGGTAGGGATGTTAGCTATATTTCCAAGGCCGTGCAGGGGCGAATGACGTCAGGAGGGGGATCACCACCTCTGACATCAAGCAGCATCGACGTACCGATGAACAACACCCTTCTCCTCGTGGAGATATTCTAGAGCCTGGGCCACTTGAACGATTACGTGTCGGGACAGCTCCTCGCTGAAGTATGTCAAACGAACGATCTGGTGGAAAAGCTCGCCACCAGGCGCAAGTTCGAGAACAATGTAATAGTATTGTCGGGATTCTGAGAATTCGACGAGCTTGATGATGTTGGGGTGGTCAAGTTGACGCATAATTTGGACCTCCTTGAGGATATTTGATCGCTGATCTCAAGTTAGTATTCTGCCAGGCATATCCGCAAATCTCAAGGCTGGCCATCTCCATCGACAAGACAGCACAAACTGACTCTAGACGGGATAGCAACAGGCCTTGTAAAAAGAAATAAAAAGAAAAGCTTCTCGCACCTCTGCTGCCTTCGGGACTTTCTTGAAGTCTGGATGTAAATGTTTGTTTCCCTATAAGGGGACAACCCCGTGTTGGTAAATGGGGATCACAAGAGGAAAAGAATAATTATAACAACAAAAACGCATAAAAATCATCAAACACAAGGAGAAAGGCCGCCAGATACGGAAAGCCCGGGTATGCTTACCTGCATGCTGTTCATCTCGTACTTGCGTACAACCTTGATAGCAACTTCGCCTTGTTCACCTGTTGTGTCGCGGGCGCGGTAAACATTGCTGAAAGCACCATCACCCATCTTGTCGACAAGCTCCCAACGCTCGAGGCCAGGGTAGCGAGGGAATTTGCTCTTAGAAGCATTCTCCTCGGCAATCAGCTTAGCGAGTCTCTCATCGTCAATGCGCTTCTTGCTCTTGCTACGCGAGTACTCGTCATCACCATATTCGTTGTTGGCGGGTTGTCGTGAGCTTGAGTACGTGTTAGGGTCTGAAGCATTCTTGTGCTGGACTGCAGGCGCCTGCTGTTCGGTCTTTCGTGGAGCCTCTTCGGGGGCATTACGAGCTTGCTTGCCTGAAGAATAGATATTAGTGCCTGATTACAAACCACGCCAAGAAAGCTGAAAATAGCCTCTTATGAGACATACCGTGCCGAATGAAGTTCTTAAGTTGCTGAATGGTAGACATGGCTGTGAAGAGTGTCGCTTAGGCGCGACAGTTCGCCTTTAAAAAGAAGATGCAAAGAAGTCCTGGGCCAACTTTGGTGGCAAGGATTGGTAGATCAGACGTCTTTAGAGGCGTGGTATGCTGGTTTTAATGGACGATAGAGCTGAAAACGGATCTCGGAGAGCTAGTCTAGAGCTATTCCGTCTTCAAATCGCAGCGAGTCGTGATCGTAAACGTGCGCTTTATTGGCGTGGCGTATCGCAAAGCGCGGGCAATATTATTATAAATGGAAGACGAAACTGAATGTCTTGACAGAACAGGGCTGGTGGGCTGAACTGTACTGTGGACGATGCGGGGTTTAGCAGCTCTACTCTAGCGGACGGGAGCGATTCTGTGCTATGTATGGCGGCGTTTCTTGTTTGTGGTGGCGTCGTACAGGGTCGTGATAAAGAGAAGAGAAGAGATGGATGGGATTCGGTCTTGCTTTTGTTTATGATTCAAAAGGTGACACGAATGGGAAGGGAAGAAAGAAAAGAGAAGTCGAGTCGTTCCGCTTGTAGAGGGAAGAAACAGGAAAAGGGAAATTGGGATAAAAACTGCCTTGCGCTGGTGCTGGTGGTGACAAGCAGAGCCCGGTTCTTTTTGACGGGGGGAGGACCGAGATTTGAGAGGTGACGGAAGGGAAAAGGTGGGCAACCCACTTTGAGTGGCAGCCCAGATTTTAGCAGGATTCTAGGCCAACGCCAGGCGAATCGGGGTGGAGATGGGGGCGTTCCCAGCGGGAAACCTGGAAGCACAGGGCCGTGGTTTTTACTGCCTGACAGGCCTGAATACTGTACCTTGCTGTAAAAGACAGATACCCGGCCACGAATGGGAATCTACGACCTGAAGATAGTGAGGTCACTGGGATGAAGACAGAGCTGAATCGAATTGATCTCCGCGGGGAGTAGGACTAATGATGGATGCCCTGAATGCTTGATGTTTGTGGTTCCTGGGGATATCCGACTGAAACAGTAACAATCGAGTCAGTCCCGGTGAATGACGATAGATGCCAAAGCTAGAGAGGACGAGGTAAATAGTGGTGATAGCGGGGTATATCCAATGGTGAGACTTTATCGTGACGTTGACAAAGCAAAGCAAGCTGTTCTAGGCGAATGTCTAAATTTACGATGCAATGGAACTGGATAGAAAATCATTATTAAAAGAGCAGAGCCTCTTCCCCTCACAGAGCATCACTTATTAAGAGTCAGCCATCCCGAATCCCAAAACTGTCAAAGGATGATGATTGACAGACACGATGAAGTCACTAGACCTGACAATCAGTACCGAAACGCCCCGCGATATCGTCACAACAGCCGCAGTCGTAAGTACTGTACTACAAAGCACTACAGTTCCAGACTGCCAGTATCCGTCCCTCCTTAGCACTTTAGCGGCAAAATGACACAACGCGAGAAGGGGTCCAGGCTGTCTTTGACGGTGTCACACCCACGAGGACGCAGCGATGATGATGATGATAATGATGGCATCACCTCTATGTATTCCTATTCCCACATGCCATGGCTGCTGCTACTGCTAGGGTGCCATGCATGCATGTGCGTGCTTGATCTCTAGTGGCATCATCGTTTTATCTGTTCATTTGCACATAGTCTAGAAGCTAATACCTCATACCTACATCCGTCGTTTCTTTTTCAACGTCTTCACCACGGTAACTAAGAATGCAAACAATCCGAGCATGACAGCACCCCTGCATTGTTGATGTTATTGCGATTGCACGTAAATGGTGCTTCTGGCGAGATCTCCGCCCTATGACGCCGGTGACGACATCACACTCTCTCATAGTGGATATCTGGCAGCTGAATCTACCCAATTATAGTGGCTCATAAGCCCTGTGATGTCTTGGCTCTCGGTGGCGGCTGTTCCAGTGGGTTGGCTGCCAGGGGGTCCGAAAAATAACCAGGACACAGAAGCCTATTGACAAAATAACTTAGACTTACTTAGGCACTAAGCTCAGGTTAGACTCTCCTAACTTTTATGATACCCTTAGCTAAGTCTCGCTTTTTCTTCGACCCACCTGGCTGCTAGAGGATGAAATCACCAGCAGCCTCAATCTCAATTACAGTACAGCCCATGAGCCTGTTACTCCCAAGGTTCCCCGGCCCGGAATCTTTTTCCACTCCATACGGGAAATGGACCTGGACCTCAGAGAGAGCTTCTCATGATAAGGTGCCGCCTCATATTTTTGAGCCTCTTTATTTTGGAGCTTGAGCTTTGATCGATTGATAACTTTCAAACCTCCACTACGACCACTTTCAAGGTAACATCACTTTTTACCTCTCATATCCGTCGTATTACTCTGTTCAAAGCAGATCCGTTCCCCAGCGAGTCATGGATGGCCACCTGTATCACCCAATATCTTTACAGACAGAATCCTTCTGTTTGCTTCATCTGTTGACAAGAATGGAAAATGTTGAACCCCTGAATGCTGATCATGACGATGCTGCACCTGATTGATGTCCAACCCCAATTTGCTATTATTATCCCATCAGTTTATTTCCCTCAAATGAGAGGACAGATGCAGCCTGGTCCAAAACAGGCTTTCTGAGACCAGCTGGACCTTTGGCTTACTCAATAAGAAACGGCTCAGGATAACATTGGAGAGGAACTACAATTACTTGGTGCATGCTGAGCCCGGTCTGGATCTTTCTTTCAAACCCTGGCTGCATGCAAGACAAAGCCAAGGTTGATAATACGCCGCGTTCATTGGTCCTGATACCCAGGTTGCAATTGCTCACATGTTAAATACGGGAACATGTGCTCCGTATTTAAAAGCAAAAAAGGCCTCTTGACGATTTGAAACTGTACCTTGTACAATGACAGTCGTGGGTTTTCGTCCGGCCTTGGTCAGTTCTCCATCCTCAACACAGCCCATCCTGGAAGCGAGGAGCTCTGTGCGAGGGTCTAGACCATGCATCGTCCGATAGTAATCGCAGCACTCTTACACCGATGGCGTACCCGAAAGTTCGTCTCTATCTTTGATAAGCGCCGTGACGCGGTTGTAGATTTTCCCATTTAAAGAAGCCTAATCCCCCCGTTCTCAAATCATGTCATGACGCGGCTAGTAACTTCGTTGATATCATCCATTAAACTCACACAGTGTCTGGACGAGATTTACCGGGGTTTTTAGTTAACTGCTACAGTAAACCTTGAATTATGCTTGTTGGTTGGGCATCTATTCCTGGCAGCTTGCCAATTATCTGCAGCTCAGATCTCGGCACTTGCAAGCGAGCGAGTTTGAACTGCAGTCCGGGTCCGCGAATCTTCTTGTTACCACCGAACCGGAATAACGGGTTTCTGAGACATCATTTTTCACTTTGTTCAAAGACATGATTCATACGACTTTAATTAGCAGTAACGATATATACCTGCGCAGTATGTATGTCTGAAATACAGCTTTGTGAAGCACTGAGTTATATAGCGCCAGTTTCCATGAATTCATACTCATTGAAAAATCATCGCAATTAACATAACACACAAATATTCGCATCTTACAGCTTGTAACAACGATAAGGCACTCCATGTGCCTCGGCATATTCTCTCAACTGCCGGTTCTTCCAACCGTAGAAAAGCCTCAGGCCCAAGGACACCACAGCTACAAACAGTAGCAGAGCCGCATTAACCCAGTGCCCTGTTGTAAAACCTCCTTGTCGCTCTGATGTTTGGTAAATCCAGACACCAGGGATCTGTCCAAGTCCACCACCGATACTGACATTGAGAGCAATGGCAAGACCCGTCGAGGCCGTTGTGAACACATTGGAACTAAGCCATCCAAGCATAGGTGGCATACACGCAAATGAGCCGGCAGTTGCCATGATCAGGCCTCCGTACCGGGCTGTATACGAATCAGCGGGCAGAGCGGCTGACACAATGAAACCAACGGCGCCAACAGTTGCAGACATGGCCGTATGAACGCCTCGGGCGTTGAAGCGATCCGCCGACCAAGCCACCAACACTTGACAAACTGTATTACAAAGTTAGAACCCTAACAATTCCAATGTTGTTCGTGAATGACTTACTGTAAGCGATGGCCCATGGGGGGACAGTCATTAACTGCGCTTTCAAATCAAAATATCCCAAACCAACAGTGATTGAAGGTGCAAACAAGCTCAAGCTCGCAAACGCAGGTCCAGATGCGAAGTAAATAGCGTAATGCGCATACAACCTCCAGTCCATCAAAGTTTCCTTGGCTTCAGCCCAATTCATAGTCGGGTGTGATTCCTTAGAGCCCTCATAGTACATCCGATGAATCGCCATGTCTTTCTCAGCCTCTGTCAACCACTTTGCCCGTTCCGGATAATCGGGCAAGAAAAAGAGGACCAGAACCGCTGCGAGACAAGACGGGATACCTTCGATGATAAAGAGCCAGCGCCAGCCTGAAAGACCAGAAACACCGTTCATATGCCCAATGCCGTATGCAATAGCGCCGCCGAACTAGATTGCGGTTAGAAACACATCAAATATACACAAGAATCAAACTTACTGCGCCGGCAAGAGTTGCAGATGCAAGAATGAAAGCAACACTATAATTTACAGTCAGCATGCAAACTACGCAGAATGCGCCAGCTCAGAGACTGGCAAGCACCGCACATAGCAAGACTCACCGAACACTACGCTCGTCATGCTTGTACCAGAAAGTCAAGTAAAACACCAGTCCAGGGAACAATCCAGCCTCAAACACACCCAGCAAGAAGCGCACAGCCGTAACGCTACCGAAACTGTTCGTCGCAGCCGTCAATATCGTCATTGCACCCCAGCAAAACATGAGAAAAGCGAGCCATCGGCTAGGTCGTAGCTTTTTGAGGAGCATATTACTTGGGACTTCGAAAACGGCGTATGAGACAAGGAAGACCATGAGGGATATGACGAACTGGTGGTCACTCATATTGGTCTCGCGCTGCATGTCGTCGTTGGTCGAAGAGTTGAGAATCATAGCGTTTCCGATATTCGTTCGGTCGAGAAAGGAGAGGAAGTAAATCGCGGCGGATAACGGGATGATGCGCATGTCTTGTTTCCATAGAAGGTCCTTTTCGAGCTGGCTCACGACTTCGTCATAATGAACAGGGACACCCTGAAAGAAAGATTGTTAGACACAAGACTCTATCTCGTATGCGCGCATGTAGCGCAAGGCATAGGGAGAGGTGGGTACATACTTCGTCCTTTCCAAAGGTTGAATCGACATCGTCAACAGCGGCCGGAGGAGGGAAAGGCACCGGGATGTGAACCTTCCCCATCTCAGAGTCCTGCATCCGGCCGTTTGTTTAGCAGCCGAGGGCCGCGATGAAAAAGGTGGTGTTTTCGTCCTGTTGATGGCAGAGTGTTGTAGTCGAGATCGGCAGGAGGGGGCAAAAAGATGGTCGGTCGTTTCTGTCTTGTGATACCGTGCAGTACAGCTAGCTAGTATGGTTCCTTGTCGGGATGATAAGCGATAAGATACGAAATTAAAAGAAGTAAAACCGGAGAATTGTAAGATGAGAAACAAACGCCAAGAATGAAGAAGAGTGGGTTATCCAATGTATATAGGTAAGAGATCCAGACTCAGACCCTGAAAGACCAGACCGAGAAAGAGAGAGTCAGGTCTTGCGAGAGAGCGGGAAAGAGGGAAGGAGAGGGTGGGTATGTATGGGTATAGAAGGTCCCGTCTTGTTTAAAGAGGGTGCCAACGGATGAGTTTATTTTTCTGGGCGTTTGGCTCTTGCCTCTTTTTGGGGGACCCGGGGGGGGGCTCCACGATATGGATGTCGAATGAAGATCAGGCAAGGACAAACACAAGCACAGGCACAAGACATCCAGAGTCTTGGAAACGAAGGTAAGGTCAAAATGCGGGGGGAGTCACCGGCCTTTTTTTACTGCAACAAGAACAAGCTTCTTTCTTTTGTCTTGATGTATCTCGCCTCGCATTGCCTCTTCCACTTCCCTCGCTCGGCAAAGAGGACTCCACTGCCGATCAGATCACCGCTTGGCTTGGTTCCCTTGTTTCCATCCAGTTCGGCATTGCTTCAAATGACTCGCAGTGGCGCCTTCCATAGGGTCTCACTTGACTCTTTTCCTCAAGTTGTTATCAAATCTTGTATTCCCGTTGACCGTTATCACCGCTCAAGCTCAATGCAGTGCTGTACTCACTAATATCGTATCAGTCACTCAAAGTAAGCTCGACATTTCCCGGTTTGACAACTCATCATTCTCAGTCAGCAGCAATACGACTCTCGTTTAATATCCACGGTATGTTGTCTCTCTCGTTTCAGAGACAGTTACATCAACTCACTACCCATTGTCAACTAAATGTAACGGTGATTGTGATGCAAGCAACTCTTCCCGCGGCACTCTCAAAAAATCATTTACACGATCTTCTTGTCATTGACCCCCATGCATGATCCATGATCCATGATCCATGATCTTCACTCGTATATCCGAGCACACGCAAGACGGCCCAACAAGGTAAAATTTTGAACCAATTCGAATGCCCATTCGCAGGGCTAATCAGACTTGCAAGAGTCTAAAAGAAAGAAAATTCTCATTCATCACAAGCGGAAGCTCCGCTTCACCAATCCTACAGTAAACTGTGACACAAAAACGCCATACCAAACCAAACCAAGCGGGGGCATAAGACAGGGAATATGAGAAAGAGGTGCCCAATGCGTGAACGGTTTCAACCGTAATGGCCCGATTACCTTATATTAAACGGTTTTTTCTCAAGGGTTTTCCATCTTGCTAGTCTCCTTATGAATTCTCTGCTCTCGCTTCACAGTCCTTTTTACTCGTTATACAACTTCAACCCCCGAGACAAAATCTTGAAAAGGCAGATTCTTCGGCTCCGGACTCCCGGAGTGGGGGGTCCGGTGCCGGAACTGGTGGATGAAGATCATTTACCCATTTACAAATCAGTGTAGAGTCTGTCAACCAGTTGAAAACTTGCAGTGTCCTAGTTAGGAATCCCGAAGAGAAACAAGGTCACGAATTGAGTCTTCCCTGTTGCATTAGTGTTACCCACCCCCATGGCACGTCCTCTATCTTCAATTAAACCATCACGAAACCTTTCAACTGGATGTCCGACCTCGGGTCCGACCATATGTGCAGCTGATCAATTAATTGACATCTCAGCTATACTACACTAGACTGCAGGAAGATGTATCTAGACTACTAATCCATTCGATGATACATCATGTCGGCAAAAGTTCAATAAACTCCGAACGAGATTCCTGATATCGACATGATCAACGTGTCTGTCACCGTGGTATCAGTCAATTCAACTCCAGGTCACTTGACCACTGCACAATGACGTGAAAGCAGGAAACAAACTGATAAATTTTGCGTTAATCCCGTGCATCCAACCTAATCCTCTTCTGTCTCATCATCCTCCTCTGACGGCCAGACGAACCACGCGAGGACCATGCACATCTTTAAACCAGCAGCGATCCATAAGGCTCCTGTAATGCCAGCAGAGCTCTGCGCAAACAGACCGCCTACAAAAACACCGAAGAGAAGCAGCAAAGGCGCAGCCAAACGTTGATTCCTCTTGACGTTATCCAGCGCAAATAGATCTCTGTCTGAAAACAAGTCACAGTACACACTTGTCAGGACAAGACTGGTAAGGGCGTTTTGCTTCAGAGCTCGACTCGCAACAGCCTGTCCGCAGCTCTGGAAGGCCATGAGTACTATGGGCACCAAGACATTCCACGCAAGTTCATCTGTGTTTTTACCAGGTGGACTGAATGTGACAATGAGTGCAGCTGCGCTTGTGAGAAGGGCTTGAAGGGTAAACGAGGCACAGAGAACCCAACGACGTCTCGGTGAGAAAAGACGGTGAAAGGCAGCGAAGAGTGAGGATCCGATACAGAAGGATGCGATGGAGAGCGCAGACTTGTACAGACGAGGACCGGGGGTCGATGTCATGAAGCTTGCGAGGCCGAGGCCGACATAGACGGTGTTTCCTGTTACTTATTAGCATGTTTTGGTAGGTTGCTAAGATGGCTACTGACCGGTCTGCATAGAGACGAAGGTTCCCCAGACTTGGATAGACGAGCTATCAAGGAGTCCAGTAACAACATAACAGGTAAGCAACACAGCGTCTGACCACGAAATGGTTACATCCTTTTGCATTTGACGCGTCCAAGAGCTTCTCTTTACAGGCGCATTGCCCAGCAAAGGTGTTTCCTCATCTCTCGCGACGGTATTCTCAGCACCGGTACCTGGTGTCAGAACCATGATGATCACTCTATATGAGCCGAAAAGGTCTCTACGTCGCAATTGAAGGCTATGAAGAAGAAATAGGAGGTTGATAGATGAAGTTGAGAAGAGGTGAGGTTCAAAGAAAGCTTTGGTGCTAGAGACCCTTATGACGCCAGCCGAGCCCAGCGACGTGTATACCCACTTGCGCTAGGGACCAAGAAAACCGCCGAGATGATTGTAAAAAGTCAGTCACTGCATTCGGCTTAATTGTCGAAACGAAAATCTTTCATCCTTGATAGGAGATCTTTAAGAGGGGTCCTCACGCGATATATATCTTTTTGTGATTTGGATGAAGTTATTTTGTTCAAATGAGATATACTGCTAAGATGACGATGACCCATGTAGGTGCGACGTCTCAGACAGACATCGTCATACATATTCACTACCCTTAGAGTGAGAATGAATAAATGAAAGAATAGCCGTAAACGTATAAGGGTCAGAAATAATTGGCTAACTGACAGGAGCTAGATTTTCCCTTCTAAATAATAACATTATAAGCCAGAATAGAGAGGAACCAGGATAACTTCAGGTTATAAGGGTGAAACACTCCTCTCTTAGCAACTTAGCACCCATAGTGACCATAGCGTACGAAAAAGCAGGAATCCATGCTGACAATAGAATATTTAGTTCACAATAGAATAGTGCATAGCAAATGCGACTGTTCAATGTTTGCTTTCTGGTAAAGAATGGCTTCTTCTTTTTAAAGCAAAAGGATCCTCTCGGGGACCATCGTGTAAGAGTACGCCATGCAATAGCACAAATCTCCGTAACGACTCAGAGCTGTTTACTCTGTTCTCAATATATATCATAACTTTCTAACGCTCTCATCTTCTTGATATCGTATCTTAAACTCACATTTTGAACATAAGCCAGCCTGCTCTCAGTGAATTCGAATACTATTGGCAAAGACATTACTTAGAGGAACATCGAAATCCGCTCCAGTGATGCAAGACAACAAGACGAGTTCTCTTACAGGATTGAAGTTGGGTACGAACCACCCATCTGCTGAAACAAAAATGGAGGATGCAAATTCTGGTTTTATCTAAGTCGATATTATAGTAACAGTCTGAGATAACAGAACAATTTCCTCTCAAAATCAGCATGCTCAGATGAGCTTATGTTGGAAGCGCTCATCTCGTTGGGAGTCAACAATACGAGAGCTATCTCTGTTCCTCACCGCAAGCCTAGACCTATCTTGAGGTACTGTCGTTCTTATACGAAAGCAATCTCATTATCAGACGGTCTAAGGAAGGCCAGAAAGGTTAGGTTCCGTGACTGCCGAGAGGATGACGAACGAAATATTTCGGTCCCGTCGCTTCATGCTAGCTTAGACTAGTATCTGGGCCACTAAAGCTTCGAGGACAATTGTCCTGAAACCCGGTACCGTAGATAAGCTTCTTATTGGCGATGGTTTGAAGATATACTCTCCTGCAAATAACCGGGACGCATCGCTTTTCTGATGTTGAATTTATACTGGAACAAATGAGCTGGTTAAGCTCTATGCGATTCCACCCAAGACCTGTGATTCAGGCTATTGTGGTCGGTACGATGGATGGTCCGTTGCTTCCGTCTTGGCGTATACGCGTGTTTCTATGTAAGCGGCACAGCAATCCTGAGCAACTGCAATTAATATCATGAGTCCGAGTTTGACGTTTCACTTCTGGATGTTTTGTGTCTGATTCGTGAAGGTCTTGTAAGAGATAGCCAATGACGGGCGATTCTTTAGCAGAATTTCCCGACGCAAGAAGCAAACATGGCGTTCATGTTGAAACAAGGGTCAGAGACATCCTAAGGATGCGCCTACCATGTGAGAGGTCGTTTGTTGATTCTTGTTTTGTTTACTGATTGATAAGAGTGAAGAGCAAGACGGAGGCCTCAGAGATAGTCAGGGGCAGCAGAGGATTTATTATTGAACATTCGATTCGAGAATGGAAATTGGGAAACGGAGTTGTTGAATATCCATCAAGGGGGTCTCGACCGCGGCTACACTCGCTTCGGGGTTTAATAAAGATCCGGAATAGAAAAATAGAAGTAATAGAAGCTTGGCTTTTCCGTCTATTCCGCGAGATTGTTTTGGGTCTATAATTAGTCTTAAACGAGAGGATATTCTTAATAGTACTATCTCTTGCAGTTAGTGTTATTGGGATGGCTGCGGTTAGCGATTAATAGAACCATTTTTCTCAGTTCAGTTCAGTTGATTCAGGGTCTCACGTGCGCTGAAGAACCCCCTGAAGCAACCCGCCTGAATCGTAGCCGCTAGGCTCAGTTCGGTCTTTTCGCTTGCCCCCCTCCCCTCCTCGCGTTGTTTATCGTTCTGCCTAGTAATAACGTGATGAGAAGAGCGAGGCTGACTCCGATTTACCCAATACACGATTAATTTGAATAGGGGGCCAGAAAATCATCAGCTTCAAAATCAGATTGTGCCTCTATCTTTTCAATTCATCCCATCTCTCTCATACTCCGTGTTCTGACTAAAGCATAAACCTCCATTGAATCTTAGCGCCGTAACGTCATCGCCTGTCAGCATAACACAAACCTCCACTGCCTTGGTTTGACTTTGAGCTGGGCTTTCAATAGCTCTCTCATTCATATTTTCACTCACTCATCAACCATGAATCTCAACAGATATATCTCCAAGGTCACGAAGAAGGGCATCTCTGATGCTTTACTCATTTTGGCTGTGATTGGCAGTGTTATATCAATCATACTGGTCTTTATCGTCTTTATCGCTGGAACCACAATCATCCGTGGTGAGCCTGACCATCTTTTATGGAAGCCATTGGCTCTGGTATCGGTATGTCTCACCAATTACTCTTTTGTTTTCTTTCTCTCATGACTAACCAGTTGTCAGTTTGAGGGTATTATTCCTAACAATGACACCTCGCGCTTCTTGGTCAAGTTAAACTGGTATGCCAGTTCTTTCGGATGGGAACATCCCACAGCTCCCAGAGGTCTCCCCAAAGCTGGAATCACCTCTTCTGGACTACGATATCACTCCACTATCGTCAACGATCTGCATGAGATCGCTTCAATTCTTCGGCTACCTGAAGACTCAGTTAACTGCCCACGACCTGGCCCATATGAAGACCCATGCGGGAATATCTTCTTCGAGGCCTGGCGAAGCTTTATGGCTAGCGGCGGACTCCCCATCCGTAGCTGGTATGTCTGGTTTACCATTGTCTGGGCTCTTTACCTGGGAACTGCGGATATCTTCCGTGAGTGGATTATTCCCAACAGACCTCATTGGATAAAGTGTCGCTGCTTTATCGGTAAGCGATGGTGCCCTCTTCCCAAGGGTAGCAAGGAGGAGATGGAGCAGTTCGACGATTATGTCTGGGACAAGGTTCGCCTGTATTACTGGGCTGTCTCAGCCCTCCTTTTCGGAATCGCTGCCGGACACACATGCCTCAACTCGGTAATGTTTGTTCGATACTTGGCGTACTTTGAAGAGCGATTGCCAGATGGCATCAACATGCACGGCAGAAGACGATTAGCCTCGGAGATTCTGCTCTGGGTGGCCTTTGGAATCAAGACTTTTGGTGCGCTATGCATGCTAGTTAGGTGGAAGTTGAGCAGGAGGCCAAAGGGCTGGATGGACGGACAGGATCTTGGACGTATTGAGCGCTCCAAGCCTAAAAGTGCTGACGGAGGACAATACACTGATTAGATCACACGGGATATAGCGACAACTTGTTTATACTAGGTAATATGGGATACGGAGTATATAAGGACCTTGCATTCTGCTTTGTATCTGAAGTTCATGGCCATTGTATCCATTAAAGTGATATGCAAGGCCATGTCCGACTGCTGATCAACAGTATTAGCTCGATGCACCCCGCAAACCTATTTCCCAATTAAGATATTAACTACGATCGTATCTGAGACTTTGTTTTATAACCTGAGATGTTGATCATCACTACATGACTCTCAAAGTGCTGTTAGGTGCGGTGCAATAATACTCATCCCTCCCCGAGATTTACATCAATCAAGTTTGCAAGCATTTTACGAAAAGAATCACCAAGTTGCCAAGACTAGCCTGGCCTTATCTCCCCGCGGGGAAATGTCCTTATAGTTTGCCGATCTCCAAGACCGGGCCGGTCCAGTTACCATTCTGGGTGCTCTATCAGTCTCCGTCCCGGCTTTTGGACACCGGCTCATATAAATGAAGATAGACTTGTTTCTGTGTAACTGATTGAACGACAATATTCCTTCTTTTCTTATATCCAAGACTGCCATTTATACGTATCCAATCATGCTCTTATCAACACCTTTGCGAAATAGAGCGCTTCGACGACTCATTTCGAAACAAGTCTCTCACTCATTTAGCACTGCTCCGACCAGATCTCGCCTCATCACCGCCTCGACACAACTAACCACAAAGACTCTCCCGAGTTTCAAGAAGCGTTTTGTTCAGTCAGCTTCTTTCGCAACAAATGCCGAAGCAGAGAACCCGAACTTCGCAGCAGTTGCAACAGGCGGAATTCCCTACCCCGGCATACCTAAAATTGAGGATCCGTATAAGAAACGCCAATGGCAACTTGAACACATGGCGGGAGCCTTTCGCGTGTTTGCCCGCATGGGGTTTACTGAAGGTGCCGCGGGACATATCAGTGTGAGAGATCCTGTTGATCGAAACACATTCTGGATTAACCCGTAAGTGCACCTCTCGTCCTGAGCTGGGTTAGTATACTGATATAAGGTAGAATGGGAGTTCACTTTGGTATGCTTAAAGCAAGTGACATGGTACACATCAACGAAGACGGTCAGGTAATCGGCGGTAACCGTGTCGCCGTCAACGCAGCCGGTTTCACAATCCACGCAGCTGTTCACAAAGCCAGACCCGACGTCGACGCTGCGTGCCACGCACACTCCAAGTTCGGAAAAGCGTGGTCAACATTTGGCAAGCCCCTCGACATGATCAGCCAAGATGCGTGTATCTTCTATAAAGACCACAGCGTATACTCCGACTTTGGAGGTGTCGTGTTTGAAGACGATGAGGGTGCTCGTATAGCTAAAGCTCTACGTCCCAAGAACAGATCCGTAATTCTGCAGAATCATGGACTGTTGACTACTGGTGGCACTGTTGATGAGGCTGCTTATTTGTTCTCGCTTATGGAGAGGACGTGTGAGATTCAGCTTTTGGTTGAGAGTGCGGGATTGGAGAGGAATGTCATTGGGGACGAGGCGGCTGAGTATACTTATCGATATAATGCTGACCCGGTAAGTTGTTCTGTTGAAAGTGAATGAAGTTTTCTGACTTGTGAATAGGTAACATTGTATACGGAGTTTCAACCTGATTTTGAGTATGAAGTTTGGAAGTCTAACGGGGAGCTTCGATCTGGACTTGATTAAGGGGACAGAGGAGAGGGTTCAAGGGCTCAGTAACTAACATCAATAAAGCTGGAGCACATGAACATCTCCTTACTTATCAATTCCCTAATTGCCTTATCCATTCCAATGTTTATGTAAACCATTCAAGAGGCATCATTCAAAGCTTAGCAAGTATTAACTCTTCCCTGGGCGTCATGGCAGTCAAGACCTCGCCTGCAGCTTTACTCCCAGATGATAAAGCCACTTCCAAACGAGCTTTCAACAAATCATCCGCCTCGAAACCCGCAAAGTGAACCCCTATATTCGCCTCCCGACCACCAGTTCCTACGAGCTCTCCAAGTCCCTCCATACTTGAACCCCACCTAGTCTTCGGCGCATTCTTAGGCTCGATCTTCAAAATGGGATCCGGGATCGCTGTAAACATAGAGAATACATCTCTCAGATGTGCCATTATCGCTTCTCTCCGCTCAATCAGGTCTTTGTTCCACAATTCCTTGCCTGGTTCGCCTGCAACTACACATGTAAGGGCATAAACTCTGTCTTCGTCATTAGAGGTGTCGTATGTCTCCCAGATTGGGCCTTGCATGCTCTGGGAATGTCCATTTAGTCCTTTCGTCCTCCACCAAGGCTGGTCGTATATCAACACTGTCTTGACGCAAAATTGCGAAGGCTTATAATCCTGCATTAACTGCCCGGATTCTTCGAGAACAGTGTTAAGACTGATATGATCAGTTGGGGACTGTACGGCCATGATGACTCTGGAGCACTCAAATGTCTCCCCATCACTTGTAGTCAAGATACACTTGAAACCAGACGTCTGATCAACATGAGACACAGTCTTCGAAAATATAACAGACCTAGGACTCAGGCATTGCGCAAGAGCTTCTCTCAAGTCTTGTGGCCTTTTCATTCGCATAACCAATTGATGTTCGGTTTCGTCCATCTAGAGGATCTGATTAGAAGAAATACCGGTATTGAAGAGTAGACTTACAGGTAGGGTATCATATTGATCATGCTCCTTGAAGCCATGCATTATACTTTTGCCGGGCGTTTCCGGGACCATCTCAAGCCCCAGGTCGCCCACAAGATTCCATGTGCGCGGGTGTTGAGCAGGATCAACCCAGACTCTTGGATACTGTGCAGATCTGAGACCATTGTTGAAGCTGCCTCCGACCCTGTTTCGCGCTTCAAGCACAATACATGAGACACCTGCTTCCTGGAGGTCGTGGGCGGCTTGAAGACCGCTAAGGCTGGCGCCGACGACTATGACTTGTGATGTGTGTTTGGATTGAGTGCCGGTCTTATTATATGAAGCCATTGTGTTCGATTTATTATGTTTTAGTTCCAATTAGTTATTTTTGTGTCGGATTTGGAGCTTGGTCCTTGTCTTCTCGCTTGGTAGCCAGACGCCAACTTGATGAATCATCATCAACAGCTTAGGGAATAAGTCAGAATAAGATTCAAGGTGAGCTACAATTGACTAAACTGAATTGATCAAAATACTAACCCTCGAGATCTTTGAACCTGTAGTAGCTTTTAGACCCCAGGAACGTTATTTCGCAATCCCGAGTCCGGTCCGTATCTACCGAGTCTCCTCCGCATCCTTATAGCAAGGTCTTTCTCCACCACCTCTCTTCCTCCTCCAGCCAAAGCCTCACATTCTTCGGCTGAGAAAATCCATGACCTTCTTCAGGCACGACTATAAGCTCAACATTACCACCGGCCTTCTTGATCGCAGTGGCCATCTCTTCAGCTTGGTCCAGCGGTGTGATTTTGTCTGAACCGCCATGCAAGAGCAGTAATGGGGCTGTGATCTTTTCGGCTTCGAACAGAGGACTTCTCTCACGGCATATCTTGTCCTTCTCGCTCTTGTCTACTCCTGATGCTAAAACCAGATGGTCGGTGTAGTCTGATTCTAGCTTGTGTGTAGAGTCGTCTAGACGTTTGATGTCGCTTACTCCGGAGAGACATACACCGCCAGCGAATGTTTTTGCATGGCGAGTTAAGCTTCGAAGGGTATTGTATCCTCCTGCACTGACACCAGTGATACCGACTCCTCCAGTTTTGACCTGACGAGTTTCTGTCAGGTTGTCTGCGAATTCAGCAGCATCATCTGAGTCCACCAGTCCCCAATTTCCCCAGAGAGCATTACGATATGCTTGCCCATGGGCACAAGAGCCTTTATAGTTGAAGGCGAGAACAGCGTATCCTCGTGAAGTAAAGTATTGAGTTCGGGGGTTCAGACCAGGACCAGTATAAGAGGTCGGTCCGCCATGACTGGTCATGATGAGAGGAGGAAGATCTCCTTCCGGTGCTTGGAAGTTCGGGTTATGTGGCAGCCAGAGGAATCCATGAATTTCCCGCCGAGGTTGTCCCTTTGAGCGGATGGATTTCAGAATGGGCTTTGAGTAGAAGTCTGTGGGAAAGCCATCGTCTGTAGAACCTCGCAATTGAGTGATCTGGCTTGTTCCTTCGACGTCTATTCTATACAAAGCCTTGCCAGAAGTCTCGCCAGCTCCAATGATAAGAACCGAAGTACCGCTCAAGCGAGCTACTGCATCTAAAGTGACTTCTGACAAGCGCTTGGCGTCTCCGATATCTTTCCAAGAGTTGGACTCCATGTCAATTACAATCACTCTACTTTGTCCAAGAATGACTGGCGCTGCGACAAGACGTCGATCAGATAAAGGTGCGTAGGTATGACTAAAGACCATCAGTGTAATCCTCAAGTTGTCAGGTTTGGGTCCCTCACCATCCTTGGAACCATCGCAGTCCGCCAAACTCGGCGTTATCAAGATCATCTACCTTCACTTCATGTTGCTCATCGCTACCCGGAAGAATGCGGAATAAACGACGATATTCGCCAATTTCTTTACCAAAGAAAAGTGATCCATCAGGTCCCCATCTTGGCTCCGCGACGCCTTCGCGGTCCTTACCTGCTATCAAGCGAACATCCGAGATGGAGCCTTCGTCGTTCCATGTTGCAGTATACAGTCTTGCTGCGTCAAAGGGCAATTCGGGATGGTTCCACTCCAGCCATGCAAGTTTAGAACCATCTGGACTAAACGACGGTTCGTAGTAGAAGTCAGCTGTATCAAGGATCCTCTTCACCTCCGCAGTCTCGGTATTGATCGCAACGATGTAATTGCGCACGCCATCGGGAGTATCATGCTCATGATCTTCTTGAGTAGCCAGAACCCAAGGACTCTTCAAGTTTGCCTCAAAATTGGAGTATCTCAATTTCGGATCGCCAGTCAACTTGGAAACTTCCTTGGTGTCAGGGTTAAGGATGTGAACGGTGTCACCCTTGTTGGAAAAGATGATACGATCATCGGGTAAAACAGCGTAGGGCGAGCCGCCATACTCATAAACAGTGTTTTTGGCGCTATAGTCAGAAGGAAGAATTTCTCTTCTACTATCTTTGAGAATCTCTACGATAGTTGTGCTTCCGTTTTCGCGACTCTCGGTGTAGAAAGCCCTTCCCGATTTGAGCTGCGTCTGTTAGTAGCTGCCGTACTCAAAGATAGTGAGAGAAAGCACATTAGCTCGTGGTGCAGAAAGACTTCTGGTCTTGGACACGATAGAATCTACTGAAATGGGTGACTCCCAGTCCCCGTAAGGAGCTGTCTTTTTAGACACCATGACTGTAGTTGTAGCAGTTGTATAGTTGTGGTTGTAGTTGGTAAGGTGAGGTCGAGTCACAAATGCGGGGTGAGAGCCGAGGAACAACACGAACTGCAGCATCAAAGAACTAATATTATCAACCCTTTTGGGTGCTTACTTTCATGGTTATCCCATATTTCACAACCCAGAGAACGAAATATCTCATTAATCTATGTGAATTACCGGCATTCCGAATGGAGACCTGAAAGATGGACGGAAGACTTATGATGCCCGCTTACTGCCCTTTATTGAGGGGCCAGTGTGCTATGCTAGCAATATTCCGAATAAACGAAGTAACACAAGCCTTGCATGTCTGTTGATAGCTGCCTTGAGTAAGTTCTGAATAAATCGATGATAGCTGACTGAGGATCGCAGGATCTCAAAGTATTGTAAAGCCTCTTTTATTGTTCATGTTTATCGTAACACTTTACCACAGATACCGTACATGAATAAGTACAGTTCATCCTCATCCACTTTGTGTGATAGGTCTTCTTCAGAGGCGTTCATAACGAAACAAGGTATCAAGCCTCTTAAACTTACATTTTTATTAACTCGTTACTGAACAGTCTCGGATAGACAGCCCTCTATCGTGAAATACTACCCAACACAAACTTACAACGTCGTCGTACCAAACTTCGTGGCGTCCCTGACAGCCGCCGCCAGGAACACCATGCAAGGTACCCTTCAATCTTGATCAACAATCATCAAGAATCACATCGAAAGAAAGTTCGATATACGTCATTAATCCACGTGGAAATACTGTACCTAGTGCCGGTATGTACCTCGTGATGTTGCGCCGTCGCATGTCAACACCAAAACCACATGACCACGTGCCGTGATATATGTAACGGTCACGTCAAATGCTGCAGGTACATCAGGCGCGGAAACGTACTCAGTCAGTGTGCTAAAAGCAGGGCATTCTCACCTGGAAATGACCACCAGAGCCTCTCTATCATGGTCATATATATAGCAAAGTGATCATGTCGCCTGTGAAAAAGTTGGCAAGAAATGATTTAGAAAAACAGTTAAAAGTCATAAGATACAGGTATCTATCGCTTGCTTCAAGTATATACAAAGCACCCTGCCTCCCCAAACGCTATTCCAGCTTTCTCCTAATAACCGGTCGCTTCCTTTGACTGTCGTGCATAGGTTTCTGAATCTTACTCAAAGATTCTTCAGGACTCCGGCGTATGTCCTTCTGGACAAAGCCGTCTCGGCGGTAGGTGTTGTGGCTTTTTGGCGATGGGGAAGGTGAACGACGAGGAGACGGGATTCTCCATGCCGCAATGGACTTGTACTCAATATAGCAGGACGCGATAGTCTCCTGTCGAGGAGTTGGTGTGTCATCGGACTCTGGGGTATCGTTACAGAAATCGAAAGCGTCGCTAGCATCTTCAGGAAATTGAGCAGTAGGAAATTCGTCCTCCTCCTCCAGATCGTCCTCACATTCATACTCGTGAGGTTGCTCCCCTTCGTCCATGGTGTCCAGTGACGACTGGCTCTCTACACAATCCTCGTCCGAAATGATAGCATTATCATTATCGTCAGACTGTGAGGTCTCATCGTCGTCGTGAACGAGTGATCGAGGTAAGTCAGGACGGAAAGGTCCGGACTCGGACCCTGAAAACGACATGGAACGAGATGGGGGGTTAGAGGCGTATCGGTGCGACTCCAGACTGGCTGGGGAAGAAGCCGAAGACTCATCTGAGTGAGCAATCTCAGAGTGGGGCGGCGAGGGAGGCGCCTGCACGATGGACCCTGATCTAATATCAATATCGGTATGAACCGACAAGGGGGTCTTGGTCATGACAGGCTCATCGTCAAAGAAGTTGGCATCATCGACACTGCTGGCCGTGGTGCTATCGGTCTTGACGCTGTTGGTCTCGGAGAAGGAGGATGAAGCAATAGAAATAGCGTCATGATCACGTTCGCGGTCATGACGATCGATATAGTTGGCGGGTAGGTAGCTTGAAAAATAACGGACGATCGAGTCAAAAGATTTAGTGCGGAAAAGTTGAAGAGCATACTGCCAATGCTCCGAGTCCATCAACTTGGGGTTGGCGATAATCTCAACGGCAAGAGATTCAAGAGATTCGTGTAGCTCGTAGATCCGTTGTTGTTTTCGCTCAGCCATCAAGCGATGGAACTCGTCGACAGTATCGGCATCGCGGGAAATTTCGTAAACGTCATGATGGAAGGCTTCAGGGTCTTGGAGGTTAAAGGTAAAGGTGTTGTATTGGTCGTGAAGGTTGGTAAAGAGGTCATCCCTCTTCATGCCGAATTTCCAGGCAGGCCAAGCCCAGCCTGGGTCGTCCATGTCGAGGTCACGGTATGAAGTAATGAATGGATTATGGTGGTTCGAGGATTGTATTCGTGTTAGAGAAGAAGAGAGTGTCCAGTAAGAGTGCCCGGGTTGTAACGCGTCGAAAGCTCGTGGGAGCTGCAGAATCTATATCATAGCCATCGCGACAAAATTCCTCAAAAGATTTTTCAGTGATCAAGAAAGTATGACACTGAAAGAAAGCAGTAACAAAACTGGCTTATAGGGCTCTTCTGGGGGATTTTAGGTTGTTGTTTTTTTGGTTTTTTGGTGAAGATCGTGTATTTGGGAGTCGGGGCTTGACGAGAAACAGAATTCAGCAGGTTCTGGGGGGGCAAGAGCCATACCCATATCTCAGGGTGCGCTCGGCCCCCAGCAACCTAAAGGCCACGGGTGCAGCCCAAGATGCCTGAGGCAGAAGGCGATATGAGATGCTATTGGTCGTCAGCCCCGAAAAGCCGGAAACACAAGACTTGCGTGCATAACTAGTGGCCAATCAATGAAATTTTAGAGCGGCAAGTGGGACGAGCTTATGCAATCTCTTGGACTAGCTGCATGATGGCGTCCACTAAGATCTAAGCCCAGCACACCCTTTGATGCCTTCAGTGGTGTTCCTTTGTGAAATTTGCGGCAGATTTGTTTGGGCTCAGCCGGCGTCGGAGTTCCAAGAGATTCCATCACAAACGGCTGTCAAACCTGTCATTTACACACAAAATCTGATGAAGGGCAACACCAAGTAATACGCTTGTTAGTTAGTAAATCTGTCACAACGAGAATCAAGAACAAAACTTCAAACTCATTGAATTACGGGACATTTCTATCGACTCATTCTGACAACAAACTCTCCGCATGACAGAATATCTCCACTCGTTGCCTGTTCACTGGGGTCACGAGCCATCAAAAAGAGGCAAAAACCCACAGAATCATCATCACTCATCCAAACTCACGATGAGACAATGACTGACCTAGTAAAATAATGTCTTACCGTTAACTACCGTGACAATCTCACGTTACTATATAACATCGCTGCTCTGCTGTATATAACCTGTTCTTCCCCCGGATCTCGATAACAGTTCAGTCATGCTGGGGCTGTTCTTCTCTTCAGTTGCTTCAGTGTCGTCATAGTAGATCCGCCTGAGCAGTGTAAGAGTAGTTTATGCCCGGTAAAACTACCGTCTTCCAGATGGTTCTTACTATGCTCGCCTTTCGATTGACAACGTGCAGTCAAAGGGCTTACTGACGTTAAAAGATGATCAATCCTGCTTGTTACCAAAATGACATGGGATGTCGACTCTCAAATGTATCTGCATTCACAATTTGTGAGTATCTATACATTGCATCTATTCTTAGGTGAGATGGGCTCTCTCCACAGCCACACTCTCGGGGAGGTTGTGGCTATGACATTCGTGTCCTCTTTTCTGGGAACTCGAATCTGCCTTGTCTCTTCTTGTCCAGCCCTACCCGCTTAATGGAGTCCTAGAAACCCACACTCCAAAAAAGCTCCCTCCGCGTCCCAGAGGAGAGGTTCCAGAGAGGGGAGGGGACTTTCCAGGCTGCCACCACAAGTTGGTCTCTGCCCGTTGGCTTCGCTTCGTACCGTTCGTCCCGCTCCCGCTTTCTTTCTAATTCCATCTCCATTGCGTTTTATTAGTTAAAACGATCATCTTTCTCCATTCTTGGCTCATCGGATCAAGTCTCTAGTCGATATTCGCTGTATGACTCGACCCCGAATCTGTCTTGTTCCTCGTGGAGTCTGAGACGCTATCAGCAGGCCTGTCTGTCTTCTTGTCCTGGACCTGACCTGGGCTGAAAGTCCTTTCAACCCTCCTAGAGGAGAAACCCCCCAGCGTGTCCTGTCCTTCTGATATGCCCAGTTCATACTATAAACCTGTCCTGTAAAAGTCCAACGTTGTGCTGTCTCTGTTCCTGCATCTGCATCTCTAATTAACAAACCTATTTATCTCGCATCCATCCATCTCTCTTCTCACCGAGCAGGGTATTACTGCATCTATCTAGTACATACCTACATACCTATTACTATTACTTAGCCACAGCCCACTTCCCCGGCTGCTATTAAACCCATCCACAACCCCTCGCCTTACGCCCAGGTCCGCCTTGTGTCGTACTGTACTGTGCCTTTAGAGTGCATCGCCTCACAAGCGCACCTAGTTTGTCCGATAGCAATCCATTGCATTGCTGTCTCAGCCCCTCTTACTCATACTTTCAACGACTTTTATAATTTTCAGCCTGGCGCAACATCGCACTTCATACAGGCGGCTTCATCGTTCACGAAGCAACCGCACAAACTCAATTTATTTTAGAACATTTTGTTGAGCCTGCCATTCGTAAGCGTTTGGTTGGTTCATAATCTATAGCAGGTACTCAATTACTTTTTTTTATTTCATTTCCTTATTCCTGGCCTCGCCTTCCAGGCTCCAACATCTTACGCTCAGGTTGCTTACCAACATCAAATGGCGAACAGAGATAGCCAAACTCATGGCTGAACCAAGGCTCGGGCTCTCTGAGGCCATCTCGGAGGAGCGTACCGAGCCGTTTTCACAGTCCGAGATTGACGCTCGCTTCAAGGGTGTCCGCGTTGAGGAGCCGGTCCCTACGTCCATCTCTTCAGCTGTTTCATTAGACGAGCTTCACGTTGAGGATCACCACCACAGACAAGGCATCCGTATCCTCTTCCGCCCTCTAGCAAGCTTCCCTAACTCGCGGTCTGTGAGTCCTGGTAGTGACAGTTGCCAGTGGCTCGCTCTCCGCGCCGAAGTTGCCTCACCAGAGCAGCCCGAGCACAAAGTGCTAGCTGTGACTCAGACCTCCAAGGATATCAAATTCTCCGTCCGTATACCCGGTGAGACTCAGGATGCCTCTCCGAGACCTCCTCTATGGTGTGAGCTATACTATGATCCTGCCAGTGATAAGGTCATCTTCTTGAATAAGTCAGACGTGCCGATTTCCCTGTCAAGTGTGTCGCCGACGCCGTTGTCGAGTCCTCCCGTCAGGGCTACTCACATCATCAACCCCGGATCAGCCAAGGCTTTGAAACCAGGAACATGGCGCATCACCGTTAGAGACGTTGATGTTATTGACTTTCGAATACTCGAAAAGCGCCCAGTGACGCTATATCAACCGAAGCAGCCAACAATTCCCGATGATGTTCCACCAACCTCAACCACCGCCACTACCCCCCTCAACTCGAGTGGGAAGCGGGCACTATCTCCTGAGTATGACGAGAAGAGAGTGAAACGTCGTGTCTCAGACCCGGATACACCCGGCGATGATGGTGTGGTTATGTTCTTGCGGCCTTCTGCAGATCCCTTGGTTTTCTCTCTACCGAATGGTCGTGAAAGTAAGGAGCTCTCCACTGTGAACGGACATGCCTTGCTGGATGGAGAGAAGGGCGACACAGTTGCGATTCCAGGTGTCTGTGAACTCGACGAATACCAGCTTACCAAGCGGGAACCCATCGCATCGACATCGTTATCTGCTGTGTACACCGCAACACACTCCCATGTACCAGACAACATCGTTACAGTCAAGGTGCTAAAGACACGCGTCGCCAACTCGAATGACAAATCACTACTACACGAGCGGACCGTCATCCGCCAGGCCGACATGTGGCTTCGTGAGTGCAGGAGTCAGGAAGACCTGCAGCACAAGTCCATCGTTCGATACTACGGCGGTGATGCGCGCTTTCTGTCCCTTTACATGGAGCACATCGACGCCAAGGATCTTACTGCAGCACCTCGTTGGAGGAACAAGTCCAACGACGAGTTTATGGGTGACAGGAACGATGCTATCAGGATTTTGGGAGACATTGCCGGCGCCCTCAACTACATCCACGGCCGCAAGTTGGTACACAACGACATAAAACCAGCCAACATCCTCTACTCGCCAGAGAGGGGCGCTGTACTCTGCGACTTTGGACTCTCAACACTGGCCGCTAATTCACCGACGACTGGCGGAACACCGTACTACATTCCTCCCGAATTCATTGGGCGAAAGCAGCGCGGACCTGCGTCTGACATCTGGGCACTTGGTGTCACCATGCTCTATGTGTTGCGCAAAATCTCCTTTCCCGACTCTCGTGCTCGTCAAAGACATCCCCGGCCTCTGTACTGGTTAATCGCCGGTGTGAACAGTCCCAACACCCCCCACAAGCAGCACGGAAATGGCCAGCCAGCCATTAAACAGATGCGAGACTGGCTCCAAGAGATATTTGAGGCCAGAGAGAAACTCAACTCCAAGGATCGTCTCGAGCGCATCGTTATGGAGATGTTATACCCCAATCCCAACCAGCGTATCACCATGGCTAAGGTGTTGCAAGAGTTGGCTACCGACCAGGTTGCTGTTGCTGCGGGATGAGGCCCGAGCAGAAAGCAGTTTATTATCCGTTACAAATGATTTTTGCAGAAATAATCACGTTTTCTTTTTGATTTACAGGATTGGAGTTTGGTTTTACGCATGTTTCAGTGTTACGTGCTGGATTTATATGAGTAGGAGGGTAAGTCTATATACACACCCATATCTACAGAGGACCATACTGACCAACTCAAGATTGGATATACCCAGTTGATGATTTTAGACGTTATATATCTGTTATTTATTTCAGCACATTATACGAATGGCTAGTTGTACTTGTTTGGATGTAATTTAGGTTGTTTTAGAAGCCTCTATCATGGCTGTTTATCATGCTTCATTACATATGTATCTGCGCTTCGGGTATACTATCTATAGGCTGAATCCCATTGCAAAAGCGGCGGCGAAACCTACAACAGAGGTCAAAGCCATCGTGTTCACACCCAAAATACCTGCTCCACTGCCATTGTCACCACCCTCCTCTCCTGAAGATGAAGAGTTGGAGGCGCTATCAGTGCCATTGCCATCCTGCTGCTTGATCATTACGTAGTCAACATCGCCAGTCTTGTTGCTGGGACCCTTTGCGTTCTCCTTGAAGCGGATATCCGCACAGTTGTAGAGGGCGCTGCCGCTGTCGCCAACAGTCACGACCTGGATACTGGCGAGATCGCCGTCTGAGACCTTGACGTCTGAGGGCAGGGCGAGCTCTTCGATGAAGAGAGTGCCGGCGTTGGTGGCGTTGAGGAACTCGGGAGTAAGGGAGATGTTGAAGTTGGTTGTGTTCTCGCCGAGGCCGAGGTTGACAAAGATGTAGGACCATTCGTGGTGGAGGTCGAGTGTAAGAGCACCACCCTTGAGGGGCCAGTCAGTGACGTTCTTCTCGTTGTAGTCGACACCAGCGCCTGGCGTACGTTAGTAAGAGTTAAAACAGTTTCAGGACGTGGGTTTCGTACAAGGATAAGTCCACTGGCTGTACTTTTCCTCGTTCTTCTCGCTGAGGGTATCGTCTCGCCATGTAGGGAAGACAAGACCAAAATGGGCAGAGACAGCCTGAACAGTGGCCAGGCCGAGGAGAGTCTTGGAGGCGAACATTGTGGAGGTTTGGAATGGTGATCAACGCAGGTGGGAGGATGAGGAACAACAAATGGGAATATTACAGGAGCACCAATTGACTTTATATGCATCTACGTTCTTTTTTTCCAGGGTCCCAACTAAAGTTTAGCTCCCTTCAATTGACTCTAGATCTAGAAGCTGCTCAATACCATGCAGTTATTGGCTTGGCGTGAGGCAGTTTTCAGTGAGGACTTCCTGCGGTGTCACTAGCAGCTGCATTAAAGAGGCATTCCGGCCCCGCCCCCGGGGATTCGGAGGTGTGTGTGAATATGAACAAGGTGGGTGCCCGGTTGAAGACGGGTCTCGGCCGGAGCAGTTTCTATGGGTTCGTGGATACCACTATACAACCCACTTGTTTACCTTTTAAATACCCTATTATATGGAGCTTTGTATACTCGTATATAACATAAAACGAAGCTTCAACATGGATTTCAATCGGACTGAGTTTCAAAGTTCTCACGTACATGGCATCACAGTCGTCCCAAAACGGGTTGAGCTTATGTGGGGATGAGAGCGAGTTTGAGACGATAATAAACTTGCTCAAATAAACGCAACGATCCCTGTTGGGCAGGCGGCTGGAACGCCGTCGCTTAGACAACTCCGGGGAAAGAGCTCATTTCAATTCTCATACGATGAGCTCTATTCGATATGCTTAATGGTTAGTGGAGCGAGTGGCGGTATGTTGTTCTGGGCCCTGCTGTGTCCAGTTATTCCACTTGGTGTTGTGAGGAACGATGCAGGGTAAGCTAGGTGTGAATCAACATGGTCAAATTGTCTCTCAGCTGAGTTTATTCTTAGTTATGGTCGGTCAATTCATCGACTCCGGTATATCATTCGTGATCTTGGACGGTGTCGAGAACCATCTGACTGCATCGTGTGTATTGGATGCTGTATAAATGATGGTTTCTCAAGAAGCTGTCGTGTAAGTGAAAGTGGTTCTGTGGAATGATGGCGTTAAAAACCGTATAAGTATTGCAAACACCAACGCACCATCAAAAAGAATAGAAAAACGGCCGAAACTTCAACGTAAAACTAACATCTAAATAGTCTCGTATAAACATTTAAATAATTGCTGCTATCACTTCGGCGCATTTTGGTAATGAAGACCTGCTACTGATCGAGTGACGTCACGTGCACGATCGGTTCTGATAAGATTTCTCTGATATCCACTTTTTATCGATAAGATTGAGGGTGCCTCTGCGCTTCAGCTTCAATAATTTGGTTCCTGACTCCCTTCCTTCACAGCATCAATCATCAATCATCATCGTCATTATGGATCCTGGGCGCAAGGCTATGCTAGCGGGACGAAGATCCCCCAACCGTCGAGACGTTACATCCCCCCGACATGACCCTACCAACAGAATTTCCAAACCAACAAAGCCAACTGCGTCAAAGGTCAATCCCAAGTACTTGACCCAAGACGAGCAGTCGCGCCAATTTGTCGCCGATGAGGACAAGTTCGTCCTGAAGCAGTCCAAGAAGAAGGCAGATATTCGCATCCGCGAAGGTCGCGCCAAACCTATCGACTATCTTGCCTTCAACTTGCGATACATCGATACCGATCGCGACGTATTCGACGACGACGAGGCCGATGTTGCGATCGACATCCCTGCACCCGGAGATGTTATCGCGCAGTTGGATAGCGAGCAGATCGCCGAGCTAGACTCTGATATCGCCTCTTATCATGTACTCGAGACCAATCCTACCAACCGCGAATATTGGAGGGCGCTCCAGACCATCTGCGCAGACAGGAAGGCAAAATTAGACCCGCACGGACATGAGAGAAGGGTTGTGAGCAGTGTTTCAGACGACATTGATAAGATTCTAGCCCCCAAGACGCACGACCAGTTGGAGGCCTTGGAAAAGCAGATCAAGAACAAATTACAATCGAACGAAGACATCGATACGGATTATTGGGAACAGTTGCTCAAAAGCCTGAGAGTGTGGAAAGCTCGTGCCAAGCTAAGCCAGGTATACGAGACAATCAAGGAGATCCGCGTCAAGCAGCTCAAGGAGAGTGACCCGGCCAAGGCAAAGGCGTTGGGCCAGGCGACTTCTGCCCCCAAGGTGACATTCGGCGCGCAGCCAGGAGCCGCAGCGTCAGCTTCCCCAGATCCAACGGCGACGCCGGCATATGTTTCATCCTCAAGCCATGCAGGAAAATCTGCCCCTCCTGGCACTGAACGCTTTTCTCAGGCCGACAATGAGGACTTCTCGCAGGCTACCAAAGCACTGTATGATCGCGAGGTTGCTAGAGGTGTCGACGAGAACGAGGAGATATTTACGAGCGAAGAAGCGGTGACCACTTCCAAACCGCAATGGGCAGACAAGTACAAGCCTCGAAAACCGCGTTATTTTAACCGAGTGCAAATGGGCTACGACTGGAATAAATATAACCAAACCCATTATGATCACGATAACCCACCGCCCAAGGTTGTCCAGGGCTACAAGTTCAATATTTTCTATCCAGAACTCATCGACAAGACAAAAGCACCAACTTTCAAGATTATTCGGGAACACGGCCGCAGACGTGGAGAATCGTTTGCTGCTGCTGGCGAGGAGGACACGTGCCTTATCAGGTTCATTGCAGGCCCCCCATACGAGGATATTGCGTTTCGTATTGTCGATCGAGAATGGGATTACAGCGCCAAGAAAGACCGAGGCTTCAAGAGCTCTTTTGACAAGGTATGTCCGTCCCTTCTTGCTGCGCTTCACGTGGGTGGGCTGGCTATGGGCTGGCCCTTGCGAGCTCATACTGTGGTAACGCTCTTGGCCGTTGATTGAGGTGCACTTTATGCAACCTAGAACGGTCCACGTTTATGACAGCCGTTTTAAGCATCGTACCTGCAAGCGCCATGTCCTCCACTACACCCTCAGGAACACGCGAAACTAACCAGCCTCACTCAATAGGGTATCCTGCAGCTACATTTTCAGTTCAAGAAGGTATGTGACTCTAAAAACACACATCTGTTGGTCCTGTTCGATCTATCATACTGACACACGATTCTAGATTTATTATAGGAAATAGACACGGGTATGCTACCCATCGCTATCTTGCCATGGATTTGCTCCGGACCTCGCCTATTCGTGCAAACCCTGGCTATCAATAGCTGCAAAAAGTGACAATTCGGTTTTTGCATTCTCACCTTCATCATGGTTGAAAGTTGGATAGCAAAGCAAAACAAGTTTTCAGACGAGTTTGGACAGACCGCCCGTTCCATAATGATTGCATCACCATGGCTGTTAATAGCTTCCTGCATGTGTGGCTTATCCGACTCATGTTGATTCTTATTCTTGTACTACCTATTCATAGCATTCTCATTCGGAACCTCAAGCCGGAACTAGTGTAGGGCTGGTGTTGGGCAGAGATAGGCAAGCGGTGATTCAGCAGATGACCAGAATGAGGCACAGCGAGTAATAAGTGCTTCCTGCTTTGTCCTCTATCTGCGGTTTCATCTCATCAGTGTGGCATGAGGACAAGCGAACCAGCGAAGGAGTTGCATTGTTCCTGCAGCATCAACACAATAATACGAGATAGCAGAGCTTCAAAACATGCAGCATCAGTGTTTCGACTGCCGCACCTGGACGGATATTGCAGGCAAACTGGAGTCATTGGGCGATATGCACGCGAAGTCTTCTCGAAGGCTGTCAGTCGCAAAGCATTCACGGACCGCGTGTCGAACAGATAGCACCAGACCTCGTGGGCAACTTGATATTGATGTGTTTGAAGGGGAACCTGCGCGGATCATGAGCAATCAACAAATACAACAGAAAAGGCTCGGTGCAGTCCACCAGTCGGAACAGCTGCCTCAAACCAAGCATGATTCCCTGACCCATAGTCTTCAAGATTGAAGCTTCGAAAGATTGTTCTATATGTATTCTTTGATGCATCGGTCCGCAGTGCAGTGATGAGATGATTATATGCTCCAACAATCTTGTAGCGGCTTCTCCGGCTGCTTCCATATTGCTTCACAGCAGCAAGAGATTGAAAACGGAGATTCAAACGGGACGGGCATCGACCGACGATTTGATTGGTGTTGTGATTGGTATTCAGATTGGTGTCCCGATTGGTATCGTTTGAAATGCAAGGTGCCGTTTGAGACGTATAGGTCCCGCGATAGCCCCGTTGACCAGTGTACAAGCCGGCTGAGCTACCGTCAAGTGACTTGATGCCGTCTTGGTAACATGTGCTATGGTATGGGAGGGTGCGATCCCGATACCCAGACTCGCAAGATGAGTCCCGGGACGTTTTGACAGGAGAGAAAGGCAGATTTGACGATACGCAAAGGGGGCATGCAACACAAGTCATTCCGGACCGGTCCAACGAGCATCGGCACATTTCTTGTTAGTATCTGCAGGGTTGCACCTTTAGTTCTGGACCGTGGAAGAGGACCTTTGGACCTTTCCTTACTGAGGGCGCAATTAATTACTTGTTGTCCTGTCCTGTCCACCCTTGCAAGGTTAGGTCAGGTTACTCCACAAGCTGTATTGTGTATATACATACAATCGATGAGGCAGCTTTGAGAGACCAGGGTATACATATGCATGTACCTCCTGGCGTGGACAGTGCCAGTTGAGCAGATGCAGACCCTATAACTCACTTCAGTCAGAGAATCGACAGTGGGAACTCGTTTGTGCGTCCAGTCCAACGTCCTTCAGATTTGGTTTCTGTATGAGTATCTAATGGCCGCACACAGCAAAGCACAGCACACAAAAGTACAAGCGCACACATACACAAATACAAATGCATGTTAGTATGGAGTGGAGGTTGGCTTGCCGTGATGGAGCTCCATATGTATGGGCTACACTATACACTACACACTATACACCCCCCAGGGGCGTGTCTGAGATATTGGTGTCCCTGCCCGTTTTCCCTTGTATGCAACTGACCCCAGACCTAGTTGAAAATGGATTTTCTGGGCGCCTGTTGGTCGTCCTGTCTCTGTCTCGACCCACACCCATACAGTATACTCACTCCGTCCGGTCCTGACTACGATCTTGGGGTCCATGTCCATAGCTTAGCTTTTGATGGGAGGAGGTGTAGGTAGGAGCGATCTGAAAAAGCTAAGACTTTCTGGATCTGTCTACGGGTAGTTGTTTATCAGACGGATCGCCGTCTAAACAAAGCCGTTGCCCATGAAATCAGCCCTGCAACTTGCAAATCTACGCCCTACCCCAAACGAGAACGGACTGGAGGCACAAAGGTCTTTGCTTCGGCATCATATATCGCCATCTCTGCACTCTTCCCCCCCGTCCTTGCCTTGTCCTATTGTGTCTATTGTAACGTTTTGCTATCTCCCCGTTTTCCTCTTCTTCATACTCCGCCTCATCACATCTTATTCTTGTCTAAGTTTCTTTTCCTCGCTTCCCACTACTTGGAAACCTACTTTGTCTCCCGATAACATTCATCAAACGACCACGAGACCTTATTGTACTTCCTTCCAAACAGTAGTCCTTGACTTTGACTACAACCGCCATGGATTCACCGTTTCCTGGCGAAGGACAACAGCCCAGCTACACGAGTAATCTCCCCGGTCACGGGCAACACTCACCTTGCGCGCCAGAGCTCACCGGTATGGAGTCATACTATTCCCTCTCTTCGGGTCCTCAAGATGGACCATCTCACCTTTCATCAACTGGTGCTCTCCCTCTGGGTTCGACCCTGTCACAACACCAAGAGAACCAACAGCGGTCACATCCGGGTCATGATGCAAACCCGTATGCCTCCCTGACTTCAGGTTTTCACTATCCGCCTCGAAGCCATTACCAGGCTTGGCCTTCACCTCCACCAGGACCTGACGATTATGACAACTGTTCATATCAGAGCTCTCCAAGCAGCGGCAGTGCCCCAATGAGCTGCTACAACCCTTCACCTATCTCACCGAGAACTTGGTCTTCTCCAGAATTTCCTCTGCCTCAGCCGGAGACGCTTCAAAGCCAGCAGAACTCATTAAAGAACCTCCGAGTCTGCACTCCCACATCAACTGACGGATATCCAGTCAGAGGCCCTCGGGTCCTGACACCTCTCACGAGCGGCTACATGGGCCCGGGTTTCGAGAATGAGCATGACGGTCTGCCACGAATCTACTCTCCAGCAACAATCGCCAGCCCCTCAACTGGAGCGTTGTCCTGCACTAGTTCCCCACACGAGCAACTTCTCGGAACTCCTGTGCATATGAGGGCTCGACCAGAATCTCCAGCAGGCCAAGCAGGGTACCGTGCCAGCCCAGAGGTGGGAGCTGAGGAACCTCAAGGTGCTGCAGCGAACGCCAAGACCGATGAACCGTACGCTAAGCTTCTTTGGCGAGCTCTAATGAGCACTCCAGACCATGCCATGACTCTTCAAGAGATCTACCAGTGGTTCCGTGAGAACACTGACAAGGACATCAAGAAGGACCATTCAGAAAGGCGGCCGGGCAAGAACGCCGAAGGATGGCAGAACAGCATCCGCCATAACCTGAGCATGAACGAGGTATGTCACAATCTACACTCTCCATAGTTTCCCGCCCTCGGATCTCGCTTCAACACACTCCACTCCCTGCCGAATTCCAGGTATAGCCTGCGGCATAAGCATAAACCCACCCACACGGGCCAATTCTTTTTTAGTGCTTTAAGGCTGACAGTGGATCCTGATGCAGGCTTTCATCAAACGAGAACATAAGGAGCAACGAGAACAGAAGCTCAAACAGCACGACCAGTCGTCAGAGCCGTCGTCAAACGGAGCAGCAGCAGATCTGTACACTGCCAAGCCCGGTGAACCTAAAAAGCCGACAGAATGGATGCTCGAGGATTGGGCTGTCAAGAATGGGGTTGAGAGTACGACGAAATATCGCAAGAACAAGGAGCAGCCACGCCGGACTGTGACGACTAGACTCCACCATCACCCGTACGATCATCGACTCCAACACGGCAGTCCCACAGCCAAGATGTCCATGTCGTCTAGTCGAAAGGGAACTCTCGCCCTTGACCCGGCGATGAACAAGTTTAGTCTACGCGGACGTCCTGGTCCTAATCATTACCCGCATGAGATTAACGAGAACATGCCACCAACGTCCCACCACATGATGGCCCACCCTCAAGCTCATCCTCATCACATCCGACAAGCAACGATGCCGGCGGGAATGTATCAATCACAGTCGCAGCAACAGGGCTACGAAGACGTAATGATGCCACGGATCGAGAGGATGCCACAAACGGTGTCAAATGTCAAACAGGAGTACTCTCCAATGACACCCGACTCGAATGCGTTTGGTTTCATGCTGCCAGAGCCGACCCTAATACACGCGCATGCAGCCAATTCCAGCCCTAGCGCGACCACCCATACCCATGGCACTACCGCGTATGCGATCCCTCCTAGTGGCGCCCATCCTCACACTCAGTACCTTGGCTCATCTCCGTGCGAATATCCGTACAGTATGGCAGACGTCACAGGCGTCTATCAAGGCAACGGTCCAGGACACAATACTCCTAGCGTCGGAGTCAACGAACGCCTCATGGGCATTGGCCCTACCTACAACTGGAACTGCCAGGGACTCTGAGTCTGAGCCCTTGGAAAATCCTCCGAATGTTAGTGCGGTTTGAAACCCTCCGAATGCCTTCTTCTTAGCCACTCTCTCCACCTTGGCACAATGCATGGCCATTGACATGACCAACATATTCATGTGTATCACAAGAGAGACAAGAGAAGACAATGGAAAAGAAAAATAGAAAACCACAAAAAAAGAAAAACATTGAGAAAGAGTCAAATTCCCGAGCACATAAAGCAAAAATTACCGCGGGAAACGCGTGTGTGAGAAAAGGCGAAAAGAGGGGCTGAGACTGAGCATTACTGGTTCTGGAAGAAAAAGCAAATCGACTTTTCTCTCTCACTCACTCTCACAACGGCGTAAGATTATGAAGATGGTGGCAGTTTGGACATGACAGGGATCTCATCAATCTCAACTCACAGCAACCAACAACTACCACTACCTACCTACCTACTCAAGAATAGGTAGAAGCACCACGGAACACAGATCCTCCGGGCCCAGGCCCCACGATTGATTGAGACTTGGGACTTCGCGGTCATGGGTTAGGCGCGAAGCGCCGAGGCTGGCTGAGCCTGAGCCTGATGTTCATACAGTACCAGTACCAGTACCGATGACCTTAGTAATTACAGTTGCTGTGCAGCTAAGCTAACTCGGTCTCGGGCTTGGCAATGTCATGGGCATATCGAGGGAACGACAAGGCGAGGCGAGTCCGAAAGGTGGACACTCCTGTCATATGTTGGTTCCCCCCTCCTTCGATACCTGTCATATTTCCAGCTTCCTGGAACGCGGACCTTGTGTCGATATTATTGACACAAAAGACTTGGGCTTCTGGTCGGGCATCATTGTCGTCATCTTCATCCCCGTTACCCGTTTTACCCCTTCTCCTTTTCATTTCCTTGTCTCTCTCTGTTTATGGGTGGTTTCATGGAATCTTGTCTAGACGATGCCGCTTCATCTTTCGCTCCCCGAGGAGTAACAAAGAGGCATCATTGTTATTGGTTGGCCATTGCCTGAGCGAAACGTCCTCTGCACAACAAAGCGTGCTGTTAATGTCTTTTCCATCTAGTTATTGTTTATTATCTATCACCATCATAAATGGCTTGTTATTCCCCCCCTTACCCCCTCTCTTGTATCCATGACCTCAACACAACAAGCGCTTCTTCCCACCCCCAGTGCATTTTCCCATGCCGCTTGCGGTACGGTACCAATACCAAGAGTACACATCATCACCGCCCTTTGTTTACCACCAACATGAATATCAGGCCTCTTTTGAGTTGTATTGTTGATATTTGCGCCCGTTTATTGTTTTAACCTCGTCCGAAAACGCTGAAGACAGCCGGATATGGTAAATCGCGAATGAATGGGATAAACACAGTCAGTCCGATAGAAGGATACATAGCATTGTTAGACCGACAAAAAATACAATACAGTAACTCTAAATACTTCTCTACCACTTGGTGATCAGTAATCTAGACAACTATTGCGACTTGTCAATTATCTCTGTACTCTCTCGTATGGTTACAGTACCATCGAGTCTAGAAGGCCATGTCTTGCTTCCCCCCACTTAACCCTGTTATTGATCGCTCAAATTCCGCAGATGCGAGTGGGGAAAAGGCTAGGTTTACGAGGCCATTGTTGAGGGACGCAAGACTATAATTGGTTACCAATCTGTCGGGTCAGAACAGCTGAGCCAACGGGAAATGATCCGGGCCCCTCATCAATGACATCCTTGACCCCTGTAGGCGATGCGACTTTATCGTGCTGAACCTGAGCGACAGACAGTATGTACTCTTAAAGTGGGGAGAGGAATGCCACGAGAAGTGAGAGGCCAAGGGCAAGTGAAGCTAGCTAGGAAGGTTATAGAATGGCTTGGTATGATCGCCAGGAGCTCAGACATTGGCGTCGCTGAGTCCTTTCTTGAAAAGGCAATCGTTGACAATCAATGGAAATGAAGAGGAGATAACTTAACTCTAAAGGCTAGGCTAGACCTGAACCTGAACACACAGACATTTCAAATCTGAGAGCGGGATACCGATGTTCCCCGATTCTCCACCTGCTAATAAGATCAGCAGAGAAGGATCGAGCCGCAGATATGGATGCCAGGATCATAAACACAATTGCTTATCGGTTCCAGGGCCCGTTTAGACCGCAACCGCAACCGCAAGGGAGCAGGGCATTGCAGTCGAGGCCATCTGCTGTGCTGCGGGCATTCCACCTTCCAAGGATCCATAGTAACGAGCACTGTTTTGTACTGTAGAAACACATACAGTACATACAACACAACGTCTGCCGAGCGTTGTATTATTAGAAGCTCGGTTAGGCTCTCAATAGAATAGGACACGCCTTGCCTGCATGTCCACGCCTGTCGAACCCCAGTCTTTGTAGTGCTGTACGGATACAGCAACGACTAGGTGGAAACAGACCCCGAATTGTATTCCCCGTGCAGTCAAGCCTCATCATGTGTCTCACAGGGTTGTTTCCGGGTCCGAGTCTCTTTCCAATTTCCTTTTTTCTTCAGCATCCCTGTAAGCAGCGGTTTTATGAACAAAGGCGCTTTGCCTCTTTTCCCTGTATGTCTTGCTGCCAACCAAGTACTGCAGTCACTGCTTCAGCCCATCCCTTGCCTGCCCAGTCCACGATATGGAGCTGGTGGTGTGGGGCTGTCCAGCATGCCTATCACTTAACAAGATGTTGTCTTTGCTGAGACCTTTTGTCAATTGCGGGCTCAGATGTCAGTCATGAAGAGCCAACAGGTTCCGAGAATATGGTCACTATTGTGACACAAGATTCATCCAATACTGGAGTATGCATATGCACTGTGCGGTGTGCCGCGTGTGTTGTGAAGAGAAGAGAGGAATTAATCATGAAACAGATGAGAAAAGTAAGAAGCATGATTGATGGAGATGTGGATATGTCCGATATGTAGGTGGGATCGACATAGAATAGAATAGCATCTCCATCTTTCTTTTTCGAATTAGACTTCAAAGTAGCGGCCGCTGGTTTTGCACTACTCATCGTCAGTGGGCGTTTGACACTTTGACAGGTCAATTACAGTACCTTAAACTCAGTCAGGAACGGGCCGGGTAATGACCATCGTGCTTGGGTGTAACTTCTCTAGACTCAGGCCAAGTCCCGCTGTCCCTTTCTTCGTAACACCTCCGAGCCTTAGCTCTTCTGCATACCCAGCTTGATAGGATGATTCTCGAATAGGCAGAAAAAGCAAAGCGCCTCTGCTTTTGGTGTGTGCTCCGATATGCTGCACCGTTTAGAAAATGGGGGCACTTTCTCAAGATTAGCTTTGAAGCCAACAATGACAATAGGAAGAAGGCGTTCTGCACCAACCATGGCTTGTGATCAACCGTTAGCGGCGCTGCGAGTTCAGCACGTACTCTAGCGCTTGTCTGCCTGTCTAGTGTCTTCTGCAGCTCGACGACTAGGGAATAAGAAGCCAAGAAAAGGATGACCGCATGGCATTTCCTGGCTGATCCCACCAACGGTGTGTTGAAACAAGAGCATCGAGAGTGAGCGGGGCATGATTAACCTCCAGGATGTATGAGTGGATCCTTTTGAAGCTGTCGACCATTTATGCTTCCTCATATCATTGTCGTAGCATGGAATGGTTTCCCTTGATTCCCGAAACAGTTTAATCTGCAGATCAAAGCCTGCTGCAGCTGTACGGTTGACGTTACCGATGATGTACCTTCAATCAACTTTCAAAGCTGAAGGTTCAACATTCAAGCAAGGCTTCGGAGTTCGCGAGTCCATTGTAGACGACCAGCGTCGCAATACACAGTATTCATGATCGGAGAAGAGTGTCCAAGATCATCCCTGCTCACATCGAGAAATTACGTAGAAGGTCAGCACCAAGTAGTATCGATGCAACCCTGCAGCGTGAGATGGAATCCCGATCTCTCATATAATGCTGCGGCGTAGCATCTCGATATCCCATGCAAAATGAGCAATGCCCGATCATTTCGCGCCCTAGGAAGCCACGGTGACCTATTCTCGGTCATGCTCCCACCAACAAACCATGCGATTTCGTGTTGCGAGGTGGTGGTGATCGCCTGTCTCAGAGGCATTCATTGGATCTATCTTTGGCCAGCTAGTTGATGTCACCAACATGGCATATGCCAGCTGCTCGAAATTGAAGTAGCTTGATATGCACGACTTCCAATTTGGCAGACTTTTGGCCCCTGATCTACTATTGATTGCGTGGTACAAGATAGTTGCGAATCATCAACCATGACTGACACTACCGCATCATTTGCGCAGGTTCGGAATGGCCAGGAGGACAGTACGTAAAAAGATCTCAGCATTGCGCGATAAGCAGGTAAATGAAGTGCCAACAAGGTGCTGCAACTCGTGACTTGTCCTGGCGCAACCAGGGTGATGCTAACCGGCTAATCGTCGATCATGGTCCCCTGTTGTTTTGTCCCGTCTCATTGATCAAACGACATTGGCGGTCGGACTCATATTCCGTAACCCGGTACCTGGTACGATCTAATGGACATTGGCAGCCACTTGATCCACTATCGAGATATAATCACGATCTGGACAGATTCCGCTACCAGATCGCGACAACAACCAGGCTTGTTGAGATCTTAACAGAGCTCAGCCAACATCTGACCCACCTATGGGTCTAATTGAGCCTCCAAGGCGACGAACGATTTGTCAATTGCAATGATCTTCAAGCCACCCTTTGAGGTACAGTAATGATGATAATCAGACTCGTTGCTCATTTGGATCATAGGCCGTCCTGACTCCAAAGTTCGCCGACCCGTCTCTGTCTGAGAGCATCCTTCTGAACCAGCAGGTCCACCAAAACACTTAAGCCAAGCAAAAGGAAGACGGTATGCGAGATAAGGTGTGGATGTGATCCTCAAGAGTTGGTCCGGAGTCCAACCCTCCATATCAGCCCTGTCGATATTGCGGTCAGCCTGGTGCGATCCATCAATCGTCTAAATCGCTGTGCCTCAACCAACCTTTCTTTCCCTTTTCTCCTTCGTCTCTCTTTGCAGTAACTCTCGTCGCCAGGGCCAGATTCGGGCCCGTTAGGTCTTATTGTTATTGTGTGCACATTTCTCAATCCCTGCAAGAAGACCCTTGTTGTAAGGGACTCTGTAATGCCACACTGACATGGTCTTCGGACTTCTCCAGGTCCTGCACGCATCTTCACTGGTCGCGCCTAAGCACACTCCTGGCGGCGTTTCTTGGCAACTTGCGCTAAGCCAGTCTGACATGGATCCACCACCCTTGAGTACGAGAAACCACCCGCTGCGTGTGCCACCATCTCGTCTGTTTGATGCATTGCCGTTATATGTGCGACTGCCGCGTGACAGATGGTGTATGGGGGCTACGTAGGCCCAGTAGCTACTGGTCGCAACGTCCAAGATAGCCCCTCAATTAGAACACAATGCTTTAGAGTCTATCCAATGGGAGTAGATCACTGTGATGCGACATGACCGAGTCTGGCAGTTCTTCATATTATGGTGTCCTGGAAATTGAAGAAGTGTCTTCAGCGCCTGTCCAGCCGTACGCTATGGAACGCCTCATCAAGCCTCAATCGTACGATTGTTGTAATGTTGGTCATTGAGCCTTGTTATCTTGTGGATAAGCGCAATCCTATTGCTGTAAATACTGTAGCACTTGTCCAGAACCACTTCAATCCGTAAAGGGAGGTGTATTCCTGGGCTAATAATGAAAAGTGTCGTTTCTGAGACCAAGTGGACGATTAGTAGCAATTTGTGTGCAGGGCCTCCGTTTTCTTACATGAACATAAGACACGAAACTCGGTAGATTCAGATCTTCAACGGGACAAGCTGTCAATAGTGTGGCCCATCGGGGACAATTCTGGTTTTGGCTGGCATGTAATAATATTGTTGTGTTGGGCTCCCGGTAGGCATCGGACATCAATGTGCAGATTAGGCTCATCGAAATCTGCTTGGAACTGAGGCTTTGGGTAGGTCACCAATACAGAGGAAGATTCTCAGGACAGAAGCCGGACGAGCGGCGGACCTTGTTGCAGGAGGAGCGTGTGCCACTTTGGCATCGACTCTTGAGATACCGGTGCAATTGCCGTTAATGTATAGGCGAATAGTGGTGCTGGTGTGCATATATTGAAAGGTTCCGCCGAGCTAATCAAGGCTTGATGTATAATCGCAAATGTCGAAGTTTGTACATTGAATGGAGTTCCACGAGTCTGATGCTGCTCGGCTTTCACAACATGAACACATGTGGGTGCATTGATGGCGTTCTGCACCGGCGGATAGATACTGCGCCTTTCCATTGTGTACACATATGAAACGAATGATGCCTTTCGACCAAAGTCGCTTGAACGCTGATTGAAGTTGAAAATGCAAAATATTGATAGCTGGCTTAAGTGGACTGCGCTTGCTTTGTGAGAACGGGTAAAGTAGTCGCCGATTGCTTCCACGAGCCTCCGTGACGAAAGCATATGGCTTCGAGGTTGTGGCAGTGTGGTTAGCGGAGTCAGGAGAACCATCGACCTGGATATATTCATCGAACTGGACTCGACATGCTCCTCATTTGTCCCTTTCAGTATCAGTTATGTCAAAACGATTAACCTTGTGACCCTTGCCTCTCGCTTGGAAGACCATAACAATTTCAAGACGTGAGGTTGGCGATGAGAATATAATTGAAGTTAAAATCTTCGTTTCTTCTTCGCGGGACCAGCTGCCGCCTTCTTTTCCAGTTCCTTTTTGAGTTCCTCTCGTCGTCTATCAGCCCTCTCCTGCGAAGTCTCTCTTACTGTGGGCTCCGGAGTGGCATCCTTTGCAGCAGATCGGCCTCGTTGAACGCCTTCGTTAGAATTTGACGCTGGATCTTCCACATCGGCCTTCTGTCTGCCGATAGCACCCAACTTCCTGGGAGGGCGATGAGAGACTGCCGCTGTGCTGGGTTCCGTGGGTTCAGTCGCCTCCAGGTCAATAGGAGCAGCGTTTGTTCCAGCCGACTGTTTTGATTTGGCACCTCCGATACGTCCAAGGCCGCCCTTTTTTGCCGGAGGCCGTGCTGGAGAGACAGGAGGTGGTGTTGGGTCTTTCGCTGGAGGTGATACCGCTGCGTCCTCCTCTTCCCCTTCGGATGCTGTCTCCGAATCGTCGTTCTGCTGAGGCACTGGAAGTGACGTGCTCTGAGACGGTACAGGATCAGGGGCTTGAGGTGGAGTCGACTGCTTCTTTCGACCCAGTGCACCCAGACGGCGGGCTGGCTTGTCCACCCTTCCTGCATTTCGGACGGGTGATACACTGCCTGCTGATTCTCCTTCTGTAGAGCCATCGTCCGTGGCCAGTGTTCCTTTTGCATCGGCCGACTTTCTCTTAGAGGCAAGGTGTGGGGGTGTGGATTGAACTTGGAAGTCGTCATCTCCATCCTCGAAGGCAGACCTGTCCTTGTCATTCACTATCGATGGACTATCCACGACAGCTGCCTTGGGCTGTTTCTGACGACCAGCAGATGAAACACCCCGAAAGTCTTTCCACCATTGATCCAGCAAAGGTGACTCGGTGCTGTTTGACATCGGCTCGAATTCTAGTCCTCCTTGTTCAAAAACACTTTCCACTAAGGACTGTGGGTTATCTGGACTCTCTTGTTTATATTCGAGATCCTTCTTCCATTGTTGACGGTCGAAAGGAGCGAGGTCAGGCACCTTTTCGGCTGCCGTTGCCCTTGAAACCTTTTTCTTGCCAGAAAAGGCGTTGAATACATGTTCCATGCCTGTGCCCATGGCTTCCAGTTTGTCCAAAAGTTTAGTAAGAATCGCATCTTTCTGCCCCAGGCTCCGAATCAGAGACTCAATTTCCAGATTTTTTGTATGGTGTGCTTGAAGCAGTGGAAGTACCAGGTTAGTGGCTATGTTGATAGCAGGCAACTTCTTCAGAAACATGGGCCACTTGAGTGGCTGGAGTCCAGGAATTTCACAAGTAATGTTGAGGGCAAGATCGTGCTCGCCTGCTGCTTCCGACCTGGTATCACGGTCTAGGCGAAGACTCGTTTCATCATGTCCAGGCCGAGAAGAGTCCAAAGCGGTACTGATACTTGCCAGGAATTTCGCCATGTTCTCTGGAGTATCACTGGGGTCGATGCTGGTATTCTCATTCCAGCCTCTCATGCAGATTGCCTTGCGTTCAAGTGTCTCAGCCCACATATTTGCCATGTCGGTTATGTGAATAGTGTAGGCAGATGCTTCTGTATGGAAAGACACTAAGAGCACAGGCAAATCGGGAGACGATTGAAGCGGCAGTGGCCGCCATGACTTGGTCTGGGGCATGATTGATCGAGCCAAGGGACGGTTACGGCAGTGTGTTGTCCAATATAAATTCCTGTAGGAATATTGTAGATTTGTGTAATGTGATGAAGTGATGATAGAAACGCGTGAGATGAGGCGCGCAGGCATCAGAGGATCTGCCGCTCCTGCCTGTGAGCGGATTCCAACCAATCACAAAGCTCTAATGTCGATAGGTAGGTACAGAAGGTGAATCGCAACTGCCGTGCCTGATTCCGATAAAGAAGGAAGCAGCGGATTCAATATTGGGTTAATAGAATCGGAAAGAAGACATGGGTCTCTTCCAGTTTTATTAATAAGTACTCGGTAGTGGCGTTGATCATTGTCATTTCCATGGTCTGACTTCAAGACAACGGCATTTACCTAGATACCCTAGAGAGAACAAACGTGAACCACGTTTTGAAAGCTTGAAACCGCTTGTCCTATATAAATTCACTGTACAACTTAGCAATTTGCCTGCCGGAAGCCCAAGAGACGAAATGATTTGATTGCTTTATGGCAACTTAGTAAGAGACTCAGACCACCTTATTTTGGCAGCCTAGGCCTTGGAGGGCAATTCCTCTTTTACCTATTATCCATCGGTTCCATGAATCCATGCCAATTTCGACAGCACGGGCCCGTCCAGACGGTTACAGACCATTCTTAACCAATCAGAAGAATGAATCGGTCACTAAACCCCTAGGGATCTATGAATCTCAGATCTGTTCTGCGGCAGCTTCGATCGCCAGGGACGTCATGACGTATTTCAAATCGAAGCTCCACGCTTTCTACCTTAGTAAAAGCCAGCCACGGGTGTTTAGTACTCGTTACCGGGTTATAGTAGGCAAAGCAAAGAGTAATTTACATAATGAAAGTTTGTCGCATTCTCTCCTTTTCTTAATCAATCACCTCTGCGCATGCGACCAAAACTACAAATCATACACGCTCTTCCATGTCGCGATTTGCATCGCATATACGCTTATTACCTTTGGTGAATTCCCGATCGTCCCTCATACTGAAATTTCGACCACACCAAAATAACGTATTTTCGTCCTCTGTAAGGTTCACAACAATGCCTTCCAAGAGACTCAAGCGCGAGTCTTCGTCCCCTTCAGCGAGTACCGCGAAGAAGGCAAAGACAACCAAGACAAACGGTTCATCGGATGCTTTGCGACGACCCCATCACAAGGCCAATGAAGCAGAGGAGAACGGAATTGCGATTCGCAAGTTCTACCCACCAGAAATGAGCAATGCGCGAGCTCGCGCCTACAATGATAACCAGATACCTCGCCCAATTGAGCTTCTGATCGACGCTCTCGAGGTCACGGCAAAGGAGCGCAAAAGCATCGATGTCAACAAAGCGGTAGTCCATTGGTTCAAGATGGACTTGAGGATATCAGACAACAGAGCGTTAGCTTTGGCGAGCGACAAGGCGAAAGAAGCGGGCGTTCCCATGATCGCTATGTACATCATCAGTCCTCAAGATTACGAGGCTCATCTACGATCTCCCGTGCGAATCGATTTTATGTTGCGAACACTCTCAGTCATCAAAGAAGACCTCGCAAAGCTCGACATCCCGCTTTATGTGGAGACAGTTGAGAAGAGAAATCATCTTCCAGATCGGATACTGGAACTCATGGACGAATGGGGTGCAAGTCATCTGTATGCCAACATGGAATACGAAGTTGATGAATTGAGAAGAGAAGCCGCCATGATCAAAGACTTTGCTGAGAATGGCAAAGCATTTGAAGTTGTCCACGATACCTGTGTCGTCCCTCCTGGAGAGCTTCATACTGGTACTGGAAAACAATACGCAGTGTATAGCCCTTGGTTCAAGACATGGGTCGCTCATATCCACGAGAACCTCGATCTTTTGGAGCTGTACGAACAACCCGAGAAGAACCCAAGCAGTGCGCGCAAAGACTATAAGAAGTTATTCGGCGTCGAAATCCCTGAAGCTCCCAAAAGCAAGCGACTTGGCGACGAGGAGAAAGAGCGCCTGCGCTCACTGTGGCCATGTGGAGAGCATGAGGCAAAGAAGCGCTTAGACAAGTTCTGTGAAGAGAGGATCTCAAACTATCAAGAGAAGAGGAACATACCGGCCGAGGCAGCTACTTCTTCCATATCGGTACATCTGGCCGCTGGAACCATCAGTGCGAGGACATGCGTGCGAACTGCGCGTGACAGAAACAAGACCAAGAAACTGAATGGAGGTAACGACGGTATTCAGACTTGGATCAGTGAAGTTGCCTGGCGCGACTTTTATAAGCATGTTCTGGTTCACTGGCCATATGTCTGGTAAGTAAACCTCGTCAGATACTAGTTCTGCCACTGACAGGAGCAGCATGAACAAGCCTTTCAAACCGGAATACTCAAACATTTCTTGGTCATACGACAATGACCATTTCGCCGCATGGTGCGAGGGCCGGACAGGCTTCCCAATCGTTGATGCAGCCATGCGACAGCTGAATACCATGGGCTACATGCACAACCGGTGCCGCATGATTGTCGCTTCGTTTCTGGCAAAGGATCTTTTGTTGGATTGGTAAGTTACTCATCCTACATTGTGCCCCCTTCTTGTGCTGCCCTGTTAACTTGTAACCAGGCGAAAGGGCGAAAGATACTTTATGGAGCATCTTGTCGATGGCGATTTTGCCTCGAATAATGGCGGATGGGGTTTCAGTGCCAGTGTTGGTGTCGATCCTCAACCGTACTTCCGCATCTTTAATCCCTTGTTACAGAGTGAGAAGTTCGACCCTGAGGGTGATTACATCCGCAAGTGGGTTCCCGAGTTGAAGGACGTTGAGGGTAAAGCGATCCATGAACCCTACAGTCGAGGTGCTGGACCCAAAGCCAAGAAGAATGGTTATCCTCAACCTATTGTCACACACAAGGACTGCCGGGAACGAGCACTTGCTGTTTATAAAGAGGGACTCGCAGTCGACGAGTGAGGAGTGTCAGGCAGGTAACAGGAGAATTGTCCTCAATGCTCAGGCTACCACAATAAAGTAGCCTGAATGCTAGTCTAAGCTAGCATAAAGTGACCGAATCATTTTGTTCCTTATACGTTTGGGGATACCCTGAGGAGTGTTTATCTGGATCATTAGTGTGGGTAGATGACATAAGAGTCTTATGCTGACGCTCTGCCATCTTGGTTCACATTGTCTAAGCTTCCTGGGGACGCGAAGAAGACTAATTGCCGTGGCTTGTATCGGAAGAAAGAAAGCTAAACTGAGGTAGCTGAGACATAATCGAAATTGAGCACCCCGCCATTCGAAGTACCATACATCGTTATCAGAATGACCAAAACTTGACATTGGCTGGGGATCGTGGGCGTTGGACTGGCGTCTACGTTGTGACCGTATGGATGGCTTCAGGATTATATCAAATCAAAAACAGCTGCACATGCTTAAGATAGTCACATAATTGAAAATTCATGTTAGACCCGTATCTGTACCATAGCAAACGACTTGAGCGCTACGGCTTTTTCAGAGCCTAGTTAATCTGCGGCATGGAGACCATCAGAGTAGCCCCAGAATCCTCGGAGTAAGGTTGACTTGTGAAGTCTGTCCGAGGAGACTTCGCCAGCCGTATCGGGTGCATTATAACCAGTTCATCACATCTTCAAACACGGATTCGGGATATCGTAATGTTGTCTCAAAATCGAGCCGAACGCCTCGAAGTGGATTTGCTAGATGCAGCCAACCCTAGTTTCTTTCACCCATTGCCTTCGTGCCCGAACCCAAAACCCTGTGGTTCATTCGTATCAGAATTCCTTTTGTCGAGGATTCTCAGAACCAGATGTCGATCAACTTTTTCCCAACAATTTGATTGATTTATCGCTGTCCGCTCCAGACGTTCTTGAGGAGGCCGTCACGCTGGGCCAGTCGGTTGAAGGAGTCGTCGCTCTCGCCCATAGCTCGGATGAAGCCGCAGAGGGCGTAGACGTGGTTCTCGCCCTGGATGGCACGGCCGTTCTCGTCAACCTTGGCGACGGAGATCTGGACAGAGCCGTGATCCTTGGCCTTGATGATGCGGTTGGTGGCGCTGCACTTGCGGGGGACGTAACTGGTGATGCTGCATCAGTATCATGATTCTCCCATCGCGCAACCTATTCCAATGTTCCAAAGTGATGTCTTACAGGTCCACAATCTCGCCGCGGTCGTTCTCCATTTTGGCTGGTTTGAGGGGGGGTGGTTTTGGGGTTTTGAGTGGTTGTGTCGGCGGGAGGTGAAGTCGAGTCGTCGCAAAGTGGGAGGAAGAGCAATTTCAATTTTGGTGCTTTTGGCAACCAGTCTGTGGTGTGGGTCATAATTTCCTGCCCTACTGCGTTGGTCGCTCTTTCTCGGTGGAGAAGGTCACGCTGAAAATCACGTGCATAGCTCTCATGTGACAGCGCGTAAAGTGTTCGCGAAGGCAAGCGTTCAATTCCTAGCGTGGGTCTTTTTTGGCGACCCCTTGCTTGCCTCAAGGCGAACCATCTCATGACCCCAAGACTTTAAATAAGGCAAAATAATACGTTTTCATATTATGACCCCGCCGTTGCTCAATTTCAACGCCTTTTCAACCTCGACATCATTCTGTTACGAATAAAGGGCCTGAGATGCGCTCTGCGCTCTCGGTCCATAATCTTGAGCGCTATGGCATCCCCTGATCCCTCGAGGTTATCGCCACTCAGCGATAGAAACCGCCAACGACTTCATGTGAATTCTTCTCCTGACCTTCCACCGCTACAGGACGTTCTAGCAGCAAGAGGTTCAAGTCAGCATCAGACTCGCAGTCAGACATCTGGTTTCATTTCTGCACGCAATCTGTATTCAGAATCGACAACAAAAGCCAATGCGATGCCCTTGATCGAATCACCTCTCACTGCTGTCAACTCAAATATCCATGCAGGCCCGGCGGATGAACCTCCTGTCGACGGGGGGTTCATAGCGGGGGACCCTACTCCTTTCAAACAACCCGAAGATGATATTGTAGTAGTGAAAATCACTGGAAAGGGGACCAGGAAGCCTCGACAACCGAAAGTATCAAAGCCAGCTGCTCCGAAACGAGCCAAACCCAAAGCATCAGCTAAGGCTGGGTCTTCAAAAGACAATGATGACGGAAAGGATGCCGATGATACAAAAGTGAAGTCCAAGGCAACAAAGGCAAAGAAGAAGACTGGTACTATGAGTAACCATTTCCCACCAGCAAAGGAACCTGACGTCCCCGAGAAACTTGATCAGATCGATGTGAATGAACCCCTTCATCTGGAACAAGCGCCTGCACGGAGATTGGATTGGACTCCTCCCGCTCAGAAGACCGTCGTCAATGTTGACTCAGATTCATCCGCATTCAAGACGCTGGGCTCGTCTGAGGCAGGCCAACCACTTCCTGTTTTCAAGAACCTTGTTGGGAATTTTGCTCGTGTAGAAGACCCGTCGGGATCAGCATCTCACTCTGCCCCTCCTTCGGACGAAGATTCGAGCTTTCTCAAGAAACGAAAACGTATTGAACTGTTAGCGACAAAAGGTGCAGACTCTTCGGTGGCAGAGCCCGAGAAGTCGCCCACGAAAAAGCCACCAAAGAAGAAGAAGCCAAGAACCATCACAGAACTTGCTACTGCTGCGTACAGGGTGCCTAGTCAGCCTGACCCTGAACCCAGCGCTTCTATACTGGATCACTTCTCGACTGCAAAGAATGACACTGGATCTGCAGCTGATGCGCAACCAGACAATGCCAAAGGCAAAGCAAAACCGCGACGAAAAACCACCAAGGCCACCAAGAAGAAGGTGCCCCCTAAACCGATTCTGCTATCGCCAAGCGCTGCCTTGGCACAAGTTGCCAATCAAGATTTTCTTTTTGGGACTTCCAGTCAGCTAGCAAGGGAAGAATCCCCTACAGTCTTGAGAGATCTTCAAGCTGCTTTGAGACAGTCAAACCAAAATGATGACATAGACTTTGCTATGCCTATCCATAGCGATGGCGTCGAACCACAGCAGCAACGAACCAACCTTTGGAACGCCGCCGCTCGGGATGCTGAAGGAGACCTATTCGATGTGGAGGTCATAAACTTGATAGAGGATACAACACTACTACAAGAGGACGGCGCTGGTGCAAATCCTTTTGGTTACAATATGGGCGCTGACCAGAGTATTATTACGATTGAAGAAAGTCGCGTTCTCAGTGACCCTGATCACAGTGTTGAGCTACCGGAAACCGCAGCATTGCCTGGTAAAAGGGCTATGTCTGCCTCTGAGGGCGATTCACCCTACTTTTCTGATAGTGACCTTTCGGTCAGCACGAATATCGGCCCATCAGTGCCTGGACAGGACAAGGTTACCGACGAGAATATGGCTGAAGAGGCCGAAAAGCTGCCCGAGCTTCCACAGCAGCCACCACGACCTAATTACGAGGGCTTCACAGACCTCCGCCTTGCAAGGGAAATCAAGAAATTCGGGTTCAAGCCTATCAAGCGAAGAAGCGCGATGATTTCCTTGCTTGATCAATGTTGGCAGAGCAAGGCTCGTATGGGACAGGCAAGCTTTCATACCACAGCTCATACCCCAGCTAAGTCACCTCCCGCCAAGTCCAAGACCCCCAAGACTGCCAAACCAAAGACCTCCCCGAAAACCACACGCAGTCCCAAAAAAGGTACAAAATCAACACAAAGGAAAAGCCCCAGTGCCTCGGAGCCTCAAGAGCCACCCCCTTCTGCACAACCCCCCACCACTCCTGAGCGACGTACTGGCCAGTCACGCAAAGACAGCTTCGATTCTTTGTCAGGTACTGGTTCTCCCTCCAAACGAGGCCCTGGCCGGCCACGAAAGGATAGCCTGGACTCTTTGCCAGGAACTCCTTCTCCCCTCAAGCGCAAATCAGCCTCGCCATCAAAGCGAAGCACCTCACCTCGCCGTGGCAAAGCTTCACAAAAATCCGTTATAGAAATACCTGACTCTGAAGATGATGCTAGCAATTTTGCATCTTCTCCGCAGACCAATCTTGAACCGACATTCTCTTCCGAGGCTCCATTTGATATGTCTCTCGCAACCAGTCAAGACATAGAGTCGGACGACCTCACGGCGACACCTACCGATGCGGAAGCCGCTCTGTTTGAGTATATCACCAATGCTGTCAAGTCAGCCCCACGAACTACGAACCCACAAGAACCATCATGGAACGAAAAGATTCTTCTCTACGAACCCCTCGTGCTGGAAGATCTTGCAATGTGGCTCAATACAGGCGAACTCAGTCGTGTCGGTTTTGACGGAGAGGTAAATCCTGCCGATGTCAAGAAATGGTGCGAGTCCAAAAGCGTGTGTTGTGTGGCGCGAGTAAGCCTCCGCGGCAAGGAGCGAAAGCGGTTTTGATACCATCAGATGGCTACCACGGCGTTCTTCTATGGCACTTATCCTATTGGTATTGCTATCTACATTCACATGGCGTTCGATACCCTGCCATAGCTTTGGCGAGTCTGGCGGAAACTTGGATGAGTCAACTCACTGTGCATATAGATAAAGACGAGCTTCATGTTTATACGAAGATAATAATGAATACAGTCATAAACGAAAGAACCTCTCTGAGGCGTCATCCCATATACACATTCTGGTTCCTTCAAGTTCAAGTGCGCCGGCGCGGGTATCAATGCGTATCCTCCATTGCGATCTAGTCCTTCTTCTCAGACTTTTTGTTTGTTTGCCCCTGTTCTGCCCAAACGTCGGGCAGATTCTTTTCTTTCATCCACTTTTCGATGCTGCTGGTGCTGCTGCTTCTGTTAGTTGTGAAACAAAACGACCTGGGAGATCTCACGGAGTCTGGTCAGGCATGCTGTGTCAGGAGCGATTGATTATTTTAATGGTTATGGTACACTTTGCTGGATGCTGACCGTGTTTGAGTGGTTGTGGAAGAATTGTGAGAAAGACTTGGTTGATGAGAAAAGCTCCCAGGATATCGAACGACAGAGACGGCAATTTATATCCCAAGGTTGTGGCCCTCAACACCAGAATATCTCCGCTCGCTACAACACAACAAGAAGACCCGACCTCGACATTTGATCACGAGCTATACCGCCAGACACCAATGATATCACTACACATCTTTTTGCGGCTCTGCTCTTGCCCTTTTTCTCCACTGGAGGAATTCAAGCTACACCATCAAGGAAAGAAGATGTTGCGTTTCTTGTCTACTGCCGCGAGGTGGGTGTAGCTCTCTCATCGGTCTACCCGCGATGCATCTGACGGTGCAGATGATGCGCCAATGATGACCCGCGAGCCTTGCTTGCGCCGCTGTAAAGCCAATCTGGGGCACATGAGATACATAAGATGGCTGCGTTGTCGGCGCATAGCAGCTGGGGTCCCTTATCGGAGGAAGGGATGCGGTTGGTACATCTGCGTCCTTACTGCTAACTTGGGTAATGGTTGCAGACATCTTGGAAAGATTGACTGTCCATGTCTAGCAGATCATGACAGCTCATCAAGCATCTTGAGTACTGCAGCTAACTTCCCTGGCTTCTGGGGTCTCTCGTGGGGCACAATGGACCGGTGAAACCTCGTTCACGGATCTATCCTTTCAATTCCGTTCGCTGGATCTGGTTTCATTCTCTCAATCTGTGGGGGAGCCACATTGAACCCAGAGAACTTACTTGCGTCTTGCTGTCTTTATCGATGGTCATGCTTCCTATTCAACACAAGCTTCGGCGTTTGAACCCCGCCAGCGGCCCGGCTAGCCTTGGGAACCCTTTACATACATCCATGACATGCATAAAACGCACCACACTAATAACCGACCCTCATTTAAGCCAACGAATGAGCTGGGATTATTTACTTGGCAATGCTACAGTCCGGTATCCCAAACTGGCATTCTGTATACGCGACCTTGATCACGTCTACTGGCCGTGGCAATAATGAGGCTCTGCTTCTAATCCCTTCCGAATTGGCGCCCACAACTTCACCGAAAGCAGTATCTCAGACCGTTATTTACTATACATGCTCGCCATAAGACTCTTACTTGTCGGTCCCTTACTGGTGGGATGTTTGATTCAAGTAGGGCAGCTGAGCAATGATCCCATACTGCATTGGATCCCCGCGCCACGCCATTGAGCGAGGATCGAGACTGCAGAAGCGAAAGTGGCAGAAATATTGAAGCTCATGTTAGGTGGGAATGCTGGCAGATATCACGCAGAGGGTTGCGTCGGTGCGTTAGCTCTTGGAGCTAAAGCGACCAGATTGTGACCATGATCCGAGCCAATATTACAGTGCCAACAAAGAAATCATCGGGAAAAGGAGCCACATACCTGTTGCTGTAGATTCACCGGCTCCGATGCGGCTGCTTGGGCTGGGTATATCCGGCCTGATTCGTGTTTCCGCTCCGGTATTAGTGGGGCCGTACCGTTAGATGATATCGGGGTCTGATAATCCCAGATCGATCAGTTCAACAGTCCATAGGCATGCTGGCATTCAGAGACATCTGAGCAAGCAATGGATTGTTTCATGCAGATGAGGGCCATTCTAGCTGAGTTGTATGCCACCATCGAGTGGTCAGCTGCCAGCGAGGACACAATCTCTAATCAAGAGAGATAAGGAACTCCAGAGATACATCGCAGTTATCACCAACCAAACGAGTTTCGATGTGTTCAATTCCGCTGTCAAGGAGAAAGCCGCATATTCACGGCATTGAAGGCTGCCAATCGCATCCTTCAATTGGCGTTGCATCTCGTCTAACTTAGCGGGATGTGTCAAGTGATACCAATTATCTGGGTTGCCTTAAACCTTCAATCCCACTATCATAACGTGCGGAAGTCGATCTCACTTCTTGGGGAGCCGATCAATGCAAGGCAATTGACTTGTGATATGTCACAAACCCCCATCCTCCGTAAGGCTTTCATATCAAGCACGATCTAATGGAACGAAATGCCGTTCCCGTTTACAATCACGAGGCCAAGTGCCGTGTGGGCTGTGATATTGATAAGTTTGGTCCGTTATATCATGGGAGCCTAGATGAGCCTAGACATTCAGGGTTTAAACGGACCGCGATCAGACGTCATTGTCTAGACTCCGCTTGCATGTGAAGATCAGTGACATTGCTAACTTCTATGCTTACCTATCTGCGTTAACCCGCACTAATATGCAGACCAAATTGCTTAAGAGCTTGAAGGGAAGGTCTAAAGTGTTGACCTTCCATAAAACAACGGCCATCCATGTCTGTAATTTGAGCTCGGTGTTATTATCGGTCTCTGTTTTGATTATTGGTTGATATGGACCAATAGTGAGATCATTAATTCTGCACTCTTCACAGATGTTATGACAACCTCATAGAACCCCTCTCCGGATGAATACAGGTCGGCAGCAGAGGCAATGGCAACTGATATAGGAAGCGGAAGCTTCGGGAGTCCGACACCGACGATGATATCACGACTATTTTATACAGTCATCCCGGAATTAACCATAAGTTTATAGTTTTTAGTTATCGATATCATTGAAGAATTGTTATTCGTACGAATTACTGTACCGTAGCACAAGTTCTACACTGCAGCACGGGCATTTTTCAGACCAGAACGTGATTCTTTGATGACGACAACAATCGATTCTGGTCTCTGGTGCTAATACCGAACACGGAGTTAGTGCTGACTTTGGCCGATATGAATGAATAATCATAAAAATGAAGCCATCAAATAGGAACCCCAGCCTCTGCCAGGTTCTGCAGGCCCTGAGACAGATTTGACCGTTAGCGTCACTTTACAGGTATTCCGCCCTATGGCCCTACGATAGACGACAAAAAAGTCCCCGGTATTTTAGTGACCCTACCTACTGTACAGAGTACTACCACGATATTTGTCTGTCACTGTCTGTCAGCTCGGGTCGTTTATTGACTGGCGCTGGTGCCAAGGCAGGGCAGGCACCCCGGGGATCGTCAATACGACCTACGTTACAGTTACAACCTAGACTACACTAACAACTCCCCACCAACTAACTCCATTCTCCCAATCATTCTGGCTGTCAAGCTACGCATTCGTCGACTCCTCAGGTACCCAGACAGTGGCAGACCCAGACCCAGGACCCAGACACAGACCCAGAGTCCAGTCTTTCCTCTCCTCCAGCCAACGTCTTATGTTTCACAGCTACAGCCTTCTCAGCCTCTTCTGGCTTCGCGACAGCCAGTCCTGACAGTCGAGGTTTCGCCTGCGTTACCGCACCTGGTCGTTGATGGCCTCGCCACGCCCGCATTCTCTTCATTCCAGAGCAATCTAGCCCACCGAGTCCGCAAAAGAATTCCTCTGTCCATTCTGGTCTACTGTCTGACCGACCCCACGCATTGCATTCTTGCAGCCGTAACTCAAATCATCGTCATTATCGCGCGCCAAAACGTTCGGTCAACGTAACACAACAATGTCCAACTATATGGATGGTCTATCCCTCGGGTTCGGCTTCAATAACGGAGTCATGTCTGAGGGGCTTGACTCTGCGCAACAGTCCACAACGTCGCCTGCATCCAACACCAACGCCCAACAAGATGTTTCCTCCTTCCACGTCCAACCGAATTCTTTCCAAGGCAACGTTACTGTCTATCAGACGACAGGGCCCGAAGCCCACACGAGCCCGATCCAGCAACCCGGAAGCAATACCCCCGCCCTGAACCCGCGATCATGCGTAACCTGTCGCCGTCGGAAAGTTCGTTGCGACAAGCAGATGCCGTGCTCCAACTGTCGTCGAGCACAAATTCCATGCGTCTTTCCCGCCCCCGGGAGAGCACCGCGGCAGCCGCGCCGGAAGGATCCCAATGCGCCACCTAAAAACTCAAGCCAGCGTGAGATAGAGTTGATGAAGAGATTGAGAAAGTTGGAGGGCATCGTAGAAGAATTGAGCGGACAGATCGAGGTCGAGTCAGGGGGCAAAGGACAATCCTCAGCCAGCTCACCCGAAGTACATTCAGCTCAAAATTCCTTTGAGACATCAGGACCTAATACTCAACGACACTTGTCAAATGCATCCTCTCAGCAAGGCAATGCGACAATGACTGGTGGAAGCCCGCGGGGAAGCGACGCTACAAGCGACCAGAGCGAGAGCACGCGCAAGGGTATGCATAAGAAGTTTGGCCGATTGGTCCTGAACGACAACGATACCAGTGGAAGTCGAAAATATGTCAGCCATGGTCTATGGGCAAAACTTAATGATGAGGTTGGTTTATTGGATATGTAAAAGATTGTGGCTGACTTGTAAACCAGCTTGACTCTATAAGAGAAGAGACGCAACGGCTCACTGATGAAGACTTTGACGATTCCGACATAGAAGAAACCCCTGATAGTTCACCTGCAGTTGCGGTATCGGCGAACCACAACGCATTCATCTTTGGCTATCGCTCCACAGAGGTGGATTTGGACAAGTACTGGCCTGTCCCTTCAGTCATCCCATTTCTGTGGTCTGTATACCAGGAGAATGTGGAGCCATTGCTCAAAGTGCTGCATATCCCGACCATGGAGCCCGTTTTCCGAGATGCTAGAAGGGACCATAAGCAGCTTTCTCCTGGTAACGAAGCCCTGGTCTGGGCGATATACTATGCTGCAATCACGTCATTAGATCCTGACGAGGCATGTCAAATCCTGTGTGTATGATGACAAGAAATACTGACTTTTTGAACTCAGGTTCGTGCCAACCTCGGTGTCACCAAAGAGGATATCCTTGTGCAATACCGTTTCGCGGTCGAGCAGGCTCTCGCTAAGGCCAACTTCCTCAACTCACTGGACACTCCGATCATGCAAGCTTTGCTCATCTTCCTTCTTGTAGTTAAGGGCCACGACGGAAGCCGCTTCTGTTGGTCTTTGACCGGCCTGATAGCTCATCTCGCTCAGGGTATGGGACTACACCGGGATGGGTCACATTTTGGTCTGAGTCCCTTTGAAACAGAGATGCGAAGACGTCTCTGGTGGTCACTACTCTTATTAGATCTCCGATCCGCGGATGAGTTGGGTACTGATCTCATTATTCAAGACTTCAACTTTGATACACAAATGCCAAGCAACATCAACGATGCCGACATTAAACCCGATTCGACAGAAGCTCCTGAGCCCAGAGAAGGCCACTCTGATTGCGCGGTGGCGATTGTTCGGTTTGAGATTGCAGGTTTTGGCAGACGTCTTGTTCGCCTATCATCCGCATCAATGTCTTTCTGTCCCAAGGGCATGCCTTTCGAGAACACTACTCTTGCTGAAAGAGAACGCATGCTCATTGACGTCTATCGGAAGGTTGAGCATAAATTCCTGAAGCATGTCACAATTGATACCGATCCATTGTATTGGATGGCTGCCTCGATCGCTCGTATCATCATGGCCAAGATGACTTTGGTCATATACCAGCCGGTCCTCTTCCCAGGCTCCGATGGCGAAGGTGCACTGTCAGATGAAGCGAGGGAGCGCGCCTACATGGCGGCAATCGAGATTGCCGAGTACAATCACATCTTGAACAACGATACAAGATGTAAGCAGTTTAGATGGCTGTTCAAAACCTATACCAACTGGTCTGCCATGGCCTACTTCCTGATAGCCAGTTGTCGCCGGCCATGGACCCCTCTTGTGGAGCGTGGTTGGGAAGCGATCAATTGCTACGAGGATCATCCAGCCCAGCTCTGGAGATCTGGCGACAATACATCTGTCGTGATGCCTATAAGGAAACTTTATATGAGGGCGCAAAGACATCGTGCAACAGAAATTGTTCGACTTCGCAGCAACCCTGAAGAAGCCCGTCGTTTAGAATTCGAGGAAAGGACAAACCCACGGTACCAAGTTCGATTCGGACAGGAGACTGATTTGACCGTCAACAAAATGGACGAGGTCAGAGAGAAATGGAGAAACCTGGTACGCTCTGATGGAAGCAACGTCCCGATCTCTACACCGGCCGAACTCAGCCCTGTAGCACTACCAGACATGCTGCAACCACAACCACAAATTCCATCTCGCCCGAGGACCCCATCAGTGAACGATATTCCAGCAAGCTTTGATCTTTCCGACACGACGATGAACTTTATGAACGACATGATGGCACAAGGCACCAACTTCAACATGACGGGCTTCTGGCCACTAAACGATGTCGGCGCAGCCCAAATGAAAGCCATGAATACCGAAGCGACGCCTATGACTACAGCTGCCCAAATACCACAGACACAAGCATTAGACATGGGTCAACAATTCAACCCCCAAACTATGCAACTACCTAAAGACGAGAACCAAGCGCCTTATCTCTGGACGGGTGGTTACCCGACCATGAACTCGAATTTTGATCAGACTACAGCAGCAGGTATGGATGACATAGACATGCTGGGGGAGGACTTTAATTGGCACCACTGGAGCCAAAATGTTCGTGGTATGTAGATAGATGATCCACCACTAAAAAAGAGATGGTTGGTTAACCAAGACTTTTTGTTAGTTTGGAGAACTATAAATGGAGTGTATTGGGGGTGAAGAAGCCTGTATGAATTGATACCCGTTGGATTATGATGTGAGCCGATGAATCTAGACAATCTTCTATGAATGTTATGTTATGTACTTGTATCTAGTGAGCCTTGGCGTTAAAGACTACACACTTATAAACTGTGTATCTCAATATTCATTTCACCCTGTCTGATCATCAAGGCACCGTCCTGTCTATATCTACGTTATAGTTTCTCTTCTTGAGCTTTACTCTGTCTCTCCTCTTCCAGCACATCCTCTCGCTTCCTAACTTCAACATTCGTCGGTCCACCTTTACCGAAATTGACAAGAACCACTCGTTCCCAATCACCCCCTCTATCCGAGTCTCTAAGCTCCGGTCCTGGCTTATCCAGACCCAGCACAATCCTCTTATCATGTTTCCTTATGAACAAATTATGCGGGCTCATGACTTTATCGCTCCAGGGAATCATGGCTGTTTTGTGCTCCTGGCCTTTCTTCGTCTCTGCTGTGGGTACCCGCTCCAGGAAAGATAGTAGCTTCTCTCGTTGTTCTGTAACTTGCTGCGGTTCTGCCTTTTCTGAAAGTATCTTGGACACTAATGTTAGGAGAAAGTGCTGTGGTGGGAAGAGAATGATGCTGTTGGTGGAGGCGCGGGAGAGGAAGGATTGTGCTGGTGCGAAGAGCGCGGCTGTATGTTCGACGCCATTGTCCGGTGTTGGGATGAGCATCTCGGATGGCATATCATCCCGTGACTGTGGGAGCATGTATAGATACATCTGTGTTGTGAAGCGCTTGTTGTTGGCAGCTGGCGTTACCCAACGTGTAAAAGGAATGAGGCCATCTAGACGTTTCGTCAGTAACACTTCGCTGTATAGCAAGACGGTTCATCTTACCCAAGTCTGGTTCAGCGCCTACTGACTTTAGCCAATCCAAGAATTTGACTTGATTTCCATGGATCATCTTCCTCGCAGCATCTCTATCCTTCACGTCCAGATTTATGAGCTCGCTGTCCTTCCTGGCTAACAAGATACCTGTCTCTTCAAACGTCTCTCTGATCGCGCCAACTCTGTATGCCAGTCCATCCTGATGCCTCTCTGGCGAGTTTTCCTCTGGAATTTCCCCATCGTGATAAGGATCTAAGTTCCCACCAGGAAAGACATGCGCAGAAGCAAACGAAGTAGACGTCTTGACGCGATGAAGCAGCAGAACCTCATTAGACGGTGAAACAAGCAGTACCGATGAACTAGGCCGCGGTACTGGAGGCGGAGGTTTATTTGCCGACGTTGACTCTTCTCGGAAATACATAACGGGCAGATATGGCTTGGGAATGAAATTACATCTATGAAGAGGTGAGCGCCTGAAGGCACGGAATAACAGAGACATTGAGGGCCGGGTATAAAGATGGCTGTCTATGACATGGCCAATTAATGCGGAGTAAGGCTTGAGCTGAGATGGGCATGTGAGGTGTTGGGAACGGGGAGCCGAGGCCCGTTTCACGATGCGGTGGGGTGAAGATCGGAGCCGAAATATCGGACGGCTATGCAGGTTCCGCCGGGTATGACATAGACCTGTACTACATGAAGAGCCGTTTCTCCTGAAGACCAGAAGCAAGTGTTGTAGTTTTTGTGATTCAATTTTAGAATGCAAGCACACATTTAAGTGTTATTTTACGTGGCTCCTGGTTCAGGGACCGGGTATTGATTATTTGTTTAGGGTAGACTCTGGACAACTCCAGGCACTTAGACGCACAACTGTTCCAATTGAAGCCCACAACTTCAGCAACGAACCTCTACACCTTTCTTTACGGTGAGCAGGCAGTAAAAAGAGTAAAGGGATATTCCCTCTTGGCCTCATGATGACCTAGTACAGCACCTACCTAGGTACAAACAGAACAACAGACAAAGAAAGACTTTGGAACAAAGAACAAAAAAAGATAGCACTTCTCAATCATGATATAGTATAGGAACAGCCCGATGCGGGGGTCGAACCCGCAACCTTGAGATCGCGTACTCGTAAGAGTCTCACGCTCTACCGATTGAGCTAACCGGGCGTGCTTTGCCGGGTGATCAAGCCCATTTTTGTTGAACAGCGAGTTGGAAATCGAGAATATGTAGTAAAAATCCTCTTGGAATGTGGTAGAACCTGGTTTTGGTGGGCTTGGTTGGGTGGCCTGGTTGTGTGGTTCGCTGGGGCTTGCTTGGACGGTGAGGGTTCCACCGGGAATAGCGTCGGAGGTTCAATCAGTGTGAGTTTTGGCAGGTCGACAGCATAGCAGTCAGTTGAGCATCAAGCAGTGTGAAATCTCTTCGTTTAGATAACCATTGCTGTGAGATGAATACATCTTATTAAATATCTATCAATAATTTGGAACACACTTTGAGAATCTTGCCTCTTTTTTGTTCTTCATTACCTATTCTCAGTGTAATTCAAGGTGAGCCCTGATTGGCTCTTCGCGCTAGACCCTCATTCTGACTTTTGCGGCAGGAGCAGGAGTCACGTGCATCGGATCCCACCTTCCTCGTCTAGGGTTTCTCCCCACGAAAATCAAAATAATTTCGAAAGACTGTTTGATCTTGATCCTCGAGCCCGGCACGACACGACATCTTCACGAAGTAACGCCGCACTAACCCTTCAGACACAATGGCCAAGATCTCGTAAGTCCTCTCCTCTGCGGATTGATAATAGATCTCGTTCTCTCGTTTTCCGCTCTGGATATCTCTTCTCGTCTCTGCCAACTTTTGATCGGTCATCATGCGCAAAAAAGAGCTGGAATAAATGAGGTGGTGGTTTGGCGGGGAACGTCGAGACGAATTTTGTGTCGATGCACACAACGAACAACGACTACAGCTTCGAGGATACGGCATCGCTGTCTCGACTGATGACGACGGTATTCAAGGCTTCATGTCTTGAATTTTTCACATTCGATTTCGAAGCCAGCAAGCTTGGCACACATCCGCCCGCCGAACATCTTCGTCCACCCGACAAATTTTGGCAGAGAAAAAATTCAACATCAAGCGAAAACGAGAGCGCGAGATCAAGATCAAGATCTCAAAGACAACAGAAATACTGACATGCTTTCCACAGGCGTGGTGCCCCTGGTGGCAAGCTCAAGATGACCCTGGGTCTCCCTGTGTACGAATTCTCCCACCCATCACTCATCCGATCCAGCAAACTGACTCCCTCTCCAGCGGTGCCGTCATGAACTGCGCCGACAACTCCGGTGCCCGAAACCTCTACATCATCGCCGTCAAGGGTATTGGTGCTCGCCTGAACCGATTGCCCGCTGGTGGTGTCGGTGACATGGTCATGGCCACCGTCAAGAAGGGAAAGCCTGAGCTCCGAAAGAAGGTCCACCCCGCCGTTATCGTCCGACAGTCCAAGCCCTGGAAGCGATTCGACGGTGTCTTCCTGTACTTCGAGGACAACGCCGGTGTTGTACGTTATGGTCCACATGTGAAAAATTGGCTGATGGATGACTAACATGTGTTACAGATCGTCAACCCCAAGGGTGAGATGAAGGGCTCCGCCATTACCGGCCCCGTCGGTAAGGAGGCTGCTGAGTTGTGGCCCGTAAGTCATCTCCCAACTACAGTATTTTGACAGTCACTAATACATTTCCCAGCGTATTGCCTCCAACTCCGGTGTCGTCATGTAAGGTGCTTGCTTGCGAAAGGAAATCAATCAAGGAAAGATAAAAGGGCGTGCGGTGCGTGGTGGTTGGGTTTCTGTCCCGAATGCGATCAGATAGAGCGCGGTAAAGAAACATTATCCCCTCCTTCCCCGAGACTCCTATTCCCTTTTTTCATCTGCCCTGGGTCAAAGGGAAGGGTTTAAAAACAGGGGAATGTTCTTTTTATCTACTACTTTTAAAGTCGCTGGATTTGGCACAAGGCTCTTTGCATTTCGGTTGCGGCGTGTAAGGATGATTCACATACCAGGCATTCACATCAAGGACAAAACAAAAGTCACTTCAAAACGATTCTCCCAAGGCGTTGTGTGATGTTTTTCGGTTTAAATATGTGCAACTATCCCCGCCGTTGACCTTGTGACTGTGATGTCAGTGAATTTGTTCGTATGACTGCCAAGTACTCCGGTGGGTGCATGCATCTTACTTTGTAAGTGTTTGCGTCTGCATCCACACCTGATACGCTAGAGCAGAGTGTTCGGAGTCCATACCGTTAGGTTCAATTGCATCTACCCTGTGGTAAGGGTCTGCTTAATACTCTACTCTGATGTCGTCTTCCGATGTCAAACACGTTACCGGTATTCCTGTACAGAAGCGACGATTGCCAGTGTATTTCACTACTGCGGGTGTTTACGGTGGTATTTTTAATGTCAAGAAGATAGCCGTTTGTATGCCTGCTTGCATTGGTACTCATCTTTGTTATCCTCTGTTCTGAGTAAATCTGCTTGGTGTTCGTAGCAGCATGATCCATCTTAGCTCAAACTCACCAATACAATCAAGGTTCACGTATGCTGTACCCATCACAACAAGCACATGCAATTGGTTCTTTGTCCTTTGTCACTACCAATGCGGCATAACAAACTCTTACGATTTCGTAGCACAAAAATTCGCAGAGTATTAAACACAAAGACGCATTGATATGTATAACGTGAACATTAAGTCTTCTTTTAGGTACGCTTGCTACCCCCATTTTCTTTTCCACGCTTAGCCTCCCAAGTTTGAGGCATTCGCCGCTATATGATGCCGAACGATTATGCAAAGCCTCCCCTGATGCATATATATGTGGTGAACAACATTAAGAAATAAGCAGATAAAACAAATCGAGAAACCGCACAACGAAAAAGGAGTTTTTTGTTCGCATCTAGTGTACAAGAGAAACAGCGTAACGGAGAAGCAGAATCCAAAATAAAACCTCTCTTGATATTCGTAGTATACAGAGCGGCTGTATGTACTGAGTAAGAGACCGCGCTTGTCTCTTGGGGTTTCGTGAGGGTGATATCAAGTCAGTGGGTTGAGGGTCGCCGACTTGATACGTGAGTTTTTGTTGATTGTTTTTTCGTTTTTTGTAAACATGGCCACACCGTCATCAGCAGTGAACGTCAAGTTCTAATAGTGATATCCCATCCCGGGCATCCCGTGGCCGTGGCCATGGTTGGGATGTTGACCGTGGCCATGCATGAAAGGAGGTGGTGGGTTTCCTGGCTGATGCGGCGGTGGTGGCGGCGGGTGAGGAGGCATATGCTGGGGATGATGCATCTGCTGCATGTGAGCTGGGTGGGGAGGAGGGGGAGGAGGGTGCTGATGATGGTGCTGGGGGTGTTGGTGATGAACCGGATATTGATGAGGATGGTGTTGATGTTGATGAGGGTGCATAGGAGGTGGTTGCTGATGCATCATGTGTGGCGGAGGTGGCGGCTGCTGCTGTAGTGGCATCTGAGGCTGCTCTGGTGCCATCTGCATCTTGAGGGTAGAGTCTCTCTTCATGGGAGTCTTGCCCTTGGGCTTAGGAGCGACGACACCCGTTCTTTGCTCGGCTGCCGCTTGGGCAGCCTTCTTAGCCGCCAAGGTAGCCTTGCGCTTCTCAACAGCTCCAGCCATATTGCCGTTGGCCCAGCGGTCTGCATTGTGTTAGTTTGTGCAAAGAGTCAAGTAACAGGTTCAATAGCTTACTCTTCATGGAGGCAGACATCTTCTCGGACTTGGTCATCGACTTGTAGTCCTTGGGGGTATCATCGTTGTCATCGACCGGACCAGGGGTAGGGGTGGGGGTAGCTGGGGCAGGTGGAGGAGGAGGAGGAGGTGCCGGCGTTGCTTGCGGCGTGCCTCCATTCTTGGTATCCTGACCAGACCTGACAACCTTGATCTTCTGGATCTTGCGGCTGCTGATGGGCTGAGCCAATTCGGTTGATGGAACAGGTGTTGATGCAGTCGATGGAATCTCGGCAACAGTGGTACCGCCGCTTGTTCGTTTGCCTCTCTTCTTTGGTGGTGCTTGACCTGACTCTTCAGTCTCGTCAGGATCATCTCGGAAACGCTTCTGTCGTTTAGGTCGGAAGGAATAGGACGACTCCACAGTCTGAGAAGATTCTTCAGAGCAGGCAGTAGTCGGGCGCGAATCACCATTGTCGACGATCTCCATCTCGGGCGTGGCCTCGAAGTAACCACTGGGAAGTTTGAGGGTAACGAGATGTCGTCGGACTGTTGGTTTCTCCTCCTTGACTTTCTCGTTCTCTTCTGGCTCCTCCATAACCTCTTCTTCCTCTTCTTGGGGTTCTTCATCGACAAACTCGTTGGGATCTGCCTCCTCATATTTGACAGCCGGTCTGGCGCGGCCCCGGCGAGTGGGCTTTTGAGGCGATTCTTGAATTGCTTCCTCGGCATCTGGGGTTGGCACAGCCTCCTCCTCTTGTACAACGTTCTTGCTACGAGTGCCACGCTTGCGTCTGGTCTTAGGACCTTCACCATCCGAGACAACCTCGCTGGTGAAGCTGACTGCAAGATTGGTCTGCGGTTCATCCTCGGCGTTGGCATTCTTGCGTCGACGACCAGTGGCTCGGGTGGCGGGCACAGGTGTCGAGCTCCTGCTGACATCCTGTGTCGTGGGATCGAAAAGCTGAACGGGCTTTCGTTGGCGTTTGCCGACCACCTCCTCTCCTTCTGTGGCCTTGGCAGTTTGTCTAGGCTGGTTTCGCAAAGATCGACCGCGAGTCATGACTCCGACTTGTTGTGTCTCGGGGTTTTGTTTGCCTATCTTTGAAGGATGAGGATCATACTCAAAGCCGTAAGTAGCGGCCATGATGCGGTCCTGTCCTTGGAGATATCGAGTCTCGGTAAGACCCTCCTTTTCACGAGACTTGTAGCCCTTGACGGCAAATTCAGGCTCCTCATAGTTGATACCATGTTGATGAAGATTGCGCGTACGAGCTTCATATTTGGAATCAGCCGCTCGTCTACGAAGAGAGTTCTCATAATCGTCGACAATTGCGCCTTGCTCAGTCCATTCATCTTGCCACTGAACCATAGAGACATTGACGGCTTCGAGAAGTTCGTAAAGTTCTTCAGTGGACATATCTTCATAATTCTCAAGAACCGAGACGTACTCTTCAGGGTCTCTTAGCTTTCGGTATTTGTAGTATCGAGTGCGCTCTGACAACTCTTGAGACTCATCGGCCTCATCACCATCCTCACCAGCAGGAGCAGGCGAATTGAGGGCGGTTGGGTCTGCTGAATCTGGGACAGGAGAGCCACGAGTAGGCGTGTTGAGCGCAGGCGTGGGAGCTTCGAGTCCTGCATCATCTTGATCATCGACCATAGGCTCCAAGTCGGCGTCTCGATCGGCATCCTTTCCTTCTGGGGTCACATCGTCATTGCCGTCTTCATTACCCTTCTTTTCTGGATACATCGTGAACTCCCCTTCGACATAAGGCTTAAGATGAGACCAGCGCCCGACTGGAGTAGGTTGTGGCATAAACTCCAGCGGAACCCGAGGAGCGACAGGCTTTTGAGGACTAGGTTTTGTTTCCGAGGGCGCAGAAGACGCTGGGGTTTCGATAGTCTCAGCGGGTGGGGGAGTAGGAGCTTTCGGCTCGAGTGGACTCGAAACAATGGCTGGTTCCTCCTGAGTGATGTGATTTTGAGGTGAATCCGGGACCTGCGGCTCATCTGCAGTGACTGGCATCTCAACTGGTTCTGGCTCTTTGTCCTCGTTGTTCTCCTCAACAACCTCTTTGTTCACGTTCTCAGTCTCAGTTTGGTGGTCGTTACTCAACTCCACAGACATACGGATTTCATCAGTATCGGCATTTGGAGAGGGAATGATGGTTTCCTGAGGTAGTTGTTCGTCTTCCTGAGCTGGCGATGGCGACCGTAGCTTAGCGGGCGACTTTGGTGGTGATGAAGGGATTGTATTTGATGGCAATGGTGATGGCAAATCTGCAGGCCCAAGTGCTGATGTAGATGTAGGTTCAGGTGAAGGCGTAGAAACTTTGTCTTGTGCGGCTGGAGTATCAATGGCAGCTGCATCAGTCATTGCGATATCTTGAGGAACATTCTCCTCTAGAAGAGGATCTATATCCATCTTGTCCATTTTCTCTTCTTGGTGCTGATCCGGTAGCTGAGTAGGTGGCTCCGGTATTTGCTCTTGTTCAACTTGTTCAACAATTGGCTGTTGAGGTGCTTCCTTTTCTTCGATGATAGTTGTGGTGCTACTGGTGAGAGATTCGGGTTCTGGATTAAGTTGCGAAGTAGGTTCAGCAGGAGAGAGTTCGCTAACGATATTTGCAGGCTCTGGCTGGGATGCGGGAACAATAGGTGAATGAATCGGTTCACTCTGATTGTTCTCATCGGCTGTAATAGGCAATTGTGCTATTGTCGGTGCCAACTCTGGCGCTGACACTGACACTGCCGCGGGCTCTGCCTCCTCCGCTTTAATGCTGATATCTGGCACTGTCAGTGCAGTGGCACTAGCAGCTGGCTCAGGTTTTGTACTTGGTACCGCCGTCTCCAAAGGAGTTAATGGATAATCAGCTTCCAGTGTAGTCGAAGGCTGTTGGTAATTATAAGTTGCTGGCTCAGATTCCGCGTTAGGAAAGTTTTCGGCTTGCGGCTCTGCAGGCTGAGATACAAGTTCCTCGATAGAGTTGCTTATATGTTCCACAGCAGGATAAGTTTTTTCCGAGATAACTTGATTGACTTCAGAACTTGAGGCAGCATTTTCTGTTGAAGGTCCGATCTGAAATCCGTTGTGAAATTGCGGTGCCGGTAGCTCATTTTTTGTCGACTCATTTTGGGGCGATTTTTGGGGTGAGGTTTTCGGTGACATTTTGGATTGGGGGGATGAGTTATTTGAATCAGCACCATCTCTGAGTTCAGAGTCGTCAACATCTGAGTAGTATGCACCGACTTCGATGGTGTCTTGAACTTCGTTATCGTCATCCTGTAAAGCAGCCTGATGAAATGCCTTCAGGTCACTAGATTTGCGTGTCGGATTCCTCCGTCGGCTTGACGGAGTATCGGCACCCATGGAGGCGCCTCTTCTCTTTGAGTCGTTGTTGTAAAAGTCATCCGTGTCAAAATTGATTTCTGACCTGCGCTTCTTACCGCGTGCTGAAGATGTCGAGTTGGGGACAACGACATCATCGTCAATGTGCTCAAAGGTGTAATCCACACGAGCACGCTTACGGAGACTGTGTCCGCCCTTTTTTGGGCCATGCTCACCCTCATCTTGCATTGGGAAATTATCCATAGTAGTAGATCGCCTCTTGGGATTTGAGTTACGACTACTACTTGGAGGTGAGAAAGTGAAGGCGTGTTGAAGGGGTTTGGTAGAGCGACGACCACCAGGAGTGGTATTAGTCTGAGCGACAACAGGGCTCGTGATTGGGTTAAAGTCAAAGGAAGCCTCTGAAGTAGAGGTAGGAGAAGCAGAAGCTCCTAAGGGGCGGCGACGTTGAGGCATCCGGCGCGAGCGGTCCATTGTCAGTCAAGACAGAACAAGACAAGACAGAACAGAACAGAGGACAGGCTCTGAGGTGAGGCTGGGATGTTACAGCAAGGACGTGTAGCGACCAGCCGGGCCCGCGAGAGGCGTCATGCGAGTGAGTCCACAGGCACAGGCAACTTAGTGCGCAGTGTTAAGTGGTCAACAAATATCTGCAAGATGAACAGAAATTGATGACCAGCAGTGAAAGGAAAAAGGGTAAGGGAGGATGAGGCTCAAAGTGCGTGGATATGAATGATTGAGATGAGCGTGTCGGATGGAGTAAGAGAAACAAGCCAGGGCAGAGAAAGAATTTTGAAGTACAGGGAACTGGCGGCAATAGGTACAGTACCTATTTGCAAAAGCGCAAGAAAAGAGCAAGAGGCCAATGTAAAAAGAAAACAAAGGCGTCTAATAACACTGTGACCAGAATTAATCAACCTCTACTGCCCTTGATCTTGTGGCGATGCGATGGTTTAACCAAGAGTTGCCAATATACGACTGAAGTCGCGGGTGAGTGATGAAGACAGTCAGTCTCCTTTTGGCTCTGATGTTGGTCTCTGTCGATTTTCTCGAGGTGTCGTGGTCCGAATAAGCCAGCCAAGGCTAGACCAGACCCGCCTGGGGCCTTGCTGTTAGTGGCATCCTGGCCACTGAAGACCACTCTCTCACAAGGCTCAGGGACCTGGGAAACCACCGGTACGTATCATCCCCAGCAACCCCTTCTCCGGGGTTCGCCCAGGCCAATCAGAAACAACAGATGCTGCGGAACTGCGAGACGCTAGTACAACTCGGGAATGAGCATGACATTGTCGTCTGCTGTAAATCACTGCGTGTTAGTGGCTGTTTGGCTGTGTAAGTCGCTGGTGAGCCAATGGCTGTACTTTCTGAGTACTTGGGCTGAGTTCCAGGTGAGGCTTCCCACACGCAGAGTCATGCGTCCTTGGTGGGTAGCCATAAAGTACATGTTTCAGTACATCAGTCATTACATCTTGATACACTCAAAATAGGAGGCTTTGTAAGGAACGTAATGATATCATTAATAGGTAGTTATAGTTACCGAATTTATCAAATTAATACAAGGCACTTATTTATTGAAGATGCTCCTGTGTTGTAACCCATTTCTCCATAGGCTTATCCTGGTGATGTAACTGTGGCTATCTGTTGGAAACCGCACGTGTTAGATGTTCCTGCCTTCCCGGCGTCCATGGACCCTTGCAGCTGTCCCGGAGCTCCAACCATCTCCTTAGATTTCCTCACCCATTTGCGCCAGACAACCTTCTTTCAACCCCCGCCTTCGACAGACCATCACCACGAAAACCTTCAGTAGCCCCAGGACCATTTACGAATCGACACGGTTTTGTCCACCTTGGTAGACACAATTTGTAACCATGGCGTCAAAAAAGACCAAGCCCACCGCTGGCGACGATGTCGACGAGCTCTTCTCTGGCCTTGACCTTGAAAAGAAGCCCAAGAAGACCACCAAGACCAAGCCTACTTCTGCTGCATCCAAGGCAATTGCCGACCAGGATATTCTAGCCGACCTCGAATCAGAGCTGGCCGAGCAGCCTTCACGACCTCATACTCCTCGAATCAAGGATGCTACCCGCCGTTCCACAGCGACACCTCCTGCCGGTGACCCCCGCAAATCAACAGACAGCGCACGCAGCTTGAAAGCTACCTTTACACCGAGCGCCACGAGCTCAGAGCTTCTTGAGAATGAAAAGAAGCCGACTGCTGAACCTGTCCAGGATGCTACTCCCCAGGCCTCTGGTGGGGGATGGTGGGGTGGCATTCTGTCCACAGCCAGTGCTGCCATGAAGCAAGCTGAGGCCGCTGTTACCCAGATCCAGCAAAATGAAGAAGCCAAGAAGTGGGCGGAGCAGGTCAAGGGAATTAGGGGACTGGACGTCAACACCTTGCGAAACTATGGTATGGCCAATGAAGATCGATCATGGGTCTAAACTAATTGAGATTTTAGGTGACGAACTTCGACACCGCGCTCTCCCTACATTTACCAACATCCTCCATACTCTTGCACCTCCCATTAGCTCCCACGAGCGTCTTATTATTCACATCACCCACGATATTGTCGGCTACCCGTCCCTCGACCCTCTGGTTCATAACGTGTTTGGTCATGTGATGGCACAGGTTGAGGGCGGTGATCTCTTGGTTATTCAGCGTGGGCAGGAAAGTCAGTCTCGACGTAGTACTGATAGTTCTGCTGGATGGCACGACGGACCTTGGTGGAGACAAAGCGACACTGCTCGCGAGTTGGGCTTGGTAAATGGAATGCCAGAGGGAACCAAGCTTTGCCGCGCCAACGCCGAATCGCATGCGAACGAATACTTCTCCGCCAACGGTGGTGTAGAAGCAGCCAAGCACAAGGCCACAGAAGACGTCAGCGAAACCAACCCTGTTCGAACATCCGATCTGTTCTTAGCCATCCAGGCAATTGCTATGGATTCCGATGAAACTCTGTTTGCTCGCACTGCTTCTGCAGAGAAGGAGAAGGAATCCGATGTCGAGGACCAGGAGGACGACGAGGAGCTTATCTGCTTTGCAGTATTCATCTTGGACCCTGTCCATGATATCGAGTTTTATACCGTCAGCCAGTCTATTCCTGCTCGATGGGTTCAGTGGCTAGACACCCCTGCTCCTCTCACCCCTCATTCTGGCGAGGAAGGCGAGGCTTCGGATGCTAACATCCCAGACGAGATCAGGGATATCATTGAGAGCGGCGGTGTTGATCCTAGAGAGTGGGTGGCTGAGTGGCTTGAGGAGCTTCTGAACCTCTCTATTGGCACTGTCGCTCAGCGATACGTTGCCCGTCGCATGGGTGTTGGTGAAGGCGGTCTCGGAAGGGGCAAGAAGAAGATGGAAGAGCTTGTGCAAGACAATGCTGGAGAGGCTGCCCGTGCTGGAGTCATTTAAATGATATAAAGACGATAAGATATGAAATGTGTTATGCCACAAGGTAGGTTGGGCGTTCGGGTTTGCGTCTAGTAAATGTGCCTCCTGGACTTGAAGAGGTCCAGGTATATGAATAACGTGTATTCTTATCATGCAGTTTTAGGATTGAATTGGAAATCAAACTGTCTTTGATACGTGAAAGGACTATAGAAGTGGACTTACTAAATAAATTGTACGACAATACGTGATTTAGCCATTATATTAAATACCATCCTGGACTAGCAGATCTATGTGTGACCACTTCTATGTACCGTGCCGGCCTTTTTCAGTTCGCCTCTGGCTTCCCTTGTGGCACTCTCCAAATCAACCTGCTTCAGTGGCCGGTACTCGGGATCCCACATCTGCTCCTTGATCCACTCCTCCAGATCGTCCTCGTTGTCAGGGATGCCTTCTTGTGTAGCCTCACCATCCTTGACAGCGGCTTGTATCACATTGCGGGCAATTCTCACACTTACATCCCGCACTGAACTAACGTCTGGTACAAGAGGAGCTGTCGAGTCTTTGAGAATGGGGCTTAGAGAAGATACGCCCTCTACGGCTGCGACGAGCATGCGATCGGTCAGATGCTTGGCGCGGGAGAGGACGCAGCCGAGACCGATGCCGGGGAAGACGACGGAGTTGTTGCACTCGCCGACGTTGATGGTTACTTCTTCGCCGTTCTTTCCCCATGGGCCTTTGACGGGTGGGAAGGGTGAGCCAGTGGCTACAAGAGCCTTTCCGTCGGTCCATTTCAAGATATCTTCGGGCTTGGCCTCGTGAAGACGCGTTGGGTTGGATAGAGGGAGGACAATAGGACGCTCATGGTGTTCGGCCATGGCACGGATGATGTCTTCGGTAAAGGCTCCGGCTTTGGTAGATGTGCCAATGAGGACGTTTGGACGAACTTCTTTGACGACAGAGAGCAAATCGGTATCTTTGTCTTTCCACTCCGAAACGTCTTTAGTATACATCTTCTGCGAATCAGTGACGTCTTCATTTTCCGACGTGAGAAGACCGGGCTTGTCGATCAACCTAGTACTAGTAAGTATTTATCCTTTAAATGAGCTTCGATGAGGGTCCTACCAGATTTGCTTTGCTGCATCCTCGTGGCTCATGTTTCCTTCTGTGGCGATAGCATCGCGAACTTGATCTGCGATACCAAGACCAGCACTTCCGGAGCCGAAAACTACCATACGCAGATCCTTGAGCTCTTGCTTGCTGGCTTGAAGACCGGACATGATGGCGGCGAGAGTCACGCAACCAGTTCCTTGGACATCATCGTTGAAGCAAGCAAAGTCCGGACGATATCGTTCCAGAATCTTCCTCGCTATATGCAAGTCAGTACTGTACTATCAATCCAATTAAGGATGCGGCTTACCGTTGCTGAGACCAAAGTCCTCGAAGTGGATATAAGCGTTCGGGTATAGCTTTCTGGCGGATTGAACGAACTTGTCGACAAACTTGGCATACTCTTCGCCACGGACACGGTTCTTCTTCAAGCCGAGATATAACTCATCGTCAAGAAGTTCCTTGTTGTCTGTGCCGCAGTCTAGAACTACAGGAAGTGTTCTGTTGGGATGGACACCTGCGCAGAGCGTTGTGAGGACCAGCTTGGCGACAGAGATTAGGATGCCGCCGACGCCTTGGTCACCAATACCGAGAATTTCCTCTCCATCTGTTGATCTGTTAGCTGTTTGCTACATGTTTTGTGATGAGGCGAGCAACTAACCGGATACCACGATGTAGTCAATGTCCTCTGCGTTGCCCCATTGTCCAAGGTCCTGCTCTACATGATCGGGATCTTCAATGTTGAGGTAACAGCCTTCCGGGCGTCGAAACAGTCGAGAGTAATTCTGGATAGCATCACCTTCCGTTGGTGTATATACTATGCTCATCATCTCTTCAAGATGAAGCTGAAGTAGCTATACTAGTAGTTAGTACAACCCCATGATACAAAATTGTTGCAGCTTGCCTTGTAATAGAGGATCTCATTTTGATCTTTCAGTGAAGTCAAGAAAGTGTTCTTGGCCAAGTCATCAGGTTGAGACGAATACTGCTCATAGGCACGCTTGCACTGCTGATCGAGTGTCTGAACACCCTGGGGCAGTAAGCCCGTAAGATTGAATGTACGCCGCTCATCCGGAGGAAAGGCAGAGCCTTTGTTCAGATAAGGTGTATTCAAGAGCGATGTGCCACTGAGTGCACAGTTGATAGGACCGCTCGTGCTCAGAGGAAGGTTATCGTATTTGTGCTTGGATTTAGTCTTGGTAGTGGTAGACTGTGACTTCCCAGCCTGGGAAGCGTAGTTGCTGGTGAGATATCGCATTGGCAATGACGAGAATCGATAGACACGAGAAGACGAGGGTTTCGTTAATTTGAACATGGCGATTATTTATTTGATGCAAAGCACCAGCAATTAATATGAAGTAATAGAGATTGTAGTCTAGTAATCTTTGGAAGTCTTAAGAATTCATGATCGGGCCTTCGGATACAGCACGCAATGACGTCGTCGAGATTTCATAGACACAAATCCACTCTGACGAAACGAAACCTTGATACATTAACACGTGGAAAACGAATGATGATATTATGTAAATTCACAATGCTATAAATACTATAAATAAGAAATGTCGGTGCTCCTGGAGCCTCGCCCGTGTAGAAATTGAGACAATGTTAGCCACAAAAGTGACCAACAAAGACGAGACGGACGCGGACTATGATGGCCCTTGTTCTTCTAGCAACGACGACCGGAAAAAAAAGGAGACGAATCTCCTCTTTTTCAATCGTTAAATCAGCCTTCAGACTACTTCGCAAAGACAACACAAAACGTGACGTCGGAGGAAGACCCTCCCGTGAGGGAGGACTCGTAGGAAACAGAGTGACTGAAGGAAGAACGCTGCGGAAAATGATGGTAAACGCAAAGGATACCGAATGCTTTTGACTCAACAGCACAGGTTATTTTCATTTATTCCTCCCATTATTCTCTTGTCATATCTCATAGAAAACGAAGCGTCGCTTTGTTTTCTTCAAAATAGAACAAAGTAATAATGGCAGGAATAAACGAGAAGAACCTCTGCTGTTAAATCACGGTCGGATTGTTAATTCTCATATTAAAGATCGCGTCTTTGAGCTTGTTGCTCGACTCGAGAGACTCTTTGTATGTTGAGGTGAAAGAGATGCACAAAGAAAATTTGTCGCGACGGGTTTTGGAGGTGGAGCTATTCCGAATTAAAAGATCCACCGGTTGGCGGGCCACAAAACCCAACCACCCGGTGCTGGCCCAGCTTGAATCACTATTGGTCCATCAACTCACACCACAAACTTCATGTCTGGGCACGCGATATACCCTACAGCAGTAAAATGATGAGAATGTTTTTGTGTTGACTTATCTACCAGATGTGAACTCGCGGATTACTTTCGGTGAGGAGAGTGGAACTTAACCGTATTTTCTGGAACGAAGTATAACAGCCAAACTGTTGGAGCAAGGCTTTGTCGTCGCCGTTACACGCGAACGAAGTTAAAAATACGAGTTTATCCATAATCAACGAACGCAAACTCAACCTTCACGACGATCAACTGAGTTGCCTCCACACACAACTACTTCGCGATTTACGTTCTCTATCCATGCCAATGCTGAGTTTCCCATTCTGTAGCCCCGTACAAGATATCACCTCAAGGCACGAGTATGCTGATCTGAAGATTCGAGATGTAAGTGGAATAACCAATGATACCGCACGAGTGACAATAGAAAAAAGCCGACAGGGTTTTGGCAGTTTATGTGGGAACGACGAACAACGACTTGCAATGTAACATGGCACTGGAATAAGTCGTATTCGCTACTTAGAGTCTTGATAGATAGTCACGACACTGTATCACATCCGAGATTGCTAAAGCCCAACATTCACAAGACACAAGTCTCATAGTTATGATAAACGATCGTCATCTCAAATTGCGCAACATGTTATGTACGGTTGTATGTACGGCTTCCCTTGTAAGCAGGGTGGCTTGAATCGAAGTTTGCCGATCCTAATCCTTCACATCCTTGTTCTCATACTCATCATCATCACAAGTGTTCCCACTTGTCCAAATCCTTCTCCTTCTTCGCAATCGAGGACATTCTTGTCTCTTTTGCAAACCTGCTGGGCACTTACTGCTGGCTGTTGCCGTTGTTACCAATCAGGTTGGGGGAGCTGCGGAGGTTGCCGGTGATCTTGCCAGAGGTGGCAGTGGAGGTGAGCCAGTTGGTAACACCAGCGACGCCAGAGACACCCTCGACAGAGATACCGTAGAGAGCGAGACCAGCAATGTGGGGAGTAGCCATGGAGGTACCGCTGATGCTGTTGGAGGCGCTGTTGCTGGTGTACCAGGCAGAGAGAACGTTGGAGCCAGGGCCGAAGATGTCGAGGACGGTGCCCCAGTTGGAGTAGGAGGCAATGGCCCAGTTGCTGTCAATAGCACCGACAGTGACAGCGCTAGGAGCAGAAGCAGGAGAAACGTTGGCGGCGTTTTGAGCTTCGTTACCGGCAGCAATGGTAGAGAGAACACCGGAGCGGGCAGCAGACTCAACCGCGTTGTTGAAAGCAGCAGAGTAACCACCACCAAGGGACATGCTGACGACGGCGACTCGGGTTCGGCTCTTGGAGATGATATCGTTGGCAGCCCAGTTGAAACCAGCGAGGATGATGGAAGTGCTGGAAGAGCTGCCCTGGAAGACCTTGACAGCCTGGATGGTAGCCTTCTTAGCGACACCGTAGGTCTTTCCAGCAATGGTACCGGCGACGTGAGTTCCGTGACCGTTGGTATCGGCGTTCTGGCCGCTGAAGGCAGTGTAGACAGCCTGAGCACGGCCCTCGAAGTCGTTGTGAGTGGCTAGGATACCGGTGTCAACGACATAGGCGTAAGTGCCCTGGCCAGCATTGGTATCGTAGATGTAGGTGGTAGATCCCCTGGTTCGGTGAGAGACCGTTCCGAGTCCCCAGGGAGCGCCAGTCTGGCTGGTCAAGGCACGCTTGGAGAGAGAAACATCCTCCTCGGCCTCATCGACAAAGTTGATGGTCCAGACACGGTCCTGCTCGACCTCGGCGACCTATGTCACTGTCAGCATGGCCAAAAGTAGAACGGCATGGGGTTACTTACATCAGGGCTCTTCTTGATCTCATCGATAGTGCTCTTGTCGAAAGAACCAGCATAGCCTGAGAAGCCATACTTGCCCTTGTAGGTGCGCTCAACACCCTTCTCAGCACGCTCGTTCAGTCCACGCTTGTGAACATCTCCGACCCAGCTAAGATGGCTCTCAAGCTTGGCGGCAGCGATGTCAGACTTGAGGGTGACGATGTACTTGCCGGGAATGACCTCAGTAGAGTCAACCTTGGCAGTGGGAGCAGCGTTGGCGAGGCCGAGAAGGCTGGTCGCAGCGACGGCGAGGTTCTTGAAGTTAACCATTGTGAAAAGACAGAGGCAGAGGCAAGTGTAAGGCTTGGAGTGTTGATGAGGATGAGGATGATGAGGATAGTCGATCGAAGGAGGGAGATCATGGGAGCTTATATAGTTGTCGATCCACCTTGGTGCACGGCTTCGCCTTCAGTGATATTAGCATCGAGATCCATCATGACTGCAACAACAGAGTATCTTGCCTCTATTCTCAGACATGCTGCATCCAAGACACAATCGAAGGGATGAAATTCGTCAACTTCCTTTTGCGGAAGAGAGTGAATGCTTCACACAGTGTCCCATCGTCGTCTTTGGCGGGACCCAACGCAAAAAGGAAGGCGAGTCGTGGTGTATCGAGGCGGCATGGGGCCTGGGAGGCAACGCAGGATGGCAAACGATGCAAAAGTCCTCGAGGAATGCAAGAAGCTGGTCGTTAGACCGGGTCTCAAGCACGACCTGCATGCATGGGACCTCTCACCAGAAAGGATGTCGTGATGATAAAGCCTTGAAGACAATAATAGAGTCGTTCTAATGTGTAGCACATCGTTTGATACAACCGTCGACGAGATTCAAAGTTTAGCAGGGTTCATTGACATGTGACGAAACTGGACAACAGACTGGACGAAATCTCTGTCAAATGACTTTGCGAGATTGGACGTTGAGGTGGCTGCTTGGTCTGTTCTCGCTGGGGTCAATTATGATCGACACTGCACTAACAGAGGGACTGTGCGATCCGCTAGGAAGCCCTCATTAAAGTGACATATAGCCGGCCACTAGGCTCTGATAGCTCTGTATAGTGATTGCTGGTATCTAAGAGATCGGAAACTCGATGTAAAGTTGACCGAGGTGGAAGGCAGATAGACGCTGTTGTCTTGAGGACTGGCGACAAGGGTCGGAATAAAACCACTTGGAGTCATGGAGCGGCCCGCACAAGATGCATAACACAGGCTGGGCGTCTATGATCGATGGATAGAAGGACTGATAGTCGAGAGTATCTGTGAGAAGTTAGCCAACTGCCCAATAAGGCAACAATGCTCCCCCGCAACTCCAGTGGCCAAGCCAGGCTAGACGAATCGTCTTGATAACATACCCTTACTCACAAGTCTCGCAGGAAGAGCCGCGAAGGGTCTCACCCATTAAGCTCTACCATTTCCAAATTGAGAACCGCAGTGCTGAGCGTCCTGCTAACTTCCTCTTCGGGGCACTTTGGCCGTCTTGGTGCGCATCGTTGCCGCCGCTGACTTTGTAATTCAAGACATTGTTTTGGATACTCTCTTCCATCGAGGCTGAGGTGGCTAGGATGGTAAGGTTGAGTTATACATTTGCATACCTTGCTTAACCCACATACGCTTCCATATGAGGCTGATCAAGGGATATGAAGGAGGGCAGCGTGATTCTCATTCGTTGTGAGGGGTTGGAAGTGATAAACGGGTACTGTACTCGGAGCAAAAGACGATCTGAACTGAGACTTTCTGACGCGAACGAGGCTTGATGAGAACATCGCGGTAGTTCTAAGCGAGTAAAGCGTGGATAACGATATCCCTGCATTGAAGTTGTCGTAATCTAAATTCCATCAGTTTTGTTCGCCTATGGTTGATAGTTGTAAGTCAAGTGGAGTTGAAGATGAAGGTATCGGGAATAATTACAGGCGGGGCATAGAGTGGGGTTAGATCGTGGCGTTCATCTAACCAGTGAAATTATCGGCAAGAGCGGTACCCACCCACTTCCTTGGCCTCAGGGTGTCAGAAGAATTGACCCTAAGAATAAACAAGAGACGAAATAACTTAGTCAGCTTGGGCGGATCTAGGACAATATTTAGACTGACTTAATATTGTAGCCTAAGCCTTGGATGTCAGCTTTTCCGTTGCCCACCCACCTGCTTGGCTCTTAGGGATAAGATTTAGTGGCCGAGGGGGAAGGCGCACCCCAAAAGTTTAACTTACACGACTCTTTCAGGTACTTGCTGACTCTGATTCACTGCGGCATTACCTGCCCGCCTCACCTGCCGTAAGACAACATCAGACATCAGCCCTCTTGCAGTTGCCAGACCTGGTGCTAGACCTACCTAGACACGGAAGTTTTCACAATTAAGGTAGGCGCTATAAGCACTCAGTGCCTCATCCTCCCGCGTCATAAATCCTTCCAAACCTGGCTTTCACCAAGGTAAGACCAACCTTGGAATCAACTGGACCCCACCTTCCCATCCATCTCATGGATCTCATGACCCTTGTCTCTCAAACCTGCATACAGCGCAGCATTCGTTTACTCCAGCAATCAACCCATCCATCCTTATCAGCACCACCTGATTCTATCCGAACAAAAGTGCTCAGCAACAGCATTTTCCCCCAAGATGATATACCCTTTGCAATGTGCTGCATTAGCTTATCGAGCGCCAAGATCCTTTTGCATTGCCATATCAAACAATACCTGAATTCCGCAGGTATCATACTCAAGGCTATTCGTGGAAACCACTAACGACCAGTGGCACGCCATTTCCAAGAATGCTTACATGTTTCTAGCGTCTTTTCGGTTCAACTTTGTCTCATTTCAAGCGAGACGGCAACCGCAATCCTCCCGGGTCCCCTGGCCACACCAGATATCTCAACTCAGTCAGCGATTGGCTGCTACGTACAGTACTATCATCGGTTCTTTGCCTCTAGCGTTTACTGCATCTTCTCAGCGCCTACAATATTAAGCTTGTCGACGTGTCGGGCTATTCTCCCGGGTCCGTGCCGCACGATCACCACGGCCCGCCTGAATCCTGTTGATGAGGGGTCAGCGATGTTGCTATCGTAGCAAGGCTCAGGAACAAGACCGAGAACTGAGCTTGATCTTACGACCGGCCGATTTGAAGCTGCTACCAAGTCTTTCGCAGGGTCGCCCAGGAAACTCTCCGGATTAGATTGCACCCTTGCTACTACGATCCTGAACTAGTCACTGACTAGTCACTGCTCGACTCATGGCTCTCAACCCAATATCGCGGGCGAGGGTAGTGTCCACCTTAACAAGAATAGTCCGACAACATATAGGGTCCCTCTCGGTTTGGATGAGATCATCGATGGAGCATGCCGCATGCTGTACCCCGAGAACCCTTGTGGCTTTCGAACTGAAGCATGTCACCAGTGCCTAAGATCTTGCAGCTCGGGGCCTTAGTAACAAAAGTCCTTGCGACGTCAACGTCTTCAGCTCCTTCCTAGCTGGTAACCTTAGCCCGAGACCGAGATACAACTGCAGTGTCGCGATAAGGATCCTATCTTGCGCAAATCCTCAGGACGAATAGCATCTCTGCAATTTACTGCGCGACTCACGGGTACATGTTTCCCACTTCTACATCTCACCAGGATACGAAAACAACGGCCTTGGTACCGTGAAAGCTGCGATTGGGCGGACACTCCTCTTCTGCGATATCCAGCAACCATTACCTGAGTGTGCCTCAAGGTGCAACGTTGACGGTAGAGGTCGCACCCAATTATCTCACTCTAGAGAGTTCTAAACTTCCAGATTGCTCTCGATGTCAGCAAAAGGGTGTTTAGTCAACACCCTCAAGATATGATCTTCCGGCAAGTGTTTATGCATGTTATCCCTAGAATACCTTGTTTTGGCTTGACCTTTTGCTTCCACTCCCACCGTTGACGAGGGCTAGCATCTGTTACCTTCCTTTTCTCGAGAGATATCAGGATGGCGCCAGTAGTGTTTAACTCAACATCATATCAGCGGTTCAAGCACTCGGCGAAGATCCCATTGGATCTTGTGTTATTGCACAAGATGGAACCAGATGGTTGTTTTGAAGCGAGTGCTCTGCAAACCTGAATTGGGCGGTTACCTTTCTTGGAAGGAGGCTCGCGGTCAAAGCACATCATTGAAGAGGATCATTGGTAATCCCAGGAAAAGTCAGCAACCTGTCTCTCCAACATGTCGTGACTTTCATCTTGGTCTCCTCCCTTCCCTATCAAATTCAAGGGGCAGAATAAGGCAATGATCATAACTTGACCCAGTTGCTTCGGGTGAGAAGGGTAAGGGGCTGTCCAGAACTGGTACTGACAGAAAGTCATTAACAATGTTACCTCTGCAAAAGGCGGCCTAGTATTGCCGCTCGAAAGTATTTTACTGCTACTCGTCGACTACTGCCAAAGATGGATGTAGGAGACATGCTAACGCCATCACAAGAAGAATGCTTAAAGCCGCCAGTGGCTATCTTACTGCACACAAGGCATCCTTCCCAGGTAATCAATCATAACGTCCCCGTTGCACGGCATAAAACCTCACTTACGACATAAGCAAGTTATCCCAACACTACCAGCAGTATCCGTGGTATTTGTGAAGACAACCAGTTGCTAAGCCTCTGCATTTATAACTCCTAGCCGTAGCTCTAGCCATCTGGACTGCCGAGCGTAAGACTGTTGGCTGACACTATTGGCATCTTGTCTGCATATGGTACCGGCCCTTATTGGTTCCAGATCGTGGGATCAGGCACCCGCTATCGCAAAGGATGCGAGTGTCAGCTTCAGATATCAGTTGTTGGTTCCTACGCTGTCTCAGCATGTAGGCTTTGTCAGATATAACCTTAATCAGACCTCGTTTAAGACGAGAGCGCGTTTGTCTCATTCTATTTGATGTCTAAGACAACACTTACACCTGTCTTTTATCCATCTTGGACATATGTTCTTCAAGCTGATCTCTCGACAACCTTTCGAAAAACCCCCAGTTACAAATCTGCCCCTTACCCCCCGTGATTACGTTGACCCTTTCGAATACCCCTCATCCACGAAGACATACATCTTGTCCCCGAAGACAAGACTCACCCATCTTCAGACAACGAGCGAGCGAGAGATGTATCACACACACCGTTCACGAAAAGCACCTTTACCTCGAGAAGGATATACACGTATTGCTTTTTGCTTGAGTGCATAGAGACATGCCAAGCTTATGTCTATCAGCCCAAAGCTGACGACAACCTCTTCAACGACCCCCTTTCATAGCCTTATGTGACAACATCGGTTGAACATGCTATCAGAATCGAAAAACCTACACGCTTCGTCTGGAACTCACATATACTGTATCGTCTTTAACCATTCTGGCGAATCCACAAGGTGGTGGAATGAGAAAGTTAAGGGCTATGATAATGCTGGATGTTAGAGATTATCGCCGAGAGTCACTACTTGCACGGGTACCTGTGCGTTTACATAATAATCTTAACTGGACAAGCAAACCGCCAAAAGAGTCGGAAACAGCTACAGTGTCGAATGTCACTGCCAGCATAGGGTTGCACAGTTCCAGTGTCACCGGAATGGATTTGATACTTAAGCTCATCTCTTACTAACATACACTACGGCTAGTAGATGTCACTCCCCATCTAAGAATGAACCTGCATACCCAGATACTGCGTCTTGATGGAAGTGTCCTTCTTTGCACCATGGACACCAAACTTGACAACCTCACCAGGAACAATGTCGACCAGATTATCCTCAAACCTGACCTCATCATCTTCGCATTCCAAAGCCAGACCTTTGATAGGCACCTCGGCGCTGACCTCAACAGTCTTCGAAGATTCATTAACCTCGACTTTGAGGCTCTTTGGTTTCTGGAAGTGCAGGTACTTCAGTGGCTCAGGCCAGTTGACATATCGTGCAATCTGCTTGCCATCTTGGTATAGGTAGGCAGCGACGACAGTCTTTGCTTCAAGGTCAGCGTTGGGTTTCTCGACTGGTACATCCAAAGTCTTGATCTCTGTTGAACGGTTGCTTTGGAGGACGAAATCCGAATGCACTGTTTGAGAGTAGGTTTCCTTTCCAGTCTCGACATCCCAAGCCTTGACTACACAGTCCACAGTCACGTCTTTCAAGTTGAGGTTGCTTCCCCAAATCTCGACTTGAGTCTTGGTGTCGATGTCGACTCTGGTGTACTTGTTCTTGGGGTGCTTGTGTTCTCGGCGTGTCATTCCGATAGTGACAGGTGCCATCTCTCGCTTAATGGTGTAGTATGAGTGCTTGGGTCGGAGATAGTAATCACAGATAGCCCATGAGGTAACAGGCCAGCAGTCGTTGGTCTGCCATACTAGGACGCCACTGCAGTACTCCTTCTTAGGTCCCTGCCATTGCCGCTTCCAGAGTCGATAGGCCGAGGCCAACGCTTCAGCTTGCAGGAGCTGACTGTAGTAGACATAGTCCTCCAAAGGATCGATGGTGAACCGGAAGTTTTCTGCCATGTAAAGACCCAATCGGCGCAACTGTCCATCAGCTTTGTTGTGGAAATCAACAGTGGACGAGCTAGCAAACCGCTCAGGGTCATCTTTGCCCTTTGGAAGGTACGCATCAATGGTCTTGATACTGGGAAAACCCTCCATACCAAATTCAGAAACAAAACGACCGACAAGCTTATCGAAGTCTTGGTACTTTTGCTGAGAACCATGCCAAACATTCCACTGGTGAATATCTCCGATCGTGGGATCGCTGGTGAGCTTCCCACCCCACGGACTGGCAATGTGGTAGATAGCATTGGTATGGAGATCCTTGCAGGCTTCTGGCAGAACCTTTTCGTAGATGTATCGTGCTGGGAAATCAGTCTTCAACCAGCTTTCTGGGTCATGGTCATCAAAGTCATAAGTGAGATTCTCTGACTCCCGGACCTGGTAATCTTCGTTGTTTCCAGCCCAAAGGATAATTGAGGGATGGTGACGCAGTCGCTTGATATTCTCTCGAGCCTCTCTGTCAACAGACTTGAGGAATTCGGGGTAGGTTGGGTAGTTTCCACAGGCGAACATGAAATCTTGCCAGACAAGAATGCCGAACTCATCGCAAGCATCGTAGAAAACGTCTTCCTCGTAAATTCCACCGCCCCAAACTCGAAGCATGAATTGATTTCCATCAGCGACAAGCTTGACCCAATCTCTATACCTCTCTTTAGAAATTCGAGGTATGAAGTTGTCTGCTGGGATCCAGTTACTGCCGCCGCAGAAAACTGGGATGTTGTTGACTCGGAAGAAGAAGCTGGTGCCAGGCTGTCCATCAAGCTCTCGTTCGACGAGCTCGAGCTTTCGGAGGCCGATCCTTTTGGAGCTCGAATCGATTTCATCATCTCCATCAAGAAGAGTTGCCTTGATGGTATACAATGGTTGCTTTCCATATCTGATTGGATACCAGAGAGCGGGATCCTGGATGTGGAATGTGGTAGATGCATGTTCGTCCTTTACCTTGGCGGTTTCGGACGCAACCCCCTTTCCATCCAGAGAGACATCGAAGCGTACTTTTGATGCTTCCCCTTCGACTGCTGCGTGAACAGTGACCTTTGCTGTTTTGAGCGAGTCTTCCACATCAAATTCCGAGTTGAGATCAACGATACGAGACTCATAAACTTCGAGATTTACAGGTCTCCAAGGACCGCATGTGAGCATAGCAGGGCCCCAATCCCAGCCCTATAGATGGTTAGTTGCGAAAAATGATGCATTGATAGAGATTCGCTTACCCAGTGATATTGTGCCTTTCGAACAGGAAGTCTCGAGCCATCTCCATTCCAGACGATGTATTTGTGATCAGGGTGCTCTTCAGTCAACTTCCAGCCTCTAAGATAGGCAGCATCGAAAGTGATTCGAAGTTCATTCTCGCTATCTTTCTTGATATGCTTCGTAACATCCACACGCTCGGGAATAAACATATTCTCTGTCTCAAGGATCTTCTCTCCATTCAGTTCAACTATCGCAAATGTGTCGAGTCCATCAAAGGCCAATACTGCCTTCTCGCCATCACCAAATTTGGGGCTAGGAAAGGTGGTCTTGTAGACCCAAACGGTCTCTCCGATCCATTGAACCTGCAACTCATTCTTGCCGATGTACGGATCAGGAATCTTTTTGTGATGCAAGAGATCGAGATGAACGTTGGTAGGAAATTGGGCGACGGGTAGATAACACTCGTCGTCATCCTTTTCCTGCTTGAAATGCCAGTTCTTGTTGACTGGCGTGACAGTGCGGGGAGCCATCCTGGAGCTTGAAGCTATTCGCGGCGCGCTATGAGAGTTCTCAGTATGATTCAACTTCTGATGAAAGATGTTAGTCTAGAATAAGGGAAGGAGGAATGATGTTACCATGATGCCTTGGGTATGGAAGGAATGATGAGTTTAACCGGCGAGGCAGGTGCAAGAACGACCCATTGACCCCGCGATGGACGAAAACCCCCAAACCCCCATCAATTGACGATCCTGGTAACACAAGCATTGAATTGTCATAGTTCGCTCTCTCAGTGGTGGATTTGTCAATAACACGGTACACAGCAGACGAACACCCACTTCCGCTCCAACGGGACGCTGAGCCGATCGGCCCCTCAATTGGTGGTAAATCCGGGTTAATGACGTTGGATGCTTTTACGTACAGCTTGCAGATGCAATAAGCATCGGCGATTTGTACGGAATATGCATGTGAATCGTACGTATCCGAGGATTCGTATTCGAAGATGTATCTCCAGCGCCAATGTATCTTTGTTGACTTCTGTATACGCCAAGCACTGTCTTGGTGCTATCAAAGTCTCGGTACGAGAAGTCTACTGAGATCAAGGTCATGGGATATTTAGCATGTTGGAGGCATATGGTCCAGTTCAATAATCGCAAATCATTGTCACGACTATATATAGACCCAAACACAAGCAGGTCAGACCTACACAACCAAAGAACTCCTATCAACCTTTGCGCAACCTGACATCTATGCCAAACGCCAACGCGCTCCTGAACGAATGTGCCACGAAACGATATTCCCAAAAACACTACCAGTCTAAGCATATAACCAGATAGCTTAGACGCTCAACAACAGCCGCCTCCTCTCCTTCGGCTGCTCAGTGTAAACACTTCTTCCCACTCTCGTAGTCCCCAGTTCTGTGTCCTGTTCTTCTTCCGCCGTCGTCGGAGTCCGTTGTGGACGTCGTCCACGGTGGCGCCTGTCATGGAACTCTTAATACTGCCACCGTCACTAGCTGTGTTCCATCCCCCGCTGTCACCGTACTGAATTCCGCTTGCAGGGTCATCGGGATCGATTTCGCCAAGCTCGATCTTTGTGAGAATTATCCTTGCTAGTCTTTCGAAGATCTCGTCGACACCTTCACCGTTGAATGCGCTCGCCTCGGTTACTACTGATATTCCTGCCGTGCTGGCCCATCGGCTGGACTCGGCTCTTGTGACTTCTCTGCCTTCTGGCGCAACGGTCGCTCTTAGTTGACTTCCTGTGCTTATGGATGCTCCTCGATCTCGGGTTGTGGCTGTACTTGTGTAGGAACTACCTCCGGCGCCGAGCATACCAGATGTTAGAGTTGAATTCGAATGAACGCTATTCGGTGTTGGGGGTGGAAGGCTTGTATCGACGAGTGTATCCGTAAGGTCCACTTTGTTGCCTACGAGCATAAGACTAAGGTTCGGCGATGCAAGGGCTCGGGCGTCGTTGAGGAAAGGTTGTAGGTTGCGGAAGGATGCGTGAGAGGTCAGGTCGTAGACGAGGATAGCGCCCGCGGCGCCTCGATAGTAGGAGCGAGAGACCGATCGAAACCGTTCTGTTCCAGCCGTATCCCAAAGCTGTATCCGGTTAATATCTTCTTCGCTGTTGCGCCATCGCATGATATACCTGAAGCTTTATCCGTTTCCGCCTTGACCCGGTGCCAACTTTAATGATTTTGGTAGCAAACTCGACGCCGATAGTTTGAGATGACAAGACTCGCCACTCATTCTTGACAAAGCGATGTAATAGGCATGACCTATAAATGCGCGCAACGGTCAGCCAAAGACTCGGTTATGCAAGCACTGGTGATCGCTAAACATCGTATCGGCGGTCCGTCGACAGTCTTGGAGGATGACGTACTTTCCCGTCCCGCTGGGGCCAAGCAATATAATCTTCGCGAGGTAATCATACATGCTCCCTAGCTCCTTTATCGCCAACAGTCAGTCGCTCTGCTCTGATAAGAGCTGTGTTCCTGTCGCCTACCTGCTCGCGAGCTGTACCGGAGCTCTCCTCGCTCGCGCCAGAGTGCCGACGCGGTCTGTTCATTGCGGGCGAATAATGAGGGTTTGGAAGTTAATTGCGGATGAGTTTCAACGGGTCGAACGATGTCGCATATCTTGGCTCTTTGTCGATCTTATCGCGGTAGGATATGTAGGAGAGGAAAGCGATTATTAGGCGAGTTGAGGTGCAGGGGATATCGGAGAGAATTAATCGATTGTGCGTGCAATCGTCAAGTTTGAAACTGGCAAGGAAAAAAGACAATGCGATCAAGGGTTGTTCTGTGTTTACTGTACATGTACTGTAACGTACATGCCCTGCTCGGTGAGAGCGAACGGAAGGGTGGGTCGCCCTGTAAATAGCTTGACTTGGAGCTGCAACGAGAGATAGCGTCATTATGTGATGATAACGTGACGATGAAAATAGCAGCCCGATAACACCGCCAAAGCTTGGCTATCTTACATTTAAACTTGAGTGGATCGGCTCCAGTTGTTGGGTATCAGTATCAGAGCTAACGTTACTATAGCTTCGATCTTTAGAGCTTGCGTCGATTAGTGAAATACGTGGATCTCAGGGTCTTTTACTCTCTGCTTGCCTGATGCTTGTAGGAGTACTCAACAAGACATTCTAACCAAATGATGTACGCCCACAGACAATAACAAACTTGGATATTTATGATCAACAGCTGAAATGGGCAAGTGTGTAACTCATTTGTTCAATAACTTGGTATTCACAACTGAATTGGGCAGTAGTCACTCAGTCTAAGTCGAGAATGGAGTCTTTGACATCGCCGATCTCAAATGGCGGTAGCACCATATCTTTGACTTTAAAAAATACTAACATCTATGGAATAAATGATAGTTTATTATGAATTCTTCCATGAATATGTTCTTTGACATGTGAGTCCTGTAAGACGTATCCTGCAACATCCTCACGCGACAGTGAAAATGGCCTTGCAAAAGATGATGATAAATACTTACTGCATATTAGAGCCTGAAACATATGCAGAACTGGTGATACGCGCGTGCATGTTAAACCACTCCCTTGGCTCTTGGTGCGCTGTCATTCTAGAGTCGTTTGACAGCTCTGTATCCATCTGTAGGCTAGGTTTACTTGCATCAGTTCAGTGGATGCAGCCCTGGAGTGCATGATGATGATGCCGAGGCATGTTCGGTTCAGCCACCCCCGGATTCCCCACGTGTGCCGAGACGATCAATTACACGGGACATGCCTTTATTACTTTACCATACTCTTCATTCCCCTATTCTCAATAACATCAACAGTTCAAAATGAAGGTCGAGGGTCGAACATTTCTCATCTCAGGCGGGTAAGCAAATATCGGTGTCCCTTACGATTTACCCACTGTACTCACTAACACGTTTAGTGCATCAGGCCTTGGCCAGGCTTGTGTGGAAGACATATGCGCCAACGGCGGTAATGTGGCTATTCTGGATATGAACGAAGAAGCCGGTCAGGAATTGGTTAAGAAGCTATCCACCTCGACCAAGTTTTTTGAATGCAATGTTCTGGAGACTGAGAGCGTTTCCAAGGCAGTGCAAGATGCTGCTAAGTGGGCAAAGGAGACGGGCAAGCCTTTGGGAGGTGTGATAGCTGCTGCTGGTGTTTCTACACCTGCCACGGTAAGATCTGACAAGAACAAATGGCTGAGACTAAGACTGACTGAAGTTATATAGATCCTCGACCGAGATGGCTCTGCCTTTAGTCTTGATGACTTTGACTTTGTTCTCAACGTCAACCTCCGAGGCACAATCGACCTGGTCCGCCAGACTCTGGAACATCTGGCCAAGGTAGAACCCCAAGGACCAGACGGCGAGAGAGGCGTTGTAATCATGGTCGCATCTTCAGCAGCATTCGATGGTCAAAAAGGTCAAGTTTCATACTCTGCCAGTAAAGGCGCCGTGACGGCCATGACTTTACCCATGGCACGAGATCTCGCTCGCTTTGGAATTCGAGTTGTGACAATTGCGCCCAGTCTCTTTGAGAGTCGAATGACCAGTGTGATGCCTGAAAAGGTCAGAAAGAGCCTTGAGGGCGCGATGGAGTTTCCCAAGAGAGCTGGTCAGCCCAAGGAGTTTGCGCAGTTGGCGAGACAGGGTATTGAGAATGTCATGTTGAATGGTGTGGTTATGAGATTGGATGGTGCTATGAGAATGCCCAGCAAGATGTAATTAGGTGATTTGTAATACTCTAATTGATTTTCTATTTTATTAATAGATTTCTTGTATTTGGTGATATAATCAGAGTGTATTAGTTGATGTAAACCGCCTGTATCTTGAAGTTGTAGCGGATTGCCGAGGGTACTATCCGAGATCGGCATGCCGGCTTAGACCTTATCCGCTCACGACATTCGTAATCAACTCCAAAGACCTCAGCCGCTATCTTTACTTATTGAGACTCAAATGAATACACAAGGTCAATTAGTATCTTGAAGGGTATGATTCAACTTTCAAGCATTACATCTTGTCTCAGGAACAGAACCTCGCACAGTGTCTCCATTGGACTTAGACGACCTGGGACTGTACAGCATTTACTTCACACATCATCATCACCACCAGCTTACATCTCATCACCATCACGGCAATTGAGGACTTACAAAATGGCACCTACAAGAGTGGCAATCTTGGACGACTATCAAGGAGTCGCAGACCCCTACTTCGCAAAACTCGACTCGTCCAAGTATGAAGTCACATCTCTCAAGGATACGGCGCTGCCTTACAACCACCCAGACAACACACAATCAGGCAGAGATGCATTGGTAGAAAAGTTGCAGCCATTTGAAATAATATGTATGAGACATGGTTTTCACGACTGCATCAGAGCAAGATACTGACCAGCTTCTTAGGTACCATGCGAGAGCGCACACCCTTCCCCGCAGAATTGATCGAGAGACTTCCCTCTCTCAAGCTTTTACTCACAACAGCCTTCAGAAATAGATCCCTGGACCTAGACGCCCTCACAGCAAGAGGCATCCCCGTTGCCGGCACAGGCGAAAAGCCCAAGACCGGCAAGAAGACAGCTGGCGTCAGCAGTACCGTGCAGCACTGCATCACTCTCATTATGTCTCTCGCTCGCGGTATCGCCAGGGATGATGCCGCCATGAAAGAAGGTCTGTGGCAAACAGGTCTTGCTACAGACCTCTCCGGCAAGACAATGGGTGTCCTCGGCCTCGGAAGGTTGGGAGCCGCCGTCGCGAGGATTTTGCACGTTGCATTCGGCATGAGGATCATTGCCTGGAGTACCAACCTCACCCAAGAGGCGGCAGATGAAAAGGCAAGGGAAGCTGGTCTTCCTGTCGAAGACGCGGATGGCGAAAAGACTTTCAAAGTAGTATCCCGAGAGGAACTTTTTAGCCAAGCCGACGTTGTATCCGTACACCTCGTTCTCTCAGACCGATCATGCGGCATCGTCAACGCCCAAGACTTGGCAAAGATGAAACCATCAGCCCTCCTCGTCAATACGTCTCGCGGACCTCTGGTGGTGGAGAAGGATCTTCTTGATCATCTCAAAGCAGGCCGCATCAGGGGCGCAGCTCTCGACGTCTACGATCTCGAGCCTCTGCCGAAAGACAGCGAGTGGCGCAGCAAGAACTGGGGACGCGACGGATCGAGTCAGGTCCTGCTCACGCCTCACATGGGCTACGTGGAGGAGGATACTCTAAAGTCGTGGTACGAGCAGCAGGTTGAGAACATCGGTCGATGGGCTGCCAACGAGCCTCTGCAGAATTCGTTCACTTGAGTATGATCGACAAAGAAGGGACAGGGACGAGGTTTCTAGAAGGACGGCTGACTTGCAGAATCATGTTTCATCCAAACGGCAGAGATAGAGAAAAAAAAAAAGCAAATATATATAATCTGCAACGACGACTGGGCACGATGGCACCTAACCATGACCTTGAAGATTATCCGTGATAGGCTATGTAACCACCAGATCCTTTGTAATATGCACGACACGTTCAAAGAGGATCTACATGCTACCGTAGAATGACGGGCCTACCCGCGGCCCCGGATTTTCCAAGACGTCTTGGTGGTTCATATTGCTCCGAAATGAAGCCTTGGATCCACGACTGCAGATGTAGATCAAACAACGGTTGTCGATCATATCTTGAATGGTATTTCCGAGTCGCTTTGTCGCTTCTCTTTCCTTTTTACGATAGGATACGCGTCTTGACTCCCCTCCCTGTATATGTGTTGTTTTGTAGGTATGCATAGATCTTTCTCGCACCATAGTTCCCTCCACGCTCAGCACAGTTTCAGGCTCTTCAAAACACACTCCAGTTGGCGACTCGTATGCCAACGAATCATGTCTGAAGTCACATACTCGAACCGAGTCCAATAGTTTCAACAGTAAAGTATATTCTACAAATGTCCACGAATAAGCGCCATGTTCGAACTCAGCAGACCACAATTACTCCTCTAGGCCCTATCCGTCTCTGCAGGGTTCTCGACCATACCTAAGAAGTCATCGCGAATTTCCACAGTTGTCTCTTAGAGAGAACCGCATACTCGGCATGGATCTTCAGCTGGTGTCGGGAGCGGCGGCGCGTCCCTTTTAGTCCTGCTTCTGAGACATGGGAAAGTCGAAAATCGGATTTCTAACCTCGAATAGCCATATTCGTCTTAGCGAAGAGTGAGACAGAAACTAAACAAGCCTTTTTCGCTCACATGGCATTCAAGTCGCTTATTACGGGTCTCAGTTACGAGGCCACCCATAATATGTTCTCGGACAGAGCGCTCGACTATCGTGGATCTAGTGATATGAGATCCTTGAAGTTGCATGTTTATACAAGGGTTATCAAAGTGTCAATTGCTAGTGCGGCGGGCCGCCTACCGTAACGGCGGAGCTAGACCGGGCCATGACTTGCGGGAAGAAGCTGAGTGAGAAGAACGAGATTATCTACTGTATGTACAGTATGGTCTGATGAGCTTTAGCTTCTGGCTATGTCACGGATCTGCATCAGATAAACGCCAATAGCCTGTCCCTGTTCCCGCTTCCCCGCTCCCTTAGAACTAAGAAGCTTAGGTGCTGTAAGGACGGGCCATGGATATGATATTACTACACCCTTGTCTTTCTTTGTCTTTCCTTTCAAGGGTATCATCACGATCTCACATTCTCCCATCCTCAGCCATTCGTTCGCTATTGTCTGTACGTACTTGCGCCACGGTTGCTCCTTCACACAGCCATTCACATGGGTTCCTAGCAATTGCAACATGCAGCATCAGATTTCCAATCTGGAAATCCGAATTTCTTTCTTCTTTTTGATCTCGGCAGTTTCTCTTCTTTCAGAAGAATGATTCACCAGAGACACTCTCCAGGACACTTTGTTCCGGTGTAAGTGAGAGTAAAAAGGTAACTAACGTTAGGTACCGGAAGCAAGCCGGCCAACCAATAGAACTGAGATTCTATCATCTTTAACCGTGACGTCGGCTAAGCTACTTGGCTCCAAAGCTTATTCACAGCTCACTACTGTACGATTCAGAAAGCCTTCAACGTCATGGCCTCAGCTTCGCGTTAAAAACAATACGTGATGGCGTCTATGACACTTACGTAGGTTCATGCTAAAATCTCTCCCAAGATGAGACCGTTGAAGCTTGAGCAGGAGCAGTTGAATCAATCAAGGGGGAAATAGCTTGGAAGACGTTGGATTACCGTCTTCGCAGTTAGACCATGTACACCCGTTGAGTCTAAAAGGTACTTCCCGTTGACAGATAACTGAGCAAGCCAGGATTACCCCAGACATGTACCCAATTATTCCTATTCGGATTTCTCCTTTGGGGACTTACTTGTGTTAACTTTGTCAACATGATCGACGGGGTGAGCTGAGACTCTAGAAAAAGAAAAGGCTTGATATCACATGAAACCTTGCTCACCCCTCGTGGTTACTCTTCCTATCTGCAGTCGCCCGAGACAGGGCTAACGTTCCCCCAGTCTCAGCGATATTACCCTGCATTCTTCTGAGCTGTGATCGCGCGGTCTGGACCCGATGGCCGAGCCTACTGTACTTACACGAACAAAAATATCTTCTCCACACGTCATGAGAGGAACGGTTGACGCTTTACCACAAACGGCTGTAGTCTTGATATGTTGGAGTAGGGCTAGCATGTCTTGCCTCAATCTTCATCATGACCAGCTGAGAAAGGTTGCATGGCAATACATAGTCGCATTCTTCTCGGCTGCGCCTTACGCGAGCTAAGAAAGCCAATGTTGCCTACTACGAGCCCTGACAAACGTCAACGGAAGAAAGAATACCAGTCACATTTCCGTCGTGTTGATTGAGACTGGTACACAAGCTCTGTCTTGATGATCACCATGGAAGCTTCCCTGAGGTTCCTATCGTTGTACTCTGAACAGCTCACGTTGGGCATACAGACATGACAAAAGGACTCTTGTCCATCGAACCCAGTTCCTTGTCTGTGATGTGCAGTCGTGCATCATATGAGAAGCATTGTACTCGCCGCGCAACTTGCGAGTTACACTGGGTCGGGAGTCTGAGTATCAATCTCGGGGCTTGATGAGATCTGGAGGGTTAGACCCTCCGTTTAGGTACTCATTCCTCCTCTAACCCGTTCCTTGTCAGATTCACTCCCGTGCATCCTGATTCTGGCACACCTCCCCGCGAGAAGATAGCTGATGCTACTCTCAGGGACTAAGGTACGGACGCCACTCAGGTCGGCCGTTCGATTCAAAGGTGTGCTTCGATGGAGATGGAGGGAATGGACGCCATTGACCGGTTAGCGACTGTGAAATCTGTGGTTCCCTCTTCTTTCCTTCTCGATATAAAATCCCCGAAGACGCCATCAAGAAACTCTCTTTCGTTAGACCCAACAGCATCAATCTTCAGCATACCTCATCATCTCCTGGTATCCATTGACACTCTCCTATTCCTCCTCATCCTTTCTCATCATTCGAGATATCAAACAACTTCTTGAACATCAGCCAAGATGGTCCAATTCACTTCCCGGGTCGACACGGGCATGACAGGCTTGCCAACTGAGCAAGCTGCCACAGCCCGCCGTGTAGGCAGTCCTATGGGAGATCGTGTCAGAAACGCCCTCGTCATCGTCCTAGGAGAATTCGCTGGAACATTCATGTTCTTGCTGCTCTCTTTCATCGGTGCCCAGACTGCCCTCGTCACCAACAGCTACTCAGACCCCAACGCCCCGTTACTGCCTTTCAGTTTGATGTACATTGCTGCCTCTTTCGGTACCGCTCTCGCCGTCAATGTTTGGATCTTCTATCGTGTCAGCGGTGGCATGTTTAACCCGGCTGTAAGTAACACTCGTACCTGCTTCAACTCACATGCTCATTCTTTCTCCTTCTGCAGGTGACTCTTGGTTTGGTCCTCGTCGGTGCTGTGCCACCTCTCCATGCCGCTGCTATCATCCCCACACAGCTTGTCGCTGCCATGGCCGCTGCTGGCATCACAGACGCTCTCCTCCCCGGTCCCCTTCTCGTCACAAATGCTCTCGGCAACGGCACGAGCGTCGCTCAGGGTGTCTTCATCGAGATGTTCCTCACAGCACAGCTTGTCCTGACCGTCTACTTCCTCGCCGTCGAGAAGCACCGCAGCACCCATCTCGCCCCCATCGGCATCGGCATCTCAGTCTTCATTGCCCACATCTGTGCGACCAACTGGACAGGCACTTCTATCAACCCTGCTCGATCCTTCGGTCCTTCTGTCGTCGCCGGCTTCCACGGCTACGACTGGATCTACTACATCGGTCCCTTTATGGGCTCCCTCCTGGCTTTCGGCTGCTACAAGATCTTTAAGGTACTCGAGTATCAGACCGCCAACCCAGGACAGGACGACGATGATCTCGAGAGAGCAAGCCGTCATCATTTCTTCCATCATGATAAGGAACCCGTGTCGCACTCTCACACTGACACCATCGAACCCAAGGACCACGGTGTTCCTCAGCGAAATGACAGCGTCATTGATGGCCAGATGGCCCCAGTCTAGACCTTTCCTCAGGATCGGGACTGATCAGGCCACATGCTCCGAGCAAGCTGTATCTGTAAGACGGGAAGGAGCAGTGTAAGGATGCGAAGCGTCGTTACGTTCTCGTGATGGTACAGCGGACTTTCAGCACAAGGCTGGATCGGTGTGTTGAACCATTGAATACTACATTGCATCAGTGTCTGTGACACGACAACGTTTTAACGGGGTTCCAGGAGAAGAATTGGTTGGATAAGATAGGGACATGGAAGGGGATATTGAAAAATACGAGGAGGAACGGGTATATGATTGAATGAAGCCTTTTATGCATAAGGTTCTGGAGTACCTACAGTTTCAATCATAGCTATTAGTTTTGCTGGAAGTAATACCAACTTAGTTACCACGATCGTCCTGGAAGTCGTTCCACTCCTCATCGCCGTCTTTGGCCGTCAATCTCGTCGCTTCCTCCTCCCCGGGGCTCTTCAAGTTCCACACCCGTCTGAACGCCCCGAACCCAGTAACGACGACCCAGATAGGCAGTGCGGTGTAAATTATCATGCCTACAACAACAAGGGCTGTTCCAACAACGTTGAGAAGAAGGTAGAGGAATCCAATGCACTTGCTCAAAGTGCCGTGGCTAAACTGGTCCATGACAAACAAGAGACCCCACCACAAGGTACATATAAACCAAAGAATGCTGAAGATGGGAAGAATCATGGCCCAGTCGCGGGTCTCATAAAAGAACTTGTTGAATTTTCTGGTGTGACGGTCCATACTAGGAAAGCGAGAGGCTGTCGTATAAAGGAGGAAAAGCCAGAATGATAGGGGTATAGGCAAAGCCAAAACCGTGGTCAAGACGGCGTAGAAAGGGTTCGGGATGCTGAGTTCTTCCCAGATGCACCAGGTTGCTGTCATGAAGCCCCACTGGATGCACCATATTGTGTAGACCGTAGTCGCCAAGATTGAAGCTGCCTTGGACGACATGATGATAAGTGATTGGCGATAGTAAGAAGACAAAAATACAGTATGTAAGAACACGTCGACGCGCTTGCGGATAATTGAAACGCTGAAGGATCAGCGTCGACCCCGCAATTCATTTCATGGATAATCCCTGTCGAAGATCATCTAAAACGGTAGGAAGTGGCGAAGATGTCTGTAAGTTGTAATTCGTATTCTATTCAGGAAAGTTGATATCAAAAGAATACCACCGAATAGACGGATAGTTGCAGGCTCATAATCGCGAACCATCCAACATGAAACATGGCTTGAACTTCCAAGTCGTTGCATCATCAAGTCAAAGACCATCCATGTCTGTCCTTGGCTTTCATGCTGTAGAACACAGAAACCAAGATACAGGATATAAGGGTTTGACATACCGCATGCATACATGCACGAACTTGTCCGATGTAAGTGAAATGGACGTCATATGCGGTGATTGGTGAAAATGAGCTGACATGGACGTTGTGCGAGTAAGAGGAGACATGCAACGGAGACAAGATGCCTGAACGAGATAAGTACTGCATATTTCGAAACGAACTGACGTTAATGAATCCAAGTAGAAGACGTCTTGGGCCGGATTGAATCCTCCTTGATATAGGAGTATGTTACCGCAAAGTGTTGCTCATGATTCTATGACATCCACTGTGCCGGGCATTGATGATCTCGAACCGCCGCGAAAGTGGATATAATCGGCTCCGCTCGCCCGAGGTTAGTAATTGTACTCTGAGTCAAAGATTCTTGAATCAGTAAAATGATTTGAATGGTATACTTGGAAATGCTTTTTGAAGCGGTCATCGAATTCGGGAATGCAGTACTTATCACTTATACCGCGATACAAGGTGAGCCTTATCAGATGCCGCTGCCGACTTTCTCACCTCGGTACCAGGACGGTTTAGCCGTGCGGAGCGGAGCCCCGGTTCCGGCATCGCCTCGCTTGTAGTGTTTGACAGTTAAAGAAGAAGGGACTTCGATACTTGGATGTTTTTGGATCATCATCTTGGATAGACAGAGTGAAGAAATAAAGTAAGAATGTTATAGCCAAGCCAAAATGATGATTGCAATCAATCGTCATAAGGGTACATCGTAGAGGGAAGGAACATGGGTGTCGAGGTCAAGCCTGGAATTACAAGGAAGGTACTCTGTAGCCTTCTGTAAATGGCTGTGCTGTATTTTCCATCTCAAGGCAGGAACCATCCATCTCAAAGAGCACATGACCCACGTGATCGTCCTTACCTGTAGTTGGTTTTGGTCTTGAGGCCTCTGGACTAATATCAATCTTGGCTTCTTCGTTTTCGATACAATTAAACATCAATTGGTGTTGACTTTTATACTCCAATCCAACCTCTTACACAGGTCAAACGAACCCCACTGGGGCTTTCCTGTTGCTTTGCGCCGGCCTAACGCAACATCGGTTCCGTGTACTGGACCTGGCCTGGGCCTGAACCGGACTGGGCTCTGACTCTGCCTTCCAACTGGATAGTCACAAGACGGAGATTTATTCTATTTTGCTCGGGCTGTGAATTGAGTCTCGCCTTGTTTTCTACCCCTAAAAGGGTGTCTCTCATTATCCCTCGGTCATCTTCAACTTCATCATCGGACAGATCCGGTACAAGTCTACCTTTTTAGGTGGGGTTTCAATGTTTAACGCGGGGCTCCCTGCCTCTCACGACTCTTAACCGACTAATCGATCATTTATTTACTCTGGTCTGGGAAAACTCACGAGACGCTGTGGAACAACATGTCGTCCGTCAAAGCCACAAAGAAGAGCGCCTTCTCATGTGAGCCATGTCGTAGGCGCAAGGTCAATACCCATACAAACACTTTCTCTACCAACACTGACACTCTTCCAGGTCAAGTGCGGCGGCGAACAACCTATTTGCAATCGCTGTGCTGCTAGGAGCGATGACTGTATTTACAAACTGTGGGACTAACCCTTCGGCCCTTTGGTCGTGTGCTCCTCTGTACTTTCTGAGCAATTGCTCACGTGTCATAGAAACCCGACCCTGTCTTACACTCAGCGACTTGAGGAACGCATCAAAGAACTCGAGGATCAACTTGCTGCCATCAAATCTCCTCCCTCAGTTGCCGCTTCAAATCATTCAAGTCCGGGCGTCTGGAACGGCCATGACTTGAATCGCCATGCGGATGAACATGCTATGACGAGGAGCTTCATGGGTCTCAAGATCGATGACAAGGGTGGAATTACTTATCATGGACCAACTAGTCTTTTCAACCTTCCCAGCGATCCTCATAAGCACAAGCCGGATTCAATATCCTCTATTGATTCAGATGCTCATAGAAGGGAACGACTAGTCAATAATGCGTGGCACCAACGTGCGATGGAGAACCTGTCCGATATCCCAGTAAGTTCATCAACCTCAACTGTCCGGTGCTCTCAACTTACACCGCACAGGAACCCTTTCAGTATCTCCTAAATGTGCATTGGTGTTGGATTCAACCTCTGTTCAATTTTATATATAGGCCGGCTTTCACTCGTATGTCTTTCACCCTGAGCTCCGGCGCCTTCTAACATTGACAGGCGACATGCAATCGATGGGACCTTATTACTCTCATACACTTCTTAATGCTATGCTTTCGCATTCTATCCGCTGGGGGAAAAGTGACCCCTCAACGAAACAATTGTTGGATCAATCTTACGACGGCGGCGCGGTCTTCGCTAAACATGCTAGAAGCATGCTTTTCGAGGAACTGAGCAAAGGTGTTTGTACCATCCCAACCGTTCAGACGTTACTACTTCTCAGTGCGGGCGAGTGTGGCCATGGAAATACCACGCAAGCCTGGATTTACAGTGGCATAGCTTTCCGGCTAATCGACCATCTCGGAATATGCGTGGATGGACAAAGGTATCCTGGATCTGTCCATTTGACCGACGAAGAAGTTGAGATCAGACATCGACTATACTGGAGTTGTTATTTCTGGGACAAGATCATTAGCTTGTATCTTGGTCGTTCTCCTTCACTACAACACACTCTTGTATCACCGCCGCAAATAATCAGTAGGTCTGCTTTTCAACCATCGAGAAACTTGCTAACAATTTCTAGTGGATGACTCTGCTGAGAACGAACTTTGGGTTCCTTTCGATTCCCCTCATGGTTCAGACTGGAAGTATCCTCCAGCGACAGCTCACTCCACATCTTGCTTCATGAGCGCGTGCAGGTTGTCTGTCATCTTCAACGAGATTCTCATTCATATGTATGATCCGCTATTGGAGAATACAGAAGCGGAGATGCAAGAGTGTTTGCAAACTCAAGACCCTGCCATGAAGCTGTGGTGGGAACAACTACCGCCGTACCTGAAGATCGAGCTCAATGCTATGCCGGACTTGGCACCACCATCGCATATTGTTACTATGAAGTAAGAACCGTTTCTTTCCATTCCGTCCATTCGCTAACCATGAGAAGCGCCCTGTATCATACTTTCAGAATTCTCCTGTTCAGACCTATGCTTTCTTGGCAAGTATACCCAGAGGAAGATGGCCCGCATCCTATGCAGAACCATCTCGTGGAATGTGTCACATCCGCGACAGCTATCATTGCCATCTTCGACCTCTTCTGCAGAACGTTCACCATCAGCCACTGTGTTCTGTCACTCTCTTACAGTGTTTATATCGCTGCAACTATCTTTCTTCTTCAAGTGCAGGCCACTCCTGAAGATCAGCAAGCAGTTCGCAAATTGAACTTCTGCGTACGTGCTTTGCAACAAGCTAAGACTGTTAATCCAGGTGAATACTCCAATACTATAGCTGTTATAACTCTGACGTCTTTGTAGTGATTTCGAGTGCTCTGGATCTGATCACAAGAGAAATGACCAACCTTGGCCTTACAGCAGGCCTCAATACTCCGCAACAACAGCCTCAACCTGTACCACAGCAGATGCCAGACATTTCAATGCCTACCGATATACCGATTACCGAGACTATTTACCCTCCTACTTTCGACATCCCTGCGCAGCAATCGCCTTATGAGCCTGAACAGCTGTTCCAGACACCATGGGCCGACAACATGAATCCCGATGCTATGGCAGTAGATCGCGGAGTCTTTGAAGCATTATCAACATTTGAGCCACTGAGTGTGAGGGTGGGCGCAATCTATGAATCCGGCAACAACCCTCAGAACTTCGGCTAGTAAACGGGGTTTCGTGGCTAGCAAATCGAAATCCTATCGGTCGGTCTTCTGCGATACTGGTATGGGCTGAGATCGTTTGGCCTGGAATGCCCCAACTTACTCGGATTGAGCTCACTATTTATTCGAGCGCCAAACATCTGCATTGTTCTAACATATCGACCGGCCCGCTTTCCTTTTAAGATACACATGGAGAAGCAACGCATTGCGCCTTTCTGAGCCCCCGTGGGCAGTTACAAAGGACTCTGTGACTATCCCGTTGTATAAATGGCATAGGTCAAGAAATCTATCTCTTGGGTCCCCCGCAGTTCAGGGGGCGGCGTACTATGACCATGATCGGGTTCCAGGATACTGAGTGTTCGATACAAATCGCAATGTCGTCGAATTCGTGCCATATGCTAGAATTTCCACCTCACTTGATAGTATGAGAGCAGGTGACTGTCGCACGGCTAACCTATTTATGGACTGTATCTACTGGGACAGCCCTTCATTAGCATTAATTGAAGGGGTTTGAATTGCATTTTAATTATTGGATAAAAGCATTTGGAATTAACATACCACTTAAGAAGAAATTCTAATACCTAGACCGAGTTAACATACACATCTGTTCTTGATATACCAAGCCAAATAATAACAATCATGACCTTGGTAACCGCTTAACATCCCACAGATCTTCTGCGTTTCCTCTGAATAACCTTTCTTTGAGCTGTTCGTCGCCACCGCACCAACTGATTACCTTCTCCATCCAAGGCTTAATATCGAGGCCTTCGAACCGAGTATGAGGCCAATCGGTTGCAAAAACAACATGACTCTTGCCTGCGATACGGATGACCTCCTTGGCAAGAGGATCCAGGTCGCTATAATCAGCTTGGACAGCTATGCGATAAGGGGCCGACAACTTGACATAGGTAAGACCATCTTTGAGCAGACGAGCTAAAGATGGGAAGCCTGGCAAGTCATACATGTCAACGCCCTGGTTTTCCTTCAGTGGCGGTTGTCCCAAATGGTCGATACAGAATTTGACGTTGAGTTTTGGAATGATGGGCTCGAGAAGCTCAATCATCTTCATGGGAACGTAAACTTGAACGACCCATCCCAATGGTCTCACAGCATTGGCATACTGTGTCAATTGCTTCTCCAGCTCGGTCGCATTCAGCTCTGCGCCAACTGACTGCAGGTTGAGTCTCACCCCACGCACACCCAACTCATGCCACTTGCGAAGCTCATCAGCATCATAAGCTTCAGGGTCAATCGCAACAACACCCCTTCCACGGTCAGAGCCAAGATCACGCAGACCATCAAGCAGACAAGAGTTGTTTAAGCCATAAATCGATGGTTGAACAAGGACGATGTTTTGAAGGCCAACACTGGCTTCAAAGTCGAGAGCTTGTTCAAGGGAGTGAGAGGTTGGACGGTATGTTGCTGAGGGATCGAGTTCATAGTTCTCAACGTCGACAATATGCATATGTGAGTCCCATGAATCGGGAGGAATAAGCTGAGCGAGCTCTGGTGAGGCCATTGTGTTGTTGTCGCGGGCAGATAGAGACGGATGAGCAAGACTGAGAGTTGGGAAGGCAGTCAATATAAGCAATCTAGTGAGTGCTGTACAGAGGTGAGACATGCTCGGCGTCGACCGAGGTCGGCCGAATCGGTGGGGGAATAAGGTCCGCATTGTATGAGTGACGGCCACTTTCCGGGACTTTCTCCGGGAGATTCAAGGAAGCTGCAAAGTTTATTCTTTACTACGTTACCATTGTGGCCGTCCTTTTATATTCCAGTGCTATTGATCTACATCTTTTGAACTTGCTGGGGTTATGACTCTGGTCAAGCTACGATGTAACTGCCGTGTCCATCTCGGAGGATTTTTTGCAGCCGAGATGCAAATGCGGTGAGGTGATGCAGCAGGCATACATATGGATGGAAGCGAGTAATGTCAATTGACTTTGGTTCTTGGATTGGGTCATGTTGAAGATACCGTACTTCTATGTAGGTATGTACTAGGTATACGCGTATAATGCGTTTCTCGATGGCGTATTGGAGTTGATAGAACACACTCAAAGAGAAAATAGATAACCCGCTTACTTGGTTAGTTTTCCTTCCCTACTCTCACTAGCCAAGACGTATTTAATTAACTGGTTGAATAATCAACACAGCCCCAAGCGTATCGACTCCATTCATCCAATGTCATCCTGTACTTGCGCAGCCTGCGTAATTGAGCCAGACATAGAACACAGCCGTAATTGACTTATGCCGCTTGCTAATAAAACCGCGGGGCAAAAGACCCTTAAAGACACCCGAAACGCCACGCCACCTTCCCAAAAGAGGAAATATAGCTCTCCTAATCCAATCGTCATCTGCGGCTTCGGTGACGTCCAGAATTAATTCACCCCCGCCACAACACTTCCACCCTTTCCCCGTCCACTAACGTCCCCATTCTCTGGAGAGACGATTTGTCATTCATTGACCGCAGAAAAAGTTCAAATACAATCCAAAGGTCCACTGTCAAGATAGCTTCATTCATCTTGCGACTGAAACTACACAAAATTATTACCCCGCGCACAAATGGCTTTCAACCTTCCTCCCTTCCTGGCGCGTCTCGCCCGCCCCTTCACGCAATCTACTCGTCTCTCCATCGCTCCCGATCAATCCGCCGCTTCAGTCATCCCCGAGGGCGCCCAGCGCTGCACCGTCGCTGCGGGCTGCTTCTGGGGCACTGAGCACCTTTACCGCAGACACTTTGCCGACAAGGGTCTTATCGACGCAAAGGTTGGCTACATCGGTGGTGATCTCGAGAACCCTAGCTACCGCGCCGTTTGCGGCGGCAAGACCGGCCGTACGTTTTAACCTCCCAGAGTTTTGTTAGAGTTACTAACAGCGACACAGATGCTGAAGCCGCGCAAATCATCTTTGACCCTACAAAGGTCACGTACGCACAGCTCCTCGAGTTCTTCTACAAGACGCACGACCCCACGACGCTGAACCAGCAGGGTCCCGATACCGGCCCTCAGTACCGCTCTGCGATCTACTTCCATAACCCTGAGCAGGAGAAGATTGCGCGCGAGGTTACGGAAAAGGCCAACAAGCAGTGGTGGAAGGGCGGCATCGTGACTGAGATTGCGCCTGCTGGAAAGTGGTGGACTGCTGAGGAGTACCACCAGCTTTACCTACACAACAACCCCTCTGGTTATGAGTGCCCTAGTCACTTCTTGAGACCGTTCCCTCCTCTGGAGTAAGTCGCGATGAGTTACGAAGATTAGTGGAGGATTAGGGAAAGGATGGGAGGTCACAATGATATCAATAGGAGTGGAAAACATGTGTAAAATGACACGAATGCTAGAATTAACTTGTACGCGAGAATCTTCACTTTTATTCAACATAGAAAATTTGATCAGTTTTTTTGTATTGGGGTTTCTTAATTATATGGAACTTCTTCAAAGCCCACAAGCCAATTCGACCAAAACCAGAAGAGAGGAGTTCATTAACCTCTAACAACAAACAAATAATCCTTTTTGCTTAATAAAATAATACAAGTTGCTTTCTAGAGCTAGTTTATGGAAAAAGCAAACAATCTCGCTTACTTGCGGCGGTTCTGCTGCATCATAAGAATCTGCACCATGCGGATGAAGATGTTGAGGAAGTCAAGCTCAAGAGAGATAGACTCGTTGACGGGGTCACGGCGGATGACACCAGCCTGGGCGAGACGGGCGTGGTGAAGGACCTTCTGGACATCGTACAGAGTGAAACCACCGAAGACAGCAAGACCACCGTACAACCAGAGGCTCTCAGTGAAGGCGAGAGTTCGGACAGCGGTGGCGGGGATGACGAGAGGAGCGAGACCAGAGGCAGCGACGATGGCGGCACCAGCCAGGAGAGGACCACCAATGTAGAGGTACTTCTCCTGCTTAGCAGTGGCACCGACAACGGCGAGACCACCCATCATGGCGATAGTGTAGAGACCAGCACGTCCGAGAAGAGCGGGAGGGCAGAAGGCGAGGAGAGGGGCGACGAAAGCAGCCTGGGTGGCGTTGAAAGCGGTCCAGAGAGCGTACTTGGGGATGTAGCTAGAAAGTTGTCAGTAAAAATGCTTCAATTTCGTCATTGATTCTGTTTTCGGGATACTTACTTGTCAGGGCTGATAGATCGAGTTCCAATCATGGTAGCGAAGCTGAGAGCGAGACCACCAATACCAACAACCCAAGGGTTGGTGACCATAATTCGGTAAACGAAGCCAGTCTGAACCATTTGTCGAGCCGTCAATCCAATGATACCAATTCCGAGACCAGTGTGCAAGAAGGTGTTGTTCAAGTATTCGCGCTCGTAGATGGGCATGCCTCCATCCTCACGAGTCTCCCGGTTGAAGACAGCATTGATGGCGACAAGGGTACCACCAAAGATGGCACCTCCAACCAAAAGTCGTCGGCTAGCAGACTGAGGCGTTGTTACGACGGGAGCTTGCTGGTTGTAAGAACGGCGACCTGTTCGCTGGAAGGCATTGCGGGTGGCGGGAGTGATGCGCGAAGAGAAGAAGTTGGCTGAAGGCTTAGCCTGGATGTGGAAGCTTCGGTTGTTGCGGAAAGCAGTCTTTGAGAGCTCAGGAAGCCTCTGCGCAAGACGCGCAGGTCCCTGGCGGACGGTGAGGGTGAATGACATCGTCGTTCGTGCAGTTGTCGATCGATAATGCAGGCGTTTTACAAAGGAAAATGGTGAAGCGGGGACGGGCGGACGCAGAGGATATAAGTTCCCGACCAAAAGAAGCATGACGTTGGGTCGGCCAGTGGAGCTTACCAAATTCCGATATCACGTGGCTGCTGGTGGAATATTGTGGAAAGAACCGGCGCCTCACAGTGACTCAATCGAAGTGCTGGGTTTGGTCAGCGCTCGGCCGCTAAGGCTCTAAACTCCATGATCCGTCGGATTTACAGGGACAGAAGAACTACGGCATGCTACAGACATTGTTACATCACAAAATAACCTAGCATAGAATTCTAGTGTGTTCCGTCATCAAATTGTCTTGTTGAGTATTATTAGATAGGTAGGCTGGCTTAGTAGTGGTAGATTGTCGGCTCCATCAGGGTATCAACCAAGTAACATATCCTTCCATCCAATTCGCATCGCCTCGCCTCATCTCGTAGATCCCATCAATTCTCCTTCTACATATCTCAGTGTGAAACTCAAACGTAATGATAAATGCTCCGTGACTCTGACGCCAATGCTGTAATCAACATATCCTATCCCTATGCACCCTCAAGCAGCTATCATTTCCATAATCATGTTGTCCAATACGCATTTCTGCCTTCATCTTAAACTTCCACGTCCTTTTTCAATGACGAAACTCACAGGTCGTCTTGCTCTCTTAGACCTGTAACCGAATGCCGATCGTGGCATAAAGTTCTGCGAAGTGAGCATAGCGACACTCATGGCTTTTGGTGCCGGGGCATCGTCTTCGCCCTCTCCTGACGCAGAAACTTCACCAGATTCAGCAGGGCGTTGGCCAATTCGAGCATCAAAGCCCCAGTTCGCCACACCACCAGCTCGAATCCAAGACTCGAGATTGCGGCATTGACTGACATCCATCCAATTGAGTCTTCCGCATCCATTCAAAACATTCTCAACGCCTCGCCCTGTTACACGTACGCAACCACGCACACTCAGAGCCTCCAGGTCATTCAAGTGAAGGGCCACGCTCTCCAAACTTCCATCACTAACTGCACTTCCGCAAAAAGCCAATCGCAATTCCTTCAATTTGGGTAGTCTGAGAGCGACGACCTCTGTTGCCGTGTCGGAAAGCGCGCAGCAGAATGATAGATCCAAGTGGGTGAGGTTCTTGGCTGAATTCACCAGAGCAACGACGGCATTGTCAGATAGATACGTACAGTCTGCCAAGCACAGCCGTTGAAGTTTCTCGAACCGGAAAGGAGCCCATGATTGGAACCCTGCGTCCGTAATTGATGTACAGCGTGTAAGAGATAGCGACTCGATACGGTTCGAGGCATGTGCTGCGAGATGGGCCATGGAACGATCCGTAATGTGCTTGCAGTAGGACAGATTAAGGCGCTTCAGCTTCGGGCATCCTACCACAGTTCCGGGTGGCAATACGTTTTGTGGTGCAGGCTTCTGTTGTTGCTGCTGCTTGGTTCGCGAACGAGCAGTTGAGCTGGAAATAACGACTGACTTGTTAGGTGGCGGATCAGGTACAACCCAGCCAACAACACGGCCTAATAGGTTGTCGCCAACCTTACGGCAGTTGCTCCAATCGACCTCTTCCAACCCCTTGGCGTTCTCGCTCATCTCCAAAATCTGATTAGCGGAGACGTCCCAAACAGACTTCATCTTCCATTTCTGCACGTTTTTGCCGCAGTTGCGCCATAGAGCGCCGAATCCTTCGTCCGTTATGTGGAAGCAATTGCTTATGTCAATGCAAAGAGCGCGAGTGCCAATGAACGGAGCGAGCACTTTGAGTATAACTTCATCAGAAACCTTGCGGTTGTAAATCGAGAGATCCACGTCCTGGCAGACTTTGGGCGACGTCGTTAGAAGTTTACGCCAATGCGTACTGACAAGGCGCAGCCGGAAGATTTCTCCTATGTCCATGTGCTTGAAAATGTAGATTAATATTTCATCTGATAGTACCGGCTTGCTCATGGTGATAGGTCTCGTAGGCAGAGTAGTTCGAACTCGCTTGGCCGGAACATCGTCGTCAGATGGCGTCTCAGAGAATGCAAACTTGATAGGCGTAACCTCCGACAAACGAGATCTTGCACCATTGGTAGTGGATGTGGATGTGTCTGCAGGAGGCACCGGGGGCGCTAGAGAATGGCGTCTTCGGTTTCTGATGTTCTCCATATTGACACTCAGGAATGGGTCAGGATCCTTGGGTGCTATGTTCCCAGTGTCATCTTTCGAAGGAGATCCTGGCTTAGAAGGTGTCGTGAATGTGAGATTGGGGAGTGATGCTCTTGTTGGCGTCGTAGGGGTTGTTGGATCAGATTTGTTGGCCTTTTCTCTGCCATCGGCATCAACCATGTCAACATCGTCACTCTGTTTGTGGTATCTCGACTGCGCTGTTTCCTTGACCTGGTTCAAGATATCTGAAGGGCAGCGCCTCCAGAACTCGTCAAGAACGTCTCCAGTGATCATGATGCACTCGACGGAGGTGATGGACCGCACAGTAGCTGTTCGACCACGGGACAGCCCCAAGCTTGCAACTTCACCAAAGTATTGGCCTGCCTTTAACCGCGGCCGCTTAGGAATAGCCAGAGCCTTGTTCTGGACATTGCTGTCGTAGACTGGTTCGTCGTGAATCACCTCGGCTTCTCCACGGACGATAAAGAAGATTTCGTTGCCCGGCAAACCTTGACGGACAATATCTGTGAATGGGGTGTAGGTTTTGGGCTGAACACTGAGTCCGAGAAAGTGCAGCATATCTGGAGGAAGGGTTGAGAAGAGCGGTAGCTCCTTGAGTGTCGTTCGAATGTTAATCTGACCACTTCCAATGGCGCTACCGGCTGTTGGGTCCTCCATGATACCTGGGCTTGGAGATTTCCTCTTCTTGTTGTTGACCACGGTGCCATCTTTAATTATGCCCCTTTCTCCAGTGGAAACCTCGCCAGGAACTGCCTCCCGGGCGGTGAAATCCCCTTGAGGTGACTTGGTCAACCTGCCGCCCTCTTGTCGTTTCTTCTTTAGAAGGTTCAGGCGCTCTTGTGCTTCTTCTCGAATGGCTTTCTCCATATCCGGAAATTTGGGTATCACTGCATGTAGATCCTCTTTCTTCAAAACCAGCAGGAGACATTTCGTGCGTGCAACAATAGTGGCCGTTCGTGGCATCTGCATCAAGACACCGATCTCACCAAAGAAGGATCCAGGGTTAAGTTCAGCATAAACCGCTTCCCCGTCCCGCGAGGTCACAGCGACAACACCTCGAACCAACCAGTACATTGCCTTGGCCTCATCTCCTTCAGTGACAATATGATCGTTGGGACTTTGAATCTGAGGTTTCAAGTGGTTTCCAATGGCAACCAAAAACTCCTCAGGTGCGGACATGAAAAGCGGAAACGATCTGATTCGGTCAACCAAGTCTAATGGCATATCTCGAATGAGTGATGCTGTGAGCGGCGAGGGCCGCACTGGCCGCGTAGGGTTTGTCTCGACATTGAAAGATCGAATCAAGGAAACAGAGTCGGACGAAGCTGCCGCTGCCGCAGCGTTCTGGTGATGAGCCAGCGCCCTGTACGGCGATCCAGAGCTTCGACCGCGCCTCATTGTTGCAGGCATAACAAAGAATGTAGCCAGGAGTCAGCGCAATTGTAGCGACGATGACTACTACCCTCCGTCCAGCAAGCTCGCAAGCCGCTGCTGCAGCCGCCAGGGATAGGAATCCTTATCGTTCGTTTACTGTTGAATGTGAATGTAGTTGAAAGGTTATGAATCGCAAATATTGACTGGAGCTTTGGCGGTCGAGCAAGACACGGTCATGCTCTGGTGTGACGTCTCGTGGGCGGTCGTTGATGGAAACAGAATAATCAAATTTGTACAATCGTTTTACCGACTCAAGATACGAGATTTGAGGCACGAGAGGTTTGTATAGTCGTCCAGGGTCGATACGTAGATTCCGCAAGAGGCGGAAGATGCAAATCCTATAGTCACAAGCTCAATGGCGAGCTGACAAGTCACACAGAGATCCAAGGCGGTGGTTTCGAATCTTCCGTAACACGAGAGCAAGGAGCGAGCTGTTGCAGGTGCGAGTGTAGAAAGTTGAGCGTCAAGGATGATCGCGTGGATGTGGGCTTTGAAAGCTGTGAGCGATGACGGCAACGCGGACAAAGGCTGAAGTCTGATGTAGAGACCTACCAAAGCTTGAACGTGCCAAGAAACGAAGTGTATCTGATAGTCTCTAGCAGAGGGTTGTAAAGAAGAAAGCAAGTGGGGAGCTGTCAAGAAACAACAGGGAAGCTATTGCGAGGGTGGCAATTGGCACAATGCACAGCTCGAAGAGGAAATCGGTTGAAGGAGGTCAAGAACCATGAAGATAGAGCAGTCCGCATGGGAAAAGATGGATTCCAGTCCCTGAGGAGCCCAAGCAGCATAGTCTGGCCGCCACAGGAATAACGCCCACCCACAGCACTGAGAGGGCCCCTCAGCATTGGATCTCATACGGTCTCACACGCCCACCGCCCACTCACACGCTTAAGGCGAGCTCTGTGTGGGGTATTGATTCTAGGTGGACGGGCGGGCAGTGCCGTCACACACGGTGAAGAGCGTGTAAGAAACGGGCAAAGTCGCAAGGGGCCCTGGAGAAGGACGCATTGGGTGGAGTATTTGAGCAAGCCAAAGCAAGCAAGCATCGGCAATGCAAGCAATTCGACGGGATTTGGACGACCGGAGACAGTGCCAACTGGCTGCCGAAAAAACACCATGATCGAATTCTGAGATAATGACGGGTTGCTGATGAGCCAAAATGCGATGCCCGCGTGGTGGTGCCGGTACCTTGGCACATGCGCATGTAGCTTAGATGGCTTCAGTACCTAAGTTTAGTGGCGTGCTGGTTGCCACGCAGGGCATAAGAAAGTGAAACAGAAGTGCTACTGGCGGCTGGGTCAGTGCGTGCGGACTTGTATTGACGCTTTGGTGCTTCTGCGGAAGCTTCGATAAAGCTTCAGTGGAAGGATGTGCTGTTCGTCATGGAATCAATCACTGTAGCTTAACCCTTTCAAGGACCCTGGCTCTGGCAACGTCCTTCTCATCCTCACTAGCGGACGGCACCAAGCGCAGATGACCGAGCGCGCACAGGGCGCCTAATGGTTCTTTGCGTCGGTCTCTGGCAGGGGTAGAAACAATCTGACCCTAAGAGGTCTGATGTTACGGAAGCGACCCGATAGCTTCTCCGCCGTCGTAATCCCATTCACCACGGAGCTCCAGCTGAACACACATTGTTGGGTGAAAAGGACCATGTAATTAAAAACGTGAATTCAATCGCCAGTGGCTGACGGTGAGCCGTGTTTCTTTAGGGTTAGTAGCGGTCGTCGTCTGCCGTCATCATTTTCCTTTCCCCCTCCGCTACGTCGATCCTGATCTTCGGATCCGTGCAGCCAGCCTCCAGCCTACCGGGAAAGGGGTCATCGGTCAGAAGACCTCTTTTCATTCTTTTTTGTCGCAGGATATGCGTTTGGATATGCTTTCCTTCGGCAAACTGCGATTAAGCATGACCGCCGGAGAAGCTCTCGAGGGTTTCGATATCCGTTGTAGTACCGTTTTGTTTCTTCTTGCTTTGTCCTATGAGTCGGATAGGCGAATTATGTTTGCATTTTGCGAAGTTACCGCAGGAGGCAGAGGCACCTGCACAGGTACCTAGGCGAAGTACCGTTCTGGAGGTAAAGTTAGCTCGCACCTCTAGCGGTAGCTGTGGCTGGAAATAAGTTCATCGGCGGATAGATTGCAGCATTGTTCGCGTTTATGCCAATGCAAATGCTAATACCAGATGAGGCATGTTGTCGGAGGGATCCTGGTCTTGGATGCTTTGGATAAATAGAATGTTCGGCGGAATCCTTTCTGTGAAACGTTTCGTCATATTGTTTCATCTGGGCGGGTTTATCGCAGTCGTATGCACCTTCCTAAGTTAAATCACCTACACCCTGGGTTGGGAAGGAAGGTACAGCCAGCCCACGCGCAAATATGCAGGTGCGTTTCAATTGCCCGCGGCATGAGAAAACTGCAGCCCTGTCAGACATCCAGATTGCGTCAATTGCTTTATCAAAAATGACCGTCATAATGGCGCAAACAACCAGTTTTTTTTTTTTTTCAGGGTGAGACAGAATGGATGCCTGCCCTGTACTGTAAGTCTGTACCTTTTCTAGCTTCTCAGCTCTGATTTTTCTAGAAGGTCGCACTGAGCAAGGGCCAGCGGTCAAGCAACGCCATGACCATCTAGCCCTGGTCATAGAAACTCGCTAGAAGAAGAAGAAGGCACGACAGATTGGATTGCTTCCTAAAACGGCTTGTTGTCTCTTCCTAGGTCCTTTCATGTGCATCTTTCAGGTCACCACAATCAATGTACGAGTCCCAAATCAGTTCTCCGTACAGTACATTACAGTACAAGCGAGTTCCCGAATCGACTGGTCATGTTCATGACGTTCCATTTCCAAGGACTGGTAACCATTCAATAGCCACGCCCAGCATTCACGAATCGTACCTTGCATCTGTAGTCTCTAAAATGGTCCAATCTCTGCCAACAGTTGGGTCGCGTCTCTCTAAGATCACGATGGTATTTGCGGTGTGCTTTTGAGAAATGGGTAAGCCATTCGTAACAATATAGTTAGGTTAGACTGTCTCAGCTGTGATAGACGAGATCCATAATGATCGTAGTAGCTGAAGCACTGACTCGGACGCTGTGTTCTCCTACGCGCCATGACAGCCATTTCCGACTTGACCCGTCCGCGATCACTTATTGTAACAGTTGTCTTAAACTTTTATCCGTTTCGGTCAACTACACTTTAATAAACTCAAAATCAAGTCGATATATTCAGAAATTTGATGGTTTGGGGGTTTGAACACCCGGCGAGACTCGTACAAGAGCCGGGGCAGATCTTCAATATCGCAATTAATGGCAACCTCCAGTAAGGTTAATTCTTAATATGCCTGGTATACAGGTTACATTCGCTACTTAACGCTAATGCAATAATAAATACATCTTTACCATACCATAACTGTTCCGCTTTACATAAGGTAAACGATTCCTCCTTTAACCTTCAACTGACCCAACGCGACAAGCCAACAGTAGTCAGTTGTCAACCAGGTTCCTTAACCTTTGCGGCACTGTCATAATCTGCCCTTTAGTCATGATGCTGGCCGCAAAAAGAGGCCTAACATATGGTCCTCGGTACTTCCAAACTATGATCGACTTGTGTGTCAATTATAGATCGTACCCTGCTCTTACTTCCATGAGAGCTCCCCAATAATTCCAAACGTATCTAATGGATCCTTGCACCGGTGAGCAGTCCCAATCTCCGGGGTGTTCATGGTGATGTATATCACCTGCCTCTGTGCATTCGACCTTATTATTGCTGTAAAAGTCGGACTGTCTTCTCAAAAAACTGCGACTAGAACAGCACAGGTTCACAGGGTTACGATACCCAGTGAAAGAGTCGATGCCGGGTCGGCATAGTCCCACGGCTCTCTGGGCGCCATTCTCATACTATAAGACGATGCCCTTACACGACCCGCGTGCAGAGGGGAACACATCGATGCGTACTGCGCCATCTAACGGCACATGTGCCTTGATGGCGTACATGAGAGTATCGTGACCAGTGAATTTGCTCAACGCGGGTATTGGGTTTCCATATCGAACATCCGGATCAGGCTCACCCACTGCCCCATATGTAACGTGTCCAAGGGCATTCGGTTCGGTATACACGAGAACATGAGGAGTTAACTCAAACACGTGGCTCATTTTGAGATCATCATCTGAAGGCCTGAGTATAATGTCGTCAAGAAGCTCGGTTCGGATCTGTCACCATCAGCCAATGTCTGCGATTCAAGCTTACGTGACTTACTATCACAGTAGGCTTGGGGCTTATAGACCAGCGAGCAGAAGCTTCATACTATCGTTCTTTATACTGCCGTATACCGAATTCACGGATTCGATCGCTAGGGGAGATGGGTACATATGCCCAGACCAGTTTCGTATGGCCGGCTTTAGAGAGGCGTCGATATGTTTCAAGTGCTGTTGGCGATTTGACTGTATGTGAATGGATCCCGAGGATTGAGTGGTGATAATAGAAAAACGTGAGGCCGGTAGTGTTGCGCAAGTCGACGGTACGGAATCTTGGATCCAAACAGCATACCGTTCTGGGTGACAACGATAGTCCCTTGAATGGCGGCGTTGGGGTATCCCATATTTGCGGAAAGTCAGGCCCATCCGAATCGAAGGACAGGCGCGCTATGCCAAGCTATAGAAACGTTAGAGGTACCAATAATCGTTGAAAAGGAGTAATGATGCATACCTTGAATTGGAAACGGCACTTCTTTGCTTGACTCGAATCGATGAAGACATAAGCACGAGTTTCGGATCGCCAGGGGTTGTACTGTGGCCAATCAGGGAGACTCTCGATTTTGCGAATACCATGGCGGTCTATTGTAAGTTTGGTGATCTTGGACTCCCAGGGACTATCCGTCTTTGCAGGTGGTTGCCCTCGTTCCCAGGCTTCGATCTCGTCTAGTTTGTGAACTTGACAATGCCAAACGTCACCTTGATTGGCAGCCATTGAGATCATCTCTACAAGGTTCTTGATAGATGAGTAGTCCCAGAGTTTACTACCCAGACTTTCTGCTCTGATTTCCTGTAGGATTGTTGGAGGCAGAGAAGCCAGCTTAGGCATCCCCAGCGTAGTCGCTACTGAGGTACTAATCAACGGTAGATCATGATCTTCGAAGTCTATTTTATGCACACCCATCGCGCGTGGACGCCACGGGTATCTCCATGCTGACGAAGTCCAAAGGCTTTGTAAGGCGTTGGGTTGACCGTGGTCCTGTATGAACAGGCGATAGCAGTCCGCATGAAATGCCACGGTTTCGTTCATGCTGGCGTATCCCTTTTTACATCGGAACCCAAGCCACCGTTTTGGATACCGACTCGTTAAGAGATCCCAGTATCGGTATACTTTGGAGTAATAAGTAGGAAGAGTAGAGTCGTCGTTACCAAGCACTGTGATGGGTAGTTAGCAAGATCGGGGCCCCAAAAATACTTCTCTCGTAGTTTAAGCCCAAGTATCAAGTTCCTTGATCCATTGCAGGAAAGGGGGGAGATGGGTTGTTTTGCATACTTGCGATAGTCTTGTCATTAAATCTCATGGCTTCCAAACAAAGGGCACACTCTTGGGGGAGATACAAGACTTCATCGTCTTCATCTCTTTCGTCAACTGTTGCAGGAGGGCTTGGAGGACGGCCGATCGGGACCCAAGTGATGGATGTATCGCACAGACCGGGAGACGTGATGATGGACTTGATGGCAGTGATAACCTGACCCATGATGAACTTGATGACAGCGATAACCCGGCCCATTATGAACTTGACGATAGCGATAACCCGACCCATGATGAACTTGATGACAGCGATAATGAGACCCATGATGGACTTGATGGTAGCGATAACCTGACACATACTGGAAGATTGTTGTTAGAAGATAGAATACTAAGCAGGTAGGCAAGGCAGGAGAAGTTGGGGTTTTGTGACAGAAGAACTCTTCTCTAAAGAAGCCTAAGTGCTGGTATAAGCCAGCATAGGATGACCAATCATTCGTCTTTGATGCTCCCAGCTGCCGGTTTTGCTGTTCATTTCCTGGTATGGGAAGAGCGACCATGTGAAGTTCACCCAAGGTAATTTGTGGAACAATGAGAAGGAACTTGCAGGCTATTGTAGTGTACTTGGGTCCGATCAACAAATTATACACGAACACAGTCCACAAAAGAAACCAAACTTAGCTAGGTAGGCAATCTTAATCAAAGTCATCATAGTAGGGGTAGTCATCGGAGTGATAGTCATCAGGTTGGTCATAATGATCGAAGTCGTCCTCCTCATCAGAGTCAGATTCCTCGCTTGCCTCCTCTCCAGGCTCGGAAGAGTCAATCCAGGGTATAGACACTCTGTCATCGAATCTAACTGTGATAGACATTGTCCGAGCATCCGAACATTGCCAGCGCTTAGAATCACGACCATGGCCGTGCTTATGTTCTCCCATGTTGAATTTGAGTTCGTAATTCGTGACATCAAAAGAGTTTCTGCCTTTTGGGATTTCGTGCTTGCAGATGAACGCCGGCCTTACGTACTCCTTAATAGGGTCAACACCTATCTTGCATTGCCCACAAGCCTTCTGAGTCCCATCCTCGTACTCGAGAAGAATCCCTCTAAAGTACCCCGTTGATGCATCCTCGAAGACGGTAATGCGTTTTGCATTTCTCAATGTCATGTTGTTCGCGCAGGGGTTTCTCATAATCGTCGACTGTTGAAATGACATAGAATGCCAATGAAACCTGGGCTTTGGTAATGTCTCGCGCGGTTCTTCTCCAACCACGGCCAAATTCCCAATCCCACCTTCTCTAGGGATATCATGAATCATCATACTGGGCACTTTCTGAGAAAGGTGTTTCTCTCCGTATGATCCTGGACCAATCCAAAGACTTCTCCACGATTTGGTTGTTATCTTAAAGCAAGGTTAATATCCAGCAAGGTATTTGTTAAGGTCATACGCACCAGCAAAGGTAGTCCCTGATAGGTAGGCATCTTGGGTTTAAACCAGCTGGCCCGCAACCCAAGTCGCATGATGCGATCATCAGCTGGCATTGGAAGATAAAACCAAACCAACCTGTTGGGGTCTACTCGCGACAAGCGCTGGACTGCCGAGATAGCTGTTGGCTCTTTGGCTGTGTGGGCATGGATTGCCAACAGGGTACCCTGATAGCCATGATAAAAGAATGTGATGCCTGTCATGCCGCGAAGGTCTATAGTATGCAGATGAGCACCAACTGTCTGCGCTCGAAGCAAGACATCCAAGTCCTTTGTAGGAGGATATGGCGTGTCCCAGAATGGATAGTCCTGTCGCACCACGGTAGGTGGCTCAATACGTGCGTGTCCAGACTATTTTTTGTAAAGCATTAGTTCTCTTCATCCATCTTTCCAGTACAGTCTGGACCTACTTTGAAGTGAACATTAGTATGTTTGGCTTCATCGAAGTTAATGAAGCTATATGCATGGGTAGAACTGGACTCGCAATTCCTGTATTCGGGTTGTACTGCGAGTCTCTCTATATCGAGCACACCATAGCGATCAACGGTTATTCGGAACACACCAGACTCGAGTCCATTTTCGTTGGTCTCTATCTTCTCCCCTCGATGCCAACTGTTGATGGTGTCGAGTTTGCAGGACGTGTTGTCATAATTGGAAGTGCTTTTGTCAACCCTCGACATCTCCTCTGCTTTAGCTCTGATAGATGAATAGCGCCAGAATAGATGATCAGACGAGTAGGATCTGATTGACTGGAGAACCTCAGTTGGAAGTGATTCCAGCTCTGGCAAGCCTATCGACTTGGCTGTAGAGGCAGTGACCGATGCCAACGACGCGTCGGCAAGATCAAGGTGCACTTTAGTCTCCCCTGGCGTGTGTGTCCAAGGAGTTGTCCAGGCTGTAGCAAGCCACACATGTTCCAATGCAGGCCTCTCTGTATATAACTGCATAAACACACGATAGCAGTCTCGATGCACCGCTACAGACTCTGGAGATGCGGCGCATGCGCTGCACGTGAATCTGTTCGTGGATCTGCATAATGGGTACCTGTTCGTGCCTCGAATGGTCTTAGGCCCCCAGGGAGAGAAGAACATTTTCGAGCAATATCCAGGGCGAGTTCCATATGGTTCTTTATGATGATTGAGCACTGTAGCCATCCATATGAGTAACAGTAAAGATATCGATGAGAGGGATTGCATCCTTACATGCCATGATCTCCTCTCCTCTGATAGGCTGACATCCCATGGTCCGTTCTTTTATGATATTCTGATAACAGAGGCCGCATACATCCTGGATTTGGATATGGCTCCCGTCCTGCGCGAGCATCCGTTCCTTCCACTTCTTCTTGTCCCACTTCTTGAACGCCCACTCCCCCTTAGTAGCATCCGAGTCCTTCATTTGAGCCAATGCCTTTAAAGCCTTCCTCTCAGCCTTCTTAAATTTCTCAAAATACTCCTCTTCTTCAGAATCCCACTCGTCCTCGTCGTCACTCTCATTCTCCCACTCCACCTCGGAGTCTTCCTCAAGATATCGTGGTTTCGCCTTGATTGCAGGTAACATTCTGCCTGGCCCGTTGATTCTGGACCTTGTAAATCAAGTCAAAGCGCAACAGATTGCGGGGGAAGGTATAGATTCAGAAAACAAGGTTCAGGACTGAATGAGAGAGCACGATTATGCTGTAAGGGACTGTTCCTGCTACGTCATGTGGCTGTGCTGTGGCTATCTTTGCAGCTATCATGACACTGGTTGGGTAAAGTGAGACAAGATTCAAATGTTGAACTCTGCAGAGGCTGGAAGATTACCAATTGTTCACGAATGGTACATGATGCAGTACACACGATGGCTAGGTAGTCGCGAATTCAGCACGAAAGAGGAAGAGATCCCCATACTTTGTAATTATTGATGATGTTTGGATATCAATCAATACAGCTCATGATTATGGTAATGGCAACGGAATATTAAAGGTTAGGATAGGTATGCAGGCAGACGGATCGCATAGTCACAGTCTAAGGGTCTCTCTTTGATCCCCCGGCTGTGAACATCCCGCACCTTCATTGTCAGATTCATAAGTTTACATATCCATTATTAGTAAATCCTAGTGTAGAGGAAGGTATCTACCAATCTTCATCTCTTCGGCTTCTGTTTAGCTTCTAGCCATAGTAGGCGACTAGGGTACGAGATATGCACAGCTGGGTATCAATGATATACAGTACTTTCGATTCATGTCTATTTTAATCATGCCATACACATCATTTATCAACTACAGCACACCCAAATTCGCTAAATTTGAGACCCAAATAACCACATCCCATCTTTTATAGACCTGAACATCGTTTTGAAACCAAACGCCAAACCAAGGCCCAAATACTTTTCATCCATTCCTTTTCCCTCATGAGCGCAAGAAAGTCTTGAACACTGGTGATTCGGTGCAGTCCTCGTAAGGATATCCGATCCTGCGCAAGAAGTTGTGAAGCTCAGTGACTTCGTCGTCGGGGCACAAAATTCCGGTGACGATCTTGCCTACGTCGCCGCCGTAGTTACGGTACTGGAATAGGCTGATGTTGAACTTGGGTCGGAGCGTGGTGAGGAACTTCTCGAGGGCGCCTGGTCGTTCGGGGAATGTGAACATGTAGAGGCGCTCGTTAGGGACACCGGATCGTCCGCCGACGAGGTATCGGATGTGGCTCTTGGCGAGCTCGTCGTGTGTGAGATCGGTCACTGTCATGTCGTTTGACTGGATACGGTCGATAAGGGAGCGGAGCTCTTCAGATCGCTGATGAGCGGGAGCTGTTAGGGACACACCGATGAGGATGTTGGCAACCTCGTCGGTTGAGTATCGGTAGGTGAACTCGGTAACAGCGTGGGGCATAATGTTGTTAATGAGCTCGGCGAAAGATCCAGGGCGCTCAGGGATCTGGACAGCAAGTAGAGCCTCCTTGCCCTCACCCATGGTGGCACGCTCAGCAACGAATCTCAGGCGATCGAAGTTCATGTTGGCGCCGGAGGTAACAGCGATAAGGTTGCGCTTGGAATCGTCCGAGGGGTTCTGGGCGACGTATTTCTTGAGACCGGCGATGGAGAGGGCACCTGCGGGCTCAAGACCAGAGCGAGTGTCATCGTACATGTCCTTGATAGCGGCGCAGATCTCGTCGGTCGACACCTCGATAACGTCGTCGATAACCTCCTTGCAGATGCGGAAAGTCTCTTCTCCGGGAATCTTGACGGCAGCTCCGTCGGCGAACAGGCCGACTTCATTGAGCAGAACTCGCTCGCCCTTCTTCAAAGACTGAACCATGGCGTTGGCATCGTGAGCCTCAACACCGATGATCTTGACGTGAGGAGCCATGCGCTTAACGTAAAGACCAATTCCGGCAATGAGACCACCACCACCAACACAGCAGAAGATAGCCTCCACCTTGGCCATGTTGACCTGACCGAAGAGTTCATTTCCGATAGTTCCCTGACCAGCAATGACATAGGGATCGTCGAAAGGAGGGATGTTAATAAGACCATCCTGCTTCTCTCGTCTTGAGCACTCCTCCTTAGCCGCATCGAAATCAGCACCGTGCAACACTACATGGCCACCCAGACGAGCAACGTTCAAGTGCTTGATGCTAGGAGTCGCCTCGGGCATGACAATGGTCGCGGGGATCTTGAGCTTGCGGGCGGAATAGGCGACACCCTGGGCGTGGTTACCAGCAGAGCAACAGACAACACCCTTCCAGCTCTTGGTCGGGTCGAGATGAGCCATCTTGTTGTAAGCGCCGCGCAGCTTGAAGCTGAAAACGGGCTGCTGGTCTTCACGCTTGAGGAGGACATTGCATTCGAGTCGGTTGCTCAGGTTAACGGCGTTGGTGAGGGGAGTGACCTTGCAGGCCTCGTAAACTCTCGACGTAGCGCTGGCGATAAGACGAAGGTACTTGATTACTGTCAGCTTCTGTTCGGTCTTAAGATATAGTATATAACTCACGTCGGGGTATCCAGTAGGAAGTAGATACTCCTCAGGAACAATCTCCTTGATACGCGCCTGTCTCTCTGCGGACGGTGTCGAGGGGTTTGCGCTGTACTCCGTCAAGGCCATTCCGGTCATCGGCGTCTGGGGACGGGAAGATTCGCCATTTGTTCCATTGGCAGTGCCATTGACGGCACCGTTGACAGGCACGGCCACTACGGGATCAGCTGAAGGCATCGTGAAGGGCTGGCTGTGTAGATAAAAAAAAATGTTGTAGGTGAGAACAAAAAGTGAAGCGACGAGAAGTATAAGGGACTCTAGCGCTTGTCACCGCCGAAAGATCGGACCTGAATTTTTGTTGGTTTCGCGGGAGTATTTGCAATGAGTCAATTGGCACAGGGGTGACGTAGAATGTGGAGAGTGTTGCACCAGATAACAAGTCTCTACCGGGTGTTAATATCACGCCAGCGGACTCACCGAGAATGCGGGAGGCCGATACAAGGCCGGTTATCGTCTGATATAAGACCTTCTCTATCCTTGCATTGACCTAGATATATGGATAATGACCTGATTGATCTTTACGAACAGACACTGATGAAAATACTATCTCTTATAATTTATTTTGCCATGTATAAAAGTGACATGGTCCCTGGAATGGAGGGGTTGGAGAAGGGTCCGTGGGGTTCGATATCGGAGGTTGCACCGTTGAGCTACCAACCACAGCTATTCTATTTGTCCAGTAACTGCATCGTGTACCTCCAAAGGCGTGTAAGTGAAAGGCGGATTGGACAATTCATGACAATCAAGATGTTCTTATCGAAAGCAATCAATTTAACTAAAATCTCATATCATACCGCTATAATAATGGCCAGTCAAATCCCATCCCAAACTCTAAACTCCATCCTTATAGGGTATATCTTATCTTACTTTCGCACAACCTCATCATAAGATGGAGGTGCATCCCTCTGCTGATTGATCGCATCCAACTCATACATATCATCCTTGGTCTCCTCTCTAAAGCTCCTAGTAGCAGGAACATTCTCAATCTGAGGCTGTCCAACAAGACCAACTCTTTGCGCTCCCTGCTTCACAAGCATAACACCAGCCTGTCGTCTCTCAGCCCTCTGGAAATCTCTCTCCATGCGTTGTTCCACGCGAAGTTGCGAACGCTCGGCGCGTTGAAGTTGTCTTTGGTAGCGACGCTCCATCTTGCGCTGGTGGCACGAAGATCGGCCCGTGTAGTTTGTGATCTCGGGGTAGGATGAAGCCAGGTATGGTTGTTGATTCATGTTTCGGCGACGGCAGCAACCTCCAGTGCGGTTTTGATTGTCTTGGCCCCCGAAGATACTGCTGATGGCAAGACCGATGAGACCCATGATGATAGTTTTTAAGAAGGTAGAGTAGTTGTGGTGGTAAAGTTGTGTTGTCAGTGTAAACCCCGGTGGTTATAGGGTAGATGATGTGTGTTGGTATCTTGACTTGATTGATTGATTGTGTTGATGGTAATTCCTTTTCTTCTCGTGGAAACCACGTCTTCTTATATCTCGAATATCGCATCCTTCTAATATTTGAAGCTATCCCTAAAATGCACTTCCATTCGACGTACAGTTCTATGCGAATGCGCAGCCACTCTGACGTACCCATCGAATCTCGAATGGCGCACCCAATTCAGCTAGCGCGCTTTTATGAAGGTTCAAGAGGCACCCAGCCAATCTGCAACGTTGTAGATTTCGCATTCGCTTCAAATAGGAACAGCTGAAAGAATCGCCGTATTGAACCAAGATGTCGAGTTGCACTCCTAATGATTGGGCTGAGAAGCTAGGGCCGGCGAATGCGAAATGCGGCTGATTTGACCTCGCATCACTTTCCATGGGTAGCATCAGTTCAGTAAAATAGTTGCATTTTAATTCATGTGTGGTATGCTGTATATCGCGATCTATCATATCTATCATTTCTAATAAATCAGTTACCATCATAAACGTAAAATATCATCATCGTCAAAATGATCGAGAAAGTTCCCAATATGCTCTAAGCAGCGCGATCCCTCCGGCCTGTGTCTCAACAGTTCGGCCCCTGCCCCGTGCATTGGGGTCCTGCTGCTGCGATTTCACTTCTCGTTTGCGAGTCCTAGGAAGGAGTCCATCCCGAGCAATGTCCATAACTTGCTGGTCAGGCTTTGACTCCAACGGCGACAAGCCTCCTGTTCCTGGAAGCCACCTGTGGCGTCCACCCCATGTTTCACCCGCTGGTGTTCCTCGGTTGCGGTAATCGGTTGTGTTCTCGGCGCCGTGTTTGATGCCGTCGTTGTCCAGTGTGACGGTTGCGTCAAAGATGCCGGCTCCCCACCACATGCCGAAAAGACCGGCGTCGTTGCGGGTTTCGAGAGCGGCCAGGGCATTGTGCTTGACCCAGCCTAGGTAAGACTTGCAGGCTCCTGCGTGGATAGACTTGACTTTCTTAAAGCCAAGGGGATCGACTATCCTGCCTCCTTTACCCCTGAGAGGCTCGAGAGGGCTGCAAAATGCAGTGAAGTGGTGGAAAAAGATACCCTTGAACGTCTGGCCATCTTGGGAGCAAGTGCTACTAGCATCGCATGCCTCTTCCAAGATACCTCCTCGTCCAAGCCCTTTCCAGGGCGGTAAATTGCCGGGACCTAGGCGACTCAGATCATCTACCGGCTTGTCGTCTTTCAAACTCCATCCTGTCGCTTCGATCACAGACTGAATTAACTGATGCCCGTCTTCCAGGTAGGAAGCACTTCCACTAACAGACCAGAGTCCCCGCTGGCCTGTGAGTAAGACACCCTGGTTGTACGTGTACACCATCTCGTCTCGAACGTCGCACTTGGTGTTTCCGGGCTTGCTACTATCAATATGATACCCATCGACAAAAAGACCACGGGAGTTGGTCATGTTGACGTCTATGAGCCACTTGTATCCCTGAATGGCTGCCTCAAGATGCGCCGGGTCGTTATCCGGGAACGCAGCGTTAGCGAGCCATGGCGCAGTGAAGTTGTCGCCCGGAAAGTGCTCGTACATGGATATCGAAGCCGAAATCCATAGTTCGTTTGTGATGGCGTTCTTGTAAGGGTTGAGGCGAGGATTCCAGACCATGCCTCCGCTGCAGAATTTTGTTTCCCAGCCGTGGGTTGCCAAGTTCCAGAAAATGCGAGAGCGGTGCGCAAAAGATGAGAACCAGTTGTAGCCTTGCCAAGGCATGGCGTCAATCATATCCCTCAGACCATCCTTTGGTGAGGCCTCTTTTGATTTGATCTTGGGGTAGTGAAGGTCGGCGTGAGTTCTCACAAATTTGATGGCTTCAACCCAGCCGAGAACCACCCAGAGAATGTCATCGTAGGCCTTTAACATATCAGCAAAAGTTCAAGACTCTGATCTCAGTGCGAGGTTTTACTTACCTGACCTCGAAGAGACAAAACATCTTGTCCAAAGTAAGAACCGACGAGTTGCGCATAGAAAGTTGAAATAATGTTCTCTTTCACTCTCCAGTCATCGACCCCAGCCAAATCGACAGTGTTGATAGCTTTTGACAAGGTCGTCAACATTCCAGCTACAACTGTTCCTGTCACTGCAGCCGTCCAGTCGATCGCAGAAGGCCATGTCGCATAGTCTGGTTCAAAGAAGGTATCCTGCAGTGTTGAGAGAGCACTAAGAGCATCCTCGAGAATCTGCGTTTCTGCTGGAGGAGAGTCCAATTTCTGTGGCGAGAAACTCAGGAATGTTTCTGGGATTGGACTGCAGTTTGTTGGTTTATCGGTATAAATAACAGGGCAATAATCCTGCTGTGGGTTCTCACGGCTGGGCGCACATGAGATGGGCTGGACGATGGCAAGCACAATGGCAAAGCCAGTAGTGATTTTTAGCCAGATCATTGGATTTATAAAAGCCTTCGCAGGCCTTGTTTTGAAATTTCTTGGCGGTTTTCGTAGTATGTGAGAAAAGAATTGCTTGGATCAGGCCGCGCGGTTTTCATGAGATAAGTTGATCCATGTCATGAATTGTGGCAAGGCGATTTCGGAATGTATCAAGGTATAAGATAAGCCAGCTTTTGTGAAAGTGCACACGAGTGTTGTATAGAAGGAAAGAGAGAGGGGAAGACCCAACATAGATATATTCACATATGAAAAAATAGGAAAAGAACGCAAGTTCTGTGACAGTATTGAATCAGTGTCGAGTTTGTCTGCCAGTCAGGATCTAAGTCGAGACAAGGTGTAACAGGCGATCTGCCCCACAGCGAAACGAATCAAGCAGGTCACAAGATGTGTTCTAGAACGATGTACTAGAGGTTGAAGAAACGGTGAGAAGTTGAGGCTTATTTGAGTCATGAACAGAACTATATCGGTGTTTCTTGGTCCAAATTAGCCTCTATCGGCGTTTCTTCGTTTGTGATTGTATGAACTATTGAGTTGTGAGAGACGGGAGGACGGTAAGAACGTGCCACATGAATAAACTTCGCTTCTTAGTGGGGTCATCGCTTATACGGCAGATTAATTGTAACGTATTTTATTAATACTGTGATATTTAATTATGAACGACAATCAACACAATGTCATAATACTGTAGCGTGTATTGTTGACATTGTAGAATTTGACTTAACTTTAGGTTAACCTCCACTCCTAAACCGTGAATGCACTGCACGTAAAAACGACCCAACGCGCTGCGGACCTGCAGCGTGGAAGTGGGTTTCACCTGGAACCAGCCCCGCGGCAGCAGGGCTTTGGTTTGACGGCTGATACTGACCAATCAATCGCTGAGACATCAGATCTAGCGGCCTTAAACCCAATTTCAAGTGGCTGGTAGTAGCTGCCAAAGTGGGTCTGATGGCGCTTTGTTTACTTTCTTCCAAAAACAGTCGTGACCCTGGCCTTCCTAAACACAACTTGATAAACCTGGGCATCTCTTTCTCTCCACCTTCAACATTGACATTGTCACTTCTAATTCTTACATCTTTCTACTCGTGGCATTTCTTTTTCTTCTTTCACGTCTTTCTTGACGCGTGTTGCCCACTAGATGTATTGCAGACATAGCATTGCCTTCAACTAATCCCCCCTATCACCAACACGGACGCTTTTATACGCGCCACGGGTGCTGTTGCATCCATACTCGCTTAATATCACCAAATACCCAATTCACGCTCAAGTCTTAACGCAACGCGTGAGAAGGAGCTATGGAGGCCGACACCGCCAGCCGATATCGTTCCCGTATCCTTAGAGAAATGAAAGCAAACCGCGACAACCCATTCAACTCTCCTCCATCATCCACAGGTTCTCACGACACCGTTGACCAAACAGCTTCTTCCGTCTTTTCTGACCCAGACGGCGAGTCTACACGGAGACTCAACGAGGATATTGCCCGCGTTACTGCCCCCCGCAACCTGCCTGTCAACTGGGAGGCTGCCCACCGCAAGTGGCCCGAATTCTTCGGTGCTCCCAAGACACGCGAAGTACCTGTATACGACGACGACACCGACACTCGCCCTATGAGCGCCGAGTCCAAGGAAAACAAGCCCCCTGCTTCTGGCATTAAGTTCACAGTCGACGACATCACACAAGACACCTGGCAAGGTTCCGCTAGAACGCGTTCCGAGATGCAACCTCGTGTTGACGACGGGTCCGACCTTTCATCAATACTCTCCAAGTCTCCTGCCCGAGTCCATTCTTACCAATCCTGGAACAAGAACAAACATAACCCCAGCCCACTATCCAAGGTCCACACACGTGTTTCATCCGAATCAATGGCCGACCACAAACAACGACGAGAGTCTCTATCAGACGCACTGGACCGCCTAAGGAAATCGGCAAGGAGCCCTGATCCTCAAGAGCAGGAGCAGCAAAAGTCATCACCGAATATGTCTGACGCCAGGTCCAGCTTGACTGCTGTGCCTCCTTCACCAGCCTCCATCGCTAGCCCTGCCCACAACGAAAGCAACGCACGCTCCTTTTTCATGCCCGATATCTCTCACCTGGGTGATTTTGTAGATGGCACACTCCGCTTCAGCGGTTCCATGAGACATGGCGTTCCCATCTTCGTCAAGAATGGCAAAGTGCACGATCGCCTCAAGAAGTCATCTCTCTCGGCTCATGCTGAGGTTGATGAAGTTGAGGTGCCTGAAGATGAGGAGAAGATCTTTGTGTCGATGGATATGATCCGCGAAGAGATTGTTTCCCTCCAGGAGCACTACGACAAGGTCCATGAATATGCCGAAAACCTACAGCAACAGGTGGAGCGATTGGAGGCTCAGCTTAAGTCGCGAAAGTCTTTCGAGATGGATTATGACTCTTCACGAGCCAACGAGCATCTTGTGGCTCAAAAGAACCGTAAGTTTATCGCACTTTGACTGAATAGCACATAACTAACTCATAAACAGGTCTAGAAATCGAAATCTCCACTCTCCAATCGCGCTTGGAACAGGCTTCTCGCAAGAACAGCTTGAACGAGATTGAGAACGACTCTCTTTCCCAAGAGCGAGATCGCGCTGTGAGGAAGCTCCAAGAGGCGTGTGAGGACATCAACAAGCTTACCCGTAAGCTGAGTACCAAGCAGAAGGAATTGGAGACGACCCATAAGCAGCTTGAGTCGACAGATCAAATTCGTAGCGAGAACGACACTCTGCGACGAGATTTGATGTCTCTTAAGCACGGACGTGACTCGCTGAATCTTGAGAACAAGTCACTATCAGCCGCTAACGAAACTCTACGAAAGGAGCATGATGCCCTCAAGGAAGAAATGGAGTCTCTGCGTGCCGACGGCAATGGCGTTCGACATGACCAACAGTCCTTCATGGTCGAGAACCGCTCACTTCGAACAACGAACAAGGCTCTTATGGAAGAGAATGAGGATCTTCGCGAAAACCTCGATGGTGTTCAACACGAGCTTGACGCGGCTAAGGAGGAGATCGAGAACTTGCGTCAAACACTCCAGAACGTCTCACAAGAGAAGTCTACAGTCGACGAGGACAACGCAAGCCTTGTGCGACACAACGAGAAATACTTCGAGGAGAACAAGATTCTTCGACGCGAAAACTCGGGCTTCGAACGAAGCCTTCACGACCTTCACGACGAGAATGTGAAGCTCAAGGAGGAGGTGATTTTCCTGAAGAAGCAATTGGAATCTTACCGCCCAGTTCCCAAGGACGACTTCTCTGCCCAGCTTGACGATGAGACTGAAGAGAACATGACTTCAGCTTTCTTCATTCCTGATATCACTATGAACAGTAACACAGACGGTGTCGATACTGCTGAGAACGCGCAAGCTACCGAGACCAAGGAGATTACCGAGCAGACCGACGATAGTGCCAGGTTGCCCACTATTCCCGATGTTACAGAAGAGGAGACTCGCACACACACTAAGCGCGACAACACTGTTCAGAGCGAAACTAGGCAATCGCAGAGCAAGAGTAAGAGCTCTAAGTCTGGTAACCAGCAGAAGGTTGCTTTCTCAATCCCCGGAAAGACATCGAAGAAGAGCAGCTCCAATGTTGCAAACCAGGGCAGCAAGCGCCGAACCACTTCCGATTCTAAGAGGCGAAGCTCTTTGAAGGGTGTCGCGACTTATGACATGGACACACTAGAGGACAACGACGAGACTACTGGTGCGCAATCAGTTGACAACACCACCCAGGATAACGATTACTCGATGCAACTCGATGTTGTTCCCAAGGCCCGCAAGGAGGTCAAGGCACCTGAGAAGAAGCAGAAGCAGTCGAACACCCAGGATGTGACTGCTCAAAGTCAGAAGTCTTCGCACTCTCGATCACACTCCCGATCGCACTCCCAGTCTTCACGCAAACAGGTTACGACTGATATCACGGCTGATAGCATCAAGAGCGTGGACAAGGATACCTGCCCTGCCCTCTCGAGCGATGCCAGGAGGGTGCTTGATGATCTCTGCGAGCACGAGTGCAAGAACTGCACTGTCTGCAGCCGCATCACATCCCACCGTGGCATCTTCTCTTCCGCTGATATCATCGCCGGTAAGAAGCGTGTTACCATTCGACGACCTGTCCCTGTCACAGATCGCGATCTATCGGTTGAGGACCCTACTATGCGCCCTGCTCAGCACCCTGGTCATGCGCTTGCTGTAGTCATTAAGGGCCTGGAGGATGAGTCTCACCATCTCCAACTTGAGCTTACCCGCATTCAAGCTAAATACGCCGGTCGCGACAAGGCTTTGGGCCGCCGCGACCGTCTCAGCCTTGCTGAAAACATTCGCACACTGCTCAAGCAAGTCGAGGCGAAGAACGATCAGATCTACAGTCTGTACGATGTTCTTGAGGGCCAGAAGGCCGCTGGCCAGGCCATGTCAGAGGAGGAGATTGAGTTGACAGTGCTTAACATTACGGGCATGACAGTCCGTGATGCCACAAGCCACAGCGACCAACTTACTTGGGAGGGTATTCCTGAGCTATAAGAAATTGTCGGTATGATATGAAGCGTTATGGGCGTGCGGAATTTGAAATCAACCATGGAAAAGGCGTTTTTGGTTCAGAATTTGGTTCTTGGTTCGGTATCGACCATCGCGGGTTAGATGGCTCTACTCGGGGAGTTTGGAATTACCACGGGCAATCAATTAGTGTATTGTGTTTTATACAGATATGACTCGCTAGCCTTGGGCGAGAATGACTACGAAGACATTTTTCAGTTGAATTCATTACATCTTGCACATTATGATCATTGTTGGTGACGAAGTTTAACATAAAAAGGAGGTAAGGTATCCTTGATTTAGGTCTAACAAATATGAAATTATGTCCGTTTTACACACCAACCCAGAAAAAAACACGAAAGATTTTATAGCTACTCCTCATCATCATCCTCCTCGCTGTCAATGACATCTTCGCCATCCATCTCCTCATCCTCATCTTCGTCCATCTCCTCGTCTTCGCTTTCCACTGGGTCCTCCTCCATGGCACCCTTCTCATCCTCCCGTCGCTTGCGGTCGTCCTCCCTTCTGGCCTCCTCGAGGAGCTTGGCACGCTCAGCACGAGCCTTGCGCTGTCCCACAACGTAAGCTCCGAGAGGTGTCTTGGCGACGTCAAAGTCACGCAGGAAAGCTTCGACCTGGGTGCGGTCCTTGGGGGCGAACTCAACCTTGGCGCGCTTCTCCTCGATGAACTTGCAGTTGGCCTCGATCTTCTGGACGAGAAGGATGAGCTGGCTCGCGAGCTTGGCGTTCTTGTTGCCTGCGTTCTTGTTGCGGGCTTGCTTCAACCAGCGCTTGAGCTGGATGATAACGGGAAGGGCGAGCTCGGGGAAGGCGATGGAGGTGGCCCAGAGCATGAAGTACTCGCTCAGAAGCTCGACGAGCTGCTCACCGACACCGTCTTGGAATACACGGGTGCGGAGGTAGGACTTGGGTGCCTTGTATGATGTGGCGAAGTCGAAGGGCTTGAGAGAAGCGGCCTTGGGAGCCTTCTTCATCTCAGCCGAGGAGAGGACCTCGATAAGAGGAGAGGCGAGAGGGATGTAAGTGCCCGTAGCACGAGAGACTCGGAGGAGTGAGCGGATTAGGTGGAAGCGGAAGGGGAAGTAAACAGCGGTGGGGATCAGACGCATGGCTCCGAGTGTGACTTGGACAAGAGGGTAGATGAGAAGCTTAAGCTGGCTCTCCTTTCCGGCCTCAGCCTCCTTCAGGGGACTGCAGTGCTCTGCGAGAACACATGACCAGAAGTCAAGAGAGTGGGTGTACTGCCAGTTGTAGACGATGCGGAAAGCGTCGTTCTTGTTGTGGACGATACTGTTGCGCAGGTGGATGGCGAGCTGTCGGATAAAAGAAAAGGCAGTTGTGTAGCCAACGGCCTGGTCGATGCCCCAGAGCTCAGCAGCAGAGTTCTTCATGAGGTTAATACCCTGAACAGTGTTGGCGTTTGTAACACGGCAGCCCTGGATGAGGCCTTGGTAAACAGCCTTGAGGACTGTCTCGCGAATACCCTTGTCACCGATGACAACGAGGCGTCGTAGAACAAGGAACGCTGTGATCTTTGTAGTCTCGGAACTGGCAGGCTGGGCCCAGAAGTTGACGACAGACTTGGCAAGAGCCTTGACGAGCTTCTTGAAGGAGAGGAGGTAAGGGAGAATGGGGGTGATGGAAGAGAGGGTGAGCTTGAGGGTTTTGTCGTCGGAGAGGGTGCTCAGGAGGTGCATGATAGAAGAGGTGTATGTCTTGAGCAATAGAGATAGGGTGTGGAATTTCTTTGACTCAGTTTGGACGTGGACTCTGCCGGAAGCTGACTCCTTGACGGGGAGATGGTGGTTCATGACCGTGGGGATCTCCTTAAGCGCAAGGAGAAGAATGTCGTTGAAGACCTCGGGGCTGTTAATAACATATCGCTGTTGAGACTCCTCCTCATCGTCCTCGTTCAAGTGCGCGGCGCAACGGAAAGCGAGAACGACCTGTCGGGCTGCTCGTAGCGAGTGTCTGTCGGCCATAGCCTTCTTCCACGAAGCAACAAGCTCACGGGTCAACTCGTTTCCTTGCGCGACAGCCTCGGCCTCGGCCTTCTTGTCCTTCTTCTGCTTCTTCTTCTTGGGCTGCTCCTCTTCTTGTTCCTCGTCGTCGTCGCCGCTGAGCGCATCGACCTCAGCAAGATCGGCATTGTCGTCAAAGTCGAGGACCTCGGGGTCGTTCTCCTTCAAGAACTTGTAGAATTCGGGATCCTTCTCGGCAAGCTCATCCATGGTCTTCTTGCTCATGCCGAGATCCTCACCATCGTCCTCGTTGTCGTCGCTGTCGTTGGCAACAGGTTGCTCGCCCATTGAGTCGTCAGAGTCGTCTTGGTTATCCTCGGCGGCGCGACCGTCTCTCTTGCGCTTTCCAGACTTGCCAGCCTTCTTATCCTCGATAATCTCATCGAAACCGCCATTGAAGAAGTCATCGACGCTCATTTCGTTGACTTTCTTGCCCTTGGCGGCAGGCTTCTTAGCCTCATCATCCTTGTTGGCGCTTATGGACTCGGCATCCTTTGCTCTTCGCTGCTTCTTCTTATCGAGCATCTGCTTGCGCTGCTTGACTTTGGCGCCTGCTTTTCTCTTGTCGAGAACACCTGTGAGGTGCTTCTTCTCGAACTTTTTCGTCGCCTTGAGATTCCTCTTGCCTGGCGCCATTTTGAAAAACTTGAATGCGCCTTGGCTGGTGAAGAATTCGACTTTTGGGGATTAGGTATGGTTTTTGTTTGTAACTTTTAGATGGGTCTCCAGAGGCTCTTTGCAACCAAACCAAAAACCAAAAATTTTGCTGCTGGTCTTATCGATAACGGAAGGTCAGCCAAAACGACAGGCGGTGTGGATATTCTGCCAAGATCCCTACGTAACATGTCCCGCAGGGCATCCTAGGCATCCCACCTCAAGCTCCATTGCGGCGCATCACTTTAGAACCTTTGGTAGTTACAAACCAATGCTTAATTCATAATGATTCCAAGACAAGGCTATGCGCCAACTCCTCACAGTTATGTCCCCAACACTCATCTTTCTGCTAGTATAAATCTTGACGAGGTACATACTATCAATTCGACTTACACTGTTACTCAACTAACAACCGAGCTTAGGAAGTCAAGCTCACGAATACCCGTGCCGAGCGCGACCTTCAAGAATCCCTCGCCGAACTCTTCAGCATTATAATTACACTCGATGAACTCGAAAAGGCCTTCCTTAAGGATGCTATTCCTGAAGCAGAGTACACTGAAATCTGCGAGCGATCGTTGAGGCAGTATAAAGCGCTGCTGCAAGATGAGACGATTGCTCGGGAATTTGGCGATCTTGAAGATTTCAAGGCCAAGTGGGATGTATGCTATTCCCATATGTCATTGAGAATACTATGCATTGGATACTAAAAATTGCATAGCTTGAAGCACCTCGCGCAACCGAGCGCATTCGTGTCGGCATGCCATCTACAGCCATCGACCGAGCCCCCTCCGTGCCAACTCCCGCTCCCGCCGCAGCTGCCAACAACACCAGTGGTGTTCTCATCCTCGAAGCCACACAAGAATTCATTACCTTCCTCGACGCCGTTAAGCTCGGTCTTCTTTCCAAGGACCAACTGCATCCTCTCCTCTCTGATGTAATCCAATCAGTAAATCGAGTTACGGATAAGGACTTCGAGAATCGCGGCAAGATCGTACAATGGCTCATTACCCTTAACCAGATGAGAGCGACCGATGAGCTGAGCGAGCAGCAGGCGCGCGAGCTGGAGCTGGATATTCAACAAGCGTACCAGGGATTTAGGAGGACCTTGACATAAGATATGATGTGACGACCTTTGTATATGTTGCTGTTTTTGAGAGCGAAGATGCTTGCGCCAATCTTTACATGGCTATTAGAAGTGGTGTGCCTAGTCTATATACCCATGAACCTTCATTTGATACAATTATACCAGGAATGTCCAGAAGCTGGGGTACACGAACTCTGACTCGAAGATTCTTCGAACCTGTTCGAGGACAAATCTCTCGACCTTGCCCACGTTCTTTAAACTCTGCTTTCCTCCAACTCGTTCTCCGATTTCGCTTTCCACGCGGATCTCTTGTAGCAGACCACCGACTCTTGGTTTATGATGCTCGCCCTTCGCAGCCCCAGCAGCACCCTTCGAATCCTCTTCTTTGTCATCATCAGGGCCAATGGCTGCAAGTGCATCATCTGGACCGAGGAAGCAGAAATGCACACGCTTGCGAATATGTGCCAGTACACCCACGCCGTCGAAGGTCAAGCCTGTGATGTTAAGCTTCAGGGGAATGCCAACGAAACTCGGCATGGGATAGTCAAGTAAAATCTCCGCTGTGAGGTTCAATCGTATGTCGCCGTTGTAGCGTATCCTGAAGACAGCCTGGACATCCTCTACGCGGGGTTCCCGTGGTCGTCGTCCTGCCTCCTCTTCTCCCTCTTCTTCATCATCGTCATCAACGATCGCTGAGCCGCCAAGATGCGTATCTCTGGTTGGTGGTCGCGACGCCTCCACTGACGTAGGCGCAAGTGTAGACACGCTTCCCTTTTCACGCAGACTCTGTAATGGATCGAGGCTGGCTTTGAAGTTATCCACAGACGTGAGACTGCTCTGTGAAGGGTTTCGGGTGTGGCTTGGAGTTCCCCATTCGCGAGCTGGTGTTCCTGGGACGCTCATCCAGTTGGTGTGATGTGCACTTGCAACAGCGGCGAGAGGCGTATGTGTGCCCGTGCCAAGATGGCTCTGGAAGTAGCCCAATCCTGATCCTCCTAGAATTCCCGGTGTCGAAGTTCCCAGGAACGGACTTCCTAAATCATAGCCCATCATCTCATTTCTCAACACCTCACTTCTCAACCCACCACCTCTTCTCGTGTTTCCTCCCCACGGTGCAGGACCAGGCCTCATCCTCGCAGGTTCTGGAGGCGGCGGTGGCGGCGACGGCTCCTCATCACTCTCTTCATCATCCTCATCTAGATCTTCTTCGTAGAAGTCCGGTAATGGATCCGTGATATCCTTGAGCTCGAGCTGTGGAGGGATAGTTCCAAAGTCGAAACCGTGTACTGTTACTGAGCGGATGAATTTTGGTAGGGGAACGGTCTGGAATTTATCGTGGACGAATTCCCTGATGCGCTCAGCGAGAGCGTCACCATCGGGACCACTCGTGAGCGTCTCCCAGTTTAGTTCAATCGACATTGGAATTTGTTTTCCTGGCTTTTGTCGATGTCAAGGTTGAGTCCATATAGTTTACTTTGGTAGAAGTGGATGAGATGATGTAGAGATCCCGTACCTAGCATTCATGGCTAAGCTTTAGTGGCTTACAGGCGCTACAGGTCTCACAGCGCCCCGAAGCGTCGTGGACCACTTTGAATAGAACTCACACAATCAAGAAAATGGTTGCTCAATTCTTGCAGCAAGACATTGAATCTAATCATGATGCATATCTCATAAAACTATTTAATGCAAGTTCAATGTATCGTAAAACGGTATGCTCCTTTGTTGAATGAATGCTCTTGTAAATACCCCCAAAGACGCTGATGCTTGCTTTTACATATAACAAAAATGCAAACCCCCTTTAACGTTTACAATGGCCGTCATGAACTACATTTATTTTCTTGATTCGTAATTTTCACCTTTTGATGTCTTTCTTTGTATGTTCCTCAGCGAAGCATCTCGGGCTCCTCGAACCTAGCGCGCCCATAGTAATGCGGGTACTGAGGATTGTTGAACAGATGCCAGCAGTTGGGCGCCTGTAAGATATATCTAGACACCAGTCAGTATCCAAACAGCCTTGCCAATATCACCATGTACGTACCTGGCCATAGCCTCTCTGAATCGAGACTTGTACTCCTTGGGACTTGTGACAGTAGGTCGGTTGCGACCGCCGCCTGCAAATCCACGATCCTTGATCCAACTTTCGAGCTTCTTGTCCCACGTGTATGTACGGATGCAATCAATGATACCAACCACGAGCTCCTTGCGAGCCTCGTCAACAGCAATCATGAGTGAATAATCCATCACGTTCTGTCTCGCCAAGAACAATGTATCATTCCATACTGAAGCACGGAGAAGCTTCTTCGAATGTTCTCTCGCAAAGAGAGGCGACTCATAAATGTACTCGACCATGTTTTCATCAAGAAGGACCTCATTCTGCTCACCAGTAGATTGGATCTTGCGGTTACGCATAGAGCCCTTGAGATCGAAAATTCTTGTTGCGGTGCGATCGTAGAAAAGATTCTCGGTGATCAGAAGATCCAGCTTGATATCGGTTCCTGTAACAGGGTTCTTGATGAAGACTTGGAAGAAGCCGAGCATCTTGGCAATCACGGATGGCAAATCGTGGAACAATGCTTCCGCCATAATGTTAAAGTAGCCAGGGGCAAAACGCAAGAAAGCCGAAGTCTCGATGGGAGAAAGAGACTTCAGCACCAGTCGATCATCCAATGTCTTCAGGAACACCGACTTGGTCTTGCCACCCTTGGAATCCCACTTTAGGCATCGTGAGAGTGACTCGACAATGCGTTCCGCAACACCGCACTTTCTCCTGAGAGCATCAAATTGTTCTGCATAGAAGATCTTGCAAGTCATTGTGGCAGTACCTTCTCGGAACTGGTACTTCAAATGAGTTCCTGTGACGCGAAGCAGACTCTTCTCTAGGTCTGATTCAGACACCCAGTCGATGCCCTCAGAGGGAAGAGATTTGGGCTCTCCCTCAACACTGATGTCACCCTCTCGCTGCATGATTTCTTGCGCTTCCTTGCGAATATTGCGCAACTTGCCCTTATAGTCTTCACTGTTGAGAGCGAGCGCAATTACCGAGCTTGGCTCGTCCTCCCGAACAATGATATCTGAGTCAACGAAGATGTGGTCGCTTGGGTTAACAGGGTACTCGAGTTGGTTCCAGCCGCTTGAACCTCTCTCGGCCCAGAAGTTGGTAAGATACTTCATCAAGCTCGTCTTTTGATGTTTGGGTAGCTCCAATGGGATTTCGCTTGCGTCTACTGAATCTGCAATCTCCTTAATGTCATGCAGATATTCATCCGGGACCGAGTGCTCAAGATCAGTGGTTCTTTCTTCGTCGTCCGAGAAATTCTGGCTGGTGTTCGCGATGGTATGCTCATCGTTCTCTTCTTTTTCCGTTTTCTCGATCTTTTCGTCATTGTCTTCCTGCTCTCCCTTGCTTTGACAATCTTCATGCTGTTCAGATTCCTCGTTCTGCTGAGCTGGGTTGCCATGCTGCTGTTCTTCCGCACTCGCAGGTGGTTCTGCAGGCGTCAGCGGCTCAGCGATAGGATCCGACCTGTGCTGAGAATCAGACTTTCGTGAAGCAACGCTGCCAGCTCGTTTGCTAGCCTCGCGCTCGGCAACACTCTCGGTGGGAGGACTTGGTTCCTCGAAAGCTTCGTTTACGTCGTCATAAACCTCGACAATGGCCTTTGTAGTGGTTCTGGGAAGCATAGCTCGAGGTTGGCGCATACTTGCGGCACGCTTCTTACGGTCCCGGATGCGCTCCTTCTCAAATTCACGACTGAGCTGCTCGAAATGTTTCGCGAGTGTTGAAACCTTAGACTCTCTCTTCTTATGGACGAATCGCGGGATTCCTGAAGCAGTCGCCTTGCCTCGGTCTTTGAGATTCTTCAAACCAAGACGATCAGAGAGCTTCTTATCCACTCTGATCGATCCTTCGGCCGTTGTTGTTGACTCAGGTCCCAGAGACTCAGAAGGCTTTGTCTTGGAGTCTTTGGTACCAAGGCCCTTACCAATCCCGGACTGTGTCCTAGGCAGTGCACGGGTAGGATGAGAAGTCGACCTCACCATGGGAGGGGAGGTCGCCTGACCAGATTTGCGATTCGGTGCACGCTCGCTGGTGGGAGTAGGTATCGAAGATTGGTTTTGATCTCGCCTTATTTGATCAACTCTTTCTCCCAGAGAAGGTGCGGGAGAAGGCAATGCGTCCATAGGTGACGGGAGTGGCTCGGCGGGGTTGGCCGGAATTGCATCAAAGGGCTTGCCAGGTGCTTTTGGTGTTTGCTCAGGATCAACAGCAAGAGGTGTTTCTTGATCGTCGAAGTCTTCCGAAGCCTCAGCAGGTGGGAAATACTCGGGAAGGGCTTTAGCTGGTGTCGCAGGCGTGCAAGCTAGATCCAATGGCTCGACTCGCTCAATAGCGCCCTCTGCAGGAATCTCGATTTTGCCATCCTCATCAGGGATATCTTTGTCATCAACAGGGGCATCTTTATCATCGACAGGTTTTGATGAAGCAACACTAGCCTCCATACTGGTGTTGTCGGTGTAGTCGGTAGGCTGGGTGCTCTTCCCCTCCTCTTCCGTGAATGTCTGAGAAGGTCGTTCCTCGCTGTCAACCGTGGATGGTGTGCCTTCGTTTGACGTGAGCGATTCCTTCGATTCATTGTCGGTGAACATCTTTTTCAGTTGCATAATTGTCAGCTGGCGCATATCCTTGTCGCTCAGGAAATCGGATTCAAATTTGGCAAAAGCTTGATCCCATTCGCCAGCCTTTTCGAGCATCTCTCGGACGATACTATTGAAAGGCACCACCTCGTAATACTTTGAGTTGACGTAGATGTCCTGCAGTCTCTTCACAATCAGTGGTTGGTCCTCCTTCGCCTTAGCCGTCAAGCGGTCAACCTCAGACTTGCACAGATCTGCTTTGTCGGGCAACACACTGTCGATGCGAATACACATGAGCCTTGCCCTGACTGAAGTCATGAACTTGGCCCATCGCTCTTCCATTCGGGCGAAGATCTCGTTCTTGAGTTTCAGATCGGTTGCCACCTTCCAAGTGATTCTCGCACGTGGTACGACGATCTCAAGTAGATCGATAGGGTCCCAGTGAATGCGAATTCGGGCATCCTGAAGACTGAAGTACCGAACATGGTCTCGGTGGTGGTCGTGGGGGCAGTCATGCATGTCCTTCATCTTCAGTCCGCGTCCCCAAAAGAGAAGCTCCAAGTATTTGCCAAAAGAATATTTGAAAGTAGCTTCCGACATAGTCCTTTCTTCAGTGTCCTTCTTGCAGATCTTGCAATAAGTCCACATCGTGATACCATCAAATTCAGCCATGGAAGAGTTATTTGGCAAGTTCTCCACAAAGACTGTAATTCGAGACTCATCATGCACATAAGTTCGGTGGTGCTCAAGCATCCTGCGTTCGCAGCCATTCGAGGTGCAGACTTGATTCATGGTGTACGCAAGATCCTCGATGTATTGTCCCAAAGTACAGTCGGGGTCCATGCCAGTGTCGATGTGCTGTTCATCATAGAAATTGATGGCTACCAAAGACGGCTCAGTGCACGGGATCTTGGTTTCAGTGCAGATCACGGAATAAAGGACAACGATGTTCTGATGTGAGTATGGATCGAAAAGGTCGAGATTGCCTTGGATGTACGTCTCCCATTGGCGAGTTTGGGTCTGGTAATTGTACAAGGCTTTGTCGTACTCAGCATCGTGAACAGCGCGTAGGATCTCCATGATCTGTTGTGGCGCCTTTTGACCGATCGCTTCGACCATCTCAGGTTTGATAAGTTGGAATCGGGGCGGATCTGCCTTCTCAGGATCACCCTTCTCTTCATAGTAATCGTGATTGCGGAGCCTGCGTAGATACAACAATCTCCTCTCCTGCTCGCGTGCCTTCATCAAAAGGTAGGGCTGCTTAAACTTGACATATGGCGAAGCGGACAGGATTTTGGTTTCGTACTTGGCAACCATATCACTGTAGTAAGTCGGCATTGGAACATCGTCTGGAACTTGACTGATAGTCTGGTCCGCAGGAGCAAGTTCGGGCTCCTGGAGAGATTTTGAGCCAGTGCGTTCGTGGACCAATTGCCCTGATTGTTCAAGGGAGCCATTATCATCAGTTTCGGCGATGCTAGAGCTGTCCACTGTGGTCTGTGAAGGCTGTTCACTTTCGCTTGCTGGATGGTTGACCACAACAGAGGGACCATCTCTAGAGTGATCAATGCTATTGACACTCTGAGATCTAACACTGTCGGTTGGGAGATGCACAGAATTCGCCATGGAATCGCCGCCTTCAGGGAGCTCGATAGACTCATCCCTCAGTAGGCTTGACTCAAGCTTCAGATTGTAAACAACATAAACCATGAACTCCATGATATGCTTCACTTTCGAGAGCACCGTGCTATTAGCGCCTCTCAAAGCGATTGTGCACCCAAGCTCGGGTGTGCAACCAGATAAAAAGATGTATGACTTTTTACGTCCTGGGTAGTCATTGTTCACAAATGTCCTGACCTCGAAGTTTGCGCATCGTCCAATCTGAACGGGGAGGGCCAGCATATCAAGCGAGGATATAATGTCTGTCTCGGCACATCGTGCGACCGCCTCAATGACTGTGTGCTTAACATTGTATGCCACTGAGATGTTTGCATCAGACAGGTACTGCAACGCCACACCTGATATGCTTTTCTCGACAAGAAGGACCTGAGGGCGAAGGTTCGTGATCCGTTGAACCACAACACGTAGAAACTCTTTTTCTTGCTCGATGACGGGCTGCAAGCTCATAAAGTGCTGTTGGTGACGTTGGTACTCGATAGGGAATGTCACAAGCATGACACGGGGGTTGGAGATCCTGCGTGGCATGCTCTTCAATGCCAAGTTCTTAGTAAAGACTACGCCTGAGATATAGGCTGTATCGCCAGGCTTGCCTCCCGGAATCCTTTTCAGCTTGACATAATGCCGGATGTCCATGTCTTCCCCTTTCGCAACGTCAGGGTCTACATCGTCCGTTGCCCGCAGAAGAATAGGAACCAAAGCCTTCTGCCATGCTGGTGGATTTGAGATTTTTGCGTCATCCAGTAATTGATGAAGAAGCTTATCAACATGCCTCAAACTCGATGAGTTAAGCTCAACTTTGGGGGCTTTTTTGTGTTGTAAAGAATCACTTCTAGTGATCTGCGTCCCACTGTGATGAGGCGTGTCTAACGCAAAAAGCATTTCAGATGACTGGGATGGTCCCTTGTATACACCAGAGTATACCCCGGACTTGGGACGCGGCGACGGCAAGTGATGCATGCTGCCAACATTGCTAGTGTTGCGTCGCCTTGGTGGTCGTCGGTATGCCCCAAGGCTGCCCGGGAGCTCATCAATACCACTTCTGCTTGCGAAGCTCATGCCGCTAATGCTCTTTTCGCCAGCCCTATGGCGATATTTCCTATTAGCATTGACATAAGGCGAGAGTTCTGACTTGTCATCGCCAAGGCTTCCAGGCTGCAAATCACCTGTCATTGTCGCAAAAAGGCTCATCTGTTCGTCTTCGCTCGATTCATCAGACATGTAGTCAGCCAGCTCCGGATCGATGATGTTATCGTCGTGGAAAGCTGGAAACTTTGGCTTCTTAGCACTCTCATCATCAGCCACACGTCGAAAAGGCGCTGTCTCCTGTGGTACAGGCTTGAAGCGATTCAGGAATCCGGCGTGCTTGGAATGGTGTCTCTTATGACCCGCGGATGAGTGTGGCCTCGCGCTCAGAGATTTGAGTGACCGTGACGAACCAGGCCTACTCAACTGGGGAGCATCTATCTCCAAGATAGCTGCAGCGCGAGACTCGCCAAGGCGACGTGTTGCTGGTATGGCCATCATGGGTGTTGTCACAGGCCTTGACACAGGCCTCGAGTCCTCTGATCCTTCTGAGATGACCCCGGACTCATTATCTCGCGGCCTAGGTTGGCTGCCATTACTAGGAGATTTTGCGTGGTTTGAGCCAAAGAATCTTGGCATAAAGGATTGTTCATCTCCAGAGTCATCTGAGCCGCTGCCGTCAAATCGTCTGGTGATAACCTCCAGACATCTTTTGCAAACACGCAATGAGCCTTGCACACCGAACTTCTCTCCTGATATAACGGTAGTACATTTTGAATCAAAGATGCAGCCACAAGTTCGGCAGTGATGTTTGCGTCTGAATGCACTGAATGGTGTCTGGCAAAGAAAACACTCTTTAACAGTGTCATCTTTCATCCAGAACTCCTTACTCAGAACCTGTTTGCGCATACGGTTGAGCTGAGCGCTGACCTGCTCCGAAGCCTCTTCGCTGCTGGTTACAGTACCGGGTATTCTGAAATCACCAGACGCCATCTTTTGTTGTTTAGGGTTATGAGAAAAAGAATCGTGGCATACTGAATCATGGGCAGAAGTGCTGACGTGGCTAGGCTCTGCGGTACCCCTGTCCAATGAAGAATCTCTCGAATTCTGCCCACCAGGCGATTTTGAACGGCTGATTCGGTCAATAACGGCCGGTTTTCTTCTTACACTATCGGGTGACAGTAAAGATGAAGTAACGGAAGGGCTGCGAAGGCTTCGGGTTTGCAATGTCTGTAACGATGGTGTACGATGATGGTGTGCGCTCCTAGGGCTCGTCGGGCTCTTGATGCTCTCGTCTATGCTCGAAGTGTCCTCGCGTTTCGACCTTGGTGGCAGCTTGCCATCCTTCATATCAAACAGACTGGCTGAGGATTCGGCTGTTGTTAGATGAGCTTGCAAGTCGGCCCTGCTGCTGATGCTCTTCCGACTCGACCCGACACCACCACTGTCCTCAGTGCGTAGAGTGGTATTACTAGGATCCCTATGTACTGTAACAGGAGCAATCGTGGGGTCAGCGGCAATAGAGCTAGGTGCCTTCTTGGAAAAGCTCTGGCGGTTCGTAGTGTTGGACGTTTTATTAGACATAAGGCTGATGCTCGACGGTTTGGACGACTGAGCCTGCGGTCGGGGTTCGATGGTGCCACCGGTTATTTGTGCTGAAGTTCCATCGTTCGGGAGCACTTGTGAGGACGAGGTTGACATAGAGGCACCAGTGTCGGCTCGATTCAGCGAGCTAATGGAGGCTTTCGAGCCATGATTCGCAGTGATCGAGGTTCGTTTCGAAGACGGCTCTGATCTCTCGGCTCCTGGGAATCCTTCTTGAGGCGATTTTGGAGAGCCTCCGCCACCTACAGCTTCCCTCAGGCGACTATAAAGACCGCTAAAGCCTTGCTGAACGAGATCACCCGCTATTCCTTTGTTATCAGAGGTAGGTGCGGCTATCGGCGGCGGCGCAAAGTCGTTGAAGGTGGTGAGAGAATCACACTGGCTTGCAGATGTGTGTATCTTGTCGAGTGTATGGGCAAGTTGCCCCGTTGTGATCGAGTTGATGGAATCGCGGCGGGTTCGGATGGGGGAAGTTTCCGATGCTACAGAGTCAGCCCTGGGCGGCGCCATGTTGACGGTGTAATTATCGTGAGAATCGGCGGGGGCAAAACTAAGCCGATAGAAAACAAAGCGACTTGAGGGGTATAAGAGTTGGAGTCCGTTATGCGGATAGCTTGGGGTCGTCAACTGGAGGGTCCTAGATGTCTAAGACCCAACGCATGTGACGATGGTCCGCTTCAGGACGCTCAAACAAACGCAACGACCACGGATCGAATGCGAGATACCAACAGCATGGTGAGTCGCGGCTGTTTAAGGCAAACAATCAGACAGGCAGGCCGTTTGTGGATAGATGGAGAAGAGGCGAGAGGAGTAGGTCGATCTTCAGGGTTCGCTGATCGGTGAAGGTTGACAACGGACAAGACTGCACAAAAAGGTCGGGGTCTTGATCAAGACGGGATGGCGCAGGCTAATTCAGACGTTAAAGGCGGATAAGGCAAGAGACAGCAAGCAATATGACGAAAGGGTATCAGCAGGGTGTTGCGGCGCAGAAGAAGATGCCGGCCCGCACAGCTAATCACAGTTGTGCGTCGTCAAAGTCCAAGGTCGAGAACAACCTTTGGGCATCTGAGCTGGATGTAGGATGCGTGATGGCGTCAGACCCTTGCAAGTCAGCGTCCGGGAGCGGGACAGTTTGTTAACGACAGGGGGGTAGCTGGTACATGTCTAACATTTTTCACTGACGATGGAGGCAGATAATGTTAGCACCACAGTCAGCATCATCAGTAAGGCTTGTAGTATCTGGGAGTATAAAAGTGAATATATCTCGTCTAGGCCGTCCTCTAATATCGTGACAACGTTTATCGCCTTCATGCTGAGCTGATGCAGTGCAGCTGAAGTTACACCCAAACATCAACCCAGTAAACTCTGCACATGCAAAGTCTTGCAGAATAAAAACTCAAAAGTACCGACGACTTGGCGCTGATCGAGCACGAGCCATCTCCCTAGTACAGGCTACCACACCCTACAAAAAGGACCCCGCAGATTTCTACGCGGCCCAAAATTACCCGTCGCGTCGCGCTACAATTCGATTCTATTCGCTATATCCATCACTTCACTCGATCGTCACCACATCAAATTCCACTTTACAACAACCTCTCTGATCTCTGCGTCTGCACGATAACCAGCTGCGTACACATTTCGCAAATCCCCCAAGGCCGATCCTCGTGTTCCATCCACCGATCCATTTGCCCCGTCGCACAACGCCAGTATCGAGCACCACCATCGCCTTAGCCCATGTAACCTCTAGTGACTGGTGCAGGACAGTCTCACGGTCCAATGTCTCCCGCTTCGTCCCCTTCGCGGGACGTCACGGAGCTTTTTTCCCGGCGTCGCGGCATCAATATTCCCTCCGATCAAAAGAGTTTGCTAGACAAGCAAGACTCTTGGGCAGTCGACTTGCAAAATCAGCGTCACGGGCTAGTGAATATTCCTGGTAGCGTCTTGGAAGGCGCAAAGGCAGCATATCTTGCCCAGAAGAAGAGATCGCAGCAGCAAACACCGCAAGGTAAAAAACGAGGTGCCAGTCCTGGTCCATCAGGGAGCAGCAACCGCAAGCGCATGCGGAATGGAAATGGAAATACGAGCGTTTCAGGGTCGAATTTTGACAAACCACCACAATCCTCTCCCGAAAGGTCGATACCTTGGAGTCCGAGCCCTTCCCGCGATCAAATTAAGGAAGCAAACTCCGTACAAGCAGCTGCCAACACAACTACGCAGTCATCAATCGCACACGAAACCCCCAAAACGACCATTGTAGGCCCACCACCGCGAACCTCAAGACCGATGCTCGCCCCACCACTATCCGACGAATCTGAAGATGATATGGAAACGAGAATCCCAGACGCCCAACCTCTCCGCAACGTCCCAATCAACCGGATAGCCGTTCGTTCTCATCCATCGCAGCCGACTACGCAATCTACAGGTCCCATGGCTACACCTCCATGCGCCCAGCCGAGCAATCCTACGCAATCTATTATACCCGAAACTGTCATGGCAAACAGAGCAACCCAAAAGGCGAATGGGAGTCCAGGGAAAGGGAGAGCTCGGATTGTGTTCAAGCCTATCGATGTTGACGACGTTGGCAGAAAGAGGAAACGAAGTCATCCTGAGAAAGAACGCCTCGCACCGACGATAATGCCTCCAGTAATTGATAATTCGATGCCCTCTTCCGAATCTTGCATTCCCAACACATACTGCGTGCCAACGACCCAGGAGTCTATCAGGGAGTCTATCGAGGGTAATGAAGAAGACGACGAGGACGAGAGCAATGAACAAATCGAAGAGATAATACCGTCAACCAACGATGCAGAGCTTCCTGTAAAGCGAACCCCCAACCGCCATCCAGCCTCCGCCAGTAAGCCCAAGCCCGTTTCTGAGACCAGGAGTTTTGCGAACCAAAACGGGCTGTCTGTGCAACAACAAGTCGAACATCGGGTGCAACCACAGGCACAAGAGAAGCAGGTGCAGCAACAACAAACCCAAAGACAAAGGGCCCAGAAACCGACCACTCCACAGACGGGCCCACGAGACAGAACGGCATCAACGAATTCTCGCAAGCTTTTGGAAAGCAATGAGACGGTCAGGAGACTGCAATTGCCTGTACCACCGCGCATAGCGCCAGGTACTCCTCATGAGCCGTTCGACACCTTTGTGCAACATTATCCTGGATACGCAAGTGGCAATGATGGTCAAACAGCACCAGGCACCAAGCTATCATTCATTGAAGCGTGCCTATACCTGAACTACCTTCGTCCAAAAAGCCTGCTTCGAGACTGTTTGTATGACGACTTTATCCGAGCTTTCCCCTATTTTAAGGAATACGTGGATCGCGCCGGGAGATCAGCCATGGTCGCTATTAAATGGTTTAACAAGCAGAAAGGCCCCCCACTGTTCAACAAATATCTGGTACACAGGGGTAATCTTAGCCACATCCTGAGGTCATGCCCGGAAGAGTTCAATGAAGCGAACCAAAAGATTTATAAAAGAAAGGATGATGACGAGCTCAGCATTTATACAAGTTCAAACGATGAAGGGGAGGCGAGCGAGGAGGAAAATCTTTCTAGCCCCGTGTCGAAGAGGTCGAGCCGAAAGGATCTCTTGAGCTCGGTAACAAAGAAGACGAACGGAAGGACCGCGGATGACCTGCAGCCGGTTGAAACGATTGAGAGTGACACGGACATGGAAATCTCGGAGATGCTTCCGGTCCGTGAAGCGAATCCTGTGAGGAGATCTTCTGGGGCTTCAGTTAAGAGAGCGGAGCATCATACAAGATCTAATCCCACATCTGCAGTGAGTCAAAGAACAAGGCCAGCGCCACCCTTGTCCTCCACGGCACGTAGGACAACGTTTCCCGCGCATCCTGAGTCTTCACGAGCTCAAGATATCATGACTCAAGCTCCTCCTCCACCTTCGCCCAAGATATCAGACACATCAATGCTGCCGCCCTCAAATGCGCCTAATTCTACATCGGGGTGGAAAGCCCCCCGACCCTCACAGTATTTGGAGACGCTCGTCAAGGGGGGAAAGAAGGGGCAAACCGGCTTCCATTATGGCCCCAGCTCGAGTAACAGATTCAGCTCGAGTAACCAAGTCACCTCGTCGCCGGCGCTTCTTGATCAGAAGAGACGCGACAGACTTCGAGCACATTTCAGAAAGAGTTTATCAGCTCAGAAAGCCAAAAACGGCACAACAACACAAAATGCTAGGAGTAGCAGTGGTCAGACAAGATGATCTGATATTCGGGGGATTACTGTATTTTAGTCAGGAGTAAGATGTCGGCGGGGATTGGAGGACAGGCGTCGGTTGTTTTGATCAATATAGATACCCCAAAAGTTGCTGCTGGCTGTCAGCGGCCATCAGCCAAAGTTCTCACGAAGACATGTGTTACTAAAAGGGAAAAACTGGAAAAAGGCTCCATAGTATAAAGAGGAAATGGAATCAATTTCGGTGGCGGAAAGAACTGTCTATTTGTGCGTGGGCAACATTTTCTATGGTAAGCTAGCTGGTTCGCGAGAACCTGAACCTGGCCTAATTAAAGGACTGACAGCATGGGCGATGATGCAGAAAGATCAAGACCTGTAAGAGAAGAGAGATTCCGAAGTCGCAGGTCCTTTTGTCCTTCTCTTCCTCCCAGTTTCCGATCATTCCGTAAAACAAAATTATTCTCCCGCCGATACTGCCAGTCGTAGTCGTCTCCAGTTCCACGGGGGGGTATCATGCAATTTTTTCTTTTTCTTGAGGTTCCCAATCATTTTCAAAATATCTCGCTCCGTGGACACGACTGCTCGCTGCCCATCATCATCATTCGACGTAGATCATATGCGCCTTTAATTCCATTTTCTGCTAGCCCCCCAATCCAATATGTATTGTTTGTGTTTTTGAGTTTTTGCTGAGAAAGTTGAAAAAATTCCGGGTTTGGTGTTCCATTTTATATGTCGTCATTCCTGGTCATTAGCGGTCATTATAGTTGGTGCTTTGCTTTTTTCTTCGTGAGAAGATAATCATCTCTTTTCTGTCGCGGTGTTCTTGCTGAGGTGGTTGGTTTTGCTGAAAATTTACTGCTGGTCTGCTTCAGCAGCGGCGCGGGCGGCGGCTTCGGCTTCCTTCTTCTTCCTTTGGCGAGCTTCCTCCTCGGGAGTCATGGTGCGCAGCTGGAGAGCGTGGATGCCGTTCTCCTGGGCCATCTCGTCGCGGAGAAGGGCGTAGACCATGCGGTGACGGGCAGGCTGCATCTTGGAATTGAAGGCGTCTGAGGTGATGACCACGCTGATTTGTCACATGTTAGCGAGCGATCTCATGTCATGCAGAAAACATGTATGTTGTATGGATGACAAGAGTGTGTCACGCGGGAAGGAATGAGATGAGATGAAGTGAGATGAAAGTGAGATATCATGATATGATGATTTCAAAGGTGAAATCTCAAGTTTCACGACTTCGCTTGAATCGTTACAAAGAGCGCAATTCTTACCGAAAGTGTGTCTCGCTGGAAGTGGTGTGTTCCATAGCCTTATGGTGAGAGTGAAGGTGAGAGTCGTTGTAAATCTCCAGAGTCTGGGGAGTGAAAGCAGCCGTGATCTGTAGATTGTCAATATCATATCCCCCCCAGATCTGAGAGTCAATCGTACCTTGGCGCGAATAGTATCCTCAACGGGGGTGCTGGAACTCATGGTTGAGAACTGTCGGGGGAGGCTTGAGAAGCCGAGTGCGTATCGTCGATACATTGAAAGAGGAGAGTTTTTGAAAGCGGCACAGTTAAAAAGTCCCCAAGACAAATTTGGTAAAGGTCGACTGTGGATCTTGGATCAAGTCGACACAAGCAATTGCGAATTCCCCCGGTTTTGAAGAGCTGAGAATTTGCAGACGATTAAAATTGAAGAGGATATTTTTATCCTTTTTGAACTTGAATTATTCCTCCCCAGAGTGGAGCGGTAATAGATCGACAGGGCGAGTTTTGATGGTGGGAGCCAAGGCAGGTTTTTTGTGGTGAAGAGAGTTTCCGACTTTTTGAGTTTATGTTGTCGGTCTACAGGTTCAGGTTCCCAAGTGACGTGATGCCGAGTCGAGGTGAGTGGAAGTCGGAGGAGGAAGAGGAGGAGGTGAAAGTGGAATTTAAAAAGAAATCGGGATAGAGAGAAGATACAAGCGGTTTTAATATAAGTCAATGCTTGCCATGGGATGGGGGAGGAGGTGTATGAATAGGAGTGCAGTACTATTATAAGCTACAAAAGTAAGGTAAGGTAAGGTACATTGACATTAGACATTGCGGTAAAGTAAAGTACTATGAAGTGGCGGAACACGTTCATTCGACCTGACCAAAAGTAAAGGATAACACGGTCCAATCCAGTTTCAGTGACAGTGAGTGACTGATTTGTGCAATTGACAACTCAGGAGCCCGTTCTCCGTTTTGGTATCAAGTCGGTGAGGGAACAGGAACCTAAAGGTAAGGTAAGAGAGACTGACAAGGCAAGGCAAAGCAAGGCAAGGCATGGTAAAGAAGCAAAGACAAAGCAAGCCACATAGACAGACATTACACGCATACCAACAGATGGTCTAATGTACAGTACAACTGCTACTGTAATGTAATTCATGAATCTCAATATGTACATGCACTGCACTCTATTGTACCTAGCTGAATCACAGTACTATACACCCTCCCTTTCATGCTGCAGACGGGTTCGTCGCAAAGCTTCTATCCATCCTTCCATAGCCCATCCCAGCCACCGTCCAAGCTCCCTCTCTCTCCTATCTGACCTAACTTAACTGGATATCATCAAAAGCGCGGGGTGGTTTACCGTCTTTCCAACAGCCAAAGTGGCGGACAAGTTTTCAGATCCATCACAGTGGAAAACGAATCACACCCCCTGAACCTGGCACTCTCCTTTTAGCAAATGATCAGCCGCCAATCTGCGTCTCAGTCCAGACGGCTGGGTCGGGCGTCGGATGGCCCTGACCGCCTGCGGCTTGGAGAGCGGTGAAGCCAGGAACAAGGGTTGATGGAAGTTTTTTCTTTTCTTTGTTGTTCTCAACCCTGGTAGATGTGCATACATACATACGTTACGATTCACGAGGAGAGGAGAAGTGTTACTCACATACATACAGAAACAGACACCGTCAGTTTGGAAAAAGGGCCGTCAGTAACCCAATATCACTAGTTCTATATACCCCCCCAAGCTGCAGACTTGACAGCAACACTGTATCCATAAAGTAGACCCAGTGGAGACCCCTCTTCAACTCCCAAAGCTGGAGCTTTTCTGTAGGTAAGGTACCGGCCCAAGCAGGCGGGATCTGTCTGGTGTGAGAAAAGGCGACAGTACTGTAGCGGTCTCGAAAGACTGCATTACCGTCTGGGGGGCGTCTTGTCAAGACTGCATGGCATTGTAACCCACCCACGTATTCGTTTCGTTTTCTCTTTTCTTTTCTTTCATTTTTTTTTTCTTGTTTCTTTTTGTGCGTTGTTGTCTGGATGGATGCCAGCGGTTAAAACATCAGAGAGACAAGGTCTTGCTTTGACTTGACCTACACTCTGAACGGTTGGGGTGTACATGTACATGTACATCCCTACTCATCGTGCAACTTTGTAAACGTACGTGCAACCGAACCGTGAATAATACAATATGTACAGTTACTTTGTGTTGCATTGCAGGCCACACACAATCGAACGGCTCCTCAAGCCTTTCCCTCCCCATCCCCCAGCTAAAACAGCCAGACACGCGGACGCATGGCTAGCTGCCGGGGGTGCTGGTCTCATCCCTTAAACGAAGCAGCTCTCATTGGCTTTGTTTTTTCATATTCGCAACACACTAACTTTGACCTCCTCTCGTGGTTTTGCGGCTTCTAAGGGAAACACGGTACGTACCCTCCGGGGAAAGCGGCCGTCCGCCCCCGGAACCGTGAGCCGAAGCTGGACCTCGACGTCAAGGAAAAGAAAAAAAAAAGAGTCCACTCGTTTGCTCTAGTTTAGTTAGACGTTAGACGTTAGAGCTCTTGGAAGCTTCACCTTTAACTCCATCACCAAAAAAGCGTTCAGCTTATGTTCATGCGCTTGCGGATCAATCAAAACAGAAATTCCCCTCTTTTCGACTCCTCCCCTCGACTAACCGTAGATCCTGTCGTTCTTCGGCAAATGAGCCGGTGAACCTGTCGTAGCATCGAGCTGAAGCTTCGGATTGGCCTGATACCTACTTCACATTTCACATCCTTGTCACTCTCCCCGGCCTTCCAAACGTTCGTTCGTCATGTCACTCCTCCGCTCTATCGTCGGCCGGCGCAATGCAACCTCCGCTTCCTTCATCAGCCTCCGTCCCGCCGCGAGAACGCTCTCCACGCTACCGCGTTTACCGCTCTTCGAGGCCGTCTCTAAGCATGACCCGGAGTCCAAGGCTGTCGTCCATTCTCTCTCTGGGCGCACCTTCAAGTATGGGGAGCTTCTTGGTGATGTGAGTCGCGCGAAGGATCGGCTGGCTGAAGCTGCTGGTCGTAAGGACCTCAATGGCGAGCGCATTGCTTTCCTAGTGGAAAATAGCTATGATTACGTAGGTGAGCTAATGTCATGATCCATTTTATGTGATTGTGATATTGATGATGTTTGTATAGTGACGCTTCTGGCCGCAATGGCTGCGCGTTCCATCGCTGTGCCTCTATCTCCTGCGTTCCCTGCGCCAGAGCTACAATATATTCTTAACCAGAGCGAAGCTTCATTACTGGTCTCTTCGTCCAAGTTCGCATCTAAAGCTAAAGAGGTTCTTGCGACCGAGCTAAACACCAAGCCGGCGCATCTCGAGCTTCAAAAGCATCAAGGTGGGGGTAGTCATGAAAAGGTCGAACTAGGTGACGCCGATCCAGGTGAAGCTGGTATGATGCTATATACTTCAGGCACAACCAACAAGCCAGTAAGTCACCACGTAATTATCACAAAGCCGGGCGTGTGCTAAAGGTTCTATCAGAAAGGAGTCCTACTGCCGCAAGCTGTCTTGACAGCCCAGTCTCGTTCTCTTGCTGAAGCTTGGAAATACTCGCCCTCTGATCATCTCCTCCATGTCCTTCCCCTTCACCACATCCACGGCACAGTGAATGCCATTCTCACACCTCTCCTCGCCGGCTCGACGGTCGAGTTCATGTTCCCCTTCAACGCCGATGCTGTGTGGAAACGCTTCTCAGCTCCTTTCCTCGCCAACGACGCATCCACGCCCAAGGAGAAAATCACCTTCTTCACAGTCGTTCCCACCGTCTACAGCAAACTCCTCTCTTCGCACAAGAGCCTCTCCCCTGAGATGCAAGAAGCTACTCGCAAGGCCATCTCACCCGAGAACATGCGTCTCTCCATCTCTGGCTCCGCCGCTCTCCCAACACCTATCAAGACTGCTTGGAAAGACCTCAGCGACGGTAACGTCCTCCTCGAGCGTTACGGCATGACCGAAGTTGGCATGGCATTGAGTTGCGGACTCGACTTCTCAGATCGCGTAGATGCTAGCGTTGGCTGGCCACTACCATCCGTCGAAGCCCGTTTAGTCGATGTCGACACGAACGACATAATCAAGGAAGGCGAAGAAGTCGATGCACAAGGTCGCGAACGCTCAGGAGAAATCCAGCTCCGTGGTCCAACCATCTTCCGCGAATACTGGCGTAACCCATCCGCAACAGCAAGCGAATTCGTCGAGGGTGAAGATGGCAAAGGCAAATGGTTCAAGACAGGCGATGTTGCAGTCCGTCGACCAGTTCCCTCCGCCAATGCTACCCAGTCCTGGACTAATGGTCCCCTTTACTTCATCCAAGGTCGCAAATCCGCCGATATCATCAAGACAGGTGGTGAAAAGGTGAGCGCTCTGGAAGTTGAGCGCGAACTCCTGTCTCTGCCTCAAGTCTCTGAGGCGGCTGTCGTGGCCGTGCCTAGTGGACAATGGGGTCATAAGGTTGGTGCTGTGCTGGTTCTTGAGAACGACGTCAAGAAGTGGTCAGCGCTCGATATGCGTCGAGCTCTCAAGGATCGTCTAGCGAACTACAAGATTCCCCAGGTGATGAAACTCGTGGATCAAATTCCACGAAATGCCATGGGAAAGATCAACAAGAAGCAGTTGGTTAAGAGCATCTTCCCTGACGAGACAAGCGGCGATGAGAGCTAAAAAGTATATAACTGTATAATTTTATAATCACTGTATCAATACCAAGTTGTGACCGATTGATTAAGCAAAGTGTAGCATTTTATACTGGCTACCGGAATTTTGTGTGAAGCTACCAGATTTGGTCGGTCAAAAGTACAAATCTATTTTTCTCCCCTCTGTGGCTGACTTTTCATACTTCGTGAAGCCACTAGAGAAACAGCCCCTCCTAAGCAACGCCGGTATAATATTGAACCAAATGAAATCAAGGATAGGCATGGTCGATTCGGAATCATCCTCGCCATTGTCCAGGCCGGCAGCTTCCCTGCCCTGCCGCTTCGTCATCAACTACTCGTCGACCTCTGGTAAATCGCCGAGTGAGCGGCGTCAAGTTCAGAAACGTGAAATGGTCATTATCGGATATCGTGCTAAATCAACGTCGTGCCCTCGCGTAACTAGTCGCACATTCTTAAACAACGTGCTTGGCCTTGGCCCTTGTGCTTCCAGAGTGAGCACTGTCGGTGTGACCAGAGAACTCAACCTGCTCAGTAGGGGGCAGCTCAAGGACCTCCTTGAAGCGGCGTCCAATAGACAGGAGAATGTCCTTACCCTTCTCGGGGCTACGTCCCTTTCCGCCAGCAACATCACCCTCACCTCGACCGGGGATGCTCTTTCCGATGGTGCGAGTCCAGACACCAACACGGAAGAAAGCCTTACGGACGTTGACGACAACACCCATGACCTCGCCATCATCCTCGTTCTCAAGGGTCTCGCCAATGGCGCCCATCATAACCTGGAGCCAAAGACGGTCGATGTCGACATTTCGCTTGTCCTTGTACTGGTAAGACCACTTGCCACCATGCTTGTTCTGGGGGTCCTCCCACTCGGGGCGAACACCCTCCTTGAAAAGATGGTAATCGGACTTGAGAGATAGCTCGGATACAGGGGCGACGTTGTTCTGGTAAGGTTAGAATCGTTATCGAGAACGGCCATGTTTTCGACTCACATAGACACCCCAAAACTCTTCAACGGAGTCGAAGGTGATAACTTCCTTAAGGAGATCATTCCAGTTGTCACCCTATCGTTGGTATTAGTATTTAGATATCGTCATGCAAGTACAATATTTCGCACCTTTCCGCTCGGGGGCTTAGTGAACCAGAGAGTCCACTTGTTCTGGAGAGGGTGCTTGACGTTGAAGTTGTCCTTGTCGTGAAAAACAGTGACGGGCTTGTCGTCCTTGACGTCGGAAGAATCTTCCTTGCCGGCGGGGTCGACGGGGATGGTGGTGAGGTCGACTTGCTCATCCATCATGGGAGTTTCCGTTGCGGCAGCGGCCATTGTGTCGGTTATTTCTCGTGAGATCGAGGTGCGAGAAGAAGGGTTTCGCGGATGGAAGATCGCGGGGCAGATTTAGGATGATAGCGGAGGCAAAGGCAAGCGGTGCTGAAGTGGGGCGAGGAGAGGATAAAATAGAAAGATTCAAGCAGTTCCTTCTGTTTTGTAAATTTGTTTGCAACTTTGCACCAGGCAGAAGTCGCGACAATGCTAACAAGAGGGAAAGAGCTCAGAAGTGACGTTTGACGGAAGGTGCGTATAGATTGTGTGTCGCGAGGCGCAAGGTCAAAAATTCTTGGGTACTGACCTAAAGTGGTAAAGCAAATGTTCACTTTCCTAAAGGGCTGTTGGTGCCTTGTTCTGTTCCTGTTTGGCCTAACATTTGAGGCTTCAAATTTCTATCCCAACCTGCTACTATCTCTAAACGTTTCAGACAAGCGACTCTCTTTCAAACTCCCTTGTAGACCAGGTATTCGCATTGATGAAACAAGGATCAGTAACAAATATTAATTGAGGCTGAAGTCAAAGTCGAAGCTCCTTGGTTTCAACATGGGAGCTCACGTGCCAAGAAAGATCCTCTATGTCCCCAATCTGAACCAAACTCCTGGGACTTTGATCTCCTGACCGGTCCCTTTCATGTCAATTCTTTGATATCCACTAATAGGAGGTTTTGTGCCAAGGCACAGAGGACAACCCGAAAACACAAGGGGGTTTTCTTTCTCCTGATTTCATCCGCTTTGTCCAGGCCTCAAACACACGTGCAATACAGACGGTATATCCACAAATAGAGTTACAAACCTGACGGTTAGCTAGCGTCAAATCGGGCCTCTACAGACTACAAAATTCAATGCAACTTAACTGCATATGACGCAGTATCATCAGTCACGAGGATATCTAATTCGGAGGTAGCACGGATTATACGCGTTTATTTTACTCTTGGAAGTGAGCACATTTTGGGTTGTGTTTCCGAAGTGCACAACTGCCAAGGTGCTGTGCCCATTTGCATTGGATCTCGAACATGGCAATGCGTTGTCATCTGAGTACATAATTGTTCAAGTCATGACTACAACTCTGTAGCCCCCAATTACTCCACTTGCAAACAGTTGAATGCTTCTGCAAGACTTGAATCGCTCATGCCTCACACCATTTCTCATGCAGGCTGGAATCTAGATATTCCTCAAGCGCCGGTACATCGCACCGACGGCTACAACCAAAGGATAATCAGAGCTTACACCTGAGCTAAATCAAGGGACAAAGGGAACAGCACAATGATTAACCCAACTTATACCTACAAACGGCAAAAGCGGTTTCACATAATTCCTTTCAACCAGTCAGCTGCTTCCTCCTGACCAACTTGTGCCAACTTCAACATTGCTGCGTCACTTCTCCCTTGAATGAGGCGTCCAAGCCATCGATTAAGCCTCAACGATCGCCCACCACGAGCCAGCTTCACCATTCACAAACGAGCTTGGTCTACCAGGGGCGGGATTTAACGTGAACTCTGCTTGCCTCTATTGGTTTTTTGTAAACATCACTCGTCCCACAAAGAGAGTGACAACTGGTGCACACCCGCTTCATTACGTTTTCTACACCATGAACTTGTCCCAATGATCACCAAAGTCCCAGCGCTAGCCTCTCATGCAGGAGCTTCAGGCACTGCTCTGGCCAGTCTGGAATGCGAACGCGTCTCACAAGTCACAATTTCCATCCCACCCTCTGTCTCTTGAGCCCCTCATTCATGAGCCATCATCATCCGAGACCTGCGCGATCAGCCGTGGGCTGACCAGGGTGGGCATGCCGATGCTTTTCGTCCCATACCAACCTAACTACTCCAATTCTCCATATATAGAACAAGTTATAATAAGGCCCATCTCCCCGTAAGACAAAGAAGCTTCCCTCTCAAGCACACCATCTTGAACTACCTCTTTGTTACCTATACCAAAGCTCTTTTCACTTTACTACCAAATCACTTCTCATCATGGAGCCTGAGACTCGAGCCACTTCCTTTGAGAAGGATGCCCCCAAGACAAAGGACAATGCCCCCAAGGGCAAGACCAGAAGCAATTCACTCTTCTCCATCAGCTCTGGCTTCACTTTCTTTGCTCTTCCTGGGGGAACTAGCTCCTCGTCTTTCCGGTCATCCTCTTTCCGATAAATACCCAATACCAACTCTTGTTCTATTCTATGTCCTTCGTTTATACCAAGTCATTTTGTTTAATTGTTCTTTTACGTCCAATCTGCTGGTCCAGCTACGTTTTATATCCAACGACATATTTGATACGAGTCGTTTCCCTTTTGTTTTACCTCGCATATCAGAATGGAGGAGTTACGGTTTTTTGAGCCCAGTCGTTGCAGTCTTGACTTTAAGATACTGGATACAGACTTTGCAGACGAATTCTACGAAATTTTATTCAACGACCTTTTTGCCCAGATCTTCGCCGTCGCTCATTCAGCCTTTCATCCTGGGGACATTTCTAAACCACTTCGGACTTCTCTTTGGTTGAGAGAGTACCCGGAGGAATTTCTCAAATATGTCGAGCTCGTGGCTTACCCTGATGCACGCGCAGGGGCGTGGGGTAGACTTCTCAGTGATGGAAACGAGAGAGTCAATCTGATTATCGCAATCATTTACCGGGTACTCGACAAGAAGGTGTTTTCGCCGTTGCTATTTGGAGCTAGTTCGGGACATGATGAAGCACTAAAGAAGATCGATACTGCACTCATCAATGTTGAAGGTGTGTAAGGTAACACAACATTTGTAGAACATCAGACTGACCTTAATACAGGTTTCCAACGAAGTAGCCTTCGCTCCCATACCACGCGAACGTGGCTCCGAATGTCCAATGGGGAACCTCCCCGATTTTGGGAAGAGGTTGACAAGTTGTGCACCCAGACGATGGCCATGCTACTCCCTTTCTTCACCTACACAAAAGGGGCCACCAACTCCGACTCTATCCCCACATCAGAGCTGTACCAGCTATATCAAGCACTGCATGATTTAATTGCATTTGCCGGTTGGGTCAGTGTTTGTATACGCATGTCGCCCGCTATCGTCTCAATGGACTGGACCAGTCCTGGAGAACCGTTCTCGATGGACCTCGTCAACCACTGTCACGAGGCATACGAAGCCTCAAAGAGGGCAGCGCATGACTACCATGCGCGTCTCGGCAACTTCAGTTCCCATGAGAAAACTTTTGCGTCACCTGCCAGAGTCAAGATCTCAGTGACACCTCGCATCGTTCGTCACAAGCCCAACCCAAAGTCTATGGCAACACAGGGTGTCAACTCTTACACGCTTATGGAACCTCACGTAGTATACTACGAAGGATTCTACAATAAGATGGATGAGAGTAGAGCGTTCATCGGTCTTCATGATTACATCCAGATGCTGCGGGATCGCAATTGCGTTCCACGCTATACTGCAGTTTCCATTATTGCCGTGGTATTGTTTTTCCTTTTCACTTGGTTGATTTGGTATTCTTCCTTGGTTGGCCGAGTATGGCATGTGGTGCAGAGTGTGGTACAGTTGGGACAAGATAATGGGCCTGGGGTGATGGAGAATGTCACTGACACTACACTTACTAACACTCCTACGATGACTAGCTAGATATGAAAGGATGTGCTTACTGTAAGCCACTATGACCGTGGTTTGAACACTCTAAACTCTATCAATATGAACACAACCCTTGAAGGAGTCATTTCGCAACGTTTGTGTTTAAATTGATATAGTTTGTTCAAATCCCAGTTCTGGTGGCTGAATGTGTCAATAGTGTTCAGTTTTCTTGGAGTTATAGTTCAATGCATTTTAGAGCAGGATGCATTACTTTGAAATATGATGAATATATCGTAAATATCATGGTGATCGATGGTGATCGTCACTATTTGTCGGAGTGCGACTCCAAACATTTAGACTAGCTGTTCTAACATTATACACCGCACCTTCAAAATTAGAAAACTAATTTTACGAAGTAAAAAACGCAATATCGATCCAAAATAGCATAAACAACTAACAAGTTTGTCTTCTATGCGTCCAAGCAACACAGTTTGTGATGTCTCGGTGTGATTCTGCAGGGTAAGTTCTCGGGCGCTCGCCAGGTTGGTGAGCGCAACATAGATTCAATTGGCGAACGGATCAACATCGGCGAATCACCGCCACAGTTGATCGGCTTCCATAGCTCAGTTGGTTAGAGCGTCGTACTAATACTTCATTCCGAGTGTTCGGTAATGCGAAGGTCTCAGGTTCAAGCCCTGGTGGGAGCATCGCTCCAGCGCCGTTATCAACTTCTATTTTTGTCAATCTTACAGTCCAAATGTTTGCTCAGGCTTGCGTACCGTGGCGCTGGAGCTTTAAAATTGGTCGGTAGAAGGAGAGAAGGAAGTCTTTGCGAGGAAACGGCAAGACGATGGCGAAAAGCGGGTCTAATCTTGATCAGATAAGATCACGAACTTTACCATGAAAGCATACCAAAGAGACGAAACAATCTAGAAGTTTAGACTCGATTCTGGGATATTTGCTTTAGTTACTCTAAAGCTTATATGTTAACTTTGTTCACTACCAAAGAGCTCGGCTAAGTAGACACTCTCAATCGAAGGAATCAGCATCTGTTACTTCCACGCTCTCTTCATAATCCACGATATCATGTATCACAAAGCCGAGATGAAGATAAATTGAAGCATCTCTATCTAGGCTTATTCTATCTCATATAGACTGCGGGGATTCTCTTAATTTCATGCTGTCACAGGAAACGGAACATATGGGAACCATCAGCTCATATTGATGGTTTCTATGGGTCTTCCTCTTCATGACTGGACTCTAGATGAGAGGGTCTCTGATCATTGAGTCGCAGTGCATTGGAGTTTCGGCCCTCATCTTGCGTGCTTTTAAACATGACTTTGGAAATGGCTCGCTTTCTCTTGACTAACTCGTGTGATTGACACCCGGTAACATGGAGGTATGCGAGGAATAGTGGACTTGACCAGCGCTGTGGACTCTGCCAACATGTCATGACCTACCATTTGAATTCCAGCCAAGTTCATACTCTCAAAGTATTTACATAGACGTCGTCTTGTTAAGAAGTAAATGGCTTAAGTAGCTTGTTACCTAGCTATATTTCTCGGCTTGTCATGAATAGCTATACTGTCCCTAGTGTAAAAGACGCAGTAGGGTCATATCCAACGTTCGCTCTTCTCGCAAGTTTAACGTCTAGTCCAGCTTGAGTCATTCTCTTGACATATCGCTTCCAGATCAAGAAGAGCCAATGATCAATAAGGATGAAAGGCTTGAGGTCAAGCATGTAAAGTAAGAAAGTGGCTGCTTATCATCTTAGACTCGTTGGATCCGTCGAGCCAAAAAGCCTATTAATAGCGGCCTGACGAACGTGGTGCAGAGACAAGGCTGCATAGGTAGGTCAAGCTGCAGCATCGCAAACTAAAACATAACCAACCACCGAGCTGACTGGGATAACACCAGTACTTTGATGAAACACTCGAACCGGAGAATACGAGAAATCCACGAGGTACCTTGCAGAAGCAATCGCGATCCCATCAATCAGCTGTTGGGAACGGGTAACGACGTGCAGTAACTAACTGCCGCGTGGCTTTAATTGGGAGAGGCTGGGCATGATAGTACCCGAGGATCAGCTTGTGCTACTGTACTCGATTAAGTAGGGCTTGGCATATTCAAGAGTGCGTGCTGTAATTGTACTCGAAATATCCATTATTGATTGCGGGTGTTTACTGTACAGCTTACAGCATTTCAAAGTTACTCGGGCCATCCCGCGCGCCAACGGTCTCTGATGTAATTTAAAGACCATAATTCTTCGGGAGCTAAGGATATATGACTTCATCTTTTAATTGATCATTCATATCAAGATAGAGGACTTCTAGAGTGAAGACGAAATAGACGAACCAAGTTGAACGTAGTATCAATAATGGATTGTCAAGAACAATGATCAATCGGTCTCCTACCTCCGTCACTTGCAGCCTCCCGTTGAGTTTGGTTAGTAGTGTCTTGCTTGTCCGGGCCCGTCCCGTGTCTCCGTTGCCAGCCACCCGCTTTTTTGGGTCTTGTCTTCGGAAGAGCTTCAAGGGTAAGACACCAGTGACACCCCGCCCCCAGCCATCCCCCAGCCTCAAAGACGATGCGAAAACTGTAATTGACAAGATATATCAAGTTTTGGATCCTTGCTAGTTGATTCAATTACCCCTATATCACTTTTTCTAATGTGACTTGGCTCGGCGCAAAGTGTATCCTGGGGAGATATCAACTCGGAAGACTACCTCTGGACGACCGATTCGTGATAACGTCGAGGCTGGGAACCGATGATGAGCATGGGGAAAGCTTAACTACCAGGGTGTAAATAGCTCTTATTGAGCTTAGAGGCTCATAATCCCTGTACGGCCGCGGCAATTTGGGATTCAAGGCAGACGAGGCCAGTTTACCAGTTTCCAGCTTTGGGCTGCAGCTGTGCTGTTATCGTTCGTATCTCTTCTCTCATCCTCCCTTTGGTCCCTGCAGACCGTAAGAAAATTCTTCTTCCACTTGTTCTCTCTTCACCTACAATTCAGTCCTGCATAGCATCAGGCTAGCCCGGCAGCTCGCAGGAGCCCTAGACAAGAAAAAAAGGCCCCGCTAAGCTAACTGGAACTCCATCTTCTGGGCTGGGCTGCCATCCTTCGCTAGCGCCTGATCAACCCAAGCTTCGTTCGCTTCCAAGCCCAAGCACAAGCAAAAAAAGAGGTCTCATCTTTTACCCGCCTCCAAACGTGCGATACAACGCCCGATAACTTGTCTCTTTTTGCTTGTCATTTTTTCGCCTCTAACGTGTTGGTCCAATCACACCGCACGCTCCCTCCAACCGTCAGCCTCCAATGTCTACGCCATACTGGGGCCAATTGCCCGGGCCCAAGGTCTCCCAGGCTGGTTATGCGGGCCATACCCGCCGCAGGTCTGAGTCGGACGACTATACCTATAATGCTGACCGTAGATCTTCGCTCGACGCTGCCCCAGTTCGCAAATCGAATCCCAATCGTGTTTCTTCACAAACTCAGGGCACTGAAGCTCTTTCTGAATCTACCTTTAGTCCTTATGATTCTCCTACCGCTTCTAATTTCGCTCCTCAAGGTCTAGCCCCTAGACCATCCTCTTACCGCCGAGACATTGCTGCTGGAGAGTCTTCCAAGCCTCGTTACAACAGTCGACAGCAACAAGACTACGGCAACGAGCCATTGTCGCCTCCTCCAACTTCACCAGAGGCTCCTCGTGGCCCTCCAGTGAGCTATCGCCACCCATACGGTAACGGCGGTTCTTCTTATACCCACACCGCTCCCGACACATCTGTATCTTACAACCCTAACTCACAAGACGACGATATGGAAGACGAACAGTACCAACAGTCCTCTCAGAGGACTGGAGGTCAACGATATGACCAAGGCCAAGGAGATTTCTCAAGACGAGGTTCGAGCGCCAGCGCATACGATCAATTGCCTAGGAGACCAACAGGCGGGTCATCAAAACGTCAAAAAGCGTACGCAGACGACCGATCACCCCTCCAAAGGCTAGAGTTGACGCTCGATAGTATGACCAAGGAGGAAAAACGCGCCCGAGTCGAAGCCGCCGAGAAACGAGCCAGAGCCAGACAGGCATTGAAGGCTGGAAAGCAGCCCGCACCCACAGGACCGCAAGTGCAGCAATCCCATGAACGGAAACCCTCTGTCACATATAGTGAAAGGCGTCCCTCAGGTGGTGGAGCTTTCTTTTCAGCTGGACAGCCTTCGGCGCACAAAGATGTGTCCCGAGACTTTGCTAAGGAAGCTCAGAGAGAAAGAGAAGCACAGCGCGAAGTTCCACAAGACACCTACCAAGACATTCCACAGAATGCGCCGAGAGAAGAGACCGCTTCTCCGTTTGTGTACCAGGAGCTACCTCCTCAGGTCACTGTGCAAAGAGGTCCTTCGCATCGTCGTCGCAGTTCTGTTGCGCATCGGCCAGATGAGACGACTTATGGATCAGGCGCAATGCGCCAGCCAGAGGAAGTTGAGTCTGCGCCTAGGCACATGGGTCCTCAATCTGCTATTCCCAGAACTGTTGAGCCAGCCTCTGGTATCCCACAGCGCAACCTGAGTTTCCGTGAGCGAGCGGCTCGAGATAACGTACAGCTTCCTGAACAATCAGCGCCTAGGTCACAGCCCCAACAGACCCAACCAGTCCAACAGGCCCAACCAGCTCAACCACCTGCGCAAAAGAGTGGTTTCTCATTAACTAGAAGTGGCAGCAACAAGCTCCAGAAGCCACCCCCAGCTGACCTCTACCCTCGCAGGGTATTATCAGAGAGGCACGCTCCTCACGGACACCCAATTTCAAAATACTGCCACCAGTTTGATGACGATTACTACTATGACGACCAAGATGACCTGCTTCCTACTCGACAGATTCCCCAAGAACTTCCTACTCGACAGGCTACTCAAGAACTTCCTACCCGACAAAATACCCAACAGATTACTCAAGAACTTAATGACCGCTTTACTAGGGAGAAGGAACTTCCTCCTAACCCTCTACAGACCGCAGACGCAGGAAGACCCTCAATTGACTATGTGCCAACTCGTCAACAGTTCCCTATGCCTGGCGATAACCAGGGCATCAAGCGACGCGTTACTGACCCTGCCCCCAGAGTCCAGTACGCCGATGAGGACGAGTTCATCCCACCACCTCAACGCAATATGTCCATCGGTACCAGGCTTCTTGGCGGTGGCAGGAAGGATGATTCAACCTTCGCTCAGAACCAGGCGGCTGTTAGCAGAAAAGCTGAGCGAGCAGACAGCTTCTCCTCCGAGAGCTCTGAAGGACACCACGTGTCACGGATGGTTTTCAAGCGTCCTGAGGAGATGGTCCCTGGTGATGGTCTTTACCAGCCACCTCAATGGCTAGACGAGTGGAGAAAGGGAACAACTGGTACCCTGTCTGGAACCTACCTAGAAATTGAGGATGGTCCCATTCCCATTGCTGAGCCAGACACGGACAAGGCTTGGTGGGAGCAAGACAAGAGGAAGAGCTTCTCTGCGCCACGTAACGCTGCGGCTTTCGATGGCGAGTATGATGAGCAGAGTAAGTTTTATACAAGCCTTATACCGTTGGCTTTAACGTTGCTAACCCGTTTCCAGCGCCTACTCGTTTCAAGCCCGCGCTTTACATGAAGTGTGGTCCTCTTTTGAGATATTGTGGAATCAAGCGTGAGAAGGTACCTAACAGAGCAGGAAATCTGGCCGAGCGAGAGATGTGGCGTGGTACTGTCATGATTGTCACTCAAGATTCCGACTCTTCATACGACATTGCGCCGACCCTGCGACTCTTTGTCCAAGGTCTCGACCTGCTGCCAGCACCTCCTCACAGCATCAAGGGAGATCTGTCTCCTGAGTTTGTCGACCCCATCGCTGGCCACCCCAAGGTGGGTCGCAAAGGAGAAACCCTCTATGTGCGCCCTGTGGACCATCTTCAGGAGGCAAAGGACCTCTCTCGCGATGAGACTGATGAAGGACTCTTCGAGCAAACCATCACCCCCCTTGAGCTTGCCGGTCCTGACGGTCCTGCTGAGCTGCCTGGCCTGTTCTCTAACCGCAGAAAGCGCGCAGGCGCCGATGGCGAAAAGGTCCAGAAGTTCAAGGATATCAGAGGCTTCAGACTCCATGCTGAGCGTGGATGCACTTTCTGGCGTTTCAACATCGAGGTCGAACTGCGTGAGACGCAGCAACGTATTGCGTACCGTATCAACCGTGGTCCTGCCACAGGCTTCTGGGTTCCTGCCAAGGGCGAGACGATGAACATGATGTTCCACAGCTGCAACGGCTTCAGCTCGAGCGTAAAGCCCGATGAGTTGAGCGGACCTGACCCCATGTGGCGCGATGTTCTGAACAACCACCAATCTCGACCTTTCCATCTCATGATTGGAGGTGGTGACCAGATTTACAACGACTGTGTCTCTAAGGAATGCAGCCTCTTCAAGGAGTGGCTCAACATCCGCAACCCGGTCAAAAAGCATACTGCTGCTCTCACGCAGGAGATGCAAGATGAGTTGGAAACCTTCTACCTGGAACGGTACTGCATGTGGTTCTCCCAAGGCCTGTTTGGTCTCGCGAACTCACAAATTCCCATGGTCAACATGTGGGATGACCACGATATCTTTGACGGATATGGCTCTTACCCCCACCACGATATGAAGTCACCTGTCATGAGTGGTCTGGGTGCTGTCGCACACAAGTACTACATGCTGTTCCAGCACCAGTCCATTCTTACTGAGATGGAGAACACTGAGCCAAGCTGGATCCTTGGTAACGAGCCTGGTCCATACATCAACGAGCTTGGCCGCAGCACGTTCATGTCTGTTGGATCTAAGGTTGGACTGCTCGCTGTTGACTGCCGTACAGAGAGGACGGAACATGATGTTGTCTCTGATAAGACATGGGAGAAGATCATGAACCGACTTTACGCTGAGGTTCGCCGTGGCCAGGTTGAGCATCTGCTCGTGCTTTTGGGCATTCCTATCGCGTATCCCAGATTGGTCTGGTTGGAGAACATGTAAGTGATTTCTGAAGATTATTGATAAGTACGAGACTGACTTTTTCTTAGCTTGACCTCCAGACTTATGGATCCTGTCAAGGCACTCGGACGTACCGGTGTCTTGGGCAAGGCCCTCAACAACATCGATGGTGGTGTTGAGGTCTTGGATGATCTCAACGACCACTGGACTGCCAAGAACCACAAGCAGGAGCGATCGGTTGTGGTCGAAGACTTGCAAGATCTTGCTATCGACAAGTCTCTTCGAGTCACTATCCTTAGTGGTGACGTCCATCTTGCGGCTGTTGGACAGTTCTATTCCAACCCCAAGCTTGGCCTCGCCAAGCACAAGGACCCGCGATACATGCCCAACATTATCTCATCAGCCATCGCCAACACACCACCTCCTGATCTGATGGCTGATGTTCTGAACAAGAGAAACAAGGTGCACCACTTCGACAAGCAGACCGACGAGGATATGATTCCTCTCTTCCAGCAGGGAGTCGACGGCAAGCCAAGAAACAACAAGCACCTCCTGCCTCACCGAAACTGGTGTGCCATTCGCGAGTGGCAGCCCGGTACCACACCACCACCTACACCTCCTGGATCTTCTGATGGAAGAAGTGAGAGCCCTCCTCCTAAGCAGGGTGGCCTTCTACGAAGACTGTCGCTTTCTAGAAGCAAGTCTACATCTTCCGATGCGCGCCCTGACTTCAACAGAGAAACCGTTCGTGGCGGATCTCGACCTCCAGTTACACGAGGTGGTGGTGGCTTGTTCCGCAGCTTGTCGCGACGCAACTCGACAAGCTCGGAGCGTCCTCCTCCTGCCAAGCTTCAGAGATCTATGTCTGTTGACCAAGCTCCTGAAGGCAAGAAGTCTGGATTCTTCGGCTTTATTCGACGACCTAGTCAGCGTCGCGCTGCTGCTGAGGAAGAAGATCGCATGAACGGCGAATGGGAAGGTCAGGACCCGTATCCTGACCCCTATTATGATGATGACCAGTACTGGGATGAGCCTCAGTCTCCTCGCCGCGGGGGCCCTGGTCCTTCCGGTATTCGAGGCGGTGCAGCCTACGATGAGTACACCGAGGGCGACGACTCATACTTCATGGCTCGACCACCTCAGCGAGCTCAAACTGTGGGAGGACGAGCCATGTCACACTCGCGAGAGGCTGTGGGTTACGTCCCACCCGGGCCACGTCCTGGAAACTTTTACAGAACACCCACCGGCCTTTCCGTGAAGCAGAAGAAGCAGGCCGACAAGTACGCCGTTGATCTGGAGGGTGGATTGGATATCACCCTGAACGTCGAGATCAATCCCAAGGACCCTGCAGGTATCACCAAGCCATACCGCCTGCTGGTGCCAAAGCTCTTCTATGACTATGAAGAAGATAATGACGCGGGAGCCGTCCCCGAACAGGACCCAGAGATGGCCCCAGCTGGAGCCACAGACGCTGCGGAGCCAAGTGGAATCAAGAGATTCCTCAGCTTCCGCAGCAGGAGAAAGGCTAGGAACAACCCTCCCCCACCGGAGGATGACGATTATAGTGAAGATGACGATGATGACATTGATGTTTATCGTGTAAGATAAGTCCAAGACGGACTATCTGCGTGTTTTTGATTTATTTCTGCATATTGGTTTTGGATCTTGACATTTGCCTTCGGCATTCAGATGGAGTTTTGGGAATATTCAGAGATATTTGCTCTCTACTGGACAAAATCTAGTTTTTAGTACATACGGCCGTTGCAAAAAGCAGGCGTGTATAATTTATGGCTTAAGATACGAACGAATGATGAGCTTTGATCTCTTCAGTTTATACCTACTCGCACCTACTCGCTCACTTTTACTTGATCATGACGACTTGAAGGCCAAGACTAGCCCATCGGCAAAGATTCCGTCCTGCCCCTGAAACGACACGGCTTTATCGCCCGCTAAAACCCCTGAATAGCGGGGGTTCTCAGCGCTAATACGGCCCCAGAAATTCATCCTGCAGGCGCCGAAAAAAGGTTGGCGAATCATGAGGCACCACAGCTTTAGAGCTACGTATTTGTTTCTTTTGAGGAGACGAGCAATTCAACTCCAACACGCGACATCTCTCTTTTTTCTTGTAAACATTCCATTTTGTGCGACATTGGACGGCGAATTTGTCGATTATAAGGGTCCGATATTAAAAAGGGCACAAGACGACACTAGTGCTGTTTACTGAAACATCGTCATTCGCATCAAGGGGTCTCCTTGTCCCTTGAACTGTCGATCAACGCAGACTACACAACACTCTTCTCGACGAAATACGACACAGCAAGATCATACGCTGCAATCTCTCAACAACCAGTCTCTCGTGTGCGGTTTCCAGGGCATGGCGCCAACATGTCGCGCCCTTTCCAGCATCGTACCAGTTCGACGATCCCAAGGAACCTTCAGTCAATAGGCCCTGTGCTATCAGCTCACGCAAAGCAAGCGGCGTACCAGTTGAGAGTATGGGCTGCTGGTCCGGGAAAGCGCATAGCTATAGCGACGGGTGAACGGGTTGTGCGACGGTTACAGCGAAACCTAACTTCGAGACGGTTATTGAGCTTTCCTCACCTGCTGGCGTTGTTCTGGTTCTTTGTGCTGTTGTATGGGGAGAGATGGGTGTTTAACAGTAAGGTTGCCAGTTGTGATTGGGATCATTGGGAGAAATGGGTATGTTCAGAATGTGAAATGTGAGGGAACAGAGACTGACGATTTACAGCCCAAAGATGCGAAACCTCACCACCTCGTCTTCGTCGCCGATCCTCAAATCATCGATCCGCATTCCTACCCTGGCCGACCGTGGCCTCTCAACCCTTTAACAGTTCTGATAACCGACAATTACCTCCGACGTGGCTACCGAGCGATGCAGGGCCGCCTACACCCTGACAGTTTATTCTTCCTCGGCGATCTATTCGACGGTGGTCGCGAGTGGAAGACTCGAGAGGGTAAATTCGTTGATCCGAAATGGGGACGAGGTCGTTCCAAGGATGAGAAGAAGCTGGTCGAGTCGTGGCACAATAAGTACGGCGAGGATTTCTGGTTGCACGAGTACGAGCGATTCGGGAATATCTTCTTTGAGCATTTCAACGATGGCGGCGAAGTACCTGGATCTTGGCAGCGTGGACGAAAGTTGGTGGCCAGTCTGCCTGGAAACCATGACTTGGGCTTTGGTGCGCAGGTCCAAGTGCCTGTTCGAGATCGCTTCGAGGCATTCTTTGGCGATGTTAACCGTGTTGACGTTATCGGAAACCATACTCTTGTATCCGTCGATTCGGTCTCGTTGAGCGCTGATACCTCAGAGTATAAGAACAAGCATGACTTGAAGCCCATCTTCGGTCCCGTGAACGAGTTTCTGGATAATGTCAAGACACTGAAACGAAAGGCAGCTGAGGAAGAGCTGCGCCATTACTACGATCTTAAGGGAGGTCTACGATATCCTCATAATGTTGAGGAGCTGGACAGATCGAAACCTACTTGGGGAAACAGCGTCGAAGCACAAAAGAGCGACGGTCCCGACTTCCCTACCATTCTTCTTACTCACGTTCCTCTATATCGACCGCCCGGAACACCTTGCGGACCTCAACGAGAACATTGGCCACCGACAAAACCTCCCAAGGGTCAAAAGGAGCCTGTTTTCCCTGATAACCGAAACGCTCTCAGCATTGTTGGCGGATATCAATACCAGAATGTCCTGAATGAGCTTGACTCTGTCAAGTTGGTGAAGAGCATAGGAAACATCAAGCATGTCTTTTCAGGCGATGACCACGATTACTGTGAGGTCGTTCACTCCGACGCTAAGGAGAACGTCCGTGAAATTACCGTCAAGAGTATGAGTATGGCTATGGGTGTCCCCACGCCTGGTTTCTTAATGGCCAGCATGTGGAATCCTGTTGATGACAAGGGCAAGCCGCTGCCGGGGTCACCAGAGCAGACGATTCAGACGCATATGTGTCTCCTGCCCAACCAGATTCATACTTATATGCAGTATATCGTCTTTGGCGTGGCAACAGTCGTTCTTCTCGCTGTTCGTGCAGCACTCGTTCCCGTACTTTCACTTACCCCTTTCGCTCTCGAACCCGAGAAATCATCAGCCTCAAGCGTTTTGCCCGTATACAAGGACAAAATGGACCCTCCCGAGGCTTCATCATATCGAAACACAACATCCTCCGGCACTTCAGCGCACCATCTTCCCTCACGCTTATCAGCCGCAGCACCGCGCAACGGGCGAAGTGCATCTCCTGGCCAAACATCAGGACGATGGCAGGCCCGACGTACTGACAAGCGCTGGGGCTGGGGGTCTGCTGGCGGACCACGTATTAACCTCGACAACAATCTCTATACCCCAGGCATTCAAGATAAACGTATTGGTGGCAAGAAAGCTCTTGGAGTAATCGGCCGAGAATTATGGACTACATCATGGCGTGTAGTTTGGATGGTGCTTTCATTTTTCGCATATCTTGCATGGAAAGGATAGAAGAGGAGTCTTTGCTTTCTGTATATAATATCTCGCATGGAATTTTGGGAAAAAGTCGCACTTTGCTTAATAGTTGACGTAGCGCTCACGCAAAGCATTTTTATATGTATCAAAAGAACCATAAAAGTAATAACAATGAATAGATGAATTCCATCAAACGATGCAGACCCCTTGTCGTAAAAAAATCATACAGCAACCCTCCCCCATCAACGTCTTCTTGAAACACCAATCCTGTCCTCCCTCGCCCTTCTCAGATCATCATCCCTCTCCCTCTCCTGAAGCGCCTGATGCACGCCCTCCATATCCGCCTGACTCTGCTGGGCAGCTGCTACAGCGGCAGCTCTGCGGGCCTGCTGCGCTGCGACAAGGGCCTCGCGGGCGCGTCGGTCTTCGTAAGATGCGACGTCTTCTGAGGTGATGTGCAGAGTTGTTGCGGGACGTCTGAGCATTTTTGCTGGTGGGAAGCTTGTCTTTGAGATGGGTTGGACAAAGGGTTTTTGTTGTGATGAGAATGCGGTGTGACTTGTTTGGTAGAAGGGCCGATTTTTATGAAAATAGAATCAAAGGCAGTTTGATGATAAGCGAGTAAATGATGATTCCTGTTTAGTCGCTTTTTCTTTAATCTTGTTTCTTATGTTTGAGGTTGATTGAGATGTGCTGTGAGTGTAGAATGAAGCATATGTGAGATGTAAACAACGTGGGGTTGTCATGAGTAGCAGTAATAATGTTGATTGGTTTAGTGGCCCATCCCCTACTACGAACAAGACTTTGCTGGCCTTTACTTCGTCCTATCACTGTCACCAACTAGAGCATCTCAAATACCATCTCAAACAAATATCAATTCTTTTAATTCATCTATCTGCGTGATACTTCGTATCAACGTCGTGATCGTTCTATATTAGGTAGGTAAATGCTTCAAGCGCCTTCAATGCCTAGGTATAAAGTAGTAAGTAAAGAAATAAAATCTCATGCAGGGGATATATCAGCATCCCAACTCTCAGATGCAAACCCATGGTGTCAGCCAAGATCAAAAGAATGAACGCAAGTCATCTTCAAGGTGACATGCTAAACCCAGATGCATACACATTCTCCGCCTCCCATCTCAAAAAGTCACCTAAATCGTGATGCAGGTTATAACCCATCGGTACCGTATCCGGAATATCGGCGTCGCCATCGCTCATATGAACCACGAGAGGCATCATCGGACTCGGTGGTAGGCTTCCCTCTCCCTCCTCCTCGTGTGAATTCGGGCGTTTGGGACGTCCTTCGCCAACCCATCGTTTGAGTCCTGTACTGTTAAAGAACTTAGCTTTGTCCAGAGCCTGACCGGGCGCCGGGGCGTTCCAGAACCCGGAAGGGAACTCAGCACCCACCGGGATCGGCAGGTCAATGTCCGTGTCGATGGTTGAAGGTGTTGATGAGTAGGTGCTATGAGAAGACGATCGCAGCGATGGAACACGCGTATGCGAATGCGCTGGCTCAGGTTCAGGTTCTGGCTCAGGCACGTCTCCAACTAGCACCCCATATGTCTCAAAGCCAAACGTGTCAAACCATGACGTGATTTCTTCCACCTGCTTCGTGTCCTCGTCGAGGGACATGTCTTGGAAGAAATCTCCGGCTCCTCCTAGAATCGCCATCTGGAATGCTGTCCAGTCTAGTGTATCGTCCATTGTCTTGACCCCCTTACCCACTTCAGCTTTGGCTAAGGTGATGGGTCCATGGCGGAAAGAAGGCTTGGTGAGAGTATAGGGTGTACTCTTCAAGTAAAAGTATTCATCCGTCTCCTCCGTATTCAGGTTCGGGGTCTCAGGGGCTGGTGCATCGATCGACAGCTCGGGCTGTGGCTTGGCTGCCGCTGTTCCCACAACCTCTGGTATCGCTGGCAGTATTTCTACAGCCTCCGTACCAACACGCGCAGGATTCCTGGCTGGCATTTGAGGTGAAGCATTTGGTGAAGCCTCACTTTTCTCCTGCCCACTTCTAATGGACTCATCGTCTCCCACCGCAGATATTGGCTTCGAAAAGTTCCGAGGAAAAGGTTCCAGATCAGGGGTCAGCTCTGGAGCTGGAGGCGTTGCTTCGACCGGAATAGTCATGTTCTCCGCAGCTTGTCTCGCTCTAATTCGAGATGCGAGTTCGTCAAGATGAAATGGTTCGACATCTGTCTCGGAGTTATCTGATGCCGTACTCCGGATCGAGTCGATTGAGTATCGCTCTTTTGCACGCTCCTCAGCACGTTCCTCATCTAGTTGTTGCGCCGCTTCTCGTTTCTTGCGCACCGCTTCGATGCGATCGGGTGTCAGCATCTCATCAGCTTCGATGCGCCGGAAACGCTGGCCTGTTAGGATGTCTGTCACGTTCTCCGATAAAGTCCATCGTGGAGTACGGATTGCTGCCCTGGAAAATGACTGCCCAACGAAACTAGGCTTCTTCCTTTGAGGCTTCTTGACCACCGATGTTCGTCTGTCTGGAGATGACCGCTGAGAGGAGATCGAGGACGATTCCTCGCCTCTCAATCTCCCATGTTTCTGGAAGCCCGCAGGCAAAGGCATGGATTTGGAATGCTTGTGATATGTAGTAGGTATTCCAGGTGGTGATGGTGGTGATGGTAAAACAGATATCTGCGATGCGCGCTGCGTCTCTCTAAGTACAGACCCTAGAGCTTTGAATGCTTCATCCGTCTCACGAAATAGACGGTCAACGCTGTCTGATGACGACCCAAGGCTTTGACCGTCGTACATGGGCTGGTCAAGCGGCCAGCTGGTTGGCTCGACATCGTAACCACCAGCGCCATGGTCCGACAAAGAAAGAATCGACGCCTCGGGCGAGATCCTCTCACGGTACGAGCTATTGTCATTGACCGAGCTAGAGTGACCGTGCCTAGAGCGAGGGGGGCGCATGTACCGAGAGGATTGGGAGGAATGAGAGTGGTGGTAGGAATGTGGGTGGGCTTGCCCGTGCTCAACAGGACAAAGAACATGTGCAGGCCTTCTGTTGGTGGGCTCACTGCCTGTGAGAGCCTCAAGGGCTGCATTTCGTCCCTCAAAGCAGGAAGAACTGATCGAAGGAGCTCTCAATTGAGGGGTTGGCAAAGCAGGGACCGGGACTAGATGCGTAATACGTTGAACGTCTGGCACTCTTTGAATAGTAACAGGCGTCGCTATTGCCGAGCTTTTCTTTGGCACAGGAAGCCGTGACACTCGCGGCTTTGTGCTGTTGGTCCTCTTTTGTGTAGACTTCTTGGCGCAGCAAGAACTTAAGTCCTCGCATGAATCGGTGAGTTCATCATTGCGCGCATGATTGCGATCTTGATCCCGTACCCGATCTCGAGTACTGGGCTTTGACCGTTGAGGAGTTATAAGTCGCCGAATCAAGCCAGGCATTGTAACTGGCCAGCAGAACGCCTGGCGTAACAAAAGATGAAACGAAAAGAAAGCGGAAAAATGTTTCGCATATCTTAGAGAAGGAATAAGAATGAATAAAGTGCGTCGAGAAGAGAGTTTATCGAGAAAAGGCGTCAAGTATATGTTTTCTCTCCGGTGGGAACGTTGTCATTCCTAATCGCCGGATTAGAGGCTTCGTTAGATGGATCCAAAGTTCAACGGACCCGAATGCGGAAATCTCGAACAATTTTGGTCTGCAAACAAGTGAGTAATAACAATATCGCGGAATTGATTCAGTGATATATAATCGAGTACGAAGACGGTGTAACGAACCCAGGGGAATCATTCCTGGGGTCTCCTGTGGTCCTCCTTGGGTCTGTAAAGCCATCCTCGACTATGGTGTTGTGGATCGATATGCATCCCAAGCTGCAAGCAAGCATTTCTCTAGTAATAGGCAATGCACTAGAAGAATTATGTTGCGCTGATTGGTCGCCGATTGACAGTAGCAGGTTCTATTCAGGGCTGCTATTTCAGGCCTGCAAGAATCAAGATGTCTTGCCTTGAATGTCGAGGCCCCGTCATCGTATTCAGCATTGTGCAACACTCGTCAACCACTTATACGCATCATTTGGTTCTTTCAAGTTCGCGATTCCATCCGGGGCACATTAATTGGATAGATTGACCCGGGAGAAAGGCCCGTGCAACATGTTAAAGCTGGTACCCGTTGGTAGAAGGTCAACTTGACGTCGGAAGGCCTATGCAGTCTGGTAGTATCGCAGCACCGGGGATCAGGCGGAACGGGATGGTACAGTAATAGGAACAGATGCCTCTGTCAGCCTGCGTATGGCTTGCAGAATTATCTGCATCGCAGCCGCCCAGACTTCGGAGCGCTGCATCGTGACCTGAAAGGTGAGCCCTGCGATGAGCGGAGCGGTAGATCAAGAGTGTGTACAGTGATTGTGCTGGGTTCCTTGGACCTTGCCGACGAACGATTAATCTACCGACCTCGTTGCTGATCTTCGGATGCGGATCGGGAAAGAGAATCCCCAGCGTGCATTGACAATACTTTATTCTTTTCCCGCAATAATCGAGCGGTAAGATGCGGTTTCTTGCATAGAGGATTGACCATATGGTTGCCTTAACATGAAACAACTTCCGTCCAGGGCGGCGGTGAAGATTGATCGAGGCAGAACTTGCATCCAATAGACTTGCCAGAAAGATTGGTTCAAGGTGTATGTATGAGGTGAGATCGCAAATTGACAGTGGAAGTGGCGTAGGTGAAATAATGGTCTACTGGTAGAGGAAGGAACCTGGGATCGCACCTGCCAATCCGGTCCCTCTTTGCCTTGGTCGGTCATTACGCTGTTTTTTCACAAGGAGAACATTTTTACAAAGGACCTTTTTTGCTCAGATGTAGACAAACACTTCGAAGGATCTGACAAATATGTATAAGTCAAAATATCATGCGTTCAAGACAAGCTTCTGTGCCCACAACTCCATAACTCCATCATCCTGAGCTTCCTTTTGTGTACTTTTGTTCGTAACTCATGTCGTATATAAATCCATAATTCGTTCAAAGACCCCGTAGCATCAAACAGACCCGCCGTGTGCTTGATCTTCCCATCTTTCTTCAACTATAACCGTTGGTTGTGTTCCTTCTGTCCATCATGCAGCTGGGACTCATGGCAGTCGGTTGTATTTCCTAATCGTTCGTGAAGCGGCCCGGCGCATATAACTCGAAACAACAGTTGCAGGTCTGGGTGCTCGCATGTCATCCAGCAGCGGCTCAGAGTCCTCGTCCAGCTCGACGTATGCAGGTTTGTTTCCGAACATGGTTGTGGCCCAAGTCTTGATAGGGTTGAAGTTGAAGAGACAGCTGGGCCAAACAGCCTTCTTTTTGGGTTTCTCGATAACAGTGCTATTCGTCGTAGGTCTTGATGACATGACGATTTCGATCTCTCGATACTGGTTCATAATGACGACGAATAGTCGCTCTGCTCAGCAGAGTGTTTTAGAATATGGTTGGCGTGAAGAACGGGATCAAAGGGTCAAGGCGGCATCATGCCCCTTTTCAATCTGCCTGGGCTCAACTTTCTGATGGATGCAGTGATGCGAGAAGAGGCTGGGTCCATCATTCCGATCGTGATGGCTTCTACGTGGGGTGTTCCAGATTTCAAGGGCTTACATTCCGTTGACGCATCAAGGGAGCAAGGGAGCTACGACATGGTTTAAGCACGAAACCAGCGATCAAGCTTGCCAAGAGCCGTTAGACATAAATCCAGGAAGCACGCGAGACATTGAAAGGTTGGGCAAGAAACATTATCTTTAGATTATCGTGGTTTTATGGTAAACATGATCCAGTCCGATACACTCAGTCAGCTTCATCGTCATCCTCGTTCTGCAGAAATGGCACAAATCGAAAGTCCAAAAAGCTTTGCTTGCCACCCTCCACATTCACCATGAACTGCAGACTCAGAACGCCCTGCGAATCACCTCGTAAGCTGACTTTGCTGGCGATTCGCATCGCTTCTGTCGAATTCTTGATAAAATCGAACTTGTAGGACTGTGACCAACGGTCTTGAATGGTAAACGTCTCAAGAAGTTCCCTTCCCCGTGCGAAATCCACGCCCGAACTTCCCAGATCCCCCACACCAGCAATTGATAAAAAAGGCGAGCTTTTAGTGGCCGTTATTGTCAATCTCAGAGGCGCTGTTGGAGAAATCTCTGCGAGAGAATCGAGCAAAGTTCGAGATTGCATGATGATTTTGAAAGTTAGATCTGTGCGGTCAAAAGGAATGTCGTCAGGTATCTCTGGTAAGTAGGTGGTCAGAGATGCAGTTGTCTTCACGCCAGATTCCTCGATAGTGATCTTAAAAGGGTCCCCTTCTTCGGCATACAGGAGAGTGCAAGTGCCGGAAATACCAAGAGTCTGGTTGCTGAATGCATCAGGACGATAGTTCCGGAGATTGCTGCGGTACGGATCTTGCTCTGCTTTTTGAGCGCGAGTGGCCACATCTACGGCTCCAAAGATCTGGAGCACCTCGAGTACAGAAGACAAGGAAAGTTGGAAATTGGGAAGCTCGGGTGCATCTTCGGTGTCCTGAGCGGGTACATTGGCCGTATAAGAAGAAAAGAGAGATTTGTCGAGAAACGCAACACCTGCTGGCCATCAGTTTTGTCCATTCTGATAACTCTAGTAAGACTCACCCTGCATCACCCGCGCATGATCGGAAGCGAAACGGACGCCATCCTCTGTAATTTGAACATGAACTCTGGGTGCAAAGTTGATGCACCTCAAAAGTTGATACAGTGGTCTGGTCGAAGTCGCGACCGCGCGGAAAATAGGTTGCGTTTCTGCAGACATATCGAAGTTGCGGCTGTAGTTGTTTGGGAAAGGTGCGTGAATGAAAGGTTCAAAAACAGGCAGAAAGGCAATTGGCGCGCGAAGTAGCGTCTTCTCTTGATTGCTCCAACTATTTTACACGAAATCGACCGAAATGAGGACTTTTGGGTATCTTAGACGTAGACTCCGACTCCACAGAACATGTAAACGACTCCGAACCTGCTGAAGTAAGTATTTTGAGGCGGCAATCGACAGTCGAGGGGAAACGTACGCAATAGCGAGGGAAGCCGGAACACCTAGTAGGGGAACGTTGATGAAAGTGCGGTCTAAAAATGGTCAGCAAGAAGAAATAGAGCGAGAGTCGATGACGCATACTCAGGGCAAAGACACCAGCGAGGAAGAAGCCGACAAACAGCAAGGCAAATGCCAACGTGAACTGGGTGTCCTTATTCACGGTAGGGAAGAAGGGACTGCCAGCAGCAGCTTGCCAGACCTCATGCAGCGAAGAATCCATAGGCTTCGTTGGGGAGGAAATTGAAGTTGTGATCTGGTTTTTGTTTTGGATTGCTCAGAGAAGAATTGAGCGTTTTGCGGGGGAAAGTTGCTGGCAAACTGTCAACTTTGGAAGCTGCTGTTGATGGAAGAGATGCTCTGGGGAAGCTTCATGAGCTTACGATGGCGCATCGTGGCCGATACACATAATAGGTTTAGTGCACGGGTGCCCCTGTCCCTCCTTCCCTCAATCTGGGGCCCACATCGAATGACATAAGCAGTGCACGGACGATCTCGACGCGCTTCACTCCGCTATCATGATGCTGCATCCTATCATACCTTAACTTCTCCCTACATTAATCCTATCCGAACACAACAACCCGGGGTTGTGCCCACGTTAATCATGTCAGAAGAGAGTGAGTTTTCTTCTTTATGCGACCGCGACTAGGATGAAAGCACTAACATGTGATTCAACAGACGGGAAGCGCAAAGCTGAGGAGGAGCCCTCGTCTCCTACCCCATCGAAGCGCATTAAGCAAGACGACTCCGCCGAACCACCAGAAAAGAAGCCGGAAATCAAGAGGATCCCATTCCCTGAAAAGGTAACGATACACAAAGGAAACCATGCGCATATTTACTAACAAGAACTTCTAGCCTGCTGTCATCGAAGAGCGCAATGGCGAGATCGAATTCCGAGTAGTCAACAACGACAACGAGCGCGAAGCACTCATCATCTTAACCGGACTAAAATGTATCTTTCAAAAACAACTCCCAAAAATGCCTAAGGATTATATTGCGCGACTTGTATACGATCGAACTCATTTGTCCATCGCCATCGTCAAGAAACCACTCGAAGTTGTCGGAGGAATCACATATCGACCATTCAAGGGACGCCGTTTCGCCGAAATCGTCTTCTGTGCCATTAGTTCTGACCAGCAAGTCAAAGGATACGGTGCCCATCTTATGTCTCACTTGAAAGACTACGTTAAAGCGACGAGCGATGTGATGCATTTCTTGACGTATGCCGACAACTATGCGATTGGCTACTTCAAGAAGCAGGGCTTCACCAAAGAGATTACCCTCGACAAGAAGGTATGGATGGGTTACATCAAGGATTACGAAGGTGGTACCATCATGCAGTGTTCTATGCTGCCACGGATCCGCTATCTTGAGATGGGACGTATGCTCCTTAAGCAGAAAGAATGCGTCCAAGCAAAGATTCGAGCTTACTCGAAATCCCACAACATTCATGCTCCTCCGAAAGATTGGAAGAACGGAATCAAAGAAATCAACCCTCTTGACATTCCGGCCATTCGAGCTTCGGGATGGTCACCCGACATGGATGAACTCGCCCGCCAACCTCGCCATGGACCCAACTACAACCAACTTCTTCATCTATTGAACGATCTCCAGAACCATAACTCAGCATGGCCATTCCTGGTACCTGTCAATAGGGACGACGTCGCTGATTACTACGAGGTAATCAAGGAACCCATGGATCTAAGCACTATGGAGAGCAAGCTAGAGGCCGACCAATACCTCACGCCAGAAGATTTTATCAAGGATGCCAAGTTGGTCTTCGACAATTGCCGGAAGTACAATAACGAGAGCACGCCCTACGCAAAGTCGGCCAACAAACTTGAGAAGTTTATGTGGCAGCAGATCAAAGCTATTCCCGAGTGGTCTCATCTGGAGCCTGAGAAATAGAGCTCTCATCCAGTGATGAAGCCCAAACCGCGGAATTCTATTCGAATCAAGCTTAGAAGGTCTTCAGGAATGAGCACAGAAAGCACTACTGATATTGCTGAGGAGTAGATATTGGGATTTGTATTTTTAAGATTCAGAGGTCGATCAGACTGGGCCGATATGGGGCCATAACTAGCGAGGCGTTTTGGAGGTGATACTATAGCTATTTGATGAATACCATGCTTACTTCAAAATAATTGCATTACGAAAGTGAGAGTGATGTGACAAATGTGAACAATAGATAGCCAGTTTCTCAACATATTGCCAGATGGATAGCTCCACAGCTTTTTCCTCGGTTCTATTAATCAGGCAGACTTGTGTCACTGCTAGACCAGCTCATTAAAATGCTCCTAGCCGAGCGCCAAAGAGAGCCATAGTACTCCCGCACCCAATGAACCATCAAAAGCTCTCAGACATCTCTAAATCCGTCCATCGAGGGCGTTCAAACTTGACTCACCTCATACAACAAACTATATATATCAGTATTTCACGATTCACACTAACAAATGACTAGGATCTAGTGTCCGGCCTGATGGTCTAGCGGTATGATTCTTGCTTCGGGATTGACATCTCAGTTCTCATAAGAGGACTAAAGTTTGCGAGAGGTCCCGGGTTCAATCCCCGGTCAGGCCCTTCTTTTTGCGTTTCGTCACGATAACTCGCACCAACCTTGCTGACTGAGGACTGTTTTTTCTTTTTACCCCATCATTAAGGTTATTTGCAGAGTTCAGAACTATTTGATGGTCCGCTTTGCGGGATGTCACATGATGGATCGAGCCGCTTGTGGTGGTCTCGGTGAGATGTTGTGAGATATGTAGATGGTGTGAAGTTCTATGTAATTTGTTCTAGTTAAGTAATTCGATCTTGGACTATATTAAAGTATAACCATTTGCTGAGTTTCTATTCTGCACAAGTTTTGTAATTCCTCTCACTGAAGCAATCGGCTTATTGTCAACCAGGCTCCAGACCTAACGTGTACATACATATGTATGGGATACGTGTTGGTTGCACCCAACAATGACATGTCAATGCACCCCATCCCATTCCCTTGCGTTCCGAAGGATTTGAGCAAAATGTCACCACTCAAAGCCACAATCACAAATTCAAATGCAACACTGCTTGTAAAATGCAGGCATCACTTGCTGGCTATCTATGAACAAAAAGCCTGTAAAGTTCAAATGTGACCAGCACAAGCACTAAGGCAGAATAGAATCATACAGTAAAGCTCCCTCTATCCCTGTTCGTTGATCCAATGCCAATAAGAATGAGATGAGTCAGACCAAGGCAGGCAGACACTCCCAGTATCAACTATGCTCGGCCAAAGTTTCGTGTCATGTAAATTCCAACCAGATATTTCCCCGTTTCTTAATCCCGTCAAAGCCCCATATCGCCTAACGCCTGGATGTTCAGACAAAAGAAATGCACAAATATAGTCGTGTTTTATGCCTCGCGTGGTTGTTCGTTACTGGCTCCAGACTAGTCCCTGGTAAGAGAGACATGGGTGAAACATTGGTCATGCGTGGAGTGAGGCTGCGGGTTCCGTGCTCCAGCGTCGTAATACTCAATGGTTGAGAACACCACCGTGAAAGATGGCTGAAGCAAAAAGGGTATAATTTCTCGTAGGAAAATGCTTTTGTCATGTCGTTATTGGACTCGTCCCGATGTTAGAATCGACCCTAACTAGAATCACCGACCGGTAGGCGAAGACCCGAGAAGCTGCGACGGCGGCCCCATGTGTGGAGAAGATTCATTCCGTTGTTGTAGAAATTCATGAGATTGGCGTCACTCGGCGAAAGGTTCGTCGTTTGCGATAGTGATTGGGGCTCAGACTGTAGAACGCGGCGGAGTATGCGGTGAAGAGACTCGGGAATCTCATCCCATCGGCCGGCTCGGGCGGTGGTAAGCAAGCCTGGAGGGAAAAGCGCACCAGGAGTGGCATTCTCGTGGAAAGCGTGGTCGTTTTCAAGACTGATATCACCCGATTCAATGGCGTTCTTGAGCCACTGTTCCCATTCCTCGTCAAGTACGGCTGTAGTGTCACCGGCCTCACGTCTTGCAACTCCATCTCTGAGACGCTCGTTCAGCTCAACTCCGACACTGTCCAGCTCATCTTCGCTCTCGACATCCATGTCGTTGTCGAGATCGTCGAGTCCAACATAGCCAACTTCCGCGGAACGACTGCGAGAAGAACGAGGCAAATGTTGGATATCGGTCCAGTCGGGGAATCCGTCGGCGGTGGTATCATGAATAACGTAACCCTGTTCCTTCTCGTACTTTTCCTTGGCCCATTTGGTTCCCTCCCATTTGGTCAAACCAGCGATTTCGGCATCGGTAAGCTGAAGGTTGTCGAAAGCGCGGAAAAGGCGTCGGTGCCAGGCCCACCGAGAAAGGCGAATACGATGGGTTTTGTGAGTGTAGTCGAGACCAGGGTATTTCGCTTCCTGGGTGTCAAGGTGGCCGTAAAAAGCGTGAGTTTCCTGGCGAACCTCTGGAATCAGGTTTCGTTGGAGAAGGATTTGGAAACTTTGAGGATCGTTGCTCTTAGGTCGAGGGAACATGCACTCGTAAACGAGCTGATCGACAGGTTGGCCCTTCATGATGATGGTAAAATGAGGCCGATTTCGGCTTCACGATGGTATTGAGTTATGGTCGGTCGTAAAAAGTGAAGAATTACTGGTAATTCCGTTATGTCGTTGTGAAACTATGGCCGTTGGTAAAATCGACAAGAATCCTCTCGACCACGCGATTGGAGACGAAGAAAGTGTGAGTCGTAACAACTGCGCCGAACTTGAAGGTGACTTGGAAATCGAGGCTGGGTTGGCCTTTTAGATTTTGATCGCTCGGGCGTTCTCGGCGGGGTGAAAGTACGGTACGGTTAGGCAAGGGACGGCGAAGCCGAATTTTGGCTTTTTATTGACGCAGGGCAGGACGATCTTTTGATTTGTACCTGAATGTGTGACTTGCAGTAGACAAGTCGATTCGAGAGTGAGGTTTGTGCAAAGAGGAGGAAAAAGAGAAGAGAGAAACAGCTTCGTAAGACAAGGGAGAGGGACAGCAAGTTTATATGTACGTGTATGTATGGCTACCTATGCTATGTTATGCTATGGCATGCATTGAAACGAAGTGAAATGCATTGGACAAACAAGATGGATGGACACAAGACATGCCATGCCCATACCCCATGCCTGGTTCAGGGAAGGAGGGGCGCGCGCAAGGCGAAAGAAGGCGGCGGCAGGGAAAGGAAAGGAAAAAAGAGAAAAAGGTGGGCTGGAACTTAACTTTCAAGGGACAAGGGGGACAAGTCAGGGACCTGGGACTGGTCCTCTTCGGGAGGCTACAGCCTGTAGCGGAAGCATTTGATAGGCTCTTGTTGATTCTGAGGCCGGGACCTAATGCGCCTGGTCTAAGTTGAGGGTGGGTGAAGAAGCCAAGAACTAAGCCATGGAAAGTGCTAAAAAGTAAGCGGTCAGGCGCTGACAATGAGTGATAAAGTCCTTTTTTTCATTTCACATATTGAAGGACTACTACCTCTTGCAATGTTGGACCTGATGTCTGTCATGTTGTACTATATGACTGATTGTCAAGTCTGTGCTGTGTCTGTGTCCGTGCCAGTGCCGCGTCTACAAATGTGTAACCAGTTTGTCGACGCTTGGACTGGTAATCTGATGTATGGGATTTACAGATTACACAAAAGCTGTTACTGTATGATGTAGCAGGCTGCTCACAAAGTCTAAGCTGGGTCATGTTGCGGCCCGAAAGGCCAAAGACTGAGGTAATTCTGTATCAACCATCGTCACATGAAAGAGCACCCTCTTGTAAATGCCAAGTTGGAGTAAACTCGGAAAATCTAACCCTGGAATTACATGGATATTAATTGAAAACACCTTCAAGGGCGTGTATTTTGAACGACATGCTAAACGAGATAGGCACAGCGTCTACCATTTGTGTGCATCACCAAATGCTCATCAGTCAAGTAGTACGTCACTAGGCAGTTGATCTCAATACGATAATCATGCGAATACATTCAGAACCTAAAACAAAAAGTCCATAATCATTCAATGTTCCCGTGGCAGATCGTCACGAGATTGGCCCAGCGAAAAAGAAATATGCGAGTCACGCGCGCTGCCAAGCGACCTGATTCTACTCTCTAGCTCCACCATATCATATCTCTTGACTCTTTCTTCCTTTTTATCCCATCCCATGCGCTTCTGCTAACGTGATGTTGCATTTTATCCGCTTCTTCGGTTATCATGGACCCTGGTTCTTTTGCATGCTCATGACCGCTTTCCCGGAACGCCGCCGGAGAATAAGTTCCTTCGATTTCGATCTTCACAGAACTCGCACCTCGGGAGCTGGCTGAGGTGACTTGTTGAAACTCTTCATGGGCTCGAGACCCCATCGGCCAAACATGGCCGCATCCTCATCCCAGCCGTTACACTCAGTCGTGAGCATCTTCTCGCCAGTGAAGATGGCGTTTGCGCCAGCCATGAAGCAAAGCGCTTGCTTCTCCTCTGACATGGTCTTGCGACCTGCTGCAATGCGGATGATGGTCGAGGGCATGATGATGCGGGCCGTAGCGATGGTGCGCAGCATGCTCGTAAACTCAACCATGGGTCTATCGCCAAGTGGCGTACCCTTGATAGGAACCAGGGCGTTGACAGGGAAGCTCTCTGGGTGACTTGGAAGCGTCGAAACAGTGTGAAGCAAACCAACACGATCTTCACTGCTCTCTCCAAGACCCAGAATTCCACCAGAGCAAACATTGATACCAGCATCGCGAACATGGCTCAGCGTCTGCAGGCGCTCATCGTAGCTGCGCGTCGTGATAACATTCGGGTAAAACTCTCGACTAGTGTCGACGTTGTGGTTGTACGCCGTGAGACCCGCCGCCTTGAGCTCCTTTGCCTGCTCAGCGTCGATCATCCCCAACGTTACGCAAACCTCCATGCCCATACCCTTGACGCCTTCCACCATGGCCTTGATGTTCTTGAGGCTGTTTTTGCGTCCACGCATGTCTCGCCATGCGGCGCCCATGCAGAAGCGAGTGCTTCCCTTCTCTTTGGCTGTTCGCGCGGCTGCGAGGACGCTCTCGACGCTTTCGACTCGTTTGGCTGGGACTTTGGTGCCTTCTTGGTATCGGGTAGATTGGGCGCAGTACGAGCAGTCTTCGGTGCAACCGCCGGTTTTGATGTTCATCAGGGTGCAGAGTTGCACTTCGGCTGGGTTATGCCATCGACGGTGTACAGTGCTCTATGGCTGGTGTCAGTCATGGTCTACCATGATTCGAGTCGGATTGATGCACAATGGCAGCATCGAAGTCTCAAAAAGCTAACACAAGAACAATGAGTTACTTACAGCTTGGTACGCCAGCTCAAGAACAGGTTGATAATAAATAGCAGCGATCTCATCCTTAGTCCAATCATGTCGAACCGAAGTCGACGAGACAGCTTCCCTCAGAATCTGTTTCCTCTTCTCAGCCCTCTGCTTCTCAACAGCATCATTAGCTCCGGCTGGAGGAGGAGGCGGCTGTGACGCCCGAGGGTGGTAGTCAACAACAGTCGACATAGCCCGGGAATGCTGCCATCTCGCCGAAGCGGAGAGGGATAGTCGACTACTGAGAGTGGCCTGTCGAATGGCCCTCAAACGAAGAGGCGTACTGGGCTTCATTGTGAAAGATGTAAAAGGAATGAGAAAAGAGAATGGGAGATGAAAGAAGAATGCGTGAATTGGATGAAGAGGGACAGGAGCTCGATGTTGAGTAACTCGCAGCCGCACACTAAACCAAGAGAAGACATACATACAGCTACAACACCACAGCTCATAACATCCGCGTAATAAACCACTTCCTGTTGGCGAGCTCTACAACTACGCCTCATCAGGGTAGCCACCCCACGTCTGGGTTCGGTCAGTCTCCGGCGTAAATTAGCAGTCAACAGCTGCAGTAGCTACGGGCTATAGCTCCCAACTGAGTTTCACATCGCCTTGGGGATATGCACCCTTGTTCGTTGTAGTCTCGGCTTCTCGGGGAGCTCTACATTGCCCCTAAATACCATCGCAATCCGTTGTAAACCGCGGGTCCACTACGTTGGAATCTGACGACGATCTTCACAGCGGAGAAACTGTCATGTCCTTAAGGAAAGTAACATGAGAGCAAGGCACGAATACAACGGACATAGCTTTAAACAGATCTAATACAACCGAATCATGCTCAACACTCTATTTCCCTCAGAGCCTCCATCTCGGCCCGCCACGGGATGACCTTCTTCTTCCCTTTTGTTGAAAGCTTGAACAAGACCCCTGATGTTAATCCGGCATTTCTCGTTGGCTCGCTAAGGTGGAATTCATTTTTTGGTTGAGAAGATGGGGCCGTCGGTAGTCGACAAGTAAGAAGGTACCGTTGTATTCGGCCCCCCGGCTGCCCGGCTTAGCTACCGTGATTTGAGCGGCATTTAATTATGGGGGTATGGCGTAATCGTGGGGTTGGAAGCTATTTTGTTGATATTGGTAAATTCAGCTTTGAATAATGATCAAGCTTGTCATTCCTGTTGTGTCCTATACTACGCAGCTATGCATTGAAGTTCCATATGTATTCATAGTCACATTATCGCCCTTACTCTATCCAAAGACGCCATACTACATATCCATATGTACCTGGCTATATCCAATAAAGCCATCCGTGAATCCATGTTGAAAATGCTCATTATATCACTTTCCAGCTCCAACGCCCGGTGCAGGTACGGGTCTAAGAAACAAGTTAACATCCCAGCTTAGGGATAAGCCGGTTCAGCGTACCGTCTTCCTGACCCTGCGAGAGGACTCGTCCCCCGCTCATCAGGTGGTAGGCGTTTATCCCATCTCTTCCTCTCAGATCGTGGGTCCCATCCGGGGTAGTCGCGTCTACGCTCGGCGTCTGCGTGGCTGCTAGTACGTCGTTCCATATCTGGTCGGCGCAGGTACCGATCACGTCTCTCCTCCTCTCGTTCTCGGTCAAGTTCCCGCTGTCGACCCCTGTCACGAATGCGTTCTCGCTCTCGTTCGCGGTCCCTCTCTCTATCGCGATCTTCGCGCATTCTCCGATTGCGGTGGAATTCTTCGTCGCTGGACTCTGCTTCAGATGACTCGGCCGAAATGTCCGAGTAGCTTCGGCTGAGACGAGATGGAGGAAGACGGTCGCGACTTCGACGTCCGCGTGAGGAATCAGTGTTATATGATGAAGTACGGGGCGCATTCCTGTTACGATCTGGACCGTTGCTGCTAAGCCCGTTGGGCAGAATGTTTGACACCTTTTCTGAAAGCTTCTCTCGAAGACTAGGGCTATGTGTTGATCGGCGGCGACCCGACTCATCAGGTCTCACATCGGCGCGATGGGGACGGAAGGTCGGCGGTGGGTTACTAGCAACTGGTGGCGGACGTTCATTCGTAGGCGAGTATCGACGAGATGTCGGCGAGGGAGGGCTCACGTCGGATCGCTTTCTCGCACGAGGAGGGACAGGTTCGTCGTCGCTGGAATCCGAAGAGTAGTGCCTGGGCTGACTGTGTCGCCGGGGCGGTGCGGGCCGCTTATTAGGGTCAAGATAAGTATCTGATGGTCCTCTGGCTGGGTGTGGTGGGACATCTGGTGAGGGTGGTTGGTTGTAGTCGGAGAAGCTTCGTCGTCGGGCATGTTCATCGGAGCGACTGTTGTATCTCTCAGGCGAAGGTCTGGTTGGTCGCGGGCCTGCATGTCTACCCGGAACATGATTGTACAACGGTCGCTCTGGCGCCGGTCTAGCCCGATTTCCAGCAAATGCACTGCCTCGTACGTGAGAGTATGCAAACTTGGGTTCCGGTCCATCACCAGGCTCGCCAGGACCAGTCGGCTCTCGTGCGGCTTCCCGGAACGCCTCTCTTTCTCGTGCATTCGCTTCCTTTCTTAGCTTTTCGGCGCACGACTTGTGCCAACGATCCACCTCGGCATCTGGTTGTGACGGGAAGACGGTGGGTGGTAATTCTGGCGGAAATTCTTGACCGGTTTCTGGGTGTTTTAGCTGCCAGTTCTTGACGGCAAACTGCAAGAAAGGAACGTGCTCCTCAGGTCCAAGCAAAATCTCGAGAGACTCCCATCGTGAAAATCCTCTAGAGGTGAGAGCAGGTATTGAAGGTGGTTCAAAATCGTTCGCTGTTGGTTGCATTGTATGTTGGCATCCAGTCACTTGCCATATGTAGGAGATGGACTCGTGGGGCATCTCGAAGAGAGCTGAGACTTGTCAGCACAAATATTATGGTAGACAGTCAACGAAATTCACTCACAGTCATAATCGCCTCCAACGGCTTTGTAAAATGCGGCCAGTTTCTCTGGTGTAAGATGACAGACATTTTTATCTCCAATCTCGAGTATCTATTATGACGTAAGTTGGTTAGTTTGCGATTCTTGCCATAGCGGTCTTCTTTGTTAAAGTCCAAGCGGGAAAAGGCGGGCGCATACAATATGACGACTTATAGATCTTAATAGAGCATCTAATAGCTTGGAAGGGCTCTTGTCCTTCTCATACATGTATGTGTACTCAATGGGAGGAGGCGGCGGGGTTGACGACGTTGCGCCAGGCGCTGGCGGGGTTTCTGTCTTTGGAGGGGCCGCCATGATTGTGAAGGTTAAAGATTAGGCGAGGATGAAGTTGAAGTTGGGAAGAAAGTCGTTGACAGAAGATCACGATAGTAGCGCTTTCACATCCAGGGCAAATCGCGGGGAAACGTGGATAACGAGGCAATCGGCGGTCAGGTCAGCGGATCGATTGTCGATATCGACGTCGATGATCGGAAAGATAGGTTAAACAAAGATGCAACGGTACGCAGCCGTAGACGAGGATGATGTCGCATTCGGTTAAACGGTCCTGGAGTGAGGAGAGGAAAAAGCAAGTAACAGATGATGGGGAAACTTGAAACGCGATAACAATAAAAAAGACAAAGTCACAAAAAAGAAAGGAAATATTGCTCAGGCGCAGCCCGTCAGGTTGGGATCCGATACCTTATGAATGGAGCCCAGCCCAGCTGATGACAATGACAACCTAAACTAAAATGCTCCAGGGACAGGGACAAGTCAGTAGGCAGCGCAGCGCAACCAGGCAGAGAGGGATGAAAAGTGCCAGGGGTATGAAATAGACAACCCAGCCCGGCTTGGCAAAAGAAATGGAAGTGGGCAGAAGATTAAAGCACAAGCAAGAAAGAACAAGCAAGGCAATTAATACAGTACAAGGCACACAAAGGATTGGAAGGGGAAAAAAGAAGGAAGACAACAAGTGACAAATGTTGGTTTCCATGTAAAAGACATGGATGTGCCTGGCAAGACAAGATTGGGTGTGTGGCTGGCAGGTCGGTACTTTGCTACAGTACAGTACTTGATACCTCGGGTTATCTTAGCAGCTGACCTTGTTTGTCATCTGCTGTATTATCACTATGATGATCTTTATTCATCAATTCTTCCCTTTGTTGCACAGCTTAGACTATACTCTCGTTTATACCTGCAGTGTCTACCGTTCAATGTTCGCTACCAGCAATATCTTTCCGAGAATTTGAGTACACAACAGCCGACAGTAGAGCCTAAACTAACGCACCTAAACATCACAGCGCAGACGTTGGCGTGCTTGTCTTGGCCTTATGCCTCGACTTCTCGTGGCCTGACACGTGCGTCTTTGCCGGGTGATCCCTCCCTCCCTCTCCGTTGTCTCTTGTCTATCCGTACAACAAATTGTGGATTTTTCGCACCTCGCACACGCTGTCTGTGTGATACTAAGCCCAATGGTAAAAAGCACGAAAATAGGTCCTCTTCTAGAACAAGCCCAGTTGGTTCCCTCAAGCTAAGCCTCCAAAACGGTGGCCGAGTTGCTCAGCAGCGAAAAGGCCCCCACCTGCCAAGTTGAGATCTGTAAGATTTAATTCTGAGATGCATACAGAGAAAGAAGCTGAATAATCTCGAATATTCTCACTTTTTCTTATCTGCATGATTATTTCATCACCTGTGATAAATCATAATTTTCGTTTCGTCGTTTCTGAGTAACGTGAGAATGCGCAGCTTTGTGAAACATTTGGGCTCTGATGTCATTGCTTGATCAAAATGACAGGGAAACAGGGCCGCTCCGAATAAATGGTCGGGTCCGGAATGCTAGAGCAGAAAGCCGTTGACCAGCTTCTCTATAGGGTAAGCCACTTGAGCTATTCGACATGGATTAATGTTATAACATTCTGATCATCGACGGAATTCCGCCTAATACTTATTGTACCTGATATGACACTCAACCTTGGAAAAGAGGTGCTTTTTGTCTCGACATCCCGAAGCCATGGATTCACCTGATGAAGCGCCATACTTTTGCATGGCAGATACAAGATGTCGCCTTTGCCAGTTTGAACTGGAAGAAGGCGACTTGGTCGTCGCACGTCTGTTGGCCTGATCCGTGAGATGTTGGCAATGAATGGCTCACGCAACAATAGACATTGGGGGCCTTCGGTTTTCAATGGAGTTTAACCTCCGTATGTCGGACACTATATACGACGATTTTGAATGGATTAATTTGCACACCTGTGCCAGACCTCGATGCATGTTAGAGGGTCGCCGCGTACCTTTCTTTCACAACGACTGTCTTGACTTCAGGCTTTACGACATCTCGAATGCGCTGATCGCTGCTGCAGACTTCGCTTTTGACCCTCCTGCTTATGAGAGGAACAGACGCTCTTGTCGTATCAAGCGTCTTCTGGCTCCAAAGTTGAGAGACGAACTCCAGATTAGACTTCCAGCTGAGATGTTGATGGCCATAGCTGGGTGCCTTGTCCGTGAATGCGCTGTCATCACGACAGAAACACAGTCGCTGGGGACTGATGTCTCTGATATGACAGTTGATCTTACACAAGATGTGTACATTAATTACACAACCATCGAAGGCCTACGCTATGTGAAGAGCATTAGCAACACGGCGCCAAAGGATCATCCCGTGTTGCTCAGTAAGCAGGGACAGCCTGTCGGCAAGATATGGGTCGCTGAGGATTATCGTGGGATTCGTTTTGTGAAATTCTGTCCTGCAGACGCCTCATTAGCAGGACCTACGCCAATCGTGAAGTCGTGGTGGAGAACCATCTCTATTCCGTGTGATATTGACAAGATTACAATTAAATTTGACGTAAGTGCCCATCTACGCAAGGCAAGTTCCATATTAACATCAGGTCAGGGTCTCAAAGTGAGGGATGTTCTCATTCATAATGAGACGATACCAAATGACACCAGCAATTATGTCGGTTGGGTGAGCCCTGAACATCCAAACGATGTTATTGATATCACGACGTTCGATCAAGTCAACAGCCTCCCCGAAAGACTTATTATGACGTTCTTTAATTGCAATACCAACGGTATAACCGGATATACGGCAGTGACTAGCGGAATCTCAGTTGCAATGATTCATACTCATGATAATGATAGCACTGGCTTTTATGCAGAGATGGACGCTGCTTTCCCGCGCGACTTCTTCATCTATATGCCACTTGATAAAGGAGAATATGTGACTGAGATATGCCGAAGATACGCACTAGCAGCAGGAGATCGGATCTCGGCCTGTCTCGTGTTCATTACGAACAAAGGTAGAAACACTCTCTTTGGAACAAGTGGTCCACCGGAATCTTGTCTAGCACTCGATAAGATTCTAACACCTGCACCAAACGGAACGCAGATTTGGTTCAACGATTCAACGTCGGTGTATCCAAAGTTGCTCAGGTATCTTGCAGTTGATGGACTTGAGCCGCCCGTCCAGCGTCCTTTTCCCGCTTCACTTATACCGAACCCTCCATACTTCTGGACTCATAACACCCAGTCATGGTTTGTATCGTCATGTAATATGGAAGGAATTGTGGATATGACTCTCTGCAGAGATACAGCATTTGATCATTGGCCAATTACCGGAATGCTGCTAGAATATGAAAATGGTCACCGGGAATGCTTGGGCCAATTTCGGTTTGATAAGACCCTCGAGAAGATGCCGGTAAGGCATATAAGGGACTTGTATATTGGCAGCTTGAGGACCACACGTTCGTATCTCTATGTTGCAGACATTACCACCTCTCCACCACATGGCTATGAAGGTCTATTTTGGATGCAAGTTTCTCGACACGGTACACTTGAATGGTGGTCGTCTTTTCATCATTCCATTGTACGCTACACATCTATCACAGGACAGCTTACCAACTTGGAAACACGATTTCCGAACTATACTAAGCAAATTTAGGTATTCTACAAACCTTATCCAATCCTATACCGGGTGTATTGGCTGCAGCCTTTCTTTCGTTTCCCCTCCAGGCATCTTTGGTTATTCACTTCGCTGCCATGGGACGTCGATGAAACTTGAGCGGCCTTCTGCTGTGAGTAATCCGTCTAACTTGAACTTTGATGAACTGGCCACTGGCAGAAGTCAAATATTCCTAAAACTTCGTATTTTCAATGAAGAAATTGTATGAGAAGCTGAATATTCTGTGAACAAGCTGTTCTTGATGTTGGTGACCCGATTACATGGATAGCAAGCCGTTGATCTGCCTCCTTATAGGGTAAGCGACTTGCGCCTGTCATAGGGCAGAACCAGGGTTGATATCCACTAGGCCTATTCAAGTAAAGTTTCATCTCCAATTCATTGTCACATTGCTGGCCTCTTCTTCTCGAAGGTTTTCATCCCCAAATCACAAGCACAGTGACGTCTTTTCTTTGTGTCATCTTCTTTCACTCTCCTTGACCAAGACCCTTTATTGAGTTTTGACCACTTTTTTCATCCACCACCCTAGACTTTGTTTCTTGACAAAAACATCACCATCATGGACGCCCTCAAACCCGCCGTCGAAGCCGTCAAGCCGGCCATTACAGCTATCACCCACAACATTCCTGCGCCCATTCGCGACATTGGCGTTTCTCTCATCGGCGAGACTTGCTACAAGTCTCTTCTTCTCGACGTCAACATCGAGGATGTCGACTGCATCAAGCTCGGTGTCTCCAAGGCTCTCGGTATCGGAATCATCGCTGCCTCCGCTGTCGTCAAGGTCCCCCAGATCAAGAAGCTCCTCAGCTCCAAGTCCGCCGAGGGCGTGTCTTTCCTCTCTTATGTCCTCGAGACGGCGTCGTACCTCATCTCGCTCGCCTACAACATCCGCAATGGCTTCCCTTTCAGCACCTTTGGCGAGACTGCCTTGATCGTTGGACAGAACGTTATCATCTCGGTGCTTGTCCTTAACTACAGCGGCCGAGCTAGTCTGGCTGCTGTCTTTGTCGCTGGTCTTGCTGCCGCTGCCGCTACTTTGTTCGCCGAGAACATTGTTGATGCGAAGACCTTGGGCCAACTTCAGGCTGGTGCCGGTGTCCTAAGCGTCGCTAGCAAGCTTCCCCAGATCGCCACCATTTTCCAGCAGGGTACCACCGGTCAGCTCAGTGCCTTTGCTGTAAGTCACTTCAATGTTCAATTTATAACACGATGACTAACATATTCAGGTCTTCAACTACCTTGCCGGTTCTCTTTCCCGAATCTTCACAACCCTCCAGGAGGTCGACGACAAGCTCATCCTCTACGGATTCATCTCTGGCTTCGCCCTCAACGCCATCCTTGCCCTCCAGATGATCTGGTACTGGAACGCTCCCTCTGAGAAGGCCCAGGGCAAGCGCAAGGTCGCTCCCATCGAGGCCAAGCCTGCTACCAGCACTCTGAGCCCTTCTGCCTCCACCACGGCTACTCCCAAGAAGAGCCCCACCACTCGCCGCCGCGGTTAGATAGGAATATCTAGGTTCTTGTGCGAGATTGCGTTGATTTTATAGAGAAATTGCTTCCTCAAGCTCACATTTAATACATGTTCACTTTGCTATACCCATGCTTCATTCATTACGAATACGTCACACTACAAGTGCACTCAGAGTGCAATGTGAGTGTAATCATGTTGTATCTATGTAACTACCTATGTATCCTTGTGAAATGCCCGTTGGTAATGCTATCCCAGCAATCCATGCAAATGGTATCCCCCCGTTGTGCCCTGGTATGAACGCCTTTGTAATAAACCAAGTTGTCGCTAATGTTTCCAATCACCCAATCCCATATCCCAACCCTCAAAAAGCCATCGCAGTTTGTCTGTTCGGTGTATTGTGACTCGTTGTATCGTTTCGACCTGCGCATCGCAGACATCGCTTCTGCTCGCCGAGGTTGCTGACAGAACAGCTAAAGCAGACGTGCTTGCCACAAGCACCGCATGAGTGATCCTCGTTGTCGAATCCATCTACATCCATGCCATCATCGCCGCCGTTCAGGCTAACACCACAGTCGTCGCAGTTCGAAGGGGCCAATTCGGTTTGGTTGAGAGTAGAAGTTGACGCGGATGGCGCAGAAGAAATATTCCAGAATCGATGAAGAGATTGTTGCGTTGACTCGGGTCTTGTAGTTTGCGCTTCTGTTTGCATATGCTCCGATTGAATCTCGGCCTGCTGACTCTGGTTCTGCGCTGAGTACAGCATATTAAGTGTACGTTCTAAATCTTCATTAGCAAACTGTCTTCAAAACTCATATAAAACAAAAACTCACGATGAATCATCTCAGCAGAAGGTCTATTATCGCGAAATCGCTTCATGGTTCGACTATGAAGATGAATCGGTGCTGAAGCCATGATGGTGAAAGGATTGGTGATGGAGCTGTTCACGCGTGGAGGCGAGTCGAAGGATGAGACTGATGAGGGTGAGGCGCAGAGCTCGGAGACGGATCGTTTGCGCTTGTGGGCCGCCATTTTATATAATTGAGTTGATGAGTTTCTGGGGATGAGCTTTGTCGAGGAATTGGATATTTGGAAAGAGTAGTTGGATGAGGATGTCGCGAGTGATGAGGTGAGATGAGATCTCTACTTGAGTTGTGGGGCTGTTGGCAGCGCGACATGACGCGCTTGGATGGTGACGTCTGGGCGGATAGACGCGTTAATGGGCTCGCGCGACCGTTCATGGTATGGTTCCACAAGTCTAAGTTAGGTAGACAATTTATTTGATCTTCCCACACTCCATACTGGTAATCTACCAGACCGTGTCGTCTGCTCAAATCAGATCTTCATTAAATTCGAGGAAGCATTTTTAATCTCGTTTAATTGCTCTTCTTCTCTTATCGGGCTCCTCTCGGTCTTTGCTGATTTTGTTAGATTGACAATGGCTTGTAGTAGGCCGGAGTTATGGCTATTTTCTCTATGTACCATCTTGCTTCTTTGCGATAGTTGAAAGGCGGAGGGACGTAGGGACAAAGTATCGCCGCTATCCAGACCCAGCTTGAGTAAAGCCTCTTGGTCATTGGTAGGTCTATACCACACTACCTTGACATTCTCTTTCCAATCTTTTGGTATACGCTGTCGGACAGCAGAAGCTAGTCTACACATCCATGCATGGATGCATACTAACCGGGCTATGTACTAGGTTCTGGACAGCGCGCACTGGCAAGTGCCAGAGCATAAGACGTCCCCACATCAGCTTGTTGTCTCTTGAGCTATCGTCTCTTAGGGGGATTGCAGGAAAAAAGACGACAAGCGTAAGTTGTTGTCTCCCTCAAACCGCCAAGGAGCGCCGCATCATTTCGTCTAAGTACGGCAACATCCTTGTGGATTAAGCTTTGTATCCAAGCTTCTTTGCCCCGCTGTGGGCCAATTATTTTTCACCATTTGATCCACTGGTCAAGGGGTGAGCCACTGGGTCGAGGTAAGCGACTGGTCCATTCGAGCCATTCGAACAAGAAACCGCAAAACGTCCAAGTTCGCACGTATGCGCGCTGTTGACGGTAATCCCGAAGACGAGGTTATGTATATATACGTATAGATTTCCAGTCCCAATCTTGAAGTGAGCCTCACAGTCATTCTTTTCTTCAGTATGAGCCAACTAAGCATCGATGCTATTATTACACTCGTTAGCGCCATTCCCGCTCTCTTCATCGCTTCTCTAAGTGCCTGGTTCGCCTACTTGGCGCTGCGTCGTCATAACGTGTCTCGTAATGACATCGAAACCTCCACAATCGAGTTTGTTCTTTCACACACGAATACTACTCCAGCTAGGTATGCCCTTTATAGAGTTTCTATCCAGTTGAATTTTGGCTCTAAATATAATAGTCTGGAAATGCATCCCTCATTGTCTCAATCTTCAACGACTATCTTGCCGCCAAGCGAAAACTTTCTACAATTGCAACTCCCACCTGCAGCCTTACTTGGCTTCCAGTGGGAACGAGCCCCAACCGAACTTATATCAACCACCATCACGTCAGAAGAACAAGCCCGACCTGTCAATGTAAGCAAGAGCACTGAACTAGATTGTGGTTGATGTCACTGACCTTGATTTCCAGGAGTGAGAGCCTTGTGATGGCAGTGCAAAACTTACAAAGCTTGTGATTTGCCACTAAGCACGGTCGTTTTATGCTCAGGGATATTCAGGATACGGAAAAGGGAAAGGGTCCTATCTAGTACTATGATAAGCTATGTATTACCTCACTCACTGTAATATATTGCTTCTTCTTTTTTACCAAAGGCTGTTCTTGCTGGATGTTTGTTGAACTAGGTGATTTAGATTATCCGTAGTACGTTGCGGCATAGCGGCAAGGGTGTAAGTCTCGCTTCCCCACATTATGCTGGAACTAAATTAGTGTCAAAACGATCGTTTTATTTCCGATACTCAATACCACCTATAGTACTGACTATTTTTCTTATAGCAATGCTACAGGTCTATATTTTTTCTTTCCTCTCAGCGTCTTAGGAACTTCGTCTTTCTAAACTGAACTCGATTATAGTCCTAGAACTAGTATGTTATTAGAGAGTTTACCCTACACTGCCGCGTAAAGTAAAACCGCAAGTTCTAACGTCCAGTGCCAGGCAGCGTCAGTGCTATTGCCGTGAGCTGCTGTACAGGCTGTCCTTGCAACCTCCCGAAACTGCCTGCTCGACAGCTTTATGGCACACCAACGATTAACAGTATTACCTAACGTGCGCCTCAAGCAGCAACATGATAAGGTCTAAATCATTTCTCAATACTCGATTCCTGAAATGTTACGGCTTATAGCATTTAGCATTTCGAAGCGAACATGGAAGTCATAATCAGATTAACGCGACTGAAAGTTCGACTGCTAGGAAATCTCAGCTTGGTGCCTGGCTATTTCTTATTGGAACGGTCAAAATTCTTGTTGCTGGGTGGCTTCAAAGGGAAATCAGATTGGTTGAGATATGTACCCGAAGGCCTGGCCTGCTATCGTACAACACGTGATGAATAAATCCATAATAGCGAGCAGGAGCGCAAGAAGCTTGCTCCTAGGAACCATGGGGGTGCCCACAACCGGCAGTAAGACTTTATCCCCAGGTTCCGAGGCGCGCTCGCTCAACAGCTCTTAGCTCTACCCCCAGGCAAGCCACGTCGACGACTGCCATTCCCCTATAATCTTCTGGCGCGCCTCTTACATACCAAGGTTCTGGGCTGCCCACCAACAGGCACGGGCCACAATTAGATCTTCGAGGTGTGTATGTAGTATGTATCCTGCTCTATACACCGTACTTTAGAAGCAATTTCTCGTGCTGGGTGTCAAGAGCGAGAGGTTGCCAATTTTTAAAGGCTGAGGCCGTATTCTTTTCATACACAAAGCTCGCATTGGAAATGCCTTATTAAGTCACCCAACATCACTTGAGTGTCAGATAGCTTTCTCTTTTCTAACCTATCTTTTAATCTTGCAATTTCTCTAGCCTGGAGTGAACTTCTTTTTTAACATGAGTGATCCATCTACAGAAGTTATTATAGCTGTTATCAGTACTATCATAGGATTACTGGCATTGCTTGTATCGTCTTTAAGCGCTTGGTTCGCCTATATCTCACTTCATCGTCGCAATGCTCTACACAACGATGTTGAGACCATTGGATTTGTTTCAGTACGACCTCATCCAACTTTCCTAATGCACGAATGGTATTTCTAACTCTCCTCTCTGACCCCTTGTTTTGTACCACAACTCACATTTATCATTTAGGCCACCATCCACTGCTATCCCACTTCCTTCACTGCCGACGATGCCCCCAATTTTACCACTACATTTGCAACCACCACACACAAGTTCACCACCACATCTAGTAGGAGCGAGCTCAACAGGTGTAATCAGACGGCCCGAACGAGTGGAACATCATCAAGTTACATGAGGGTCTACTTAGTCGAAAGGAAGGAAGACGAGCAACGGATGGCAGCAAGTGTAGCGTTTTCAGGGTCTTATTCCTTAAGTTATTGTTATTTCTTTTCTTCTTCTTTTTCTCTTCAGTATATAGACCTGTATTTAAACGATAGAAACCTCAAAATCACCAGAAGTTTCTCTTAGAATGAAAACTAATAGAGCTCCTTACTTACTACACCTGTTACATCCCGGGAAACCTTTCTAAGCCATAAACCTATCTTTACTTATTAGTCGTTATTACTTCTCATCTTAAGAAAGCTCAATTTGCAAAAGAAGTAAGTTGTAAAACCTTGAAAGGAGTCTTACAGCATGACATCAAGAATGGTCTACCGAGGGGTTGTTCTTCGTGATAACAGCCCGGGAATAAAGGCACAGTTGACCAGCTTCTGACTTACCAGCTGCCAGGTCTCACTGTTGCGTGCCGTTTTAAGTGCCAGTAGTGGGACGCCCCGAGTGGAAACTTCGTTACAACGGGTAGCTTAACAGCCAATCACAAGAACACAAACTGTTGTTAGCGTTACCATGCTACGCTTACGTAGTATAAGTCGATGCTTCAAGATAGCCCAAAAGGGATGGAAGCTGTTCCGAGTGAAGACTTGTGTCAAGCCGGAGTTTTATACCTTTTAAAATACCATGATCTATATGCATACTGAGCCAACACGAAGGAAGATACAAATGTGTGCCAACGGAAAAAGAAAAATAAGAAATAATATCCCAGAAGCGCCATGCCTGCGATCGTCCATCGCTCGTCTCCTTGCGCCTCGGCTCCTGTGAACGAAGAGGCACAAACCAATACATGATACCATCGTTTAGATCTATCTAAAAGAAACAGGTACGGGGTTATGTTTGTGATACTGGAAAGAGTCCCGCCGGTTCTGGTCGTCTGAATACGACTGGGAAGTTTTCCGTCACTGGAGGAAGAGGAGGAGGAGGAGGTGGTGGTGGTGGTGGTGGTGGATGTGGATGTTGATGCCATGCTGGATAGGACGACACTGCTGGCATTGATGGCGGGAAGGCAGTGGATGGGATGCTGTCGAAATAGAATGTTAGATATATAACCCAAAGATGAATGGATGAGGATATAGCTATACCGAGAAGCTGGATTAAATTGTACTAGAGCAAGTTCAAGAGTCAAGGTTTCGACATCGTGGGGTGCAGTATTGTGGCGACGGAGTGCTTTGTAGGCAAACCAAGCACTCAAAGTTGATACAAGCAATCCTGGAATTGTACTGATGATAGTCACAACAGCTTCCGTAGATAAGTCACCCATGTTAAAAAGATTGTGTAGAACGGATGTTGAGAGATTATTTTATCTTAGATGGTTTGTACATCTAAGTTAAGAGATGTTTGAGAAACAACTGGTAGCAGTCAACGGACAATTTCGTTTGAGCGACGGGAGCTTCTTCCCTTCCTTCTTGAAAGTGATTGAGGCAGTGCAAGTCAAGGAGGGTCGATGATTGGCTCCTGATATTCACTCTGGGGTGCATGTAGAAGGGCATCAAAACCGGAGACGAACAAGTGCGTCGTTCTGCACGAGGCTTCCACTCGGGGAAAGAAAAAAAAAAATGACACTCACCCATTAAGTTTCGGTGGTATGTATCTTTCTGAGTATTGTTTTATTTCTCGCCCGAAGCACCCTATCCATGTCTGCTAGGGTCGGTTGAGCTAACTTTATGGATCTCACTTCTACAAGATCTTAGAGACCGTATAGCCTTGGACGCCATTGGTTCCGGGCATTGGCTAGTACTAGGAGCCGCCTCAATAATATGGCTTCTTTCCGCTTACAAGAGGACATGCTATAAGGTAGAATGTTATAAGGTTATCTTGCATTTGCAGTACATTACAGCCGAATGTCTGACTTAATACGTGTTACGGCACAGCATAATAGCATCAATGAACTTATACTCGATATTTGTACAATTAAGTCGTAGGAGTAAAAATGGTCGATTAGCTAAGTCAAGTACAGTTACACATCCGGTATCCCAGTATTATGTCTATCCATACATCGGAAATGTCCTCTTGAACCACCCATAACTCATGTCGCTCGAGTCAGAGACTCTTGCCCAACCTGATGTCAACAATTTCAACCTTATAGTACATCCTTCTCTAGATAAGTAGCAAGCCGGGGACTGCAGCGAGTACAGAATTATGCTCGCCCATCGGCTTGTTTGTCGTCATCGTCGTAGCAGGGTAATATTTAATCATGCTTCGTTCGGTCGGTTCGTTGGAAACATCCTATCATGGCATTAATACTTGCAACACGCAAGGGAAAGTTTATACTGTACCTTAATCCAATTTCCGATCGTGTTCGCTACTTCATCAACAAAATGACTTCTTGAAGTTGGGCAATCTCCACCTGTCCTCCTTTTTGTATTTATACACCTTGTACGCAAAGAATACACCAACGCAAGACACAGCCAGTCCAGCAGTGGAATAAGCAATAGCGACTTTAACTTCATCCGTCATTGTTGGCGAGCAGACGAAGGAGCCGTTGAAGGGCAAGAAAGGGATTGCAATGGACAGAGAATGCTGTAGGGCAAAGAATGGGGATTGTAAAGCACGAGGATCAAGATTGTAGAGGACAAAGAACTCGAGATCTGGGGTGTAACGGCGTTTAATAAGGAACAGTCAGTTTATCTAGCCGCCGACAAAAGAGCCGCAGCTCGAGGCAGTGCCGCCATGCTGAGCGTTGTGTGTTGCACATTTGCACACCATCGAGGCTGGATGAGTAATACAAGACTGTTAGAGTAATGAGTACAACAGATCGTGGATGTTGACTGATTATAACGAGGCAGAGTGAGATTCGAATAAGGGATACTTGTGAAACAGAATGATGCTGTTGATCAAGTTGGTTGTACTCTGAAGGGTTTAGTTTTTATTGTTAGACTAGTTATGATGAACTCCAACAGTTGGTACAAAATATAATAAACAGAATGTCAAGACTTGGTAGAACCGCAACTCCTCCGCTATGCTTTCCCATGCAATACAAAACAAGAGATAGTATACGTCAACAACTCCAGAGACAAAAGACAGATCATCTAAGAGAGCAACAACAACAACCAATCTCAACAAGATTATCATAGTATCCTCTTCAGAACTCACCACCTCCACCAATTCCCAAACAGAAGCTCAAAAAGAAACCCTCTTACTGTATACGGCTGCTGATGCGGTATCACAGGAAACTCCGTAATTGTCGACTCAGAATACTCGGCCGTAGTGACTTGATACTGTCAACATGTTAGCTATGCTCTTCAAATAGTTGGTAATGAACTTACCCCTCGCTCCCAATTGTACGCTCTATCTGACGCATTACAGATCGAAAAGGATAACCACGTGCAGAAGTACAGCGCCACTCTATGTGCCCCCAGGAGAGCACGGAGGATGGGGTGTACTATCGGGCGCAAGATGTGTCGGCGCACTGGCTCCAAGTCGCGATAGACGGCGCAATACAATCTATAGCATTTGATGCAGAGAAAGAAGATTATGATCAACAAGATCTCCTCCCAGAGGTATCGGAGTGCGGATATGGGTCTCTTCAAGGCTGGCAGAGGAAGAGACACGGCCCACAGGAGAAGAGACGGCAGCTCTTCCCAGAGACCTTGCACTATTATTCTTTCCCACAAGACCTGGACACATATCCATTCCCAGGGAATCTTTCCCAGTACCCGTAGGAGTGGTCTGAGTACCATATCCCACACCGTCGGTCGGAGAACACTTATCCACAGGGGGTATAGAAATATGCGCCAGAGGAAGCGACAAATGGGCCATGTGATATAGTAGGCGCATTTGTCTTCCAAGAAGAATAGATTCTCTTCTTGGTACGGGGGCTCTGTCCCATCGTAGTCCCAAGAAGTGCTGGGACAGTCGGAGTCCACAGTCATGGGGGTGCCCGGTATTTTGGGGCTAGAGTTTGGGCTCCTTTTGTGCTTGGGAGCCCTGCATCCTCTTGTTGAACGACCCATCGTGTCTAGAGATTGACTGTGATATAGGTGTGATGGTGTTGTAGCTGGTGTTTCTCGGTCACGATAGCAGTGTCTGGGGGGCAAAGCGTGGTGAGTATGGTGGCGAGAGGAAGTCAGTGTTGGGGAAAAGGAAGAGTGTCGTGTTCATTTTGGAATAAGGGTGGGAATAATATTCGTCCTGCCTGATTTAATGTTTGGTGCGAGCGATCAGATTCGCAGGGTTTGGCGGAAGCAAAGCTTAATACAAGGTAGCAAACGAGATGGAGGATTCTACAGCAATCAACAACACAAACTTGATGGTATTATATAAACCAATTGTAAGAGAGAAAATAGCAGTTAATGTTCACAAAGTGATTGTCCCCCCAATCAGACATGCCCCAGGATCAATAAGTGACAACGATCCAATCAACTCCTTACATCCGGATCACTAGCTTGCCCAAATCACCCTTGAGGTTAAGAACTTTATCACAAGCCCTCTTCACATCCTCCAAATTCTCAAAATCAACTGTCGTAAAGATTCCTCTGACCTTTCCCTCCTTAATCATCCCCTCGATAACCTTCATATCCTCCATAATCCCCGGATTTCCAGACAAAAACTCATACTTGATGTTTGTCCCGCGTATCTTCCAAGTATACCACCACTGAAACGTATCCAACACCCATCCAAGCCAACCTGGGAAGAACTTCGGACCCAGCATCTCAAGCATAACTTCGCTCTTGGGGACACTGGCGATACTCATGAGGATGCCGTCAGGTTTGAGGACAGATATGCACTCGTCCAGTGTGGAGAACTGAGTGCTTACTGCAAAGTCAACTGTGCCTGGACCAACCATTTCGACTACATTTTTAGTTTTGTAGTCGTAGAGTTGATTGACCAGTCCGGGGAGATAGTCTTCAACAAGATCCATCTTAGGCGTAGACACAGTTGAGATTATCTTCTCGGCACCAAAGTAATTCTTTGCGACTTGGATCATCAAGGAGCCCGTTCCGCTGAGAGCTGCGGGTATGTACACTGTCTGACCAGCGAGGTTATCTCGGCCTTGTTGTTGAAGTCCACGTTTGATGGTTTGGTATGCAACCACCGTGAGAGCTGGGAGTGCAGCGGCTTCTTCAAACGAAATATGGTCCGGTTTTTTGTGAAGAAACTTTGCCTCTGTGACGACGTATTGTGAACACCAGCCTGCGGGTGGTCGGGTAAGGATAGGCTTTTCATATTCGGCGCCATAGACTTTATCGCCGACTTGAAAATCAGTAACGTCTGATCCAACAGCGATCACTGTTCCAGAGCCTTCCATGCCGAGCGGGAAAGGGTATTTCCTACACTTGTGTAAGTTTAGTTTGACTTCAGGGCTTGTTGACTTACAGCCGATCACCAATAAGGATACGAAACTGCCCAGAAGGAAACCTCGTGTCCTCAGTATTGATACAAACTGCTCCCATTTTGAGAAGGACTTCGTCAGGCTTTGTGATGGCTGGTATGGGTTGCTCCAGCACTGTGTACTCGGCTGGGAGACATTTTTTAGGTGCAACTAGGGTTTGGGTGGTAGATGGTAACTTGGACATTTTGCTTTGACTTATTTCTCTATGTGGCTGTCTACACAGGAATTGGGCGAAACATGGTCTTTTATTGACTTCCACTCATCGGAGGCGGAGTCGGTACGTCGGCGGTGGAGATCAAGATACTCGGAGGGGGCCCACCGAAACCGCCGAAGTCCACCGCCGGTGGCCCGAGTTTCAGCTTTAAAGTTTCCTTTTTGCGGAGTTGCAACTTATTATTGAGAATTCGGGCTGCGGACATATTCATTTGTTGGAAGAGGACAAGTGTCCCTTGTTTATCTGGTCTCTCAAGCGACTGTTTCTCTACTTACGATAGACGCCAGGGTGTCAGAAGAGTTGGCCACCGAAAGCACAAGAGATGAAACAAGTTGGCCAGCCACCTTATGCTAGCACATACTGGATAGCATTTTGGCTTCTTTTGTTTCGCTCATTATGCCTTTAGGACGATTCTTCCGTTACTAGCCCACCGAGGCACGCGAGCTCAGACATGGTCACATTGTTCAGGCTCATCTCCATCACAGTATCCTCACAGCGGGCACTCATCATGATATCGTGTCAAAATCAGGTACTTTTCGTCTATGTACAATCAATCTATCGCATTCGTTCATTGAGCTCGAGCTCAGGTAGTCTTTCTTCACACAAAAAGCAAATGGTAACGCCCCGTTCCCCTATTCGGTCCCGTATCCCTTGGGGAAAACTCTCAAAGCACGCCGGCTTTCATGGTCGCATCGCAAAACAAGAATTTGCAAGGACTTTTCGTGTTGATACAAAAGAAACTCGCTCCTTTACTCAGTCCGGTATGCTTGTGAGAAAGGTCGAAGACCGCCTCTCATTGTCTCATCGCAGAAAAAGAAGTTGCAATGACTTTTGTGACTGGTACAAAAAGAGATCCGTCACAATCCTGTGAAAAAGGCCAAAGTACGCCGGCTGTCGTGACTTCTCCTGGTTGTAAAAACAAAACAAAAAAAAAAGGAAAAAGAAAGAGAAAGAATTTGCGGTCGTTTCTTGATGGCTGCTACAGAGGAGAATGCTCGATTCGTCATGCCGATCTCTTCGTCGCGACTTAATTAGTCGTGCATGCTGGAAGTCAGACTTTCAAGGTATGCGTTCCCCGTGTAGGTGGAAGTGTCTAAAAGAAAGTCAGTAACAAAACGACACTCGTGAGTCTCAAGCTTGACATACCTCTAACACTACTAAGACCCAGCTGATCTGCAACATTGAGATATCCCCCAGACGGCTTCGCCTCGCTCTTCTGCACAACCGCCTCCAATTGACCGTCTCCTTTCCAAGCGCTACGGCACATTGGGCAGGTGACGGCCGCGCCGGACTTGTTTCGTGCCCACAGCTTAAAACACTGCGAGTGAAAGTTGTGGCCACAAGCCGCTGCGCACCAGACCAGTGAGGGCTTCTTCTCATCCTCTTTCTTGAGCTCGCAGTAGCAGATTGGGCAATCTCCTTCAATAGGCTTGCGCTTGTCGGACTCTTCCTGGGACTCGGACTGCGATGCAGAGATATCGGGTGCTGACTCAAAGATGGACTGAAGCTCGGAACTAATGAGAGCTTGCTGGTAGAGGAGTTCGTCGGGTGCGTTGAGAACTTTCTTCATGACCTGTGAAGATGTTAGTATGGTGAAAAGAAGACGAAGGGTGAAACTTACGAAGCAGATATGCTTACACTGCGCAAAGCCGCGCATGTGGTGTGGACAAGTGCATGTGATGCGCAGCCCGATGTGGACAGTATAGATGTTCCCGGTCGAACCTGTCATTTCGACGTACTCTTCCGGGCGAGACTCAGTACCGACTCGAGTTCGGTTGAGGACATAGAAGCGCTCAGTCTGAGCCCGGTCGTAGACGCCTTGCCAATGCTTCGGAGGCTCATCTCGAAACTTGCGAAGTCGCTTTTCTCCTCCGAGTTTCATCATTTTCTTGACTGGAGCAACCTTCTTGGGCGTGTGGTCCTCTTCGTCCTTGATGTCACTTGCCTGCTCAGGCTTGTAATCATCATCGTCTTCGTCTTTGGTGATTTCACTCGCCTTTCGTTTGTTGTTTGCGGGAAGCGCGGTCAGGTTCAGATTCTGCTTGTGGTCGAGTTCTTTCTTGACTGGAACTGCCTTCATGAATTGCTCATCATCTTCTTCCTCGTCTGTTTCTTCTTTCTTGATTTTAGTAGCCTTTCGCTTCTTGTTGGTAGCGGGCGCTGTCAAGTTTTTCTTCGCCTGTTTCTTGCCACGGACGGCCTTCTTGGGTTGTTCGCCATCGTCATCTTCCTTCTTGATCTTACCGGCTTTCTGTGTCTTGTTGCTAGCAGGTGGTGGAGCTTGGTCGTCGTTCTCGCTAACACCGGCTGGTGAAGGACCCGCTTGCTGCTGTTGGAGTGCTCTGGTGGCGCTCCGGGTCATACGTCGATTCTCAACGTTCAGAGTTGGGGTTTCATTTGCGCTCTGAGCGCCGCTCGAATCTTTAGAATCCATTTTGACGATCTTGAAGGATTTTCAGAATGAATAAAAAGTGTGGTGTTTGAGAGGAAAGAAATCGCTTTGGTCGCTCTTGCCTCCAGGGTATGGTGAGTGCAGCACTTGGATGTATTTATGACGACAAACGCCAAGTCACGTGCTAACATTCATCTCAAGTTGCGGTCGCTTCACTCTCCTGACACTGCCAGGAAGTGACAGAAGTCTTTGTGGTGAAAAATTCATTCGTCCCGTTCAATTCTTTCTCCTTATTCAAAGAATGCGTTGTGGTTTGAAGAGAGAGTATTGGCAAGGGTCGTCTCATCTCTGCTGTTAGCAATTGGGTCTCTGCTTAGCTGGCGTTTGGAGGCGTGGGACTTCACAGCTGGGGCATAAAAAGATAGTAAAGGGACTCATAATATCTGACACGTCGTTCACTCATTCACATATTCACAAAGCACGTTTCAGATAATTTGAAAGGAATTGCTCTTTGGCATTGATTTATCCTATCTTCTTCATCCACTGACCCCATCTCTTTTGCCTGGCCTCATACCGCTCATGATAGCCCAAAAAGAAAACCAGCCAAACGCCCCGGAGCTAGGGACCAACCCGCCCCTGCTCACCTGAGGGTACATATGCCCCACCGTATGCGCCCCCTATACAAAGAGAATAACAAAAGAAAGAAAAAGGCAGATTGATTGATGTGGTGTATACAGGTCAAGCCAGAAAGTTGGCTGCCGTTTCGAAATGGTTCAACGCCGAGTCTATGCTATGGCTGTCAAAGATTTATAGTATTAGACATGAAGGGAATATTGGTGTGTGGCCGTAAGATCATCGGAGTGATGGTATCATGGAAGTTCGTTTGGTTGAGGGCCGTGATACTGTCATCGAGGTATTCGGTGGTAAATCGTAGTAAACCATGGATGTGGGTATTAAACAGTCGAACTCAATGGTGGAGGGGTATTGACTAGCAGTAACGGTCATCGAGTAGCAATACATAATCGCACATTCGTCGCAGTGCCTGAGAGAGTCGCAAAACATATGCGCGCAGCTCTTAGGGCAAGGGTCGTCGGTGACTGGGATCGCGGGGTTGTTGATATCGACCGTGAGATTGTTGTTGTTGAGCAGTCAACCACTCAGTAGTTCCTGTTTGTCGACCAGGTTGCTCAGCAGGCAACTTGGTATCGCTTCCACTGGCAGCAGTGTGGTTTGATCCACCAGGAGAGCCGGGGACGAGATCGGTAACGGCCTGTGCAATTGAGGCAACAACGTATCCTCGAAGCTCGTTGTCCTCCCGCGTGTCTTCCTTCTCCAATCGGAAGCGCTCGTCCTTGTTCATGTTGGATCGGCGCATGTTCTTAATCTCTTGCATAACATAGAGAAGAACTTCTTCGGGGCATCGGTTACGCTCGGAAGCATGTTGGTTCTTGCGAACGTATCGTCGAGTGACGTCGGTAGCACCATCAATGGAAAAGGCAATGCAGTAAGACATCTTCTTACCCCAGCCCTCAGCGTAGAGACGAGGGTTGTCCCATGCCTCCTCGCAAGCGTCAACGTGAACCCATCGCTTCTGGTGGTCTGAGTAAACCTCGGTCCAGACGTGGTCTTCGGCGTTCCAAACCCATCGAACGCGACCACCGACAGCTCGGCAAAGCATGCTAAAGCAGTTGGCCCATTCGCCAACTCGTCCTCGGCGAGTCTGCAATAGTCGCCAGACATCACCGTATCGAGGAAAGCGTTCGTAAGCTCCACAGTGTTGAGCAGAGCATCGATACAATTCAACTCGAAGGGCACCACAAGCGCTCTCTTCAGGCAAAGGGGCAGTCATGCCTTGGGCAATTGTGGGAGATAAGCAAGAGGGGCATGGAGGGTTGTTCACCCAGGTAAAAAATGATCGCTTAAACCATCTGTTGAGCATGTTAGTCAATCTGTCCGAAAGTATGAATCGGATGGAAAATGACGTACCTTAATAATGCCCGAATAACGCAATCTTGGTAACCCCATTCAGGTTTTCGGCCATCGCCCATACTTTCAGCTTGAGCTTGGAGAACCTGAGTCTCTTCCTCGGCCTCGCCATAAATACGGTCCAATGGGATGGTTTGCAAAGCCTCGTCAAGCAGACCAGGGTTCTCGTATTTGGTTGGTGTTAATGATAAGCTGATGAGGAGGTTTCTGAATTTTTGAGAATCACGATCGCCGGCAGCAGGAGGACTAGGGATCTTGGGGAGATGTCGAAGGGCGGAGTAAGAGGGAGGAGTAGATCCTTGAGCGGCTGACGGTCGGTTGTCGGCTGGATAAGGTGAGCTTCGCATGCGTGGGGATTGGTCTCCCAGACTTGGAGAGCTTTGTCGAGATGTGTTTCGGAGATCGTTCATACGCTTGTCACGTAACAAGCCCTCAAACTGGACTCGAAGGTCTCGCGCCCATTCCTCGCCATATTCACCCGCAGGCGTTCGTTGGCCCGCCATATTGTATAAGTAAGAGTTGTTAAAGTGTGTACTCGAACGAGTTGATAAGGTAGTTGAGTTAAATAATGTCGACGGGGTATCGTTGCCCAGTTACGTAGCCGGGCTGGAAGGTTGATAACTCAATCGTTGATGTTGACGAGGTCCTTTGAAACCTCTCAAAAATGCAATTTGTCGTCGTAATGTTGATCGTTAATGGTCGTCGTATGTAACGAAGTACGTGTCGATAGGCCCAATTGCCACGATACACGCGTTGTCCTAGATGCTTGATGTTTGATCTTCACAGCAAACCTGCTGGCTTATGCCGCTGGTGATGTCGCTCGCTTGATGACTAAGAAATCGAATTCTTTTAGTCGTCGATATCGTCGTTTGTCCCGAGGTGAAGCTGGATTGCTTTCTCGTCGTCGCCGGGGATGAGATAAATGAAAGGAGTTGACGACTCGCGAAATTGCGAAAGCTGATAAACCGCTGTAGGTAAGAGAAACAGCACAGCACAACGCAGCACAGAAGAGGAGAGGCAGGAGCAAAGCAGGCGGCGATGAGAATCGAGGGTGGACCAGGGGAATAAAGGGAAGGGACGGGGTGTCTCGGGAGGGTGTGCGTCTTCGTTCGCTCTTGCCCACTCTGGGCCAGAGCCTACGATGGCAGTTTACGCGTCAGCAGTGAGCGCCACGGCCAATGAGAGATCGTTGTCGCTACAGGTGGGGGCCGCTGGGCGCAGGGGGATGTACCGGTACAGCTGCCTCGTACTTGCCTTGCTGTTAGGTAGAAAACGGCTACTGGCTTGGTCCGGGCACTGGATTGATTGGTCTAGGCGAATGAGAGAGAATGGATACTCAGACCTTCCGGAGACAATTTGCAGCCTTCGAATTGCTATTTAATTACAGCTGTCTAGAGAAGCCTACGAATGTTGGTGCGCGTCGCTAGTTTTATTGAGGACGTGTAAGTTCAGTGGGAGTAATCACTATCGTAAAGACAAATTTGAATGAAAATGGGTCAACAGATCAAGTCCACGCAACAGATTCATCATCAAGAGGCGAACCTAAAGGGCCAATCTCATCAGTGAGAGCGCCAGCCCAGGCACCGCGAGGCACGTGTACGTAGACCTTTTAGTGATACCTACGAGACACTACAGCAAAACACTTCCAATTGCGTGCGTATGTTCTTCCTAGGGTCTAGGGGAACACCGAACAGCGAAGACAAAGTGGCGCCTGGCCTAGATCTTCGTCATCAGCGAATTAGCGAGCGTCAGCTTTTCATTCGTGCGACTGGAACTTGTCAGATGGAGAAAGGAACGACAAGAGGCGACACTGTTTTAATAAAATATGGGAATTTGTCTGAAAGAATGGGAAACAAAAACGACAATCACCATATCTATCTTGTGGCAATGCTGTATCAACATGAAGGCTCTAGACTCAGAACAGTAGATGATAAGCGCGCGCGGGGAAGAAACCGTCCAGGTCGTGTCAAAAAGCATCGACGGAGACAATTCGACTGTGACAGTGGAGCTAGGCAGGCATTAGGCGTCCTGACTTCCTGGGAAGTCCTTGTGGGCGCAGAGAAGACAGAATTCAATCTCCATTACTTGGATCCAATGTTGACAGAATAGAGCCGAATTTGGACGACAAGTCGGAAATAGCAACATAGAAGTCAAGATTGAAGGCAATTCACCCCACAAAGGTATTGTGTTTCCCAAGAATGAGTTACCATCAAAAGCCTGCATGGCCTATTCTTGAGATTTTCTTCCGCTGAAGCGCCAGAGAAACGTCTCGAGGCTGCTAACGACCGCTGCAATTTTCTGCGAGTCACTCAGTCTAACCCTGGACCGCGCAGAACAAGTATCGGTACCTTGCTAGGTACGTGCCCCTCGTCGTGGTGGGCGATGACGAGGCAGTGGTGAGGTCCCTAAAAAGACGCCCGATCATTCGCATCGTGGCACAGCCCATTACTTAGCCACGCTGCCAACTATTCTGTTTAGCAATGTTCTACAAGAGTGTTGACGCACTGCCGCGCAACTGAGCCTGAACCCTAGATTATCGCCAGATCTGTGTAGATGATCGCGCTTATTTTTCTTGGGACTTTTCTGTAGGCCTCTGAGGTTGATTCTCAGGCTGTTTGACGATCATAGGTACCTAGCCACAGGCCGCGGGTAAGTGGCGGTGCATGTTATTTCCAGTTCCACACTGTCAGGACTGCTCTCCACTTTGACTCGCGGCCTCTCAGTCTTGTCCCTTGCAATTCCACTGCCTCTCCATCGTCTTGCATCACAATCCACTGGCTTGTTTGATCTGTTTCAACCTTTCCCTCCTGGACAATTTGAGATAAACACGGCGATAACTTTAGAACTCAAAATTTTAAATCTGATGTGGCTGAGGAAGTGTCATTGGCTGCAGGTGTTGTTGGGATTGATACCAGATGGAAGACGATGGCTTCATCACCATCACTTGCTAATGTATGTAAATGACTTGTGACCCTGAAGATATCTCTCTTCAAATCTGCCGTGTATCAAGGGTCATTTCGGTTTGTATTGCCTGATGCCAAGCCAAAGCCTTGATACCTCTTGTTGCTTCATCTCAAGACTAGGGATATTCTTTGAGCACATCACAGCACAGCACATCACACCGAAAACCAGAAGATGCTCAACAAAACTCCACAGCGATCTGCATTGCATGTTTCTTCCCTTTCTTCTGCATTCTTTACATGATACTGCTGATCCCCGAATCAAACATGTCTTGCTCATCCCAAAACATTGCGAAATTGAGAGAAGCCATCTCGAGATTGAAATTCGAATTGCCCATCCGGCCGGATACACGGGCTGGGCAATTCTTGGAAAAGAAGCTTAACTAGCTTTGGCCGGTCCCGTCTGCCATCGCGTGCGTTTCTGCCCCTGGAAAAAGCGGTCTCGACCAATCCGAGTGCAGAAGATCTTGACAGCCGCTCACTCGCAGAGTCGCAGAGGAGCCAGAAGGAGAAAGGCCCTGCGCCCTTGATTATTTGCTTGCGTTTGCGTGCTTGGTCTAGTGGGTAGCAGAAAACTTGAGGCCCAAACTCAGGGTGACGGAAATATATGAACTACATGGGCCAGAAATTGGCCTGAACTGGTGTCGCTTATTTCGTCTCTTACGTAGATGCACTCAAGTTTTCTGTAACCCTGACTGCTTAGCAACGTTACAGTTACAGCTAACCATCAACCCTGCCTTATTAGGACGATCTTGGCAACGGGAGATTCGTGTCGAGGAAATAGCTTACCAGGGGTTCAATCGGAGCCGAATTCAATCCCTCCCTTTCTTCCGTTTCCCTCAAATCGCTTTACTAAAAACGACTGGCTGTAGTTTACTTGTCGTTTGGTCGCAACATGTCGCTCAAATGGAGCAACAAACCCACCTTTAGAAAATCCAAGTTGCAAGTTCAGGTCAATTGTTCTTGTCCAGTTACTCACTGCCAATCACTCTCAGTTGTGGTTTGCCGATCTTTTTTGTTGCGCTTACGACTGGGGCGTGTCTGGTAAGACACCGCCAGAGCCAGACGAGGCCGCGTCATCTGGACGCTCCATGACATTGGCTTGCGTACCTGCAAACATCAATCAATATTGGATCTCAACTCTAACAAGCCTACGCAACGCCTATCTTCCCAAATCGCCACCTCCTGACCGCGACAATCCAATCTTTCAGGGCACTTTTGAATCTTCTGTAATTATTCTGGTGTTTTTCCACTTTGGTGCACTTGACCTAGGGAATAGACTGACGTTGCTAAGAAGACCACAAAAGCCAAGTCAACGACAAGATCAGATTCCGAGGCTAAGCATTTCGCTAGTTTTGTGCTACGCAAGCTCTTTTGATAGACAGCCAGGACCAGCACAGCACAGCACAGTCATGACCTCAAGTGTGGTCCCTGACTTATGATCGCCAAACAGCTGCATCATTCAGAATCAGAGAGATCTTGACCGTTCTGACTCTGAACTCAGCTTTCGTTTACTCATTATTCTCATTGGAAAGTGAGACGGATCTTCCCTAGGATCAACTCAAATCTGACGCGGTGAACGATCTATTTCTCCTCTTGGCAGTTCAAAACCCGCCATGATGACGCTGAGTCTGGGGGATTACCTCGTGGATACGTAGACCTTCAACACACTGACCATAACTCAAACAACCCGTCAGTCACTCATCCGAAAAAGTACGAGTTACCGTTAAAGATGAAGTCAAGGTCACAGGGATGCCGGTACTTCACCAAAACCCTGTTTATCCATGTCATGAACCATCCTGCCATCTCATCTCATCCCGTCTTCCACTTCCCGAACGCAACCCGCCATGGAACCCAGGTGCCCAAGAAATAACCCAAGACCCTTCTTACCTGAAGCCTCACTTGTATCAAGCTCGGCCAAGATCCTTCTGCCGTCCAGGACGCGCGTTCGACGGGGAAGACTGGGCCTATTTAATAATGCCTAGACATTTTCGGTAAACTTGTGCAACGGTTTAGTGTAGAAACTGGAGGCATCTTGTTACTTGATTGGTGCACTCGAGATGATCATGTAAGTTGAGAAATCGCTCAGACTGGGATTGTCTTCTCGTGACTTGTTCAGCTTTGGTCGGGCCTCAAGCTCATCTGATATTTGATATCATGACACTCCGATACGCGAGACATCTCCAACCCCCCGTGAAACAGACGCTAGACCACGAGAACAAGGAAAATGAGATGGTTTGCCGATAGGACTGATTAAATGACAAGATCCTGATATGGCATGCTCACGATCGGGACATGGGTATACGTATGCAGTAAAAAGTCAATATCCCAACATCTAATTCGATAGCCCGTACGGTTGCACTCGCACATTGGCCTATGTAGCTAGTATAACAATCCAAATCTTCAAACCAGGATCATGCTTTTGAGTCTGGACCTTGTGAACGTCCATCCTTGCAACCACGCCGAACATATGCGTCTCCACGATCAAAACTCAGACAACATCACATCTTTTATCCACTCGTATGTACATCTCTGGCTGTAATCACCATTACTTCCTCCACTGCTCGACGTTAAAGTAGCTGTCGGGCATATCCATATCCCATGTCGGTCTCTCCACAAGGGCAACCTCGAGAGGCTGGTCTGCGGTGCTGATGGGCACAACACCAAAGATGGGTCGGTACTTGAAGGTCATCCACCAGCTCTTGCGTTCACCGCCAGTCTCGGCACCCTCATCTTTGCCCACTTCACGACGGTTCCGTAGCTGAGCGAGTTCACCTTCGGGCTGGTCCTCATCGTCACTGTTGGCATCATCGGGGTTGGGAGCGTCTTCCATATCGACGTCCTCCCACTGACCGGCAGTGTGCTTACGGATCAAGGAAGGCGCGATGGCACCTTGCTCCATTCTGCCACCGGCTCCGGTGGAAGGTCCTGTTCTCTTGCGCTTGAGGTTTTTACCAGGGGTAGCTGTGGCATCCTCGCTTTCTGTAGGTTTGGGGAGATCTTGAGCGAGATCAAGCATAAGAAGGAATGAAACACCGTAGATCCAAGCACGAGAGCCCTGCCAGAAAACTCCCTTGGGAAGATCGAGAAGATCCTGTACAGGAGCGGGTAGGTCCTTTCGAGTGTGTTTTCGTGACCAGGGTGTGAGACAACCTTGAAGTGGGTGGAATAGCAAAAGGTTCCATCCCGAGGTGATGGCGAGGAGGGTGTAGTCATCGACCGGGTTAGATGGTCCATTAATTCCATCGAAAGAGCTTCTGGGGGAGACCTTGGCCTGAGGGATATCAGCCGAGAAGGACAGGACCGTGGCAGCATTCTGCAACTTGGGCATTAGTTTGGCACCGGGGTTGCGAATCCACTTCTCAATGCCCTGAGAGGATTCTTCTTCCTCATCTGAAGAGTCACTCTCACTTGCGGAGGACGCGTCATCCTCTGACTTCTTCTCTCCTTCGCTCAAGATCCAGGTGTCGATATAGCCGGCAATGTCGGACACAGCGAGCATCTTGGAGTCTGGGGAAAAGGCGACCTGTGTAATGGTCCTATCGTAGCTTCCCATGCCTCCGTTGAGGATGTGACGTGGGATTTGTCGCCGTAAGCGAGTAAGTCGCTGCACTCTGGGCGAGAAGACGAGTGAAGTTCTGGGAGAAACAGGGTCAAGAGCGGCCATGACGACGCGGGAGCCTTCCTGGACTGCACAGAGCCACTGGGCGTTAGGTGATAGCTGCACCTTAATGGCGCCAACACCGGCGAGTTTTTGAGGAAGCTCGGCGGATGAGATCTTGACATCGGAGGGGTTGACGGGATCCTGGTGCTCTAATCTGAAGGCCTTGACGTCGATGGCTGTAGAAACAACCAGGAGCGAACCCTCATCGTCGATAGTTGCTGAAGTAATATTCGAATCTCCCTTGACAACAATAGTCTTGAGGAGCTTGCGGTTCTTGTTGATATCGATCTTCTTGTCGCTATTCTTCGCCACCAGATCGGTAGTTGACTTTCGAAGAAGCCAAATGTGAATTTCTCTCTCCCAGAAGCTGACAACGAAGCGAGCCTTGGGCGCACCTAACAAAGGAGCCTGCTGTGGCAGGGCAGGCATCATACGGTGGTTCTCGCGTCCCATCTCCTTGAGAGGAATGACGACGGGGTTGGCATCAGGGCCTGAATTTGAGTTAGCCATGATCTTTTAATAATCCAAGCTGATCTTACCTCCTGAAACAACGACGCTGACCTTTCCACTCTCGAAGGAAGCCATACACTTGGCATCGTGATCGTGGTATCTACGTCCCCAGACCTTGCCCCATCGTGATCCAGCGTTGGCGTTCTGCTTGTAAAGAATCGTACGTCGGTCCATGCCTCCGCTGAGGATGGCAGTGCCATCAGCACTTGTTGCAAGACTGAGAACATCCTTCTTGTGGCTCTGCATTCGCTGTGTTTGGGTGTATGTCTTGCCATCCCAGATGCAAACCTGGCCAGTGGAATCGCCAGAAACAATGTTGCCGTTGGGAAGACACTTGACAGACCAGACGATGATGATGTCCTTAGCACCACCGCCGAGATCAGAGCCTAGTGTCATTCTGCGCAACATGTGACGCTTTTCAAGATCGTACGCTCGAATCGTGTTATCGGAGCATCCGACAATAGCGATCTTGTGCGACTGGAAGCAAATGCTGACCATCTGCGTCTTCTTGGTAGGCAATCGCAGCACAACTTTCTCGAATCGCAGGTTGTCGTCCTCGATAGAAAACTCAACCAGCTCGCCGTCAATTGTTCCAGCAATAAGCTTAGTACAGTCTTGGTCGAACTCGGCTGGCTGGGCAGCCATGCACCAAATGTCGCCATGCTGACCGCTGGCGTGTCGCTTTGGCCTTCCCGTCTCGAGATCCCATTCGGTGACTGTGGAAGTCCAGCCTATGCTGAACAGTCGTGACTTTCCGGGAACGACGCGTCCATCGCCGAGGTCCTGGTCGGGCTGGTTGACCCAGACGAGTCCATCAATGCTTCGATCCTTACCGCCAGGAATGATGAGCTCCTGGTTCCAAGAGCCATTCTGAGGGTTCCAGATCTCGATATCGCCATTACCTCGTCCAATCGCAAGTCGCGCGCGAGCTCCTTGTTGCGCCGAGCGCGCCACAGGGTGAGAGAAGGCGATGGCGTTGATGGCGGACGGCTTGTAGGGAACGAATCGACAACGATGGATATCCATTGTGACGGCGGTGTTCGGACTCTGAGGCCGAATCTGTAATCGCGTAATGTTGAATAATTAAGTATTAACTTGGAGAATGTCAAAAATCGGGTTGGAGTGGTTGCGCGGATCGTGAGAAAACTTGTAACCGCCGCGTAGCCAGGCGTTATGATCCAGTACAGGAAGAAAAATCCTAGACTCGCGACGTTGCCCAAATTTTTTTTCTTGCAGGAAGTTTAAGGTGTGGTCATAGCGCCTCTAGTGCCCCTCCATAACCCACCTCTGGCAGCCGCGACCCAACCCCTCACCTTCCTTCAGCGCGTGCCCCTCTGCTTCTTTCTCCTGCGGGTTTCTGATTCTGGATCTCTTCTTAATGCGTCACATTTCGTCTTTTCTGGACCCTTTTTCTGACTCAACACACGTCGCAGAGTTTGGGTCGCAAACGTCATAAGGTTTAGCTCGCGACACTTACGGTTATATCACGTCTCCAATCTATGATTCTGTCTTTTCTTCCTTGACAATACATGCCGCATCTTTCACGATATCCTTGACGTCGTCTCCGCATCTCCGAACTCAGCTCTCCAAGTCCCCACGACTCCAACTACAAAAGTCGAACCTTGTCCTCCCAGTACCTCTTTCGATTCGACAAACATATCTACACGTACTCAACACTCAAAACCGCAATCATGGTTTTCAACAGCTCTTCGCCCTACCCTGAGGGCGTCATCTCCTTCCTCGACACCGATCTTTACAAGTTGACTATGCAATGCGCGGTCTTCAAGTTCTTCAAGGATGTACCCGTGACATATGCCTACACCAACCGAACCCCCGATAAGAAGCTGTCGCGAACCGCTTTCAAGTGGCTTGAGGAGCAGATTGGAAGTGCGTTCATGTTTGTCCTTGGTGGGAGCTATGACTAACCTTGATGTCTAGAGCTTGGAAACATCTCCCTTTCCACCGACGAGTACCTTTTCTTAAAGAAGCATTGCGACTACCTCTCCGAAGACTACCTTAACTTCCTCAAGGAATTCCGCTTGAGCCCCCGAGAGCAAGTCGTTGCTACCTTTACTCCCGTTGGCGAGGACACTGGAGACGACACTACTGTTGGTGATGTCGACATTCAGATCAAGGGTACCTGGGTTGACACGATTCTCTACGAAATTCCCATGCTTGCGTTGACATCTGAAGCATACTTCAAGTTTATGGACACTGATTGGAACTACGAGGGCCAGGAGCAGCAGGCTTTCGACAAGGGACTCCAATTGCTAGAGGCAGGATGTGTTACATCCGAGTTCGGTACACGAAGACGCCGTGACTACCACACCCAGGCTCTTGTCTTCAGGGGACTTGTTCAAGCTTCTAAGGAGGCCGAGAAGAAGGGTTTCCCTGGAAAGCTCTCTGGAACCAGCAACGTCCACCTTGCTATGCGCTTCAACATCCCTCCTGTCGGAACTGTCGCTCACGAATGGTTCATGGGTGTTGCTGCTATCATTGGCGACTATAAACAAGCCACTGAAGTTGCACTGCGACACTGGGTGGCATGCTTTGGCAGCAAGCTTGCCATTGCCTTGACCGATACCTTCGGCACCCAGGAGTTCCTGCGCGCCTTTACACAGCCCGTGCAAACCATTGAGGGTGGATTCCCAGCTGAGACATTCAAGAAGGCTGATGGAAGCATGAAGACATATGCCGAGGCCTTTGCCGGTATTCGACAAGATTCTGGTGACCCTGCCGAATACACTAAGTGGATGCGAGAGTTTTACGACAAGCAGGGTATCACAGACAAGAAGACGATTGTGTTCTCTGACTCACTCAACATTGAAAGATGTCTGGAGTACAAGAAGATTGCCGAGGACCTCGGTTTCCAACCCACGTTCGGTGTAGGAACATACCTTACCAACGACTTTACCAACACCAAGACGGGCAAGAAGTCCGTGCCTCTAAACATTGTTATCAAGATCAGCTCGGCGGCAGGCCGTCCAGCTGTCAAGATCAGGTGAGTTGAACTGATCACAAGCATATGAGATGTAACCTAACACGAAGTAGTGACAACATTGGAAAGAACACCGGAGACAAGGACACTGTTGAGATGGTCAAGAAGGAGCTTGGATATGTGGAGCGTGAATGGAAAGAGGGAGACGAGACTTCGCGATGGGGAAAGGCGTAAAGGAAAAATAGACCAAGATACCAAGGCACATACTGCCTATGACTGAGAGATCTGAATGATCTCGGTAAACAAAAGAAAAACACAAATTGGATAAGTAAGACAAGATGAAGCCATGTGCGTTGAGAGATCTAGCATAAGTTTTGCTGCCGCTCAATCGAAGAAGACGACCGCATTTGATTGAGTAGGGTATATGTGGCCGTCAAATGGCCTATTGAATGGCGATTCATATCACTTCCTTACGCCAAATGCCTCCATCCAAATTCAGTTCCAAAAGACAATCATGACTCCAGCGGAGTCTCAACCAAAGGCCCCAAACCAACCTCTATCCTAGCCCATGTTATACACGCCTTCCACTCAGGCAAACTCATAATCTCATGCTCCGTCTCAGGCTCCCACAACATCTCCGAAACCTCATCAACCATCTTTTTTCCAAACGTACCAACCCACCAAGCCATCTTGCCCAACTCATTAAGCTGCACGCCCCAAAACATGGTGATCATTAAAGCGACAGGATCAGAACTCTTGAGCGCTATTCCAAAATCTCGACCTGCAAGTGCGGGAAAGCCAATGGCTATACCCTTGAAGATGTCTTTGGAATCTTCTGTGAAGCAGGTTTGGATCGCGGAGAGACTGGGCCGGTATGAGCTGGATACATTGCTTGGTGTTTCGCATGCTTTGTTGACGATAGTAGACAAATGCTCTAGTGCATCTTCTGTCTCTTTGGCAATAGAGGTTGGCGTTTCGGTTTGAAGCTGTGTTCGTAGCATTAATGCTTCTGTGGATCTTGATAACGCTCCTGATATGAGGGCATCAAAGTGCTGATTTGCGATGGAAGCATTGCCCATGAGTAACTCCCACAGCGTGACCAAACGCTCAAGCACACCCTCGTATAAGTCTTCAAAAGCAGTGCACTGCCCGAGAGCCATATTAATAGAAATAGCCAGAAACGAAAACATGAACACCTTCTGCGCATTCTCAGCATTAACATCTTCCAACTGCGCTCTAAACGAACGACTCGCTTTATCATAATACTCAACCGCCAATTTAGCATAATACTTTTCATAATCCTCCTCCACAACAACAGGACCTCCGCAAAGCACGATTTCTAGAGCGGAAAAGGCAAACATGCCCTGAAGGAGATACTCATGCTTGAGAGCCCACCGTGCCATATCGTCTTGCAGCCATTGGTTATCTTCGGGGATGCTGGCGAGGGACTTGTAGGTTGATGTTGACCAGCGGTGCATGAGTTCTAGTTCTAGTCTGCGACGGGTTTCGGTGGCGGGGATGTGGGTTGGTGGTGAGGGCAGATAGGAGCAGTCTTCGAGAGAGCGGGCGAGACAGTTTGTGCATGGGGGACCTTGTTCGTCACACTGGATTGCGAGTGAGTTTATGATGAAATGGTGAGAGTGTATGAGTGGAGTTTTACTTTTATGTGACGCTTTTTGCAGTTTCGACAGCCGTGGCGGGATTTACTGTGAGTCTTCCGTTTCATCATATTGAGATTATGAGGGTATGAGATAGATATATTATGAGTCGTTCAATTATGTATAGGGTTCATGAGTAACTGGACTTCTCATATGAGAATTAAAATAGTTAATATGAGCTTGAGAAGGATGAAGCCTAGAAGATTGTGGCTGTGCTTACAGACTACGTTAGTCCTTGGCGACATGGTCAGTCCAAGGGCGACGAATGGGACGTAACCATCGAGAATGGAAACACGATGAAGGATCAATAACGTTTAATTAAGAAGATTCGTATTCATATCTGTTTACAAAGGTTCTTGTTAACATCAGGCAATGTATTATAAGGGTCGCCGCTCTGATATGGCTCAATTGATCCCTGTCATTCGTTCAGTCATAAGCTTTAATATCTATTACAGACCATCCATCGACTTCATTTTTTCTTCTTCTCATTTACTTGTATGACACCATCTGCGTGTCGTCGTAAATGTCCCTGCGCACATCAAACTCTCAAGTATCGTGCCCAACATCCCGCCAGCAATAACACCCGCAGTCTCACCGGTCCCTGCAACCTGAAGGCTAAACTCCAAATCAACATCGCTCGCCAAAGTCTTCTCATGAAGAACTTTATCGAAAACGGCCATGTAAACCGCACCTCCACCTATTCCAGCACAGAAAGTAAGGAGGCCCATAACCACTTCTGTCGAGAGTACGAGGAACATCGAATTAGCGATCAAAACGAGTGTCGCAGCACCGAGAATCGTGAAAGAAGCTCTGACACTACTCAATCGGAAGAGTAAAGTATGTGTTCGAGAAATATAATTGCCCAATTGAAAGGCTAGACCGTAGGTAGTAACATATGAGAAAAAGGTCGCCGATGACTCAGGAAGAGGTAACGCTCGTGAAATTCCGGGGTACACAAGAGCCTGTGCCGCAAAAGCTCCAAATAAGGGAATCATAAACGGCCGGACCGTAGCTTTCACAAGATGAATGCGGTTTCGTGTACTTAGTGCTCGGGATAATTGCTGAACGGGATCCGGTGAAGCATCTTCCACATCGCCTTTGGGGGATGCTTGTTGTGAAAGAGGATAATTGACCGGCGCGTCGGGCAGAACAACAAAGAATGCCACCAGCATAGCACCGGTAAGAACATAGATGCAATCAATAAAGTCGCGTAGAAACGACTGCATCCAAACCGTCAGCACAAAAGGCAAGATAGCGCAGAATACTGCTCCTGCGCCTACGCCTGCGCCCCATCCTGCGAGACCGACACGACCGTAGTACCGTAGCATTCCCAGGAATGAAATCTCCATTGCTGCAGCAGATGCTGAAGCCAGTACTGAAGTTAAAATTCGTAATGGAGGCGCGATGTTGGGTGGAGTGGCTTTTGTTATGAGAGCCACGATTATCCATACTGCTCCAATGGTGAAAGGGCGTACCCAGTAGGGAAACCGATGGAACATATTAGGAAGGATGAGTTTTGTGAGAAGTGCTGGGAGTGTTTCGATGAGAAGAACTATCCAGCGGGGATAAGGAATGATGAGATAGTTTGCTGAGTGTACAATGAACGGTACAATCGCATTAACAAAGCCTGGAGTCGTGAGTAAGTAATCTTGGTGAGAGACTCGAGAACTTACCAAGGACTGCGAAACCGAAATATGTTTGCATTGTGACACTCAAGTGTCTATTACTTTTTGAGTATTCCATCTTGTTCTCATCCTCAATTCAAGCAAGGAGAAAGGAAAGAAAGAAACGAAAAAAGAAGAATAAAAAAGGAGATTGTCGTGAAGCTATTATAAAAACGTAAGCCTAACTCTATTATCTAACCGACAAAGGTTCTAGAACGCCGCCGAGGCTATAACTATTACATACCTATACGAGCCAGCCCGTGCCCCATCTCCATCTCCATTTCCTTAACCCCTGTAACTGAATCATGTCTGTCACGAGAAGAGACGACGAATCAATTCATCAGCAGTGCTGAATGACGCGCTACATTGGATACTGGACCAAAACCTGTCAAGTCTTGAGAGGTCGCACGTGGGGCTAAACTTACAGTGCAGGCAGGGGCCACGGTGTCGAATGATTGGCTGTTGCGTATCAACGGCCACTAGCCTGATGGGATGATCTGCGCTGCATTGTTCTTTGCAGGGTTCATTTATACAAGAAAGACACTATCTTGGATAGCACCTATGATGAAGATCAAGATACAGAAACTAATATTCATCATGTGGTCACAACAAGAACTCTCTTCTTGTGCCAAGATGTTTGTGTCTTCAAACTCTCAATCTACAATGCTGTCATGACTTCATCTTCACTACCAAGTCATTCGCCCAGGATGAGAAGAGTTCCCAGCGCTGATCCAGAAGACGCATCCTTCCCATCTGCCCAATCAGCGAGACCTCTTCTATCTCTTTTGAAACCATCATCTTTCGTTCCTCGGTATTTGAAGAGCTTTAAATGGGTTGCTATAACAGTTACGTTCGTACTCATCTCATGGACGGCTTATATAGGACTGGTAGGACAACAACTGCATTTATCGTCATGACAGCTGATGGAAGTAGTTCACGCAACCACTCAATCATGTCCTCGGCCATAGTCATGATATACCAACTCTCTCAAAAATAGACTTAGCAGCCCTTGCTCCTCCTCAACGTTCCACCAAATCAACCTCCCGTCGTCTTCATCTCTTCATGCCCGCAGACTCACCACACATAAACCTCTGCAAAACCATAATGTCCGCAGTAGCAATGGGTTACCCAATACCTGTTCTTCTTAACTGGAAACGCGAGTTCAATAGGCCTCACTGGCACTTTGCAGGAAGTCACATCGCCAAGTTGGAGAGTTTACTAGCAGCCATCGAAGTGTTACTCAAGAGTGGCAGTGAGGACGATGTTGCGGTTATGGTGGATGCGTATGATTTGTGGTTCCAACTTCCGCCTTCTGTATTGTTGGAGAGGTATCATCAGCTCAATCGTGAGGCGGATGAGAGAGTGCGCAGACAATGGGCGGAGCTTAACATCAGCGCTGACTTTCCTATACTGCCGCCGAAGCAGGATATTATCATCACTACGGCAAAAGATTGCTTCCCAGACGCATACTCCGGCTCAAACCCTCATTATGAACACTGGCCCGAATCACCTATGCCGAAAGATATGTACGGCCCCGACACCGATAAAGTCCCCTGGTCCCTCGATCCAGCGCGCAAATACCAGAAAGTCCGTCCAAGATGCGTAAATAGTGGTCTTATCATGGGTTCTCTGGGCGGCTTAAGAGATGCGCTACGGAGATCAAAGGAGAAGATCGATGCAGTTGCTATGAAGGGACGACAACTTTGGAGTGACCAGGCTCTTATTGGAGAAGTCGTTGGGGATCAAGAGATTTATCGTGAGTGGGTGAGGCATCTTGGATCATCATGGAATGGCTCAACAGCTTTCAATAATCCCAGTCACGAAGTCCGGAGAATTGCAGACGCGGCAATTCTTGGGCAACGATTCGAATTCGGTATCGGGCTGGATTACAACTTCACCACCGCACCACCAACGTGCTCATCTGAAGAAGACGGTTATTTCGTACATATTAGCAACGAAGTCAACATTCACCAAGAATCTCAAAAAGCAGGTGTTCCTGGTCCGATCCGTACGAATGGTATACCATTTGAAATACAATCCGTCAACGACACCATCCTCTCATCTATAAACTGGGGTGCTGTACCTCTGTACACAGATTTCTTCTTCGGCACAACACCCATAGCAATCCACCACAACGCCTATGTCAATGGTCTTAAGAAATCTAGACTTAGGGATTGGTGGGACAAGATGTGGTATCACGCACAGCTGCGACATCTCATCACCCAGCGCCTCAAGTCCTCCGTCGGATTGTTCGCCGAACTAAATGATGAAACAGACAAAATCGTGTACACAGCACCACAAGAGTCCAAACCACTTGCGTTCAGCCCCCAAGCCCCAAACTTCACGCCGATAGATTGGAACGCGGTATGTCAGAAGCCAGGACACGGCGTACCTTGGCACGAGGAACTATTCAGCGACGACAAAGGTCCTCTGGAAATACCACGAGAATAAGAAACTCAGACATCTCGACAGTTTAAATCGAGCTTTAGCTTGAACATGACCTTGGCGCACATTACAAATCACGGTTTTAACATAGAAGACCGATGGAAAGTCCGGTTTTTAATCTACAATGTTACGCGCCACACCCTCGCAATCATGTCTGTGATAGTACTAGACGGGAGCCAAACCCCACGATCTGCCAGATGTCAAACGCCATCGCGTCAGTTGAATACAAGGCTAGGATGCATCCCAGTATTGTAGATCAGGGGTTCTTTACGCCCGCTGGTGAACTCTAAACTAGAGCCTCTAATTCCTGACGACTTGGAGCTGGGATTGACGATCCATGGACTTGGGCCGGTGAAGGATGTTGGTGGATGTGATCGACAGTCAATACGTCACAGGGCTGATTAGAGAGAATAGGGTGTTGAGATCTTTGTATTAAGAATCGACATGGCTACATCATATCAAGTTCGTCAAAGGTCAAGGAAAGCCCCAACCTATCAATTAGGGTATATGACCACAAAACACCATCCCAGTACAAACTTTTAAACCCAAGTGCCAATACCAACGCTGGTGTAACAGCTTTAGATGACTGTGTATCATGAAGCTTCTTCAGATAGTCTCACAATCTCACAGAGACTTCGCACTAAAATCATGTCCATCTCGTGTGGTTCGGCATCCATGATTCTCTCCTCCGCAGTACCATTCTCTGTAATCATCTTGGCAGTGGCGATAAGTCGGGAGATACATCGAAGTAGTCCTGACTCGATGTTTCGTGTCGCGTTGTCTTGAGTGGTTACAGTTGATGGCTCTTCCTTGTTGAAGCCAATGGCTGTAAGTGGGGAGCTAAACTTCCTAGCAAATCGGCCAACGTTAGTCGTGGGATTCGCCTGAGGCGCACTAAGCCCAAGAAGCGAAGCGGCTTTCTTTGGAATGTTTTCGCCCTGTGACTTCGAGTCTGAGGTCGATGCTCGTTTGCCAGAGGACTGGTTGCGGGGAACTCGTGAGACGTAGTTGTAGGCCACGATGTGGGCATACAGAGCATCACAGATGTAATCTGAGCAACCAGAGAACACATGTCGCAACGGAGCCCAAGGGATTGGGGATGCGACGGCGCCCGAGGAGCTGTTGCTATCATATGAGTGTAACCGGTGACGTCTAGCGGCACTTGAGTCGCGACCATGTGAGACGACCTTCTTCCAGATCGATTTTCGAGGGTGTGAACATGATGAGTCGGATGTTGGGTCAGCCCAGATGTCTGCCGAAGGATTTCTGACCTTCTTGGAGTAGGATCGAATCGTTTCTGTGGTCAAGCTCGAAGACAACAGCATTGTCTCTGGGAAGCAAGCAATTGAAACTCTGAGCGTCTCGACGATCTCAGGAGGAAGTGGCACGGCCTTAACCAAGTCGTCATTAGGAATCTGGGGAAGAGGGGGATTTGAACCATCCAACCATGATTCAACAGTTGGTAACGGTGAAGGTGGTGGTGTCTGCTCGATATAGATTGTATCCGGGCGGGACAATGGTGGGGGAGGCGGGCACTGGTCCATATATGTATCTTCGTCCTCGATTTCCAGCTCAATAGATCCAAAGTCTGATTTTAAAAGGATTGTGTTATTGTCTGTCTCGTCGCGAAAGCGTTGAGTAAAGAATGATGAGTTGGTGTAACCAAAATTATTGGGGCTTATCCGCGAATCAAACACAGGCGTTTTGATTCTTGGTGTTGTATCCAATGAATTTGTCACACTTGTGAGAGATGTTACTCGAGGAGGAATGACCGGTGAGTCCAGGGATTTTGCTGACATTTGTCTTCTGTGCTGGTTCAAGCTGCTCTTTGGAGATTCATCGATGCAGGAAGATGCTCTATGTAGACGATGCTGGGGAGCTTCCATCATGACTGTGATGTCAAATGTTGACTCCATATTTGGTGGTGTTGGTGGCCTTGGTGATAGAGCAGCCATTCCCTTTGGCGTGGCTAATTGGTCTCGGATTTCAGGTCGAGTCTCTTCATCGTTGTCGCCATCGGAATCAACATCAATCCAGCTGTACTCATGTCCTCGTTCGACAGGTGAAAGACATTTCGGTGATGGTGGGTTACCGCTTCCCGAGGTGAGTGATGTTGCTGCTGTAGCTATGGAGTGTCCACGGGCTTTGACAGAACGGATGGGGATGCCTGCAGAAGATTCCGTCGATGAAACTGATTCCTCATCTGATTCCTCCTCGGCTTGCCGTCCTTGGTGTTCGAGGAACGACACCATTGACCGTCGTTCTTTTATTGATCCCAAGTTTTGTACTCCCACAGATCCTGATTGGTAAGGAGAGTTGGGAATTCGGCTGGGAGATGATATACTGCGATTGCTGATATGGTTTTCTGTGAACCAGACTGGTGATGTAGGCATACCGGCAGTCATGTTCTTTGATTCAAAGAGCGAGCTGGATCTTTCCAAGTCCCTGACTAACATCTCCGGGAAACAATCCATCATATCCTTGATAACGTCTTCGTCAAAAGGTATAGGTGGTGTGTCTGGGCGTGAAGTTGGTAGTGAAAGAGGTGACAAGCCTGTGATACTCGAGATCGATTGTCTTTCGAAGAGGTATGAGGTGTCGCAAGTGAGCGCAAGCCCTCGAAGGAGATATTTGGGTCTTGTCTGTATAAGTAGATGGTCGTTGGAATCTTCGGGGGAGCACAGACATGAAGGCCGGGGCCAGGAATCACAATGCCAACGACCAGAGACACGATTATTGCCGTGATTCACTGGTTTGGCATCTGGATGCAGACAATCTCAAGGGACACGGCAACGCTTATATGATTTGACTTGGACTGGAACTTGATCGCAAGCCAACGAGAAATAGTGGATATAAGAGTGGACATGCAGTGTGAAACAGGTATCGGAGGGAGGAAGTAGGGTTATTATGTTGTTGCCGGTAGATCGTATCGTTTAGACCATCTCTGAGTACGTACTGTATCCCAACGTCAAGCAACATCCATGTATGAAATCAAGAAACTGGGCTGCAATGGGCAAGTCCCGTTGAGAAGGGGCGGGGTTTGTTGCACATGGCAGAGTCCAGGTAACCAGGGACGTGATACTTCAGACCTGGCAATAGCCATAGCTATGGCTCTGGTCCCGAGTGGGTTGAATGTAACTAACGGCCGAGCCCTGACGAAAGGAATGAGGTGGGAAGCTGAGTGGCGTTGACGGAAGACGTGATGGTTGCGCCGCGAAAAAGCAAAACAACAGATTGGGTGTTCTCAGTTGTCTGTTCTGTACCACCAAGCATCACCACAGCTCTAGTGGGCCTTGACCAAAGTTTGAACGCTGCTGATCCCTGACTTGATCAAAGAGGACAAGGACATGATGCGCAAGGGAGGACAAAAAGGGCATCGGGCAATGTTCCACACCCCAAGCTGTAACCTCCCATCTCGGGATTCTGGATCTGTCGTGATAGGTCTCCACTAGGATTATTATGAAAGTGAATGCGCTCCTGGCTTTCACCACAAGAGTCTCAAGCGGGTAAATACTGCGAACGTCCAGCCGCGAACGGTACCTGAAAGCCAGCGTCAACGCAGCTGACTACCGAGGTCAAAAAAGAAAGCTGAATACACATCCGCGCTTGGACAAGCGTATTCCGGTGTTGCTCTGTGCCAAGTCGTTGTCAACAAGGGTGTAAGTCCTGTGTTGGCTAAGCTTGTTGACACCAACAGATTACCAATTCTGCGTCACTGGGACTGAAGAGGTGCACGAGTTGGTGGACTATCCGGGAATAGCAGAATGCAGTAGTTGATGGTTCTGATCACAAAGTGCCACCGGACGCGATCATAGACATTGAACATCTTCGCCCGATTAGCTTGCAGTTGGCGTTGGTTCTGTGGCTGAAACGGAAGACTGGCATGCATTCCGAACTCTGATAAGTCTAGGCCGCAAGATAATGGCAACAATTAAGCTCCAGAGACTAGCCGCACGTTGTTCGTAATCGCACCGGGGGGAATGAGTAGTGGTGGGATCTGTAAGCAGGGAGACAACAATGCTAGTGATCAATATTTCAACGTCGCCAGGGGATCGATGCGATGCGATGCGATGTGCAGATGCGGAGAATCCAGGCATATCTGACAGGCCGACCTGGCAAGGTAGGGGGGCCTGGGTATCTGCGGGTGTAGTATTGGATGTAAGGGGGATCATAACCGGGTCTCCAAGGCTGACATGCGTGTAAAGCGTTAGGCTTATCAGATTCCACATGGCCATCATGAATTGTTCCTGCAAAGAAAGTGACGAGATGGGCGCAAGTGATATCACTTGTCAAGTCCAGCTGAGGCCATGTGTTTTCATGATGAGGTCAAGCGAAGCGATCTGTCACTTCTAAGTTCTGTCAGATGGAGATCGCTGGCAAGGTCTGGATTCGCTTAAGAATCCCCTGGGCTGGTGCTCCATTAGAGTTGACTAGTGTTGGTATGTGACAGATGTTCCTAGAATGACGCCTTGCAGAACGAGAAAGAACAAGAAAAAGCATGCAGCAAGAGACACTTTCAGTGGTGGTTTAACGACGGGCAAGACATCAGTCATTTCCTTAGAAGTCGATTGGCATGGAGCGATTAGAGAGGTAAGGGATGAAAAAGGATGAACCGATAATGCAAGAAGTAAAAAGCAACGCATATGCAAGGACACGAACTGCCTGGTTGATGGTGGTGGACGGAGGTAGACACCTCCAGCTCCTTCCCTCCTGTATTTTGGGCTTTACAGTAGGCAGGTACAGAAGGGGCAGGTGCTGAATTACAGTGTTGCTTGGTGATTGCAGATGCACCTTCCTCGCTTGTAATTCCAACCACCGTTGCAATTACCTCTAATCGACCTGGGTTTAGCAGGCAATGACCTGGGCACTTTCATGATTGCTCTGATAACTGCACAGCTTAGCTCAAACAATTAATCATTGCAAGAGACAGGTAATAACCGGGCAACACGGAAACTCAAGCTTAGATCCTAGCTTCCACTAAACGAGAAGCTTCAGATCTTCCCGTCCCAGTAAACCCGACTAGATAATACAGTGCCAATGGCTGAATCCCTGCATCGTGAGCACAGTCTCACACTGTCTAGAAAAACTGTCTGTCGCGCTAATCAGACGGTCGCCGCTTACTCACCGCCCGCGGCTGAATTTGGCAGTAGCTTCATCAAAAAAGCAAGCAAAACTTCGCGGCTGCCAAAAGAACGTCAAAGCTCGTGCATAATTTAGCAGCAGACAAAGACAAAGAAAAGTCCTTTCTGCACGCTTTTCTTCTCCTGCATTCGGACAAACACACTAGGGATCCTTCACCAGACATTTCGTTTCGTTTCACCTGCGTCTTGGCTCAGCAAAATATTGATTGCGCCTGGACCCTTCAAAAAGTCACTGGAAAAACTTCCAGGTTCACTCTCATTGGTCAATTTTGCAACACCAGGCTGTAAGTGCTTGTTCAAGTTGGCTATTTCACTCCAACAACCAACGGATCCGTTCTCCCGGTGTTTGCTTCTTCTACAGAGCTTCCAATTTCCTAGAACGAAGCCGTTGTAGAGCAAACTGTACCCTCGCTTTGGACAATTCCGGCTGTTCGGGCTCCTCCCGCGTCCATACTTCCGGCGACTGAGCCAACAAACATTCCTCAATCCGGTCCGCCAGAGTTTTGATAGGCCCTTCGATCTTTCAGCCTTGCACGGGCATACGACTGAATAGCTTATTCTATTCGAAACAGAGCATTGACCAGACGAAACAATGTTAACTCAAGAGTTCATCTCGGCCATTTCTGGTCCTCCTCTGGCTGCGAATACTGCCATCTCTAAAGATGTCGGCATTTACGCTCACTCCCTCACACCTTCTCACACTATCAAGCAATCTTTCAAGAAGAGTTCAGCCCCTGTCAACGGCCTAGCCGTCAGTCAGACTCACATCTTTACCGCTCAAGACCAAAAGGCTCATGTTCACGTGTATTCCCGTCAACGTGGCAACCAAGAGGCTCTCGTACCTTTTCCCGAAAGGATCCGCAGCTTGGCCCTGACCGGTCAAACATTGGTGGTTGGATCTACCGAAGGTAGACTATTTCTCTGGGAGGTTAGTTGGTTTCAGCCCGTCACTGCCCCGTTGCATGTTGTACACACTTATATGGATGAATATTGACAAATGATTTAGACCTGTACCGGACGACAAGTGTCTACGCCGCCTTGTCATGTCCAGGCCGTCTCATGCTTGACTGTAACGCCATATCACATTCTTTCAGGATCTGATGACTCCAATATCAACGTCTGGTCGATAGCACGTCTTCTAGAATCCGATACTCAGCTGGACCAGGAGCCCGATCAAACACTCTCTAACCACCGAGGTGCCATCACAAGTCTAACTGTCGGACCTGGCACCAATCCGGAAACCAGCATATGTGTTTCTGCCAGTAAGGACAAGACATGCATCATCTGGAATTACCAAACTGGTCAGCTTCTCCGTACAGTGCTGTTCCCTAGCTTTCCCCTTTGTGCTCGTCTCGATCCAAGTGCTAGAGCTCTGTTTGTGTCTTCAGAAGCTGGAGCTGTCTATCTTGTCGAGCTATTTGGTGGTGACAAGCCGTTGCTTGGTTCCCGCAGCACCGAGCTGCCGTCTATCGTCGTACAGGTCAACTCCCCACTAGCTGTCTCGGATCCGGAACTTGGACAACCATCGTGTCTTGCTCTCACATATGACGGTACTTCAATATTATCCGGACACACTAAGGGTAAGATCTTGCGCTGGACTCTGGCTGAGAACGCCCATCCTACGGAAGTTGCCAATCTCAATGCCTCTGTTACCAACCTCTGTTTCATACCTCCACTGTCAGCCGAGCAACCGACCAAGGCCGTCACCATCGTGAAACCGAACCTGAGCCAAAGCCGATACAATTTTACGGCCCAATTAACGACGGATCTCGGAGAGAAGACAAAAGTTGACAATATGCTTGAGACCAATGGATTTACTTCAGAGTCACTTGAGACAGCAATTTCATCTATGACGACTCCTGCAGACGGTCAACAAGATGAAGAGCTGGCGAGACAGGATGCGCAATTCCGCGCCATCATTAACAACTGCAATCTGCTTCAAAGCCCATTTAGTTAGACATTGCTGCAAGCGCATGCCCTTAAAAAAGTTATGATCAAATTTTAATGTAATCTATTAAGAGTACATACACCTAATCCACAGTCGAACCTCGTTTCGGAATGGTTCATGTTGCTACCCGTCCCTTCTTTCTCAGCCTCAATGCCCAATGGTTTCCCATAGCACGCTGTACTACACAGGTCGCTGGCCTCGTTCATCATTCTCTTCCAACTTACCCATCCTGGTAGTGGTCATATCGTACGACAGGTTGCACAAGTATCACAACTCAGATTTCTTGGGAGAGGCATTGGATGTCATTGCCTTGCTTCTCAAAAAGACCCAGATCCGTAGTCGGCCTCGTGGGTGCCGCAAGCCGCATCTCACCGGTCCGGAGTAACCTGCATCGCATCGAAAAGTTCTCGCATCAAGGTGTGGCTGCTTCGACGCAAGGGGCCATCGAAATGCAGGTGATGCCCGTATGCGCTAGTAATGAGTTCTATATGCAAGGGGCTCCGAAGCTCTTTCGCGAGTGCAACATTCGTCATTGAATGGACTACATCTTCGTCTCGATTCGATATACAGGGTGTACCGACCTTGGCCATAATGGGAGGGACATGCAGCATGGGGAAGTCCTGCCACCGGATGCAACCAGGGTTTTTTCTGGTTGATCATAGTCGCGTAGTCAATTATATGGAGGTTCCGTTCCTAGTAGTCAAGTAGTGACATTCCTTACCAACTTCCACGGCTTCCCTTGCATACGGTTCTCGTCTCCGTCCCGCGCCACAACGGTGACTACCGCAGCCTAAGAGAAACGGCCTCTAGGCCCGAGACAACACGCGCGAGAGAATAGGTCTTCGTATAGAAGCCTGTTCTAGATGCTTGAATTCAAGGCGATCATTTCTCTCCCGCATCACAATGAGGAGGATTGGCTATCGCGTGGAATAGGATGCAGCTGAAATACCTTAGGGTTCAAGACAGGTGGCGGGAATGTCCGTTTCTATCGAATGTAAGGGATATGATAGTTACGAGAAGTTTACTCGGCAGGATAAACTACATGATATGATATTTCGCAAGGTTTTTGCTCTGTGGATAAGAGGTTGAGGCTGAAGATGGGAGAAATCTTGTTGGTGTAAGTGGCTGTTATGTAACGAACAAAGTTGACGGTCCGGTTCCTTGCAACATTGACGAATCCTGAATACTTACAGAACCAGTGGTTGTGTTGGAATCAAATATATTTAGTTCATCAAGGGTTCTTTATGTTATGCAGGGCACATATCAAACCTGTCACTGATGAATATGCATTGCTAATGATAGCATTCTTGGTTGGGTTTCTTGGTAGATCTATAGGGTAATCAGAGTCACGAAAGCTTTCAATGCTCTCAAGAGGATAGTAAAGTGATCTGAACAATGAGATACTGCCAAAGTAAATTTCCGCTAGACTCTGGTGATTATTCGTCCTGGCTTGCAGGCTGAGTGGTGGCATGTCCAATTGTTGAATGCTTCTTCATTCAATGAGATGGATGCCGGACAGCTGTGTACAGCTTCAGGGCAGTTATTGAACTTGGACGATGAGACGAACAGAGTTCTTGGACTACAATATGAAGCTCAATAAGAGGGAATAAAATGCCAACAGTATGACCTTTATACTGTCTTTCATGAAAAAACCATGGCTTTTCTTATCTGATTGTTGAATTTCCCGATTATCACGGAGGTAGGTGCCGACTGATAAGAGTTATACACACTGTCCGAACCGCATGATTTTTGGCACGCAGCACAGTACAAAGCACTTACCCCGGAAAAGCCGGCCGGGGCGGCAAATTTCTCCGCGCCGACTAACACCGAGCTCGCAGTGTTGAATGTCTTGCATCATCGGACACCTCCAAGCCCGTCGCAAATCTAATTTGTAGCCGTTTCCTCAACCTTCAACCCACATCAAATGTCTGTCGCCAATACAATCAAGGGAGACATGTCGCAGCAAGTTCGATCACTCGTGAGTTTCCCCCGCATTGGGTCCCCTCAGTCTGCAGGGATTATGGCATTTTCCAAAATATCGATCATGGATGGCTAACGAGGAATTTTGCGCAGTACCGCCAACTATTACGGCAAGGCTCGCAGTTCTCTGCGTACAACTTCCGCGAGTATGCTAAGCGACGCACGAGAGATGCTTTCCGAGAGCACCAGGGCGAGCAAGATAGCCGAAAGGTGCAGGAGTTGGTCCAGCATGGAATCAAGGAGCTTCAGAGCTTGAAGGTGCGTGGTGGATGTGCATCGTCAATGGGGGCAAAATGCTGACAAGTGAGCAGCGACAAACAGTCATCAGCCAGTTCTACCAGCTCGACCGGTTAGTCGTTGAGGGCGGAATCTCGGTACGTCATATCCTCTGGGTTATATATCTGGTATACTGACTCCAGACAGGGCAAGCAGACAGGAAACAATCAAGAGATCTTGAGACAGAAGGAGCAAGGGTGAGTGAAAAAAGCCGTTATCGCCACCAAGTTGCATTGCTAATCAATTTTGCAGTTACGACTAAAATGATTCACGGTCACGAATTCTCGAAACGACTGGATAAAACATAAAGAGACAATCGAATGTACAGTAGCATGGGTTTGGGGATAATGTATATGTATCGGATACCATCAAAGATCAAAGGCGTCAGCGAGCTACCAGGAGCCTCCGAGTTGGAGGAGGGGGACCGTGGGCTTCAATAGACGGAAATTCCAATCTTGACTCCATTTCGCCCTTCAACCATTGTTTTGTCTGGAAACGTTTCTATGCGGTTTACGGTTTGTAGAGGTGGATTGAACTCTCAGGTTAAGGCGCTCTCTTAAAGTCCTCCAAAGAAGAGGTAGACAGTTGGAACAGAGAAAGTCAATTCTAAACAAAAAGGACTTCAATGATCTTCAAATCAAATGACAGGAGCGCTCACAATTACTTTCCCTCTCGATTTGGTGGTTATCGCCTCCAGATTCTCTTTAAATCGTATTACGTCAGCGGGGAACGACGTTTTCAATTGGTCAACCAACCATAACCTTCGACTGTCCATCGCGAATCGCGACTCAGCCTCGTACAATTAATTCTGGAAAAGCATATTTCATGATAGTGCATTGGAACCCCATCATTATCAATCACAGCATTTTTGTTATTGGAATAGAACCATAATAGTTATTTTTGTTTTGCATATACAGCGATGGCGCCTGGAGTGAGTCGCGGTTTCCTTCCCTTGCGCATGCAATGGGTCAACTAACTTTAAATAGACGCGTCGCGCCCACAGAGCTGGTTACGCCGAGCATGACGACTTCGAAGGTACGATGATATTGAGGGTAGCGGGAAACGCGTATTAACGAGTCAAAGGTCTACCCGTGCGACAATGGCGACAAGAGTGGATAAGCGTTGTGCCGCCGCAACAACAAGAACAAAACCAACAAAACGATATCTGGTCGATCGATCTGCCTCATGGCATGCCCAAGGATTCCCATCTACTTCCCGCACACAGTCAGGAGCTACTCGCCGCCGCGCGATCCGGACGACTGTACAAGAGGCCTGCGCCAGACGAGGAACAGGAGGGCGACGCCGATGCAGCTCCTGAGAAGCCAGAGAAGAAAGAAGAAGATACAAGTGCGAGAGGCTTTAGTGTCAAGGTCTGGAAGCAGTTACCGCGAAACCTCGATACGTCCGGTGTATCTCACCTTGCGAAGCGACAAAAGAACACCGTTACGATTGCTAGCCGGACGGTCGAAGAGAAGGTCCAGGGACCAACAGTTACCAGGGCCACTGTGAGGAGAATCGACGCCGCTGGAAATCCATACACCGAAGAGGTCACACTGGGAGAGGGCCAGCAGGTCCAAGGAGAAATCGTCTCTACGAGAATCGAACCTGCACCCGCCGCTGGCGCAGAGCCTCTGGGTGGCACACCTGGTCCCAACCGACGAAGACCACCACCTCCCAAGAGAAAGACCAAGGCCGGTCCTGGTCGCGGCAAAAAGAAGATCAAGAACCCTCTCCCTGAAGCTGGAGCTGCACCCGTGGCCCCTGCTGGAACTGCAGATGGTGCCACACCTGCTGCTCCAGTCAAGCCTGAAAACCCCGCAGAAGCTGTACGTTATGATCTGCGGATCTGTTGTACCCTGGCACTGACTTTTTATAGGCTATCAAACAGGAGCGCGAAGATTCGGCCAACCAGGATAGCCCAATGGTCGATGCTGATGATGACGATGACGATGAAGATGGGGAAGATGACGAAGGCGAAGACGGTGAAGAAGGAGACGCTACACCAGCTCCGGATAGTCAAGCGCACGGTGAAAACAACAAGCAGCAAGATCACGAGATGACAGACGCCGCAACACCGACTACCACCGAACCTGGTCCCGTTCCGCCTCCAGCCCCCGTACCAGCCCACGCTGAACCTCCAGCTGCTCTTCAAAACGACGACGAGACCGATGTTGTTATGCAAAACGACACATCAGAACCTGCGCAACAAAGTCCCACAAGTCTCGCACCACCACCTCTTACACCCGGAGAGTCGCGACTTGAAGGAAGCCCTCTGAAGAACGTTGTCATGCCTTCGCCCACAAAGGAAGTGAACGCAGAAGAGGCGATCAAGGCCGCGGTTGATGCCCCTTTCTCAGAAATCGATGCGACCAAGGAACCCCAATTGACTGAGGAGAATCTCAAAGAGGCATCTTTGGATCCCCCTGTCAACGATACTCAACCCCATGCGACGGGAACTGTTGATGAGGAGCACATGCTCAAGGTGGCTGTAAATGCTCCCTTTGGACTGGAGCAACCCCCAGCAGTCGGTCCTGGTGCCGAACCTGCCGAGTCAACCGTGGCCGAACCGCCATCAACAATTGTGGGAGAGGCTCCCGAAGCCGCAGCTGATCGCGATGTTCCCATGCTAGAGCCAACCGATAACGAAGCGCTGCTACCTCCTCCACCTGAAGAAGTTGGTAACATTGCTACGACACCTCCAGGAAGCTCTGGTGAGCGTGAGCAAGGACATTCTGCCCCTGGAAGTGAGGCCAAACTTCCCTTTGATGTCCTGCCTGGTGAAGTCCAACCTGGCGAAGAAGCTGTTCCATCAAGACCGCAACTGGAACAGGTTGACACTGGTTTGACAGAAGATAGCATTAAGCCTGATGATTCGGCTTCGATTACTGCACCCATCTCCGATATCACAGATGCGCCGGCTGCTGCTCCCTCAGTTGTTGATCCCCCAACAGAGCCACCCGCTGAAACTACCGTGCAAGAACCTGCTGCAGAGAAGGCCAAGTCACCAACGCCGGTTCAGCCAGAGGTCAAGGAGGAGTCTATTCCTCCTGCGGTTGAAGAAGTCGCTAAAGGCGAGTCGCCTGATATGATTGCCAGCTTGATGGATAAGCTTGACGAGGAGCATAAAGAGATTGAAGGCATGAAGGAAGACCTACCAACTCCATCAGTGCCTGAGCCAGCAGCAGAGCCTGCGCCTGAGGCTTCTGCAGAGGTGGCCAACGAACCTGCGGCTGAGCCTATTGCTGAGCCCGCTGCCGACCCCGTCGCTGCACCCGTCGAAGAACCTGTCGCAGAGATTGGACCTGAACCTGTTGCCGAGACTGAGGTTCAGGCAACTGTCGAGGAACCTGTAGATGCACCTACAGAAACAAAATCCGAGGTCCCTCCCGAACCATCTTTAATACCTTCAGCGGCCCCGGAAGCGCCAGTCGATGAGCCCATGGTCACTGAGGAAGAGAAGCCTAGTGATCCTACCCTCGAAGCTCCCGCCGTGGAGGCCCCCACGGTGCTAGAACCTGCGGTGACTGAAGGAGAACAAAAGGATCAAGAAATGAAGGATGATGCTGCCGTTTAGGAGGAATTTTGGGACTTGTTGCCTCCAATTGATGGGAACAACCTACACCGATATATCTATACATAACACGGCTTAGTTCATTGGATTTTAGGCAAGGTCGATAAGAGGGGGGAGTTTGTATAATATGATTACTTTCAGGGCCCATTAGCTCTAATGATTTCATGGACAACAGGGAATACAAATTATGTCTATCCGATATGAGAGTCAAATTGCAGTGCTATGTATGCTAAATTAATCCGCTGCTGTTTGCCTTATCACGATGCTACTCCTACCCGTGGAGAAAGACTCTTCCGTCATCTTGGCCTTCTTCCTCTCAGGCATCGCATAACGGCCATGCATACGAAAGCCTCGCGCATGGGCATTGCTCAGCCCTAATAACGCAGCGCTCGCGAGCAACAAACACATCAGGATGATAGCGCCTGCTTGTGACATGTTCCCTCCTATAGCAGCAGACATGTATACCATCAATTTAGCCACCGCTTCAATGTACCCTTCGAGAACTGACTGCGCACGTAGCCAGGCATGCGAAACGATGGCTTGCAGATCTGCATCCGGACCACGAAGACGCACACTGTGTCCCCCGCCGAGATCGATGGTGTATTCTGTCATGTCGATGCTCTCGAGCTCAGATTCAGAGTGCGTCATGCGTTGCTTTATGGCCCAGACGTTGAGGATGCGAGAGATTATCAGCATGAGTAGAATCGAGAGACCCCACCAGTCTTCGAGTATGACCATGAAGGATATAGATGTGATTGTGATAACGGGTGTGCCGAGGTAGAGAAGATGACTGAACCAGTCAACATCCGAAAGTGAAGCCCAATCATCATGATCCGCATCATCATCTTCCTCATCCGAGATCTTTCTCTTCTTAATAACCTTGCCCACAAACTTGACAATATCCCACGGTGTATCAATCCCAACAGTCAAAGTAATGCTATCCTCATCATCCTTGAACAAACCCTTGAGATAACTCGCCGTCATGGTATTCTTCACAGCATACTGCATTTCTCCGAGCGCTAAAGCTACCAAGCCAACAGGGGCTTCGCGTTCGAGATCATCGCATGCTTGTTGGTAGTGTAAGCCGGGGGCGAGGACGAAGGCGTCGACCCAGGAGGCACCGCCGGTGAGAGCTGTTCTGCGGGAGATTGTGCGGAGATCGGCGAGAACAAGAAGACCGCTTGCGGAGAGGGTTAAGTTTGGGATCGGGGTATCTGTCCATGAGGGGATGAGAGATCGGGGCTGTTTGTGTAAGTGGATTGTAGCTTGGAGGAGATTGTAGGACTGACCTCCATATCATATAGCAGTTTTTGAGTTTCGATCATCTCATAACAGAAACAGGCATATTATCCTTATAAATTTCTAGTTCTCTATGGGAAAGTGGTTTATATATGGACATACTATGCCAAGTCGTGATTGCTTCGATGATGGCATTTCTTGAGTTTCTGGCCCCCATGACTACTACATGAGAACTCATCTCGAGACGTGTTTCTGATCTGGAACAAAGAACAATCCGATATAACCTTGATTATTCCCATTTTCTCAATGATAAAGGTGGGAGTGTAAAGTTTTGCATAGCCTGAAGATTTGAGACATCGGGTTGTGTTGGTGGCACGGGATCTACTGCTACTCGTGGGGCAGTCTCATGATGGTAACTCGCGTGCAAACTCACAAACGGCCTGCCTCTTGGCGAAGTGATCAAACTTCGAGCTCTTTGAGAAGTCTAAAGAAGTCTAAAGAAGTCTAAAGGAGTATAAAGCCTTATTTTTGTTAAATAACAATCGTGATAATTATATCTTCTACATGTCTGAGTTCGGAGCATTTTGGCCGATGAGATGATTGCTGTGTATATTGCGCCTGCTTCTGAAGCGTTGCCACACACGCTCCCACCACCAATAGATACAAGTTCAGTCATATAAAATAATGTTATTCGATATTGTTAAGCAATAAAATATATCAATCATTTATTCTCATAGTGTTCGTCATCTTATCGTGCTAGGACAAGTTGAGCTGGAGCTTACTTATCCTAGCTATCGGATGACTAAGCATGCGCAACGAACAGATAGCCCGCCATGATGCAACAGCCAGCTCTGAAGCTCCCCAAGCGTGAAGCCGCACAACGCCGTCAACACAACCACAATGCGGCTCTCACTACAGCCATTGCTCCTTCTGGCGCTATCGTCCCTCGGCGCCGCCGTTTTCCAGGATGAAGTCGGCCAAATCGATTTCCACCACGCGCTCGTAGGCGTCCCCCAGGTTGAAACCACCTTCTTCCATCGACCCCGAAAGCAAGATAAGGCGAGCCTCCTTTACACACTCAGCGACGTCGGCATTGTCGGTGCTGTCAACCCCAGCAATGGCGCTGTTGTCTGGCGTCAGCAGATTGCGGATGATATTACCAATGGCGGCGGTTTCTTGCGCGCTGCTGAGGGCGAGCATTGGGTTGCTGCGGCGTATGGATCTCGAGTGCAGGCTTGGGATGCGCTGACTGGTCGTAACGTTTGGCACAATGAGTTCAAGGGCGAGGTTAAGGATCTTGAGATTCTGGAGATTACTGAGAGCTCTCGAAAGGATGTTTTGGTTCTGTACGACGAGGACGGCACTACGGTTCTACGACGTATACATGGTACTCTGGGACAGGTTGTTTGGGAGTTCCGCGAGGTTGCCCACAATATTCCTCTCCAGGTCTCGACCGATATCTCCAAGATTTACGTTGTCAGTCTTCATGGATCGCCCGCTTCTTACAGCCTCAAGGTTACCGCGCTCGATACTCTTACTGGAGGACGATTGGACGACTTTGCTATTGGCACCAAGGGCGATGTCCATGGACCCAAGGATGTCATGTTTGTTGGCGGCAACTCAGCTGCTCCTATTCTTGCTTGGGCTGATAGCAGCCTTTCCAAGCTCAAGGTCAATGTTCTTGGCAGCAAGACCACCCAGGACCTTAAGTTGCCCGCCGACGCTGTCTCTGTCGTCATCCACGCTCCCCATCTCACTCAATCGCAGCCTCACTTCCTTGTCCACACTCGAACCAAAACTGGGAACAAGGCTGAGGTTTACCACACCGATCTCAAGACTAGCCAGGTCACCAAGGCCTATGAGCTACCTCATCTTTCCGGCCCCGGCGCCTTCTCCACCAGCTCCGATGGAGCCAACGTTTACTTTGCTCGCGTGACTGACGACGAGACTCTGGTTGTCTCTTCCGAGTCTCACGCTGTTCTGGCTCGCTGGGCTTTCAAGCCCGCTGGTGATATCGAGGCTGTTCATGCTGTTGCTGAGGTTATCAAGAAGCCTGGTACTGAGGGCTTCGCTATCCGAGCTGCTGCTGTTACCAAGTCTGACGACTGGGTTCTGGTCCGCAACGGCGAGGTTGACTGGAAGCGTCCCGAGGGCCTTTCTGCTGCCGTCGCTGCCGTCTGGGCTGATGTCCCCGGCACTGAGAACCTCGCCAAGGTCCTTGAGGAGGAAGCTCACACCAACCCTCTCAGCGCCTACATCCACCGTGTTACCCGCCACATTGATGACCTCCAGTACCTCCCTGAGTACCTGTTCTCTCTTCCCGAGCGCTTCATCTCCAGTGTCTCTGGCGGTGAGACCGTCAGCAAGAAGGAGGGTCTGCACCGAGACACTTTCGGCTTCAACAAGCTTATTGTTCTTGCAACCCGCCGCGGTCGCATGTACGGCTTGAGCACTGAGCACAAGGGTCAGGTTGTCTGGTCCAAGTCTGTCCTCCCCCAAGCTGCTGGTGAAACCCTCGAGGTCAAGGGCATGTATGCCAAGGATGAGGGTGTTGTTACTCTGCGTGGCGCTAAGGGCGAGTACGTCGCTATCAAGAGTGATACTGGCGATGTTGTCGAAGTTATGCCCGCAGGATCTCTTCCTCGTGTTGCCAGCACTGTTGTTGTCGATAGCCCTGCAGGCAAGTGGCTGCTTCCTGTCGGTACTAACGGCGAAGTCGGACCCGTCCCCGCTGGTTTCACTCCTGCCGAGACCATTGTTGTCCGAGGCGAAGGCGAGACTCTCAAGGGTCTCAAGTTTGTTGAGGCAAACAACAAGGTTACCGAGGAGGAAGTTTGGCAGCTGCAGCTCTTCCGTGGCCAGAAGATCGTCGAGGTTGCTAAGCGTGATTCTCACGACCCCATCGCTTCTATTGGTCGCGTTCTGGCCGATCGTCGCGTCAGCTACAAGTACCTCAACCCCAACACAATTGTGGTTGCTGCCATGGACGAGACTTCGTCATCTCTGTCTGTTCAGCTAGTTGACACCATCTCGGGCCAAGTTCTGGCCGCCCAGTCTTACGCCGGTGTCGACTCTACCAAGCCTATCTCATGCACCATGGCTGAGAACTGGTATGCATGCACTTTCTTCGGACGATATACCCTTGAGGATGGCTCCAAGCGATCTATCCAAGGCTACCAAATTGTCATCAACGACCTCTACGAGTCCTCTTCGCCCAACGACCGTGGCCCTCTGGGCGATGCCGAGACATTCTCTCCCCTCAAGCCTGTTGACTCCCCTGATGGCCCTGGTCTGCCTTGGGTCGAGTCCCAAGCTTACGTCGTGTCTCAGCCACTTGACCATCTCTCGGTGACACAGACTCGACAAGGTATTGCCAACCGCTATGTTCTCGCCTACCTCCCTGAAGCCCACTCCATCGCCGGTCTGGGCCGCCAGATTCTCGACGCCCGACGACCCGTTGGCCGCGACTCCACCCCAGCTGAGAAGGAAGCCGAAGGCCTTGTCCAGTACTCCCCCAGTATTGAGATCGATCCTCGATCCGTCATTTCTCACCAGCGAAATGTTTTGGGTGTCAAGAACATTCTCGCGACACCCGTTATCGTCGAAAGCACAACTTGGATTGTTGCCTACGGCGTGGATGTCTTTGGAACAAGATTGGCCCCTAGCGGCATGTTCGATATTCTCGGAGATGGGTTTAACAAGCCTACTCTCATTCTCACTGTTGTGTCGCTGCTGGGCGGTGTCCTATTCCTGTCACCCATGGTAAGAACATCCCTTTCGCACTCGCATTCCAGACACTTTGCTAACACTGCCCTAGGTGAGGAGAAAACAAATCAACAGAGGCTGGGAGAGTTAGAGAAAGTGAAAAGAGAGGGTATGTCATATTAGGAGCTAATTACTAGACCCAACCAATGGGGATAGGTATGTATAGGATATAGCTGTAAATGGAACTCAAGTACTGTATTTTCTGCTGTCCAATTGTATGCCAGATCGGTGATTATTTTCAGTGTTTCCGTCGACAGGTGGAGGTGTCAGCCTCGAAATGTAACGATCCAAACGCCTCGAAGTTCCTGAAGTGCAAAGCCACGTGCTCATAGTCCAGCCCGAAATCGGGGTCCCCGCGACTCCCGTTGGGCGGAGCAGCAACGGGCTTGGCGCCACGGATGTCGCGGGGCTGAACCGGAAGAAGAGAAGTCCATCCGGAGAATATCGAGTAATTCGTCTGAGTGTAGAATGTAACGGTATGTATGCACAGTCAGCACATGGATCGTCCCTCGTATCACCACTCATCGGGGCCTGCATATGCGTCAAACTGCATGAGTTTGCATCGTATCGCATTGTAGGACTATTCAGCTTATGGTGGAGAGATGGATGTTATACGGGTTGTACAGCAGGATCAGATGGACTGACGATGATCAATATGCCTTGCGGGTGTTGTCTACATGTCTTGCTTCTACCTTCAGCTCGTGTAGTTCATATCTGGAGGTCTTAATGCGTGACCACCAAACAACAATTCTATTCTCGTGTTCCAATCAATGTCAGGGTTTATTGAAGGGTCTTTGCATAAAACCTGTCAAATCCATCGGGAAACACGAAGAGGCTTTTGAGTGGACGAATGAGATGCGAGGAAGCCATGATGTGACGGCAGTTGCTTTTGCGGGGTAGAATGGGCTGAATGAATGAGACTCGGGATTTTATTTTTAGGATGATTTGTTCAAGAGCGGATGGTATTTACTGTTTTGGAAGTTGAATGATGTTTCCTTTCAGGTGTCGTCGTGTAAGCTGGTTATGTCGATCATCTCACTCAACAGCATCATCAGACTGCTTTCAGTGTAGATATACAGGACTTATTACACAGTATTGATGAGATGAGGTTTTACGAACATCTTCCAACAGTAGCACCACATCTGTAGGGCTGGCAGTTTCGATCGTGTGACTATCTAGCGTCTGTGGTGTAAGTGGCTTACAATACATCCCAATCCCGTCTAGCTTCTCCCCTCCACAAAGTTAACGTTGCGAATCCGATTAATGGAAAGTGCCATTATGGGAAGAGTCAGCCTCGTATAGGTAAAGTGATCAATACTAACTAGTTCTCCCGCTGGTCAACGGGAGGAGGAAGAACTAAAATAGTATCGTGGCTGTATCATAGGACTATGGCCGAGTTCCGAAGTACGGAACTTGACGCCTCTCGTGTAAGTGAGACCATACTCACAAGAATAGAAACAGATATTCAAAAGCCAGACTCAGTATGTACGAAATCAAGTATATAAACCCTTCGATATCACCTCCACAACGAATATTCTCATCATCCTCATCAACAATCATCTTCTACTTCTACTTCTACTACTACTTTCGCTACAACAAGCAACACTCGCTCAACACTCAAATACCAACACCAAAGACCACCAACCGCAAACATGAAGTTCACCGCCATTGCCATTGCTGCCATCGCCTCCATGGCCGCTGCTACTCCCCTTGACACTACTACCAGCGGCTGCAAGCCCGGTACCTACTCTTGCACTCCCGACAAGACTGGCTGGCAGATCTGCGATGTCTCCGGCAAGTACGTGGTAAGTAACAACATCTCCCCTTCCAATAAACAAGAATAATCTGACTAACATGGCTCAGGCTGCTGGAGCTTGCCCTCCCAAGACCTCTTGCGTCTTCTACAAGAAGAGCGCCAGCCCCTACTGTGTCCCTCCCGGCTTCAAGTTCCCCCAGAACTAAGCAGCCAAGGCATGAGATAGACATGAGAGCTTCACCTGGCTCTTGACAACGACTTCTATCACTACGAGCTGGATTCAACTTGTGCATTTGGTCTTTTTCATGTTTTCATGCCTTGCATGAGGTCCTTTCCTTAGAATTGTTAATAGAGATATGGCACATATACAGCAGAGCAACAGCAAGTTGGGGTTCAAGATATATATCGTTACTTAGCATAGCATCTTCAATCTACTGCATTGCCCTTTACCTGACATTGAGTCTTCCTAGTGACTTACCATAACACTGATAGCTTTTCATATACCTTTCAGGAGAAAGAGCATCACCGAAATGTTTGAATAAGCATGTTCAATATTCATGCTACCAATGTGCTATACTTGAGTCATTCTAAATACCAAAAACGCCGCGGGATTACGTTCAAATTCATCTAGTCACAAATAACTTAACAGTCACCCTGCCAATTCTTGCTGATCCAATCAGCCATAAGGTACGTAAATGTACCATCAAGGTATCGCTCAACGTGGCCATCACTAAAATCGCCAGCTCCAGCAAGCTTCAGGGCAGGGATGATCCAAGGCTGGAGAAAGTCAAGGAACACAAAGTCAACTGTTTCAGGCTCACCATCCTTGGGCATGGCAATCTCAGCCTGGATACAGTTGGGCTGCTGGTACGTCTTGACAGGCTCATGAATAGTATCATCGCCATCAGTACCGATATCATCGACGGTAGTGTAGCCGGCTGTCAGATCAGGCTTATCGAAGAAACTTCGGAGTTCAAGGCGGGAATCTTCTTCATCATTCCTGTTCGCCTCGAATTGGGCTTTGAGAGCGGGAGCAGGGAAAGCTTGCTCGGGCATAGCCATGTACTTGGCATCAAGGCCACTCTCAGTAAGGATCCTTCCAGCACTGTTGAGAAGAGAGATGACCTTGGAAGCGGCCTTATATGGGACATCGGGGATATAGCTAAAGCCACTGGTAAATGGGCTTATGGCATAAGTGGCGTCTCGTGTGAAAGCTCCCTTGAAAATGTCGAATCGAATGCCACCAGTGTTGAAGAGAGCTAATCTCGGCTTATCCTTGCGATCCTTTCGGGTGACGATATCGGGCAGAACCTGGCTTGAGATCCAATGGTAAATGCTGTCCTCGTCAGTGTGCTTGGCTCGCGTCATCCAGAGCGTCTTGGGTGCGCAGCCAAACTTGTAGTCGAGTTGGAGTGCACTACGAGCACGAGTGATCGCCTTGCTGACTCTCTTTCCGTGCTCGGTAGGGAAACTGGTCTCATTGAGACCAGTATGGTAATGCAGGCCGTAAAGATTGTTGTCAATGTATCGACGGGTAAAGGTAGGAGAAGCAGCCGCCTTGATTTCCTTGGTGCCCTCGACACCTTTCTTGATGCCGTCGATCGACATCCATCCAATGGTCTCGAAGTAACGACCGCTGGCCATAGCAAAAGCGCCGGAGTCGTACTGAACAGCATCGCGGACGTGCGCATGACCGCCGAAAATGGCGATAGGAATATGCCAATTCTGTTTACGAATGGCAGTAAAGATAACCTTGAACTCCTCCATGCGAAGGCCAACATGACCAATCACAACGAAGAGATCTGGCTTCTCCCGAATAGCCTCCTGGAACCAATCTTCCTTAATGGTCTGCTCAACGGGTTGGACCACGGTGTTATTGGCATTTCCGGTAAAGTCAAAGAGGAAACCCATGGCCACAATGTTGAGGCCCTGGTTCTTTGTCTTAAACTTCTTGTAGCGCGGAGCCTGAGGAACACGATCTCCAGTCTTGAAATCGATGTAATCGAGGTTCGAAGCTAGGTAGCTGTTCTTGTAGTTAGGAACGGTGGTGTTGTGTTCCATATCGGCCGAGTATGCCTTGTAAAGCTCATGGTTGCCGGTACACATGATATCGACATCGGCTTCGGCATAGATATCATATTGGAAGAGGCCTTTGGGTGTTGATGCATCGTATAATCCATTTCCTTCGACGCGATCGCCTGTGTCAACAACTAGTAGATCGGCGCCTTGCTTATCGGCTTCGTCGCGCATGTGCTTGGTGAAAGAGATGTAGTCACCCCAATCGGCAGAATATTGAGGCCTGAGACATCAGCCACAGCTTGTGGTAGGGTGAACGGAGAACATACTCTTGAAAGTGACCGCCAATCCAGCCATGTGTATCAGTTGTGTGGATAAAGTTAATCTGACCCCAAGTGAGGTCTCTCATGGGACCTGGGACAGGCGCGGCAGCTCCAGGTTGCGAAGCGCGAGCTACAGCGACCAGCGCCGAGCCAGCAGCAAATGTTTTGGACCTGAGAATCATCGTGACCAGTACAGAAGTGATGAATGTTGATGGAGATGTAGAAGGAAGAATGAATGACTGCCGAGTTCGGCTTGACGGGAAGGTATGATAAGGTAGCTGGACGCTAGCATGACGTGGGAGGGACCCTGAGGGACAACAGGGCTGCGCAATCGATGATTGGATGATTTGGGCACGTTGATGCTTAGCAAAGCAGATCTGACAAATAGGAAATGGGGTATGTCTCCCCGCAACGGGTCATGCACCAACGATAGCGCACATCAGCGGGCCCTCTGCCTGAACCACGAGGACGCGCCATCATGAAGCATGACCCGTGACAGGACATGACACAGATGTTATGAGGCTGACAACACTAAAAGGTAAGACTGTAATGTGTTTGTATCTTGTATTGGGCATCAATGGGGTGTTTAGAGGGGAGTATAAAGAGCTAATTGCCCAGGAATGAAGGCTATAAAGTCGACTGTCCTACCATAGTACTCATCATGACTCTTCAATACATGGATCAGATAGACGAATCCAACCAAGCCGTCCTCAACATGGACTCGCTACCCCGACCTCACCGCCAATAGTTCGATGGCTGAGCAAGCCCCTAGCAACAGCCGGAAAGTTCAGACCAGCCTCTTCTAGTACTTTACAATTTCTTTAGCCCAGGTCTCTTACATACAACATCAACCAGTATCTCGCGAAACAAACAAACTGCGGCTCAAAACTATTGCCAATCTGGGATGATACTGCGAGGCCAAGCGGTGTCTTGCTGACCACAACACATGATAGGCTTCAGCTCTGTTATAGTGGATCTTTGTTCGCCGGTACGAGATACGAGATGCATCCGGATGCCCCACTTACGGCCGCTGTGCCTCCCGGGTCCCGGTATATGAACGGGCTTGAGGACCGGCTTTGAAGGTGAGTTGGATAGTTTATATAGAGTCTCACTGCGATCCTAGTCTCTCGATATATTTATCTCTTGGGAATCAACGTCTCGAATCTTTGATGTAGTACTTTGACCCGTCGAAGCCCTTTGTGTCAGCATATCGGACATCGGAGCATTCTCTACGCCGCCCCAATATATCTCCATCATCAAACCACGTTGAAGTAGTTCTCCTTTTCTATAGCAATCCAGTGTCGCTGGGACGGATGACATCTTATATCAACATGTCGAATACTTCGAAATCTCCATCAGCGACAGATTACAGTAAGCTCCCCACAATCGAATCACAGCGAGCAATGGTGCATTCCCAGCTGGTGACAACCATGCTGATAATACCTAACAGATACTTCGAATATCAAAACCGTTTCAAAGAAGCTCAACCTGAATTCTGAAGTGGACTGTCGGAATCTCTTGCTTCGAGATTTCACAGCCCTACCAGTACGCGAGCCACTAGCGCCCAACTCAATAGCTTCCTCGACACAAGCACCACTCATGTCTTGTACGTGGTATTTTATCCCAGGAAAATGAGCAGTGATTAACTCAAGCCCAGGCAGAGACTCGGGCTCAGATAGTACCACGAGAAATAACGTCTGGATTGCAAGGACAGTACGAACAGCGATGTCTAGTATTTTGTCTAAGCCATGAACCAGGTCGACAGCAAACTAAATCGGGGCTAAAGAAAACGTTCATATTATGCGCAGACTTCTGCACGGACTTACAACAACATTGCACAACTGTGAAAAGTGTGACAAAGTAAAAAGGCAGTGATCAAGATCCCATGTGATGGTTTTTCGGCGAATTTGTCTTGGTTACCCCCACGTGGTAATCCACTAAACCGCCATCCCTCAGCTCATACAAGGGCCAGCCCAGACTTTTGGTGACCCTCCTACAGGTGAGATATTGAACGCCACAATAGCTATGATTTTCAGCTGAGATCGACAGAATATCTTCTCGTCTTTTATCTTTCCCTTTTCTTTACCTATGTTCTGTCTTTCTGTGTGTATTTTGTACTAAAGTATCTCCGCAGAACTGCCGGACAAAGCATCTCATCTCCGTTTGACGTGACACCCTTTCGCCTGTAAGCACTGTAACATCCCCTGTTGCTTCCACTGAAGCTTTGACCCTCCCGGCCGGCAGCCGCCGCGAACTTGTTCCCCGACCCGCCCGCCACCCAGGATTAAAGAACCACCATCTCGAGGAGGTTTGACCACTCCTGGTAAAGCACCGCTTCTTGGCTCCCGATAACTTCTGGGACTAGAACCAATTGAATGCTTGAAACATCCATAGCTTGTCAAGCTTGTCTTAATCTGGCTTGGTAGCAGAAGTGCAACCAACAGAAGGAAGAAAAAAATTCAGATGATTTGACCCGATGGGTTGGGACTGGGTTTGGCGCAAAAGTACAAGATGCCGCCATCTGCGTTCTAGTTCTTTTGCTTTGCCTTTCTTTTTCAACTGATCGTCGCTGCTTTAAACGGTGTCTCCGTTGTCGATCACTCAACTTAATCGCCTCAGGGCCGACTTGAAATATCTACCCCTCCTCCTCCCCCAGCTCATGTTGACCTCTCGCACATCAACTTCCTACTATCTATACTTCTCGGCGCATTGTTACATGTGCCGTGTCAGTTCATAAGAACTCAGCGAGCGACTTTGAGTCTTTGCGCTTGCTGCATTGGAGACGTTAGAAAGACTTCGTTACGAAGATACCATTATTGCTTTGCGATAGGTTTACGAGGTATGTTGCGACATCAGCGCGATCGCAATTGAATGCGATAACTAACTTCCCACGAATAGCATATTCTACGATACCCTCGAATAAACCTTCGAAATGTCGGCGCAACAACCCATCACCGTCGGCGACTCCAAGGGCCCAACCGCCTACGAAGCCACAGCTACCGCCAACGCCCCTTCTACAACCACCAACGAAGATGCCGCCGTCAGCCAGGGCATTCACACCCTCGAGGTCAAGTCTGTCCACTGGTACAGCTACCTGACCACCGTCGACTTCTGGATCGTCCTCGCTCTCGGCCAGGTTCTCGCCCTGTGCATCACCGCGACCAACACCTTCACCAGCTTCCTCGCCGAGGCGGGCACCAACATCCCTGCCTTCCAGACCGTCTTCAACTACATCCTCATGTTCCTCATCTACACACCTGTGTTCCTCTACAAGGACGGTTTCCGAGGTTGGTGGCAGATTGCTGTCAAGGATGGCTGGAAGTACCTTATCATGGCCTTCCTGGATGTTGAGGGCAACTACTTTACTGTTTTGGCATACCGATACACCAACGTTTTGTCCGCGCAGTTGATCAACTTCTGGGCTATTGTCTGCGTCGTTGTCATCTCGTTCTTCCTCCTCAAGGTCCGCTACAGAGTCTTCCAGATCATTGGTATTTTGGTCTGCTGTGGTGGTATGGGTATCTTGATTGGCAGTGACCACATCAGTGGCACCAACGGCGGTAAGGGTCTCGACATGGTCAAGGGTGACTTGTTCGCCCTTCTCGGTGCCACCCTCTACGGTACCACCAACGTTTTCGAGGAGTGGCTCGTCTCCCGAGCTCACTTGTACCACGTCCTGTCTTTCCTTGGTCTGTTCGGAATGTGCATCAACGGTGTCCAAGCTGCCATCTTCGACCGCGAGTCCTTCGATAACGCTACCTGGAACGGTAAGGTTATCGGCTGGATCATCGGTTACACCCTGTGTCTGAACCTCTTCTACATCCTCGTCCCCATCATGCTGCGCATGGGAAGTGCGGCATTCCTCAACATTTCTCTGTTGACTGCGAACTTCTGGGGTGTCATCATCGGCATTCGAGTCTTTGGTTACACCATCCACTTCTTGTACCCCATTGCCTTCGTTCTCATCATTGTTGGACAGCTTACCTACTTTGTTACTGGTAGCATGCTCAGCGATTCCAAGAAGCCCTGGCTGGGTGATAACCAGGAGGGTGGTGTTCTAGGTTTCGGAACTGCCAAGCTCAAGGCTCTTAACGCTGCGCGTAAGGCGCAGATGGAGGCTGAGACTGGCAACAATGATTCCTAAGTTCTGGAAAGATAATTCAACTGAACATGGTGAGAGGCTGGAGTTGGATTGTTGGTCATCCAGTTCTGGATTTCTTTTGGTTAGATACCCTGGATGATTGATAGGTTTTACATGCTGTTGGGCAATGATGAAAAGATAGCTATTATAATTAATATAACAAATGATTACGGAATTTCACATCTTATTAGGGTTTCCTTGGTTTTTTGGTGGTCTCAGCAGTGATACTCATCTCCAGGTAGGCAGGTCAATTCTCATTAGGCTCATCGTAAAGCTACCCACTGCACTCAACTCTAACTCCTGCCAACACACAGAAGAGCTCCCTTCCTTCCTACATACGTACACATCAACCTGTCCACGTACAGTGAGTAAGTCAATCCCTGGTCCCCTTGGGCACAATAACCTTCCTCCATCGACTGTTCGCTCGTAGGCTCTTGGATGGTAGGCTCTACTGCAGAGGTGAATTGACCCCGTAGCAGGTTCGGCATGTTGCTCTGACTATGGACTCACTCGTAAGGAGGATTAGTCGTCCCTTTTTCATCCCTTATTCGTTCCTTATTCGTCTCTTACGATACCTGTTAGGATTTAGGCTATCGTTACTCTTTGAGAGTAAAGTCCACAACGTGCATCGTGACATTTCGAACTACTGCACTCATTCTTGCGACGACAGTACACTCTGACTTGGTTTTCGCCTTCTTGTCCTCGGTAGATTCAATCATCTTCAGGACGGCGTCGATACTGTATCCTTCGTAGGGGTATTGAACTTGGGGATATAGATCAGGGTACTTGTTGCGGACCAGTTCGTGTTTTGCACGCATCAACACTCCCAACGTGCGACAGACACAATCTTTATTGTGCCGTGCGGGGCAGCTTTGTTCCTTGAGTAGTGACATATATACATCGTCCAGTTTGTCGAAGAGTTGGTGGAGACAATCTTGTCTTTGCTTGTCGATTCGCTCTATGGGCTGTCAGTGATTTCCTTGTAGGCAACATGGTACCTTACCTAGAATACCACCCATGGGAACATCGGACGTGTCGATTTGTGACAGGCCTTCGCTTTGTCGAAAAACGAGATTCGCCATTCTTCCGAGCATCACCTCGTCTGAGAAGACCCAAGCAATGTACACATATAATAGAGTCTCCTTGTACAGTGCGCAAAGCGGGACGGCCGACATATCGTCCTGCTCCATCCACGGCTCGAAATAAACATAGAGAGCGTCGTGGCATTCGTAGTAGTCGATGACAGTAGCGATCCGGGTCACAAGACCGATACTCAGCTCATCCGGCATCCCTCGATGACGTCCATGGATGGCATCCAAGACAATGGCAAACGCTAACGCATCCCATCCAGTTGCGTGTATCTGTCGAAATGGCTCAGAAGATGAGGTTCCTTCCTTCCAAGGTCCTTCAAGCATCACTCGAAAAACGCGAGAGGCAAATTTGAGATGGCAGGAAGAGACTCGAATGTGAATCTTACAGGCTGCAGCTGTAGGTTTCTCTTTGCCGTAAAGCTTATTGAATATGGCGTACCTTCCATGGCAGGGCGGATTATCGATTCTGAGGTCTTCGTAGGCGTCATCATAAATGAGGGTGCTTAATCGAAGACGCGGGACGATGTTTTGCTCGTTCGGCTTGTTCAAGACCAGCTCGATGTCACCATCAGGGTCGATTTCGTACGTTATAGATTCCATTTGTGAACCTGACCCGTTTCTTCAAAAGACGCAGGCCTGTTGTGGGTTGAAGAAGAAAACTGAAGGGGCAGAAAAGATCTCAGTGCGTGGAAATCATGTGCGTGGGTGACTGTGGACGGCTGCATATTATCGCGGAAGGGGGCAGTGTTTGCATGACTACAAACATCACGTACCGTCAGTTGCCTAGGTTAGGTAGCCTAAGCAGAAGCCTAATAGACGAAAGAGGTCCATATTCTACCCTAAGATTCTACTAATAAATTTATCAACGCAACTGCCTGCCACTGTCAAGCCCTAGTGCGTACAGCCATAGCTCACTCCCTTTGATCTTGTTCTGCAGTTACCTCGAAACTCGCAAGATCTTTCTCAATTGCCCTAATTAAGAATTGCAATCTAGTTGAAACGTTGCAGTTGCAGGGCTTTTCCTCGTCTGGTTCTTCAGTAGAGACCGCTTTGGGGGTCGAGTTATAGCCGTAGTAAGGACTGGGTCTTGTCTCTGGTTTTGGTTCGGGCGATTTGACAATGCTTTTTTGTTCTGGTCTTGGTCTGGGAAAGGCATCTATTCGAATCCTCAGGTACGTGATGCTATGGCCATTGTATGGAGCAGCAAGATCCGGGTCAAGTAGTCCGAGCTTGTGTTGCTCTCGTACCAGGATACCGAGCATAATGGCAGAACAGTTTGGGTCATTAGACCCAAGGCAACCTTTCTCTTTTGACAGTACTCTGCGAACATCATTCAAGCCGGTTATGATCTTGCCAATGAGTTGTTGCCTTTTAGTCTCAATGATATCTGTCGTGGGTTAGCCGTGTAGCGGCAAACTGTGGTTCATTCAACTGACCAAGAACACCCGCCAAGGGGAGATCGAACAACTCGATATCTGAAAGACCAAAGGAACCTTCCAGAAGCATCCTGGTTACTTGAGCGGCGACATTCGGCCTGGTGAAGACCCAAGAGATGTACAACCACAAGAGACTTGTCTGGCCGTAGGAGATAGGCACTGTAAATTTATCGCACAGATTAGACATCCAGATGTCGACGATAAGCTGTAAGCTCTCATGGCATTGATAGTAGTCAATTATGGTGGCGATCCGGGTTAAAAGCCCAAGGTTAGTATACTTCGGGATGTCGCGGTGGCGGCCATGGATGGTATCGAGCACGATTGCAAGCGCTGCGGCGTTCCAACCACTCGTCTCAATCTGCCGACGGCCAGACTGCAGGGCCTCGGAAGAAGTTTCGCTCCAACCTCCCTGGAGCATCTTGCGGAACGTGCGGGAAGCGAGAATTAAATGCCGGGAAGAGACACGCATACGAACTTCGGTGATATCGGAGACCTTGTTACTTCCAGCGTTAGATACACCGGCCTCACCATCACCGGCTTCATCAACACCGGTTTTGTCTTCGCCGGCTTCATCATCGCATGCTTCATTGAAGATCTCGTATCTCCCAACAAGAGGCGGGTTGTTGAACGTGTCATCGGCTTCATTAATAACATCCAGCTGTTTGATGAGTGGCACGATATTCTGCGTGTTGGGATCCTTCAAGACCAGATCAATGTCGCCATCTGGGTCGATTTCGTACGTGATAGAAGCCATGATTCTTTTCGTTGTCTGTGTTCAAATGTTGATGCTCAGTGAGATGTAGAAGAAGGACTGTTTGAGCGTGTTTGCTAGGTTGATGTTAGCTAACCTGTACCTGTCTGCCACTCACCCAAACACGATGCGACGCAACCGTGGAAAGACCTACTTTCTGCTTGATACCCTGGCAGCAGCGATCTACATGAACCCGCTGATGGGGGAGATACCTACCTAGATTAATAGAAAACGACTTTTTGGAGATGATTTGCTAGATACCTAGGTAGTTAGGGAGAAATGATGAAGAAGGGCGCGTGGAGGTCGCGCTATGAGGATGCAATCATGTGAACCTCGGTCGTCGTCAAGCGGTAACTGACATCCAAAAGCAGATTGACTATTGACCTGGAATGATCACATCTGGAGAGTTCCTGCATGTTGTAGAGCTACAATATAGACGTCTTTCCATGTGAATAAGGGGCGCCGTTCAACTGATCCATCAAGTAGAAGCAGCGTAAAGTATTAATCTTCTAAGTTAAGCTATAGAAATAAAGTAGCCCAATTGCTAGCCTAAGTTTATATAAAAAAGACAAATATTTTATCTTAATAGTCTAATTGCTAGCCTAAGTTTGCATAAGGTTGCTAAATTATTTTATCTTCATAGTCTAATTGCTAGCCTAAGTTTATATGAAAAAGACAAATATTGTATCTTAATAGTCTAATTGCAAGCCTAAGCCTGCATAAGATAAATAAACTTTTCATCTCTTATGCTCTCAGTGGCTAATTCTTGTGACAACCTGAGGCTGGCTTCCGTGAATTCCTGGATATGTAACTGCCCCAGAAAGAAGCTCTGTAGATACCTAGGTAGCTACCTAGGTAGGTAATGCTTGGGGAGGTGATAGAAAGAGATCGTCGGCGAAAGAAGAGGAAAGAATGCTCGAGTCTGTTTGCTTTGTGTGCACTGATTCACTGCTGTTGAATGTCTGTTTTGGCAGTGGCAGTGGCAGTGATAGTGACTGCAGCTGCCAGACATTCCCAGCAGGCTTGAACTAACTTTTCCTCCCTTTCCTTTCCTTTTCTCTTTCAATTCTCAAATTTTGTTTCTCTCAAGCACAACATCATGTCGTCAACCCTTCATGACATCGACCCAGGCGGTGACCTGATGGTGATCTTGAAAGAGCCCAACACACAGAATGTCGTCCCGGATGTCTATCTTCCCCCGCCCGCGGGATCTGGATCTGGATCCACGAGTCGTTACATTCTTGACGATACCAGCGTGGATTCCCCCAAGCAACCTTCTGGACTTCCTTCAAAGGGGAACAAAGGTAGGACCACACCTTCCTTTGCCTGAGCTGCAAAGAACACAAACTAACGTCTTTTCAGAGGATGAAAGCCCAGTCGAAATTCGATTTCGAGTATCGTCGAGGCATCTGATGTTTGCCTCAGTGACCTTCAAGAAGATGCTCAGCGGCCCGTGGAAAGAAACACAGACTGCTGAATCGCAGCCTGTAGATATCCGTGAAGTCTCAACCACCGGATGGAACGCCCATGCCCTGTTGACCGTCTTCAACATCATTCACGGCAAATGTTCTGGAGTTCCTCGTTCGATTAGCTTGGAGTTTTTTGCCGAGGTGGCTGTCATTGCTAACTACTACCAATGCACTGAGGCGCTGTCCCTCGCGGCAGAGTTGTGGCTTGATCGGAGCGACACATTCAGGCGTCTATCAGAGCCGCACGAGTCGCTTCATGGCGAGCCCATGCTCGGATATGGTAACGAGCTTATTCTGTTACTTTCAGTTGCCTGGGTATTCTCCCTGGAAGCTGTGTTTTCAAAAGCGGCCTATCTTGTGGTGAAGAATGGCCACGGACTGTGTCATATCGAGACTTACGATCTCCCCATTGCTGGAATCCTGGGTCAGTATTATCAAAAGCTGTTATCGTGGGTGGACTCGTTCTGACACATACTTCAGATGCACTCGATAAGAAGAGGGTGAAAGCCATCCATAGCCTTCTTTCCGAACTGAAAGACCTGACAGGAAAGCTGCTGGGCGATCGGCTGGGTTGCCATCACAAATGCAGGTCGCTGTTGATTGGTTCACTTGCACGAGAATATCACCGGAGTCCCTCTTTGAACATCAAGGATGGTAAGTACGACGGCTTGTCTCTGCAGAATGCGATCAACACGATAAACGCATTTTTCGACATCGACTGGGCTGGTCATCAATGCAGCCCCAAGAGACTCATGCAACCCGCCATTAAGAAGGTCAAAAAGCAGATTAGTACTATCAGTCTCGCAGACTTGCAGCATTAGGGCGAATGATTTGTGTTTCTCCAATGGGTTTTGTCTGTCCATAGACAGTGTCCAATGCAGTTTAGGAGACAGCCTCAGGGTGCCAGAAGACTTAGATGCTAAGAGCATAAGAGATGGAATAATTTGATCATCTTATGTGAGTTTCGGCTAGCAATTGGGCTACTTTATTTCTGTAGCCTAACTCAGAAGATTAATATTTTACGCTGCTTCTACTCGATGGTTCAGTTGAATGGCGCCTCTACAATCGTTAGCAGGTAGCTTTACAAACGTTATACCGGACATAGTTCAGTCCAACAATCGGTGCAAGACAATCGACGAAACAAATGGGAAAGCATGATATTATTATTCTCGACATACGGAAATCTAGAATGCTTGCTACAAACCCAATCAAATCAACCCGTTACCTTGACCGTCGAAGCAATACTTGGTACACCATTCTTATCCATGACAAACAACATCCAGTACCCAGGAAGCGCAACGCCGGGATCCGACGGCAATTGGAACGAGTAAGTATTCTTGCCCGCATTTGTTAACGTCAAGGGGACACGACGCTGATCGCTGTTAATAGTATGTGTCGCTGTTCCGTACCGGACGAGAGAAGCTTGTGCAATAGCGCCGTTTGTCTGAATAGTAATCGTCCCGCCGACCTTTACTGTGGAAGCAGATACCGAGATGATCTTTGGCCTTGTGGCAAGCTTGCCCTTGGAGTCGTACAGATATGGAGGACTGTATAGTTGTGCATCGAAGTGGTTTGTGTCGCAGCCACCGCAAAGACCGCCGCCGCCGTTGAAGACTCGTCCATCGGGAAGGAGAAGAGCAATGCTATGGTATGTCCTCACGATGTTGTTCGGCTTCATAAGGACGAAACGGTCTTCATCGGGGAGGTACATCTCTGGCTCCAGCACTGGCGTCGTATCGGCAAAGGGGATGGCATACTGCTGACCTCCTGTGATGAAGACGTTTCCGTTGGGAAGAACAACCGAGCTGTGGAACACGCGGGCGTGGAAAAGACCTTCACTCGCGTATGAGACGGTGGCCTTGGTACCTGGACTTCCAATGGTGATGATATGCGAATCAGCCGTGGCATCGGAGTCCTGATAGTCGGGAGTTCCACCATTGGTGAGAATCTTCCCCTTGACGGCGTCAAACATGACAGCGTTACCACACATCGCATCAGGAGCAACGCCACGATCCGATCCTCGCTGCCCAGCACTTTTGACATTCCCTTCTTTCCCATCAGTATAGTACCAGTTCATCGCGGTACTAGGTCCAGCCTGAAATACTGTCCCTTTCTTCCAACCAAATAACCAAGCGTGGTTGTCAGATCGAAACAAACCCTGGATATCATCTGTGAGCATCTTCTGCACGTCGGCTTTGTTGAGTAGGGTCCAAGTCTTCTTCTTGGGATCATAAACTTCACCATTCTTGAAAGACTGGCCACCACTCCAAGATCCGCCGATGGTGAAAACCTTGCCGGTGGAAGTTGTCGCGGAAGATTGGTATCCCCGAGCGACTTGCATATCTGGGCCAGGGATCCAAGCTTGTTTGACAGGATCAAAGACGCTTGTACGTTCAGCGTTGTTGCCGCCTGTCACTACAAGTTGCCCGTTGCCATCGAGTGAGATGCCAGGGCAGAACATGTCGTGATTTGTCTCAGTGACCTCCCTCTCAGACACCAGATCAGTAGCTGGATCCCAGGTTGAGGTCAGAGTTAGACCACCTGGACCTCCATCCATGGTATCGCGAGCCCACGACGACCAGATGAGAACTTTACCAGTGGTTGGATCGACAGTACCGGCTACAGGAATGACTGGAAAATTGATGGTCGGTCCCCAGGCTCCCAACGAAGACGGTTGAGGGGGCACATAGTCATTCGCTTGAAAGACATTGAGCTCAGAAATACTCGTCCACGGATTCCCATTTGCTTCTGTGATCGCAATAAGCCGGACATACCGAGCAGGCTGGGTATCAAAGTTGGCATACTTGGTCGTCCAATCCGCATACCACGTTCCATAAGCAACAGGCGAGCCCCAATTCTTCTTATCCTTGCTCAAGAAAACTTGGTGCTGGGCAATATATCCATTCTGCGAACCATCTTGTCTCGGAAGCATAGAAATTCCATTCACATTATAAATCTTTTTCATATCCACGGTGATCATATGAGGCGGCGCAGGCTCACTCCCCTCCCATTGCGTATGCCACATGGTATCCGCCTTCCCATCAATCGCATTCTTACACCCATCCCCCTCGTGCACGCTATCGCACGTCACGCTCCATTTGGCACGGTCTATTGCCACGCTTGCGAACGGCGCAGCTGCTCTTAGACTCAGTAATTGTTCTCTTTTGTGGAGTGGGGAGAAGGGGGTGAAGAGGGAGTCACCAACCTTGGTTCTCAGATGGGGCTTGGGCTTAACTTTGGAGCTGGATTTGTTGCTTCGCTCGTTAGCCTTGGGGGGGACGGCTTGGATGTAGCCTTTGTTTAGCTTGGGAGGTTCGAAGGGCTTGTAGTAGCCGGGACCGTTCTTGCCGCCGCCCTTGGCGCTGTTTGGGTCGAAGGTTGAGCCAGACTGGTGAGTTGTGACAGCTCGTGGGTGACGAGGGGCGCTGCTCGACTTCTTGGAGGCAGTGTTTGAAGACTTGGACTTTGAGTCATCGGCTTTGACAGTGTCGTCCTTTGAACCCTTCTTGGGGGTGGACTTGGTGGAATCGTCATCGCCAGTATGCTTGCCTTTACCTTTACCTTTGCCCTTGGATGAATCATCGGAGGGTTTGGGCTTAGGGCTTGAGGTGGAAGAAGAGTCCTCAGGCTTGGTTCGAGACTTGACAGCGTCGTCGTCACCAGAGTGTCGGCCAGACGTTGGCTTTGCAGAAACACTCGTGGAGGCGGTGGAAGTGGTGCTAGCAGAAGTACTTGAAGAACTGGTACTTTTGTCCTTGTTCTTACCCTTCTGCTTCTTCCCACCACTTGAGCCGGAGCCAGACTCAGCATCGTCATCGTCATCACCAGAGTGACGACCAGACGTTGGTTTTGCAGAAGCACTGGTGGATATGGTAGAAGTACTGCTAACAGAGGTACTCGTGGCAGTAGTACTGGAAGAACTGGTACTCTTGTCCTTGTTCTTGCCCTTCTGCTTCTTCTTTCCGCCCGAGCCAGACTCAGACTCAGAGTCGTCATCACTGCCGTGCTTGGCTGTCTTGACAGTATCATCCTTTGGCTTTGATCCTGACTTTGACTTGCTTGATTTTGAGTTGGTGGACAGTTTCTTGGATGATTTGGTCTGAGGGGCTGCTTCTGGCTTGTCGACGGGGAGGGGGCCAGTGCGAACGTATGTGGGAGCCATCATCGGCTCCAAATATGCCACTTCAGTTCCATCGAAATCAGGGGAATCAGGATCCTCAGGAGAATCAGGATCTTTAGGAGGATCGGGATCCTCAGGAGCATCGTCAGACTCTTTTACTGACTCATCGTCAGACTCCTCCTCGGCGTCGTCGTCGTCAACATCATCAGAACCATATGTCTCCCCAGTCTTGACACTCCTGCGAACGGAAGGTAGCTTTGTAAGTCCAACCTTGGGCGTCCAAGCTCCAAAAGGCATTGAATTCTTGGGCCCCGAGTTGGCAGCCGGGGCTGCCTCAGCCTTTGGCTCATCTTGAGTAACTTGCGTGGAGTACCCAATCTTTGGAGAGACAAAGCCAGGAAGGGCGATAGCGTCAGTGCCTTCGAAAAGGCCCAGACATAGTGTCAAGGCATACACGGGCTTCATTTTGACAAGGAGCGACAAAAGATTGGTGGTCAAAAGAGATTGGGTATAATGCTTTGTCGAACCGAAGAGAATCGGAGCGCGTCTTGTGAATTCATTTTATAAAACCTGCCGCCAAAGATGAAGCTATTCTAAATGCAGGTACCAGGACCTTGCATAGGTTTAAACTTTAGCCTTGTAGATCAAGCGAGGCGCTGGTGAGGAATGTAGATGGACTCCCGATTTCCGGCCTGGACCGTCTATGTCATTCCTTGATAGACATGTCTTAGCTATTCCCGGCCAAGAATTAAAGCTTAATAGTGTGTGTTTCTTGATTTTATACTTTATTCCAGACGACGCAATGGGTTTTTGGAGACTTACATCGATCTTGACAGGTTTCCATCTCACTCAAAAGCGGCCGCCTGGATGATTACAGCATACTCTGTTGGACGCCGATGTCCGTTTGTAATGTTTATCAGCCCTGACTGTCTGGAATGGAGCGGAGTTTGATCACTGTCCGAGCCCTAACCGTCAACCAAACGACAGACACTCACTCTATTCCTCTGAGCCCTTTGTCTAACTCACGATCATTCCTAGGGTTCTCAATGCTGGTGGCCTTTTGAAGCCCTGAGATCAGGGTTCAACGGTGATACCGAGCAGTTGGTCCTTGGTACGTGAAGACTCCAGAATCGTTCCTGAAGAGGTTGCAGGCTTGGGTGCCGTGTTCCGAAGATGCATAACATTTATGATGGCGGTTTCATATCACATTCGTGATGGAGATTATAAATTTCTTATATAATAGGTAGGCTTAGTAGATGATACTTATTCGGTACATGCCTGAAGCCATCGTGATCAAAACACCTCTAGCACTCTTCTCAAAAGCCTCCCCCAAATGAACAGCATCGTGGCCCGTCAAGTAGACGTAGCCCCAATCGAGGTACCAAGCAACACTGGTCTACGCTACTGTGAACTTGACAGCTACTTTACCCGAAATGATAAGGCTTGTCGTTGCTAACGTGGAAGAAAGAAGGTGGACAGAAGGTTGAGCTTTGATCAAGGGTCCAAGCTCTGTAGTGAGTGTAAGCTTGAGTCGAAATAAGAGAAGTGCGTCTATTTGGTCTAGACATGGGCTACGCTCTGCGGGAGAGGGATGAGGAGAGTCATGTTAGTTGTGTTGACACTGGAGCATTATTCAGTGGAATAGAACTGCTTGGGCAATTTGACCAGTAGGAGACTGAGGAAGTATGCCGATGGCATCGAAACCGGGCTTAAGCTTGCTAAGAATGCTGGATGGCTTCTAGTTCAATATTGCGTTGTTCCTTGGATTCCTGTCAAACTATTAGGTGAACGTTTGACAGAGTTGACATTCGGGTGTGTTGATATGTCCGATGTTCGCCTATACCGTTAAGGATAAGCGTTGTACGCTGGGATCAGCTGTAATCACGATTCACTGCTAGCTTAGTTATCACAAGGCAGAACTGCATCTTGGCTACCAAGTGTAGCATAGGAACGAAAGTCTTCTCATAGACTTAGTAGTATTCATCCCAGGTTTATCCAATATCTAACTCCTCGCGCCAAGGGTATAAGCGTCCCATACAAGACACATTCGCCAAATATCCAATAGCGTATCAAACATCGCTTGCTTCCAAACAAGAAAAGGGTATTCTGTGTAGATATTTATATGTAGTTCATTTGCTCGGTTCACCTCCCTTCAACAATCCAACCTGTCGATCATGTTCACTCCTGAGTTGCTTCTCTCCCGTGGGAACAAGAGTTTTTTCTTCTAGCCCCAAGTGGAAAGCAGGATCACCAGCGCGGAATTTCTCACGGATGCCTTCTGTGCCGGGATGAAGTGTCGGAAGTGGTGATTCGGATGCTTTGATAGCGTCGTCTGGCCATAAGATTCGATGGGCTTCTTCGACTGTGAGAGGTGGTTCGTCAGGTGGTGCGGCCGGAGCCGGTGGTGGGTCAAATACGGCCTGTCGAGGGGTCGTCGGAGATCCAATGCCTGTGGATCGAGATGTAGAGGTGGGTGTCCCGGTTCGGGCCCTTGGTGTCCGTGCGGGGCTATCGGTGATCAGCGCCGCAAGGTCTGATGATCCCTGGTAGTCAAGTCCCCTAGTGGTCGTGCTTGTAGTAGCTGCAGATCGGGGGAGGGACCTGGTTACTGAAGTTGAGTAGAGACTCTCGTCGTCGTCGTCTTCGTCAGAGTCTGTGTAGTCTCCTTCGGTCTCAACCACGCTGTGAAGGGTAATGCCGTCCGCGGTGTCAGCTGGCGTCCGCTTGAGAACCTCAGATTCTTCCCTAAGCACCTTCTCCTCATTGGTATTGGGACCGATTGGGATGTGGTGTTGAATAGTCGATCGTTTACGATCCATACGAAGAATATTCCTCATAAGATAGAGCTCATGCTTCTTGTAAGTCTCGTAGTATGCCCGACTAACCATAGCTGCTGAGTGAAGATCATCTAGCTCTTCCAGCTGACACATAACACGAAGGCGGATGATCTCAGGAAACTCTGTAGCGACGCTATAGGTCGGATCATGCGCAGCCATACGATTGAGGCCTGTATTGAACTGGGTTTGAGGTTCTCGTTCCTGATGTTTCGACAGACCCCAGCCATGACTCTTGCCGCTAATGTCGAAAAGCGTCAGACCCAGAACACTGTTGTAGATATCACTAATAGCGGAGCGGAACACTGGGCCTGGGTCGCAAACGCCACGGTGCACTGGTGTCGGCGGTGCTGGTATTCTCCTCAAAGCATCCACGATCTGTGCCAAACTTTTCGACTGCGGTTGTGATCTAGGCAAGGGAGACAATACATCCGACGACATGATTTGAGGCAGAAGGTTCATCTCGTTGTACAAGAGCATCAACCAGCCCAAATTCGTGGCATCGCACCAATGGCTTCCCTTAGGACACCTCGGGGTACTCGTCAACATCATGGGTGGAAGTGCGTCTGGCGCGAAGTTGGCATTGAGTGGCGTGGGTTCAGCTTGCTCGAGGTTGTTGTGTGTCGGCTCTCGCAAGTATTCTCTAACCGCACTCATACAGCACTCGTGGATCTGCGCAATCTTTGCGCAACGTACAGCCCAGATCTTGTCTTTGATCTTTTGCGGCCATGGCTTTGCGTCCAACTCCTTCTCATCGACAAGATTCAGAATTGTAGTTTTCGACATGCGCGAGAATAGTGGTCGCAGACCAAAGGCATAGCTTATGACCAGGAGACCATCAGGCATGTCGTCCGCTCCCTTGTGCATCCACTGAGGTAACCATTTGTGCTCAACGATGAGTTCCAAAGGTGAAGTACTCTTGTATCTCATACAACACTCGGCGATAGCAACAAACTTCTCGAATTCGATCTCTCGTGGAATATTCTCGCTGTGGTGATGGGCCGCATGTAACAGAATCTCGAGAGAATCCATGTGATTCAGCTCAACTTGAGGCATACGGTACAGTTTAGCCTCAGAGCCATCTTTGCAGTAGTATTTCGTTGGTGGCAGCGGTAACTGTGACGAGATGTCTTCATCGTCGTACAGATGAAGACTGCTGGAATGTCCAGCAAACATACGAGCAAATATGGGCGACGTCTCGGCAAGCATGTAGGAGGAGACTCGAAAACGAATCGCTGGATCGCTGAAACTAGATGCAGGCCCATTGTTGGCGAACTCGAGTATCGCATCGCCGCGCTGTGATATGGTGAACTCTTGAATGGTTCGGTCGGGGGAAATGCCTGATTCGCCTGTTTGAACAAGCTGTCGGATCTCATTCAACTCTTGCTTAATTCTTTCATAATCGTAAAATCGCATTTCATATTTCGGAAACTGCAAGTGTCAGTTATGATCGCTTCACTGCCAACCACGATATACTTACAAATTGAGGGTCTGCCGACATAACCCGAGTGACGCTGGCATTGCGCATCCTCTGGACAGCCTCTTTCCGGAACCTCTTATTCGTGAACAGCGCATCCACCTGTTCTTGTGTTGCATCGCGCTCATTGTTCTTGTATGTCTCGATCAAGCATGTCCGACAAGCCTCAGCCAAAGACTCAAGCCAGTTCTTCCAGTCGCGCACCGACGATAACCAGGCTTCGCTCTGGTGTATACTCTTGCCGACACTACCAGAAACAACCTCAGCGAGACTTCTTCCGCTGAAAGAACTTCGGGTATCGTAGATATGGCTAGGACTTTGTGGTGAGTCAACCGCCGAATCGCGGCGCACGAGATCACCGCCATTGCGAGAACCACGACCAAGCTCTTCTGTCAGTATAAGGCGACATAACGTAGCGCATTGCTCTTTGTGTTTCGTAAAGTCTTTATACGCCGAGTCGACGTGGTTGGGCGTCGTAGGGAAATTTCGAGGCATTCGCTGAACAATAGTCTGCAGCTGTCGGATATGCGTCTCTTGGCTGTCGAGCGGGTTCGTATTATGGCCATCGGGGGATTTGGCATTAAGGTCGAGGTCGGAGGTGCTCGTCTCGGGCGGATGCTGACTGATTATCTTGATCTATGCTATATGAGCATTCGCACTTGTAATCATGAATTTTTGAATATCAAACATACCCCTCGCCTTGGGATCTTGCCAATCAGTGATTTCCACTGTCGACCGCCTGAGCCGGGAGGAGGCCCATCGCTGGATGTTCTCGAGACCATGTCGACCCTCATGGAGAGACTAGATTGTTTGTCACCGGAGGGGACGGAGTTTCGGGAGGATCGCATCAGGCTGGGGTAGAGAGCGCAGCGTCAATGCTAGCGCCTGACCACAGCATTGTCGTCAGAGCGTGGCAAAGAGGCGCCTCGCTAGAAGACTGCCGGGTGTGAGGTTGTGATGTGCTCTGAGTGTTGTTAAGTCTGCGGTGACTTATTTCGTAGGTGGTTTTCGAGGTCGCGACTCGACTTGTCCGTTGAGCCGGGGTGATCGGGCCTTTGGTGCAACGTTAGGTATGTGTCCCAGGGAGCCGGAACCGAATGAACACGTTCTGTCGTAATGCGAGTGTAATATTGAAGCACGGTTCGTTAGATAGGTCGTCGATAATATCTGAGACGTTCGAATTAATCGTGATCCAGAGTGTTGAGAGTCAATAGTATTGTCTTCGGCTATTGCGTCGTCTAAAGATTAGAAAAGGCAAGGCAAAGCGAAAGCGAAGCGAAGACCCGGGAAAGTGAATTGAGGTGACAGAAAGTGGAGGACGCTTGGGGGGTCTTAAAGGTGGGCTCCGCTCCTTCCATCCCTCCTCGATGGGAAAAGCTGGGGTTGAAAACTGGGGCAAGTGCGAGAGAGATTTTGGGTCCTTGGCGTCTAGACCTTTGCTTTTGTTCTCGTCTCTTGACAACGTTAGTGGATAACAAAAAAGCAAGGGAAGACTCCGTCTATCTTGGTGCGGAGACGGTGAGATATTTGAGGCAGATGATTAGGTAGAGTCCGATGAAAATAGACCGTATGGACCTTTCCGGTTAAGTAGAGGTAAAACACGGTATAACCATAAATTATGACGGATTGTCAGAATGCCATGTCTTCTTGTTCAGTGGAGTCCAGTAATACCAACTGCAGTCGGCGGAAAGAGGTAAGACGATTGCGGGGGAGGAGACTTGTCACGAGGTGAAGCAGGTTGTCCGTTGAACCGTCTCGTTTATGTATGCCCGTTTTTATAACGGTCACCAGCAAAAGAGTTCCCATAACCCAATATGTTTATATAAAATATGTCTGCCTACAGTCTTGTTACTATTCTAATAGATTTATTAATATCCAATTATTACTTTTATCTGACCTCCATGTCAAGATCCACCAAATCTGAGACCAAAACAAGTTCACGATCGAGGTACCCGCTCAACCTCTTTGACCGGGCGATCTGGAACCAGGGTCTGCGGGAATAATTATAGCAATATTTCCTTTTTCTTTCTTGTTTGCTGTAAATTGCCAGCCTCATTTGTTTGATACCTGACACGGCATAAGGATCAACAGGTGCTGCCTACAGTGTCGTGTTCCAGGCAGCTCTTATTGCGCACAGCCATCGACAAGCCTCAAAGGCAGTGAGGGTGCTTGGAGTCTTAAGAATACAGTCCTATGAGATTAACTTGTGGTATTTAAAAGCTCTCGTTGAATCCGGATGCAGGTGCCTGGAAGTTATAGGGCCGCCGGTATTGATGGCTGTTCTGTTGTCGATGCTGTTGGGCTATTTTCTGTACAATGAATTACGACAAAAGGAGGTGATATTTTCCAACACACTCATACACACAGGTTATTTATTGTTATCTATTAGCACGAACAAAGCGAATAGTAAAACAAATCAAATTGCAGAAAGGCATAGTCAATTAATCTCGTTGTCGTTCCTCATAACCCAATCTTATCCTCTGTCCATACTCATCCTCCTCTACCAACCCTATACCACTACTTCAACTTCTCACTCTCCTCCCCAAACACAAAAACAACTCTATCCCTCCCCTTATCCTCCCACCCCTTCTCAACATCATCAAACCGGTACTTCTTCAACCCTTCACTCCCAACACCAACAAGCACCTTCAACATACCCACAGTCTCAGCCCCAAGCTCTCTCGGATCCCAAGACCCCGGCCCGGAGCCCCGCACCGTAACGTCCCGACGACGCAGCCCCATCGCCGAAATATCACCTCCGTCACCGGCCATGCTTCCGATGTTGATCCAGGTAATTGCGTTCTTTGCGGCTGCTGTGCTGGGACTTAGGAGGAAGGCGTTTGGCCAAGGTCCGTACAGGAAGTCGAGCACGATGTCTGCGTCTGCCGCGGCGGAGAAGTCTGTCTCTGTGGGTTTGTCGTTGAGAACAATGCTAGCGTCCAAGTCGAGCTTTGAGAGAGCTTCTTGGTTGCGCGCTGAACCAACAACACTCGTAGCTCCAAGGTGTCTCGCAACTTTAATAGCAATTTTTCCACTGGCAGTAGTGACACCATTGATAAACACCTTGAACGCAGCACCCTCCTTCAAACCAGCCCTCTTCCTCAACGCCATCCAACTCGCCATGACAGGATTAATCAAAGCCGCCGCGACAACGGGATCAACACCCTCGGGCAACTCAACGATATTGTGCGAGGGTGCATTGACGATCTCGGCATAGCTGCCCTGCGTGGTACCCAGCAGAGAAAAGTAGACTTTCTTTCCCGTAGATACATTGACGCCTACACCGTCCACGCCAGGACGGTGGGGAAGTTCGGTAGCAGTGTAGTGCTTGCCAGCTGCTCTTGAGCGAACAAGCTGGTGAAGACCGGCAGCGATGACACGGATCTCTGTTTCGGAGTCGTTGGCTGGGGCTTGGGGAGGGACGACATTTACAGATTTGGGAGATTGACCCCATTCTGTGACTTCAGCTGAAAGCATGCTCATGTTGAAGGTACGTAAGTGTAGATCTGTGATGATTGATTGGTATTGGAAAGTATGAGTGAATAACACAACTCTTCAAAGGAACTATAGCTACATCTTTATACTTCCCCTCTCATCATTCACAATCACCCAAAACGTCACTTTGGCGGCAATGTGTCAGCATCTATTCTAAGATCTAATCCTACTCCACTGCAGAAGACATCAGCCAGTATTCTTAGTAATGTTGCTAAGCTTCAGGAATTGCCGCACATACCCGCGCGCGCGCGAATGAGGAACCGCCCCGACATGAATAATACATCATGTAATCTTCATGACGGAACTTCGGCATCATGCAGGCAACAGTGAGTCAATAGTCTAAGTCTTCATGGTTGTTACTGAGAAACCGCTGTGCATTAAAACTTTCATTTATCTCTTTTCTGTGCTTCGTTACATCTGCCTATGCTTTTTTTCTGACAACCATCTAGAAAAACCGCTTGAACCCTTCTTTGCCCATGCAGCCTAGCCTGTAGGATATACTGTAAACCGCTTTGTTCCCTCCTCCCGCTCCCCCCTCAGATGGACTTTGACTTGTCTTTAATGCAATTGCAGCTGTGTATATAAAACGCCTCCTCCCAACCGGCCATGTGTAGAAAGACGCCAACGCCTCTTCGTTTCCATGTTTGTGCTTTGCAACCAATCAACAAACCAACCAGTTGTCCGCCCATACCTTTCCTTTCCTTGCCGTTTCCTCTAGCCAGCGGATCCGGCCTTGCTGTCATTCTTTCATGCCATGCCATGCCGCTGAAACCGACCCTCTTGCTTTGCCAATCTGTAAATCAACCGCTAACCACTGCGGTATAAATGCTATGAATAAAACACTCTTGGACATCAATCATACACACCTACTACATATGTAAATATCGTCACCTATCTGGACGATCCAGAACAGTGTCTCCAATGTGCCTTTGTCATTTCTTCAACAGTCTTCCATCCATCTTGAATCGTTGATCGCGGTGTGGACTTCGCAGTACGCCCTATCCAAAATGGCAAACAGCCGTTTGTAGATCAAGGAACGGTTGCAGTGCTAGGTGCAGCCCGATGGCATATCCCAAAGTCGCAGGCCGAAAGATCTGGCCGACATGTCTCGTCGCTTCTCAGATCGAGACTGTCAATCAGCCACCCTTTCGTTCTGACTCGTGCTTGGGAGGTTGCTCGCCGTTTCCTTGTTGCGCGTTGTTGTTGTTGCCACCCTTCTTCTTGCCCTTACCGGCCTTTTGCCAGGCATTGTCGCTTTCGCTTCTAGCTCCGCGGACGTGGCCGTTTTCCCGGTTGCCGTTGGACTTTGAGTTTCCCTTCTGGTTCTTCTGAGACTTGGTTCCCTCTTGAGAATTGTGCGACTGCTCTTCAGATTTGCCTCCCTTGGGTCCGTCTCCTCGGCCTGACTTGGGGCTGTTCTGCTTCTCAGACTTCCAAGGTCCATCCTTTCGAAGAACCGTAGGCGAAGGAGTGCGAGTCTCATATACCGGCGAGAGGTGAGCAAAATCTTGGCCAACAGGGCGATCGATACGGTTCTCAGCTATAGCGAGATCGAGAGGAGCAATCACACCATTTTGGTTCTGGCGCGACATCAAGCGCTGTCGAGTCGAAGGAGACAAGCGAGAGTTTCCAACATTTGGATCCTGAACAATATGAGAAGTCCCCATGTAGTAAGCGCTCATCATAGCAATGCGATCACGGAATGAAGGGTCATCCGCAGTTGATGGAGCTGCAGCCATAAGCGGCGCAGTGGAGCCGTTGGCCACCACAGGAACCTGGTTAAAGGCACCTTGTTGGTTCACAACTCCTTGCGGCTCAACTGGAGGCAAGATGGACCCATCCACAGGATAGCTGGGCATTCCATTTGCAGCATGGATCTGCAGAGGGTTCTCGAAAGTGGGAGTCTCCTCATTGCTGCTCTCTGCTCCAGAAGGGGGTTGACGCGGGCTCGGGGTCACGCTTGTCTTCAAACTCGATCCGTTCACGACCAAGGGGCGTCCCAAGTTCTTGTTCTGAGTTCCAGGGAATGGCCCTTGTGCTAATGGCGCTGATGCAGCGGTAGTCGTAATATTCCGTGCTTGCCCTAAAGGCGAAGGCGATCGCGATGTCCTCTTCATTCGGCGGTCGAGGATTGTTTGGGGAAGCTGGTCTGTCGACAATCGTCGGCGGCCAGGGCTTGATCCTTGACTTGACAAGTCTCCAAAAGCAAGGCCATTCGTAGCCGGCACTGGCTGTTGAGGCTTCTTACTGGGACTGGGGCTCTCCGACAAGTAAACAGAATATTTGCCCTCCTCCGACTGTGGAGAGTCCGTAGTCGCCTTCGGTGTCTCGTCGAAATCTGTGTCGTCAGACATGAAACTTGGGATTGGGTTGCCGTTGGCGCCTCGAGACTGCGTAGGCCCGCTAAAAGATTGAGCACCAAAGTACGCAGTACCTGCCTGTGATGATGACGGAGAACGCGATGCAGGCTGCGAGTGTGAACGCAGAGTACCGTTTGACCCTTGAGCACCTGATTCGTTAGTAACACCATTTCGCTGCAGTGGGCGACGGAAGTCCTGAGTAGCTCCAGTCGTACTAGCAGGAGACGAAGGATATGTTCCGTAACTTGCACCTGCTTGAGGGAAGAACTGTTGTCCCAAACTCATCCCGTATAAAGCATATATGTCTGGTCGCAGGGGCGCGCTGAGAGGTGGGTTATCGAACGAATTTGTCCTAGAACGATCCGATGTCTGTTGCGGTGTTTGTTGGGCCGATCCTGCACTTGTCGACATTCTCTGCTGTTGCTGCTGCTGATGTTGACTCATTGCTTGGGCCTGCTGCTGCATAAATGCTGGCGACTGACTGGCATACAAGAGTCTCATATTCTCTTGGTGCAACGCCATTTGAGTCATGAGATCCTGCTGTGCATATTGGAACTGGAACTGTGGGTTTTGGTACCACTGCAGTTCCTGCGCCATGTTCACCGGCTGCATAAACATATTGTTGTTGTTCGCATCGAATTGTGGAACGCCCGCAGATGCTCGCCGATTCGAATTTCCGCCTCGGTAGTTATTGTTATGTCGTCCGCCGCCGCGATGGTTACCCCGGCCTCCACGTCCTGAATGTGTCTGCGACGAGCTGCGAAGCAGGACAGGTCGTGGCTGTGGTGCTGGTCGAGACCATACTCTTTCCTCCTCTTTAGGGAACACGTATTGCTCGCAAGCCTCCTCGAGATTCGCCACTGAAATCAGATCAAACGCTCGACGCAACTCGATATGTAATCCGCGGAAAGAATATTCATCGGCCGTATTTCCGAGGTTTCGAGAGGTATTGAAAGGTTCTTCGACACATAATTGGTTGTTGATCGCGTAATGCCATTTCTTGTCGTGCTTGGTGAGCAACTTGCCCTGTCGTACGGAGAGAACGTGCTTGTCGTAATCAAATTCGTGGGCATAGAAGCGAAAGAATTGGAACAAAAGTTCCGCAGCAGATGCCTTGTTCTTGTTTCCAAAACCAGCCAGCTTCTCAACATCGTCGGCAAAATCGGGGAGGGTACCATCGGGCTTGGGTATCTTGTGTGGCGACTGATGCAGACAGGGGAGAACGGGCGGACTTCGCAGCTGCAGGAACGCGATAATCAAACAAATCCAAGTGTACGAGCTCAATGTGCCGCCGAAAGCTACCGAATCGTTAGACAAAAGAGTTTGTGAGGGGAGAAGGCACGTACCAGCGTCATTGACTATTCTTCTCCGTGTCCAATGCTTTACAATCATGGCAAGCTCGCGAACTCGTGGATCAATATCGATATATGTTCGGACCATTCGTGTATTCTCAAGTGCGAGGGTGTTGTTGACGTTCATGTCGCACGCAAGGCCCAGTTCAGGATCCCATATTTTGACAATAGGTACCTTGGCAGCCGAGATACAAACAACCTTTTCCATTCCCCCTGATCTGCTGTTAGCGTATTATTTGTGGTCGTGCAGAGAGATACGTACGCTTCGCTAGAAGGTTGGCGATCATGCAGACACCCTCCAATTCGTGCCACGAGGTTGTGATGCAAATGTCCACTAAAAAGGGTTAGATTGTGGTCAGCGGCTTGGAGAAGATTGACGTACCATCAGAATCGTCCGAACAAAGAAGATTTCCAGATGAACCAAATAGATTCACCCGAATGTCATGTCCGGGCCACTCGTCATTGAAGATCTTTTCAAGTTTCGACACTAGTTTCTTTCGGTTCTCCTCAACAGCGGCGGTAGGCAGTAGTCGGTCAAAGACCTCTCGCATATCTGTGGCCAGCTTTCGCTCCTCATCATCGGACAACTTGTTCTTGACCGTCCGCAAGTCCAGCTTTTCCAGACGATCATTGCCGACCGAATACGGTATTCTCCTCCTAGAATTTATCTGGGCGGTCTCGTATTTGCAGCCTCCTAATCGCGGCGGTAAAGGCCGAAGCGCAGGTAATGTACTATTTGTCTCAGAATAAGCCGATCGTGGGGAGTGGTTATTTGTCCCCGTGGGTGACGGTTCGCGGTCCTCAAATGAAAATTGCCGAGCGTGCTGGTGAGGCGTCGAGGGCACTGAACTAGAGTGGGACTGAGCCGAGGGTGCGGATCGTCGGGGTAAAGGCCTCGATGAGTCGGCGGCCTGCTTGGAAGACATTTTGGACGGAACCTCCTTGGAGGATGCAACCGAGCGACTCTTGTCTAAATTCTGATGTGACCTGCTCCCATGGCCTCCAGCTGTGTTCCCCTTGCCGGCGGAGGCGTCCCTTAGCGACACCTTGCTAGACGATCGCGACCGTGGCGCCGCCTGGATATGAGGAGCAGAGATGACGGGAGGGAGTGGCGGTGTCTGCAGGCCGCCGCCGCGAGAGGGGGAAATGAGCTTATTGTAGTGGAGGAGTTGAGCGTGGTAGATGTTTGATTGAGGGAGGAGAAAGGCCGGGAGAAAGTCGAGACGTGGAGAGTGAAATTGTGTGGCGGACGGGTCGGCGAAGAAGTAGCCTTCGGCGGCGGTTGCGCTGTGAGAACTCGTCGCCGATGGTGTCGTTGGATTCGTTGTGCTCGATGATATCGTCGAAGAAGTCCAAGGACTGGAGGGATAAGGATGATGAGGTTCTGCGGTTGTGGTCTGGGCGTCCATATGGAGCAGCGAGCGAGCCCCGGGACGGTTCAAGTGATTGCGGGGACCGACGGCAGTATATGCGTGACGACGTTGCGTGCGTCTGGGCTCGTGGATCCGACCGAATCTCTTGCTCTTGCTTCGGTTCGGTGGCGGCGAACGCTATAGAATCGGGAACTGGAGCAGCGGGTAAAAAAACGTCGTGCAATACAATTCTGCTCTGAGCGCTAGAGAAAGTCTCAAGACTTCAGCATGCGATCCAATGCCAAAGTGTATCGTAGAGCCAGGGGCGAATCTGATCGCTGACGAGAGGACGCTGTTCCTGGGTGGGAATAGCGAAAGAGCGAAGCAACGTCAGAGCAAGAGTGTAAAAGACAGCGAAAGCGTATTCGATCGAATGTAAACGATGACAAGAAACGGCGCCGAATATGAGTCGGGAAAATGCTGAAAGATTGCAGCTGAAGTGCTGTCGGTATAACAACGATTTCCCGGGAGCGAGGAATAATAATGGCAATGTAGGTACGATTCGAGAGATGGAGAGCAGTAGGCCTGTGGACTGGACTAATGGACTATGAACTGAACGTCGGAGAGGCTTGTGCTTGTGCCTGTGGGGGGGCTTGTTGCCAAAAGGGGGTCGCTCGGTGCGAGGGACGCCGGTTCACCTCGTCTCGTCTCGTCGGGGGGAAAGAGGGCGAAATGATGGTACTGAACTGTTGAGGGTCGATCAAGGACGTGGCGAACGAGGAGCCGATCAGGAGCAGCAGCAAAACGTATGGAATCGAGAAGCGAGTAGAGTTGATAGTAGAAGAGGTAGAAGAATTATGAAGAAAGAAAACAGAGACAAAGCAAGATTGGAAAATGCGGATGTGTATGGGAATGACAAGAGATGGCGTTTAATAGCGGGATGGATGGATGGATGGACAGGCCCGTTGGGTTTAGTTTTTGTCCTCGGAGGGAGAAGAGAGTATGAAAGAGTAAAAAGATCCAAGACAACCTTAGACAATGACAAGAAGAGACAAGAGACACGGAACTGACTGGGACTCTTGTTGGTCTGGTCTGGTCCTTCTGGATCTGAGGGGATGGAAAGTAATATCTCGTTACGGTAGTCGTTCTGGATCTGGTAACATCAATATTGGGGGAGATGCAGGCCTTCACCGGGAGTTTTAGTTAGTGCACCAAGTACCTCATTGCACTGTGCTGTCCTCCACTGTACCTGCCTCTCCATGGGCCCGGGGAGGCTAACTGCAGGGTGTAAATCTTAGTGTCGCACTGTATTCAGCATCGGCGTTATGTGCACCTGTAAATAGTGCACACCTCCGAAAAGAATAAGCTCACCTGCAGTCCCAACGGGGACGTTCTTAAAGCTCACCTAAGCCTTTATCGTATATTCAAAGCCAAAGGCGTATGGCCATTCTACGCTAAACTTTTGATCGCTGATGCTGCTTCACGATGCTTCTTGACGATGATGACCGTGACTGTATAGCACAGTGTTTGATAGACGAACCTCAATTAGCCCCAACACCTCACCGTCCGATGCAGCGAATGGGCCTTTGTGCCGGTAGTGAAAGCGGGGATATTGGACAGCCTCAGCAGAGACAAGCCCCGGGAAGGTTCAAAGCAAAGACCATCAAAGGGTCAATGTTTTGGGAGACATGACAAGAGGGATACAATAGAATTGGTATTGAACGTCTAGCAAGCAATAGCCCAGAGGCTGGACAAAACAAGCGAAGGATGGTATGGGGCTAGAATAGGAGTTGGTTCAGAGGGGGGTTTGTCCACTGTACTCCTTACTGCAGGTAGCTTATCCACCTAGCCACCAACGACGTCGTCCAGCGCCTTAGGTTTTGAAATGGAATTACAGTGAAATAGCCCTGTCCTTCCCTGGTTATCTCGAGAGATGGATTGGATGGAATAATTCAATCGGGTGCTATTTCGATATACCGTGCGATTTGGTTTAATTGCTGACTGTTCGGGGCTCTTGGCTTTGAGATTAGAAGAGATGGAAGGTAAACGCTCTGCACCTGAGATTACCTGACCAAGATCACATCACATCACATCACATCAACTGTTGTCCATTGACGAGACGCTGTACAACGCCAGCTGTTGACAAACTCCATTCATCATCGATTTTACGGATACAGCTGCTCCAGCATTGAACTGGAGCTGCCCTCAAGGTTGGTCAGTCAAGGTCACTCCTGGTCCGGCTAGTCTAGCGCTGTGTCAGTATCTACAGGGGAGCACGATGGCCCGGGCAGGGACCCTGATTCTGCTACCCCCCCTGACGCTGTACCCACCTGTCCTGGCCCTGATCTTTGCCCCGGCTGGATTGACTCCTGGCCGCTTACGATCCATCCCATGCTTAGGCCAGGCTGTTGTTGTGTTGGTACGAGGTAGTCAAGTCGTTTTTTGCATCATGTGACGTGATGTTGTACTTGATTCGCTCGTACCCGCCCATCAAAACCTCTCCGTTCCTGAGAGGGCGGGTTCTGGATTTCGAGGGGTCGGTCCTCCAATTCCCCTCAAACTCAGGACCCCTTTGTTTGATGGTATTTATTTCTGGACGTAATTAGATGCAATTGGTATCACGATCAAGGTAATGGAAGGTGGTACGGCACGTCAGGTCGGCAAGAATAAGCCAGGTAATTCTGCAGCGCCGTGCAACTGACCTAATACAGAGTGAGAGATGGTTCAAAAGCCCGGACATATCCGTGCGAGTTCGGCGCTTTTTCTTTTCTTTCACCTTACTGCAATGCAATGCTCTGCTGAGATGCAGCCTCAAAAGTGACCGGACTCTGTGGGGAAGACGTGCAGATACTAAAGGTACATGGTCAACTAACCGCGACTAATCTGAGCTAAACTAATCTGTGCTGTGATGTGTGTGTGGAGGAGATGTAAATGGAAAGGGCCTCTCTCCCTTTCATGATGCATTTCTCAGTATGATGATGATCGAACGAGGCGTCTCTCCTTTTTTGGTCTGGAGTAGTAATTACACTTGGGATCAACCGTCAACGTCGTTTGTTATGTATCATCTCATCCCAACCCAACCTGAAGCAAATATCCACAGTTTTTCCATCTCCGCGATGGATGGAAAGCCAACACAAATATTTGTCCGATTAACAATCCATTTCTCATCAATCCAACTCTACAGTACTCGTATACGATCCTTACGATCAAATGGGAGGCGAAATACCTACAACATGCATATGCTGAATCAACAAAAAGGGAATTGATGCACCAAAAGCCCACTAACGGCCCGTGTGCTTCCCTTCCATGCCGATGCCAGCGCATTGAACGAGATGTTATGTGATGTATCCGTAGCTGCCGCAGCAGGGGTGCTTGAGGTGATGATGCTTAGGCTTGCTAAAGTTTTTGGAGGTTTCGTGCCTCAACGGCTTCACCTCAGCCTCTCGTCATACCACAGTACAGTACAGTACAGGACTCCACTAAACTATTGATACTCTGCAATAATCTGAATCGAACAAAGTATGCACAAATCTCGAATTAATCAATCAATCTTGTCAGAGTCTAGCGCCCGATCAGCCCATTCAATGTCTAATACAAAACTCGACAAGCCGAGACAATCAAGACTCTGGTAGGACAGAAAAGTCTCGAGGTCTCGTGATGCTTCATCTCTTCTCGTTCGTATCTTTGTTTAGCAATTTCGTGAGAGCAAGTCCTGACGAACGTATAATTAATTCTCCTTGAAAGTGTCTCATCCATTTCCAGCCTCTTACTCTATCATTTCTAGAATTCCGCGCCATTGTCATACCTCTAGGTCCTCCCTTTTGACGGGAGTCAAAGGAGTTGGTATCCCTTTTTCACTTGCTTGGAATCTCAGGAACATTGATCAACATCAGCCTCATCATTTACTGAGGGTGTACATACAGTATAGAGTTCAACCAAGCTTGTTCCTTGCACGTGTGCTTAGCTTACCTTCCCGTAACTCTACTGTACTGTGCCTATTACTCTTACTCATGACGATCGATTAAAATAGTGGTCTAGTCTCCGTGCATCGTATCACGTCCCGTCTCCGTCTGGAAATACGATCTCCCTCCGTGTCTATTCCTGGCCACCCAGTATCGTCTCAACTTATGCTCATCCATTCACTGGACCGGCCAAGGTCTTTGCCTCGCTCTAAGGTCTCGTCTCGGGAGATCATCCACCAGCCTCAAGCCACACTTCTTTTTCTACCGACCACCATGTTACATGTGTTTCCTCGTGGTTTCGCCATGTCTTTTCAGCTCGTGTTTTTGTTGTCTTTTGAGGTATCTATTGATGACACACCCAACTCCTACCGCTACAGGTACCACCACACCTTTTTTGAGGTCCCTTTAGGTAGAGCGGACACCCGTTTAGGCGTCTCCGCGCTTCATTGTCACAGTGTGTTGGAACAACCAGTAAAACGCTCTGCCTTAACTTGAATGGGCTGAAAAGCTGACTTCAGGCTGACGAGAGGTGGCTTGTAGACTATTGGCGGGCTGCTGTAGAAAGTATTCAGCCATCCAATGCGGATGCTAGAAACTCAATGGCCCTAGGCCTTGGCTAATAGTTCGGTAAGAGGCTGGCTGACACTTCTCTCGCTCCTTCCATCAGTACATCTCAACAATATAGAGGCAGCGCTACCACGGAAGGCTTCTTGCTTTGACAAACGACCAACATCCACATCGGATGCTCGTAGCCGAGGCTTCTCCAGGCATTCAACTTGTTAGCAATCGATTTGCTGGTTTTTGATGTGACGATCATTATCCGACACTTACATCGGATGCTTGCCTGCTTGCTGCTTGTCAACAATCGCGCATTCGTTTGATCTGAGACGCGAACAAACGCGATACCTGCGTTTTGCCGCGACGGCTGCCGTTCCTTGTTTTACTTTGTCCATTTTTTGACCAAGCGGTCCTTCGCATTACCGTCTGCAGACCAGGCTCTACTTCGGTGCAACAATTCAGCCAGTCATGAAGCGACTGAACTCGGTCGCCGCAAAGATGGAATATAGGAATCATAGATTGCATCCCGCGGCTTGTCGCTGTAAAAACGGGTTGTCACAATATATTGCTACAACAATTCATGGATGCCTGAGATCCAAATGTTTGTTCTTAAGTGAGAGCAAACGCTATTGGCTGGGATGCTGCATTGGTCTATCTCTTCCAAACCCAAATGCTTAGCTTTGAGAGACAAAGACAAATGGTCCTTTTTGTTGCTCAGGTGACCCTTGCGAGGAGTCATCTCCAGTGCAATGGACTTGATGAAGCAATTGCATCTTCAATCCGACATCCATATCCTTGCAGTGTTGCACGATGGACATACGGCGCACGCGGATAGCATACATATGAATACTTAAGCAAGGTGAGATACCTACCTTTATTCAATGCTACCGTCAATCCAAGTGAATGACCACCCATCAATGGATGCCTCACAGTCATTCCGATTACTACCATACTGTTGCTTTTGCCTCTTTGAACTCGAAGCTGGGGACAACGCCATCAGGCCTATCCATAAATCAGAAGGTTCGCCTCTATGGACTTGATACTACTCATCATTGCTGTTCCTGTCCGCTGACTCATAGCATTAGTACGTGTGCCTGATACACCCAAAACGATCGAATTTGAGTACCAACCATGGGTCTTCAACCCACAAGATCCGCAGAGCGTTCCACCTCGCAGATGGAAACGCTCGAGAGAGGCTATCCCGATAGCACATCCGAGTTGTTTCCAAGAATGGCCTGGTGGTTTTAAGAGGCGCCCCGGCGTTGTCGGTTACCATTTCCAGCCCCCATCCTCTGATCTTCTCCGAAGACGATCGTTTCTACTCAAAGGTCTAAACTCCAAAAGTCCCAACGATATCAACAAGATTGACCTTCAACAGCCAGCAAGGCTTGGTGTAAGAAGCCTGCTCGACAGACAACAAAGAATCCCCCAAGAAATCATCGATGCAAATAGAGGTTGTGTCCATTTTGTGGTGGATCTTCGCCAACCTCTCTGGGGCACATGCATGGTGTTCGAGGGCCTCAAGTACATATCACATCTCTCGAATACGCAAGGGGCAAATTTTGAACGTGTACCAGCACGAAGTGATGGTACTCTCGGTAAAGTCACTTATGTATCCAACCATCTGGGCGTGGGGACCTTATACTTGGATGAGACCCGTCTGCCTGATCCCATAAAAGAATGTGCGGGTATCTGGTGGTCTTGCTTTGAGGCCAGTGAAAGAGGATCTTTTCTGAGAGGATTTACCGATGTGAGTAATTGACTCACTATCCCATTGTTTGGGTCATAAAGCTGACGTGCACAGGGCTTCAAGATCCGGGACCTACAATTAGTAGAGTCCCCGCAGGCAGCCGGCAGGTCACCCATTAGATGGTCGATACCGCCAACAGGTCCCGTATGGTTCGCCGACTTGGATGCCAGGGCTCATGGGACTCCTCACTTCAAGCTCATGGATTGCGGTAGACCTGAAATCACTGGCTACTCAGCATGTATGATCGATGGGGATCTCGTGGACTTGCGTTGTCACGTTCGGGGCGAGAGTCGGGACGAAGTATCCACGCACTACAAAGAAGGCGGCGGTGATCGGCTACATGCCGTATGGCTATACTTCCCTGTGCAAGACGACGAGCGAGTCTTTGAGATCTGGAGACGTCGGAAGAAGCCACATTCTTGTCGAGATATCCCCATAGTACGTTTCGAAATGATCAAAGCCCTAACTCGGATACTGACGAATGTGATAGCTCCGGACGAACAAAGGGCGCGTCTTCGTCTTGGGAACGCACCCCAACGACCCCCGATCTCCTGTAATACTCGATCGCCTCACCTCATTTCCTTCATCAACAAATGCTAAATTCTGGTATAGCTGTCTCGAAGGCTGTGTCGACCATCTAGCTTTCGTCACCGCAGACAGACGGCATGACAAGAACGAACCTTGCGCCCTACTGGCAGGTCCCGCTGCCGTCTTGTCCTCGTCTGGAGTGGGGAACCAATATTTCTTTACAACGGCCAAGTTGGAGGACGTGGTTAGGGCAGTGCCATGTCGGGCTTGGGCACCTGGCTCCACCGGAATTGTTGGGCTTCTGTTCATCTATTCTGATGGGCATCGCGAAGCCGTGGGGCAGATACGACTCGATTATCTTCTGCCCTCCTTGTCGGCTCATCCCACAGGCGACATGTGGCTAGGGGTTAGGCCGCTGTCTTATGGGTTTGTCGTTGACGCGATAAGGTTGATACCTTCGGCTGGTAAGACGATTTATGGTGGGAATTCGTCTGAAGATGGACTGACATGGCATCGTGTCGAATGGAAAGGCCGCCTAGAGTGGTTGGTTTGGTATGGTTCTTGTTTTATAGCTCATCACCAGCAACCTGTTCCCCCTGGAGATCTAGGGTCGGTACTAGAGGCCCAAGGGGGTCGAGAGTGGGAAACCGAAGTAGAAGATCGGAAGCCAACTGTCTCCCCATAACTTATTGTTATCCAAAAGTTCATATTGACGCTATTATTGTGTACCAACTAGGCTAATAAGATTCTCGCACCATCTTCAAGTTCCATAACATCATCTGCCCTCGCAGCTTTCCCACCCCAAATAACCGTCCCTGTCCCATCTATCGCAAAAGCACCCGCCTCCTGCCACTTATTCCCCATCGTCGTCAAAGGACCCTCATCCTCTTCCTCCTCCTCAACAGGATTCACAGTCGCAACCGGCTTCGGCTTGGGCTTTTGCGTTTTTCCCTGTATCGCACCGGCTACCTTCTCGCCCAACCATCCCGTCTCTTTCCAACTCTGCACTTGCGTCGATGGATTCAGAACGTACCACATACTACTCGTGCCCAGACCCCATGCTGCGTAGAGCGCTCGCTCTTCGTCGACTATTACGCGCACGCTCCATGCGCCGCCGAGAAGATCTACCCACTTCTTTGTTGCTTGCTCTGAGGCGTGGGAAACGGCTATGCATGTTAGTGCGTCGCCGTAGCGATTTGCCATTGTGCGTAGATTAATAAATGTTTTTTGAGCAACTGCATCCCATTAGCTGCATCCTCCACAAATGCGATGGCAAACTTACATGCACAACCAACACACCGTAAAAACACAAGTAACGTCCTCCTCCCGAGCCTCAACTTTCCAGTTTTATCCAGGGGAGCTTTATCGCCGATTCCTGGTAAACGACCGACGGATACAGCAGCGGGAGGAGGCGTTAGCCACGGCTGCACGGTCAGAGGTAGTGAGCGGACAGACATCCACGAGCCCCAGCCTGAGTCCGCATCATCAGATGGATCAGGTGGGTTTTTGCGAAGTTTGTTAGGTTCGCGCTTCTCTGTGGGGAATGAGAGGATATCGCTGGGTATACCAGCTTTTTTGAGGGCGAGTTTTGTTGTGAATGATGAGAGCATGTCTGAGGTGATGTGAGATGGAACAGTGTGAACCTATGAGAGGGAATGGCTTGCGGGCCGAGCCTGATCGTCAAGAATGGGTAGTAAGAATAGCTATTTACAATTCCAGTCGAAGATGATACGCGAGTAGATGCAGTATAGCTCAATACACAGAATAAGTCGTTCTTGTTAGTTGTTGTAGTCGCAGAAAAAAGATGAGACGTGGTGTTGAGATGAAACTCCAGGGGGTTCGGGGGCGCTAGTAGGGGTTTGGAATGGGGGCGAATGGTGCAGGGTAACGCGAATGGTAAAGCTTCGATGCAAGCGGAATGTGATCATCTATCAGTTGAGCCGCACGTTGAGGACGTTGTACTATTTTAAGATGATTTTTATTCTCTTTCATCACGCTGATGTCAGATCGCTTGCAATCTGGGGCTTTCGACTACGAGGCATTACGTCAAGTCTTGATAAACCATCTACTCCACTTGCAACATGGTGAGTTTGCGATAGCTTCGTGAACCAGCCCAAAAGGAACCCATTCTTCTCTTGACGTGTCGAATCTAGGCAACTCTAAAAGATCTTCACAAGTTTCAACAGTTCCTTGACTTTCCTTAAGCCAATTTGTTCAGTCGCATTACCCTGAAGCGCGTCGTGATTGTTGCGCATTGGGACTCAAGAAGGGTTTGTTAATGTCCAGCCATCGCAGTAACTCATTCCCATCATGGGCTTTTTGCCTCCATATCCAACTCGCCAGGCGAACCACAGTAGAAATATCTGTATAGGCTTTGACTACTAAAATCAAGTAGCCTGGCAAGCTGTCCAGGCTCGCATAAAGTGACCTAGTGATATCGTCGCCTATGCTATCTTGCAACATTGATATACACAGGAACATTGCGATACCAAAACTTCACCAATTTATTAGTCACCCCATAAAATCGTTAACTAGCATCCCAGTACCTATGTCTGAGTTAAAAGCTTACTGATAACCCCCAAGCAAGTTGATAGAACCTTGGCCTCGTGTCTTTCTCCCCTTCCTAACCCGTAGCTTCAGCCCCATGCGCGTATCTGGACATCGAAAGTCTTCATCTCAGACTCGCGCAAGAGGTTTTGATGTTTCAAAACTGCCTTCATCTCGTCACGCGACGTGCCGTTATCGAAATGCGACACAACACTATAATCATAAGAAAAGTGCCAATCGAGACGCCCTGTCATAGGCACCCTGAGGTATGCGTAGCTACCGTTGCCAGGCCGTTCGGTGACATGAACATGACGGATTCTCCCAACTTGAGGGAACCAGTTCCTTTCAGTGAGCAAAGGATAAACGATATTGGTGAGGCCAGCGTCGAGCCAGATCGCGTCTGAATGAACCTCCAACGGGGCTTCTAGATGATCTGGTCGTACCTGCCCAACGCACCTTTGACTGCCATCAGTATAAGTCAAGAGAAGACCGACAACTTGGCCCTTGTGAGGGCGTATCCAACCCCGACAGGCACGGACACTCCTGACGCCATGAAGAGGAGCCGATGTGACAAAACGGCCGAGTGGTCCGTGTCCCACCATTGAGTTGTTGCCCGGGGCTGGAATCGAGACGTTGATATCACCAGCCCAAGCGGTTATCTCTCCATGGCCTAACCATGTTTCAAGATTAGTGGGCTTTTCAAAAGCCAGCCAAATGCAGTCGAGTTCAGGTCTGGAGTAAAACATTCGTGTCTGGCCTACTTGTGGAAAACTTGCAACTTTCCTGTAGGTGAAATTCTTCGATTCTCCATGGTGATGCCTAGACCAAAAGCTATAATGGTGGATACCGAGAACGCAACTGCGGTTCTTGCTTGTGCGGAGCTAGAACATGGTCAGCCATAGCCCTTCCACGAAGAAAAGCTCACAAGACGTACTATCAACGCTTCCACTTCGAAACGATATTCATTATACTCATACTCTCCTGTACGAATCCAGAGCTCAGAGACTCGCTCGCCATCGTCAATGGGAAAGTAGATCCCCGAGTCTCCTCGTTGACCAGAGTCACCAATATAAGAAGTACGCGAGTCCTGGAAGTTGACTGCAACTATGCCACGAAGATCTGCGACATCAAAATAGAAGTAATAGCCACAGATACCTGGAGCGTTCCAATCTATGGCTTGGACTCCGTCGGAGAAGTTGCGCCTCTGACCGTAGAAATCACAAATGGCCTGGGGTTGCGGAAAGGTGTCTAGATCTCTGGGGAGTGACGCCCAGCGTATCAAGTCCCAGTTGGGTGAGACTGTCTCATTGGATGTGACATCGAAGCCGCGTAGTTTGACGCCCTAGTGATGTGAGATAAGAAAGCAAATCTACACAAGGATATACTCACATCAGTCTTCCACCGGAGGCAGAGAGGCAACTTCTGGTCAAGGCAGCATACGACTTGGCGAAGACCTTCTCCACGATGTATGAAGGGAGGCACATCAGATTCTCTGATGACAATTCGTCGTATTCCGCGAGAGTCCTCGGCAAAGTGGATATTGAAAGACGAGCCGGCGTAGTCCTTGGGAGAGAATAATAGCTCGTCGCTCTGAGATTCCCTGGCACGAGATATAGATGCAACGTACGGGCATCCTTCGATGTCGACATAACTCACCCATAGTGGGAATTGACCATCGAGAGGGATCACGATAGACATTTTGTTACATCGGATGCGTCCAAGCCATAAGTCCCGAATGATCTGAGCGGCTCGGTCTTGCGTACAATAGCTGGCGATGGTCTGGCATACTTCGGTGGGCAGTCGGCCTTTCAGAGCATGCTGGAGGTCTTCAGTGATTGAATTCCGAAGCCAACGATCTCGCTGGCTGGTCAAAGATGTGGGATGTTCAATGATTCTGGAGAAGGTGCCAGTAACCCTAGACAGCTGCCTGATGACAGCGTGCGATATGTCGTTCCATATATCGACTCTGGAGTCGACTATGTCGACACAGCTGATATGGAATGCGTGCTCCCCGTCTCCTTCAGGTTCCACCCATGGTATCGTGTACACGCCTCTCCAGAAGGATGGGAGATCCTTGCTTTCAGGCTCAACTGGAACAGCAGAGTTAGTCAAAGCAATTCTTATTGAAACAGGACAGGAGCCTGTATGTAGGCGGCTGAAGGAAGCTTGGGACTGAGGCTGAGGACGCGAAAGATAGATGGTCTGAAGGCGTAGGTATGCTGGCTTACATATACAAACAGGGTCGCCAGGCTCGAAATGAAACCTGCATAAACCACAAGTAGGATAGATCAACGGCTCATGCTCTATTTCGTCTTCCGAATCGGAGCCATCGGAGGGCTCGTCATCTCCTGAAAAGTCGCTAGCGAGTTCATCGTTGGAAGATGCTTCGTCTGTAGAGGCGTGGCCCAGTGAATGGTCAGAGACGTCTCCGCCTTGAGAGTCTTCGTCCGTTGAGATGTTGCCAGGTGAGTCATCCGAAAGACTACTTTCAGAATCTGAATGATTGTTTGGAGGTGAGGCTTCTATAGGAGATGTCTCTCCAGAGACCTCCTCGAGGTATTCTTCGTCGTGATCCGAGTCCATGCTGGGTTTTGAAGTTCTCTCTACCATGCGGTAGGTATTGTAGGAAAGAAAAAAATACGCGAAGAGGAGGAAAGAAAAAAAAAGAAGAAGAGAACAGTTGCTGTGGTAGAGTGTAGTGCAGTAATGGTCCGCCCTTACTCTTTGTGACAGCTGTCTGCCACTGCCACTGCCACTGTCACTGTCACTGTCACTGCCAGGGAGCTTACCCAGGCAATCAGCTGTCGCAAAACAATAGCAAAGGAAGGTGCACCTAAAAGATCATAAATCCTTAGGGTATCAGAAGAATTAGTCCCTCAAAGCATGAGAAACGAAATAGCTGTTCCGCCTCCTGTCGATTCAGCAAATCTGCACCCACCCGCTTATTGAGCAGATACCACATCACGACCTATCATTAATGATGGGCTCACTCAGGTGCCTACCTAGGTATATCGGTTCGGTTTGTTTGTCGTTAAAATTGCACAGATTGCCTTTGTTTGCCCCACGCCCCGAATTGTCTACCGTTATGCCCAGCTTTCCCTTTGGACCATGAAGTCAACGAGCAATGTCGACGAAGACGAGAGGCCCTCGCCAAATAGCAACCTAGTAAGAAAGAGTGTATTCAGATCGATACATTGATCCTGCGGCTTGTTCTTGGAAAGGATGCGCGATGCGCTTGCAACAGCTGTTGAGAGTCCGCTACACATATTCCTCAGGGATCCTCATATCGTTCCAAAGAGGCGTTGTCAGCTAGATAGGTGTTCGTAAGACGATGAGGTGTGCTCCTGGTACCCAGGACATATTGTTCGTGACATCTACAAAGGACCGTGTGGCTGCGCGAAGGAAGCAGTAGAGTAGACCGACCGCAACTGAGCGTCCGTCATGTGAAGCTGAGGTTAATCACTATTGCGCGCATTCGTACCAGCACATGGGATTAACGCTTGACTCTAGGCGATATGGCTATTGCATTTGTCCTGTAACTCGGACAGATTAACGGGATCATGGTAGCTGTTGAATGGATGTGTGTAAGAGCTTCTGTCATTAGCTAAAAGTCGATGCTGGCATGGAGGAAGGCGACAAATGATGGGAATACTGGCAATTGATGAAGATCTATATGAGTTAAGAACTGTTCTTGACAGTAAGAACTTTCGATTGAGCATTATGTTTGCCAGTTCTGTTCATTGTACCACAACAGTCCAGCGTTAAGAATGGATGTTACAAGAACAAGTCAGTGCTAGTAGCTTAGAGTGAACCACCAGACACACCATTGGGTCGGGCAAACAAAGATTTCCTACAATTAACAACCACACACACACACAGTACATCACCATTAAGCAAAAAAAGCGTCAAAAAAAGAATGCCACGATGTTAGAAATCGTTATATAGGAACAGCCCGATGCGGGGGTCGAACCCGCAACCTTGAGATCGCGTACTCGTAAGAGTCTCACGCTCTACCGATTGAGCTAACCGGGCGTGGCTCTTATTGGATGATGAAACGAGGAGCACAACCGGCTTGTGAGGGGCATCGCATGGTGTTGAGGGGTAATTCACAGAGGAGGGGCAGCCGAGCGAGTAATTGAGAGAGGCAGAAGAAGCTTTGTTGAATTGGCTTTATGGAATGTAAAGTTAATCTTCGCGGCCTGTACACCGTGTAATCTCAACGGCATCCTAAACTGTCAGTCAATTGTTCAGTGGATGTGAGAGGGGAACTTACAGGAACACCAGTTGGCTCAAAGCTGTTAACCAATTTACTCTCATACACCAAACAAGGATCACCCTCCTCATCGTTAAGCTTCTCCTCTCCCTCACGCTTAAGATACTGCTTCGCCGTTCTATCCGCAAACTTCTCCGCATCACCATTACTGCCCTTCTTCGCAGCCGCCTTCTTCTCAGCCACACTGCTCCTCACGTACGCAAGGTAAGGCGGGTTTCCAGGCTTGATGACGTTGTCTGCCGCAAGAACACTGCCGGGTCCAACAAGACCAAGACGCTCGCAGAGTTTCAGGTCGGTTGTGTAGGCGGGCTTGTAGTGGTCTAGGAACATGAGGTCGATCTTGCTGATGGTGCCGTTCTTGTGGAGACGCGCGAGACCGGCGTCGCTGGGGCCGACGATTACGCGGGCGATGGAGGATAGGCCTGAGAGGTCGAGGAGGGATGTTATTACTGCTGCGAATTCGGGGTTGCGCTCGAGGGAGTAGTAGTGCGATCCTCCTGCTTTGCGGACGGCGTTGGCGAAGAGGAGGGTTGAGTAGCCTACATAGCCGCCCAATTCGACCTACATCTGTCAGCGTTTCTCTTCAATCCAGGTAAGGACTGAGTAAGTATACCATGACTTTGGGCTTCACTTCAGCGATAAGATCTGTCACAATCTTGCCCTTGTCCTCACCAACGTTCATGAGATACTTCTTGGTGCGACCAAACTCATCAATGGCCTGGAGCACACGCTCCGGCGAATTACGCAGCTCATCGATATCATCTCTTCCGTAGATATAATGCAAAAGCTCAATTTCTCTTCCGTCGTCAAAGAAGGTCTCTTCTTGCTCGACATAAGCTTTGTTCTCGTCAAAAGAAGGCATGGTCAACGCTGTAAGTATGTATAATTGAACTACAAAAGAATGAATTACAGAAAACTGTCTCAGGAGGGGTAAAAGAGCTATAAGTACCAAAACATAAACAAAAAAGGAGTCGCGTCACGTAGTGTACCCGTCATTCATTCCCCCTCAATTGCTGCAAGTCGATGAATGTGTGAACTTCTGCTGAGACGGGACTCTTTGATTGCCCCACGTCGGGACCCCGAAAACTGAAATTGGAAATTGGGAGGGGGAGAAACAGCCCCGAGATGAGCTTCAAGGTGGGGGTTTTTGGTGAGGGACGAGACATTCCCATGACGCGCACATGCAATTCTGTTGGTCCCTTCGTCATTTCTGAATAACACTGCTCTTTGCAACGCGAGATAAACGCGAGATAAGGTTAACTAGTTGAGATCTATCGTTCGAGAATCTTCTTAGCTCCTCTGTAGCTTCATGGCCAAAGCTGTGAAGAACTCGAGGACACCCTCAACCTCACAAGTCTGTACGTATGTCTCACTTCGTGCATGACTATGACCTCAACCGACAGACATAAACATCCAACCCCGTAATAAACTTGTATTACCCATATCACCAGTCATATTGGCAATTAACTGTCCCTACATCACCCTCCTATAACCGTACCCCAAAGTCAGAAAACAATTTCTCCATTCCCTTGCGAAAACAACAATTTTAAAGAAACGTTCCCTATAACCAGACCCAAACCGAAGTCAACCCCCCATAAGCCGGTAGAAACGAGAGACATGAAAGAGAATACACCCTAACCTTTATCCACCCTGAACCCCGAAAGATGCCCTTTTTGTGCTTTTTTTTGTCGTTTTGTTGCTTTTCCGTCGTATATAAAAGACACTCCTTGTCAATCGCCGAACCGTGTGTTGTAAAACGATCCCTCATAAATACCCTTCCTGTCATTTCCATAGCCATGGAATGCACGCCGACAAATCAGATGCCTCCATCGTGAAGTACTCCGAACGCGCCGCTCAGATGATGCTAACACATGCCGTAGTCGATTTCGCAGGCTGATCGGTCGTCGTAAGCAGAGTAAACGCCGTAAGAACCGCCCTGTTGGGTATATAGTTGTCGCTCCCAGAATCGTCAAGCTCCGAAGCCTGTCGCCCAGACAGCCGAAACAAATTCCATCCTGTCCATCATTTTCATACCCGAAAACTCTTTTCCTGCCCTCAAAGCATAAAGAGACGAACTGTTGACGCCTCTGTGATGTTCAAATGCAACTCCTATACCGCCAGGTCGTATCCTCCAACCGCATAAAAGAGAAAAACAATGTCAACTCCATAGTTGATGCCGTTCCTTCAACACCTTTGATCTTGACCGCATCACTCAGTTCTCGCCAGACCTGAGTATCCTTTAATGTTCGCGCCGTCTCCAACTCATAAAAAGAGTTGCCAAAGACAAGTCCCCAATCCTGACCTCAATGCGTTTACCTCTGCGCCGTTCCCAATGCAACGTTCGAATCCCAAATCATGTTGCTACTCCTTATCATCATTGTCTGGACCTTTCTAACCCCAGACACTAGCAGGAGCACCCAGACCAGATGACTGACCCCAAACGCCGTTGCCGCGTCCCCAGCCACCAGGAGAAGCGAGGGGAGTGGTGGATCGCTTGGACGAAGTGTTTGTAGGTGTACCAGAAGGTCGGGTTCCGATGGGAGCTACCGAAGCGCCGGCCTGGTTAGGCTTGGAACCAGGGGTGAGGTCTCGGGAGGGAGAGCCTCCCGTTGGGCTGGAAGTGCTAGTGCGGCTCTGAGCGTTGTCAAAGACCTTGTTTGCGGGACCCGCAGCCTGGGGGCTGACGGTGCTGTGAGGGCGCGAGTTTGGTTCGGTAGGGGGTCCGTGGGCATCACCAGAAGAGACAGGAGTACCAGCTTCACCAGTGGGAGGAGCACGACCAACACTGTCAAAGGCAAGGGGCGAAGGGCCACGGAGGCTTGAGGGTCCGCTGGGAACTGGGGCGCCAGTGCGGACGTTTCCAGTCTCATCGACATATCCAGCCTTCTCAGCAAAAGGTCCCTCACCATAAAGGGCACTTCGCTGACGGGCAATCAAGTCTCGCGTCTCCTCTTCGGACATGTGCTTGTTGGGCGGAAGGGGCACCTCAGAAAGGACGGCTACGTAGAAAAGCTGTTAGCCCATGCTCAACAAACTCGACAATATTACATGTGGTGCAAAATGTTTTTGAAAGGGAAGAAACACGAGCGGCGTCTGGGCCAACGACATTTTCGGCCGCCATGGCCACATTATTTTTCTCTATATGCCATCTTGTTTCTTTTCGATAGTTGAATGTGCTACACAGTAGAGGGAGGCCTACTTCGCTGATATTGCTGCTCTGTGTGCAGGTTTCGAAGCTCACGCTCCCGTTGAGCTGCCATCCGTCTCTTAGCCTGCATGACCTGCTCTGCCTCGTTGGAGCCTCGTGAAGGTTGGTGACGCTGATTAGCGTAGAAGTTCTGAAGGTTGGGTCCCTGAGAGCCGCGGGCATCATCAAAGTTGTTCACGGAGTGAGGACGAGAACCGGGGGTGTGATGGGAACCACGGGAGTCTATCAACGAGCGTTGTTAGTATTGTTGATTCCAACGTTTCGCCATACCGGGGCGCCCGATTGTGTCAGGGCCTCGGGCGGAATTGAAAGAACGCTGGATCATAGACTCACGGCGGCCACCCATTCCATAACCCTTGCCAGACTTCTGCAAGTTCTCGTAAGCTCGGTCGACCTCTGCAATTTCTAGTCAGCTTTTGTCAACACTGTCTGCCGAAATGAAGTCTTGTCCGGGATTGAGGATGCAAATCACATCGCTACAATCAACGGGATTGAAGTAGCGATCGATTCCAGCAAACCATTCCGCAGGACGATTTCACGTACCATCAAATTGATAAGAGAAGGCGTAGTCATCCTGAGGCTGAGGGCCGCTGGCGCCTGAACGAGCAGGAGGGTTAATAAAAGAACCATTTCGAGGTATTTTGCCCCCCGGCGTACCTGCGCGGACCGGAGTAGTCGAGCCCTGGTGCTCCCAGTTGTTCTGGGTCGAGGACGACCACTGAGACTGAGGGTTGTCGTAGTAGGACATATTGTATGATCTTTCGGGTTCGGATGGGGAAAACCGGGATGCAGCAGTCGATTCGGCTCGGGGTATCTCAAATTTCGCACTGGAAGAATCTATCCAGAAAAAATGCCTGGTTAGCTTGTTGTAACTGTGATACCGGATGACGACAGTTTGCGACGGGAGTATGTAGCGTAGAGCGACGACAATGTCACAAAGAAGGGCGACAATAGGAGATGGTGGAGGAAATTTGCCGCCGTGGCCGACGTCAAGATGCGCAGCATCGGCCACCTAAGACAAGGATCCATCAAAAAAGCACCACCAAAATCTCGCAAAGCCCCTCGTCGTCGCAACACATTGACATATCGCCCGTGATCCTGTGCGTCGACAAATTCGACTCACCCAAGACAAGAAATTGATTTAAGCTTCGTAAAATGTAATGTCTGTTGCCGCTTTGTTGGGGAAGAAGCGCAAGGGTTACTCGCCACGGGCCGCTTCTAGTCGGGAATAAACGACGCGAGGATCTCGGAGGGACGGAAAAAGTGCGAGGAATAAAATCGCAAGAAGTCGGTGACGAGACGGGATGATACGACGGACCGGGAAGACGCTTTCGTGACCAAAGCCGCTGCAGTGCAGACGGGATTATCGAGAGGAGAGTTGGATAATAGAAAGAGGTACCGTAAAGGTAAGAAGGGGAAAAAGAACCAGAGCCGGAAGGGAAAAGGTGGTGGTTAAGATGATGAACGAGTCGTCGACTTGGTCAGGGCGTGACGGGATAGGTTGGGTTAGGTCGTTAGGATGGGGGGAGAAAAAAACCAGGGCCGAGCGAGCGGGAAAGGAGAAGGAGCGAAGCAAGCCTAGGCCTCATCCATCAATCAAATGAGGAAGTCACGTCGTTCCGTGGGGAGTGGACAAGGACAGTGAGCACAGGCCAGTGAGTGAGTTGGATTTGGACTGGACTTTTTGGTGCTCCAGTTGGCAGGTGCCAGGCGCTGTCGAGGCTTGCGGGTAAATTGAGTACTTGGCTGAAAGTACTGGTTGCTTTACGGCATTCGATTTGGTGGAATTACAGAGGGGATTTAGGTGACAGCCTGGTCAGGCTAAAAAGTGAGTACTTCCAACCCAAGTATCTCGTTTGGCAGAACACAATCTACAGTGCAGGGTGCCTGCAACGTAGTTACCTGCCGGTTCTAAGGTTGAATGAATGACCCTAGAACTTTCTGCGATCTCGGGATGTTAATTAGAGACATACTGACTGCCGCCTGTACCCGGATTGATTGTTCCGAACAGAAGCAATCCTGACATTCTTTTTTGTTTCAGTTCCATTCAATCGCATCTCTCGTCACCTTGTTATTTGATACAATTCACAATACTACAAACACTGATTGCAGTTACAGAGAAAGTCAGTGAGTACCTTGAAATGTCCCCTGGCCCTGGTTAAGTGCTAACTGGTGGCCCGTTGTCCGTTGAACGCCCAGACGCCCCGTCCAATCCTCTTTTGATTCGACAACGGGGCTAATAACGGAGTGCGAAATGACGATGTGTGGGGGGTGCCCTTTTCCCTCGTTTCTTGGCCTTGCCAGCAAGCAATTCAATTCCACACTCCACGTTGACGCTCCACGCTGCCAAAAAGAGACGGTCACGGTCACGACTGTGGGTTGCCAGTGTTCTTGGAACATGGAAACACTGTGCGAATTCGCTGATTCTCGAAGCGATCAAACATGAAGTTATCATCAACTTTCAGTGTCCCATTCTGTGTCGGAATCCCTCACTGAGACCATCCCCTGACGGATGCCCTGAGCTACGACCCTGGACCCCTAAACATTTAGCCAGTGCCCTTCCCCAGGCATGTTTATCCCGGAGTCTCACTAAACCTCGGCTGAAGCGCATCGCGCCATCTATTGCCTTGCAAGTCCTCTAAGCTTCTCGATCTTCTGGGATTCCCAGGGTCTTTGCCTGCTCCATGCTTCTCTTAGAAAGACACAATCTCCCAGGAAGCACGGTTCAGGTACCACAGAATATACGAGCTACGAGCTAAACGGATCGCTTAGAGACGCACCTCATCCTCCAAACTTGGCATTCATGGTGTAGCTAACACCGGGTTGTAGTCTACTGGGGGAGGAACACAGGCTTTGGGTCGACTACAGAACGACACAAATACGAAGGCAATCCGCATGAACCACAATGTCAACAATGAATGTTGCACCGCAACAGCTTGCCAAAGCCCACTTACACTATCTGCAATCAAACTCTGTGTTTCCACCTCTTGGCAGCAGTTTCCCCTTCTCCTTTCCTCAAGCCTTATCGGAGTTACTGTCTTTTACATTGGATGTCCAAACAAGACCATCATCTTGATACTGTGGATACGCAAATTACCTCCATTAGAGGCTTGCCCCTTTTCCCAGGATATTAACTTGGCTTGCCCTGTGCTTGACTTGGGGGGTTTTAGCGGGGACGGTCTTGGACGCCGGTATCTTGTTCTAAGATGTTCCACATCGACCAAATTCACCTGCAACACATCTCCGGCATGGAAATCTGCAACATCAAAAGCAAATCTGTTTCGGAGGAAATGCTTCCAAGTCCTGCCGGAGGGTTACAATTGACATCTGCACGTCTACCCGATTGACATGACTGTCATCTCGATGGAAGGCCGAGCGTTAAATAGCATGCATGATGGCGGCTGGCACCGCGCCGTCTTCTATAAAAGGCTATCTTCATGGCTATGGCGGACCGGAATCCCTGTGACTTGATCAGTTAAAGTTATTGCGCTACGGCATGTTTGGGCATTCAATGGTTTGCTGTCCAGATACTGTACCTCAAAACAGAGGACGAAATGGACCGGAGCCTCGTTTCCCAAGCACTGTGTCGCAAATTGGAATGGTGGTTTGTTCTCAACTTATTTGCGGCGTTCGGGCCGTTGTTCGATTCCCTCGCAGCTGGATAACTGTCAGCCAAAGACGGACCTCCACTCAAATTGCCCTCCACCACCCAGTCACGGCGCATGTCAACATGGTTCGATTACAATGATACCCTGGCGGTCATTGGCATTACACGACACATCTGACGTTCCTGTTCCGCGTACCTCATCATCTTCATTTCGGTCACAATCGTGGTGTTTTACAGGATCGGCGTTTACTCTGCCTCTACCGGCACTTGTGACCATGGAATTGCTTCCGTATCGCGATGACCTCCCAAGATTCATTGAAGATTCTTAGACTCGCGCTATCTGAGACCTGAAGTGAGACATTGTTTAAGATGCATCTCTCTTTGGGCATGTGATCTGGCTCTGCCTCTCTTTATCTAAGATGACCCGAAACTCGCTCAATCATGAACAGGGACGGCCCTAAGACACGTCCGTTTATTGTTCAGCTGCTGACGACATTCATGTTAGCAGTCTGGGCGGCAGGGATCTAAATGGACGGCCCCGGATGGGTGGGCGGAGTTGTCCAAAGGGTCCACCGTCGAGGGAAACCCACTTGTCAATGTCAATGTCATTGCCTGTCATCTGGCTGTGTCTTCTAGAACTTACTCACAGTGACTGGTTCAGCACTCGACAAGCCTTTGCAAGCGCAGAGCCAAGTGTTGTGTTTGGCTGTACGCAGTGCAGGCCTTGAGTGCCTGCTGTTGCATAGAACTTGCTTGCGTTGGAAGGACACGCATACGGGTTAATGACGATGTAATTGCTAAGTGATTGCAGCAACAATTACACTTCCATTCCCGTTTCCGTGCCACATATTCAGTCAGCTGAGTCTTTTATCGAGCCAATATACGACTCTGACATGGGTCTCGACTCCCAAGTCGGGCAATCAGTTATCTCTTTTGGCCGTCGTCGGCTAAAAGTACCCAATCTTGAACCTTCCCCAGATTGGCGTCTTGGCTATTGGTTGGGTTGCCCGCATGCTACGCTCGTCAGCCTTCAATAATGCGATCTTTATTACTTGAGGAGTGTTGAAACAGCTCTGCGGCCCGAGACGCTATTCGCATGCCTTTTGGCTATAACGTGGTGAGCAGGTGGTAGCGTTCCCTTTCAATTGAACGAACATCGCACGATCATAGTCTCTGGCCTCCTGATATTCTAAGACCCGGAGTCGTAACTCCATAACGGTGAGTGTAAGCGACAGCGATGTCCTCGATGTGAACTGCCGCAAACGATGGCAAGTCGACGACTCGCATATGGACTCATACAGAAGTAGACCATCTATCTGATACAAATAGTGCTGGGATTTTAGCAATTGGACAAAGGAACAGTGTACCTGTGTATGCACTACATCGCTCTTCGCGCCTTTAAGTGCCCTGAGTGACAGCCTTGTCTCTGTTGCATGTTCGCGGTGTTGCTATCGGGCTGATTGCCAAACACGGTGTTCGATATCCAAATAGCATCATTTGTTGTTTCATTCTGTTGAGCACATCTTCGTATGTATCTACGGATGTGTTACTCTCCAGATCGAGATAGTGTCCGATCGTGGCGCGTAGTGTCCAGGCCACAGACCTTTCAGCTGGAAAGGCCAGGCAGGGAGGGTGTTCATATCTAAGATGACGCTACAGATCGCGATGACTGTATGATCTTCCGCTGCTTGGATACCAGAAACTTTCAAGCGGTAAGTGTGCAGGTTGAAGGAACCATACGTGTGCTCGTGGTTCAGTGGGACTGGCCTAAGAACAACCTAGCTCTCAAGAAGGTTATGGTCATGGCGAACTCTCCAGTCAGCATCATGCTCATGTACCCCCGTGCTTCCTCTTATCTGCAGGTTACCATGTTATTGCGTTTCAGCCAGATCTTTTCGTGATACTATAATCAACCTCGTGGCCATCTTCACTGAGTAGAAGCCCATGGCAATACTAGTCGGGCTCTGAGAAGAACAAAGGACTGTGGAGAGAAACAGCTAATAGTAATCCCAACACTAATATCTAAGGAAGTGTCGAAATCTTGCTTGGGCTATAGAGAGCTTGATGTTCTTCCAGTTGCTTGATAGTTTCGAAACGAGGATGAGATATACGGTTCTGAGTTTATACGTAGAGCCTCGAGATAACAAAGAATACCTCATGCAACTCTAAAATGGATTCAAACGGAGGTATTCAGTGAAACTTAAGAAGATTATCCGGTTGTTCTTCCGAGCCTTAGATCCTTCAGACATAGTGATGTATGCCACTCTGCTGACGTTTGCATTGAGTTAACCGTGCCTGGTAGATCCAACCTTCTAATTCCCTTTGGCAAACCTATTCCAGTTATACACTGAGAATAATTTTGGTACTTCTCAGCAGCCCCTGGAGGTGTATCCTCAATAAACCGTCCTTTGTCCCAGTTTGTAGTGACCGTACAACACTCGGGGCCAGATCTTGCATTCACAAGCGCCATTCTCCATGCATCAAGTTGTCTATTTACTAAAGCCAAAGAGTCTGCTATGCTCCTGAATCAAATAGATATTCTGTCGGCTACTTGGAAGGGCTGGTGTTCGGATCAGACCATAGCTACCGTTTCTCTGGAACCAGCATCTCAACTGATTGTTGTGCATTAGGCCATTGTTCTTGTTAACGCCATGCTTCACAGCCGCCAAGATGCTAAAACATTCTGCTTTTCAACCATTCTTGTGCGCTATGTTTCTTGGATTAATTCATTCTTTTCATACTGGTTGTGAGGTACTACGTACAGGGCATTGAACAGTACGGTCGTCAATAACATTGCTGAGTCACCTTGCCTATGAAAGTTACTATCAGACAACCCGTCAGCTTTGTTTAAAACTGGGGAGAATTTGTTCTTAAAGCTCTGGGCGATGATAAATCAATGAATATATTAAAATGTGTTGTAAACTGGATCAATATAGAGAAAGACAATAACAAAAGGTTCAACCCATCTATATTCAGTAATATCCGTGCCTTTCCAAACAAGCAATGTCATAGTCTTCTTGAAAGTGAGGGTGGCCCTGGAAACCATTCCCCCAAGGATCCGGATTCCTATAAAAGGCATCCATCTCATCCGAGTCGTCGGAATCGTACCAGTAATCCGATCCTTCCGCGTCGTCCGAGTCGTTCCAACCGTCAAAATTGGGAACGTATTCTTCAGCCAAACACTCAGCCATAGTTTTGACAGGGATCGCATCGATAATATCAGATAGAGGACCATCCAAAGGATCCATGCTGCAAGGACCATCTTCAGCGTGTTTGATCAGAGTATTCAGATTCTTGAACTCGCTGCCGTTGCACTCGGGACACTGGAAGCATTTCTTCTCGATGTTGTAGAATTGATGGGCATCGGGACCCATGTCATCTCTGAACTTTTCCGCAATTGTTTTCTTGCTCGAATAAAAAGAGATGCAATTTCCTGTTTCGATATGTAACATCATGTGAGACGCTTTCTTGAATCGAGTCCCGCAGATGAATTTCCCGCCGATGCATGGGATCTTGTGTCCACGCCTTTGCATATCGCGCTTATCCACTCTCTTCGGCCTGTTCGTGGGGATGTCTTTCTTGTGAATTCGGCGTTGATGTTCGTCGACAGCATCTTGGGTGAGGAAGCGCTTCTGTCCGCAGATGTCGCAAGACATGCCGTAGTCTCGATTGACCGGCCTTTCGTTTCTCTGTGAGTCCTTCTTCTTATGCTTCGTACGCTGATGCTCGTCAAAGCCACGTGTAGTGCTAAAGGTCTTGTTACAAGCTCTGCAATGCAGGGGATTGTCCTTTGAAGCTTCTCTGGCATCCTTTCGAGTCTCTGTGACTTTGTTCTCGGTGACATCTTCGGTTTGCTCCTCAGATACAGCTTCTTTCTCCTTCTTGGCATTGTGAGTGGGCTTGACTATGTCGTGCTTGTCGTGCTGATGCTGGTCAAAGCCATGTTTACCGCGAAAGGTTTTGTCGCACACTATGCAATGCAGGGGATTGTTCTTTAAAGCTTCTTCAGCATCCTATTGAGCCTCTGCGACTGTGACCTCAATGATATCTTCGCTTATTTCCTCCTTGAGAATCTCAGGCGAAGTCAACTCAGCAGACAAAATTTCTTTCTGCCTGAAAACCCGATGTTGGCTCCGTTCGTGGTGCGCAAGTTGTGAATCAGTGTCGAAAGACCTGTCGCAACCTTCGCAAGGCCAGGGACGCACGGGCATGGGTACATCGTGCTTCTCGTGTTGATGCTTCTCAAGGGCATGTTGGTTGTAAAAGCCCCTGCGAGGCTTGTTCTCGCACATGTCGCAATGGTAATTGCGCTTAGCGCTCCGGTTCCCGTTATTCTGCGGGGCATGTTTCGTGCGCTGATGCGCGTTCAGGGCAAATTTACTGCCGAAAGACCTGTTGCAAGGTTCGCAATACAGAGCCTTTTCTCCTGCAGCTTCTCCAGCATTTCGTTGCGTTGCTGCGGCTTTGGTCTTGGCAGCATCGCCATTCTCTTTGCCTTTCTTCTTATCCGGTAAAGTAGATGCCACTTCGGGCTGGGTGGGAACTTCTGCAGCCACCTTTGCCTCCTCGGTAACATTTTCTGTATAAGCATGCTTCATTGTTCGATGCTGTCCCAACGCGGATTCGAGACGGAAGCTCTTGTCGCAAATAGGGCAGTTAAAGGCAGAGCCCTGAGCTTCAGACGCTTTCCCGCGCTGCTCGACCCCAGACTTTGTGCTTTCTATAGGCTTCCGCTCCGTTCGATTGTTCCTTCTCTTCTTCTCAGCGGGCGCATTCTTGCTCTTGTCTTGCTCCTTCCCGTCGTGCTTATTATCGCGGGGCTCATTCTCATCTTGTTTGTTCTCAGTCTGTTTCTTTGCCTTTGAGTTTTCAAAGAATTGCTTCCCAACATGACTTAGAATCTCCTGGTTCGGAAGATCCAAGTTATTGCCGCCGCGTGCAAAAGGCTTCATCAGCTCCGTCTTGCTGACTTTATTCTTGCCCTTCTTGAAGGGCGCATGTGTGGCTTTGTTATGTAGGTCGAGCTGCCCCTGAGAGACGAAAGGTGTTTCGCACAGAAGGCAATAAACAGCGCCAGGATGCTCCATGGTCATTATAGCGAAAGCGGGTGGTAGCAGGCTCATGAATCCGAAAACCTGCTCGGGGGTAGGTGTAGAAGGGGCACATTTGTCTTCCTGATGTTGCGTGAACGAAATCATGGAAGGGAATGATTTGTTGCACTCGCAAACAAAAGGCTCAAACCGGAGAGCCGGAGTTTTCTTCTCTGCCATTGTTTTGAAAAGTTTGGACTGGTTGGGTGTTGATGTTGCGGTGTGATGAAGAGGAAGAGGGAGAGGAAGGGAGAAGAGAAGGGTGAACTCCCTAGAATCGACGGATTGGCCCGCTGTGCCCCACACGTTGTGCTTCTAATCAACACAAAAAGAAAGTTCATAAGCGTGGCGTTGCTGGCCAAGCAACTGAGGGGAACAGAAGGATTCAGAAACGGCGTGCTTAAAAACTCAGAATATCTCTGCTGGTCTTGATTGATGAAAATTTCATGGTCCCCATTACCAGATCAACCCGTGCGCCGTGTAACAGGATATGCCCACTATAACGTTGTTCTGGAACCTGTAGTGGATACTTCAACGGGCTTCTAGAGAGACAGGGATATTCCCCATATTATGGAAATGAGGACCCCGTAATTAATAACTATTTCTCTATCAGCATTATGATCTCTTCTGAATTTTTATCCAGCGTCAAGGGTCCTGCACCTAGATTCCAGTCTACCGGCTGATTAGAGCTGTAATATCAAATACCCAAAGTATACAAACACTAAATATTAATCCTCAAGTCCTCATCACCACTCATATGTACTCATGGACCTGTGAAATTGGCCCAAGAACGCCTGGATTCGTGATGTGTAAACTTGATCCATCCAGATAGACAGATGTTGACACAAGGTTCAACTTATCTATCTCCTTAATAGCCGTACCTTGCCATTTCGTTAACGCTAAACTCATACTGAAATTGAGGATGACCCTTAAAACCGTTATCCTTACCCGTTCGAAAAGCCGATAGCACCCATCTCAATCGTAAACCATGAAATGGTCCTGCTCGTCATGCTCGACTAGGTCGTCCTCGGTGTCAGACCTCCGTTCGCAAACCTCGCAGCAAAAATGTTCTTTCCAGGAATGTGCATAAAACTCCCTTTCGGTTTCGAACCACTTCGCGGAGGTGCACATCTGACAACTGAGCTTTTTGATACCATACTCGTTCCCTGCCTCAAAATCAGATATATGATCGCTGAGCGCTTCCTTTGAGGGAAAATGCTCGTTGCACATGAAGCAAAAAGTGGCCTCGTGCTTTTCCCTCATATGGTCACGCTGCCGTTCCGGAGTCTTGAAAGCCCTGTCGCATTTGGTGCATAACACGTCTGCCCGAAGAGCATGCTTCAAAGGCTTGAACAGAAGCTCGTCCGCTTGCGTGTAGTCCTTCCATTTCCTCAATGGACACGCGCGGACTTCGAGATGTTTGAACAACCAGCTCATGAGATGGAATTTCTTCGGGCATTGCGGGCATTTGTAGTTCAGATGCATGTGCTCGTTGTCGGTCTGTCGCCCGTAAATATTGCTGATGTGCATTTTGAGCTTGTCTCGGTCTGCTCCCGAGTTGCATTTGCCACTTTCTAAATGCTCGAACATGAGCGAGTAACAGCCAAAACTCTTTCTGCATCCTAGACAGCGGATCGGCGTATCACTGTGCGTTAGTTGGTGCTGTAGAGCCGTTAGCAGACGCCATGACATGCTCGGATGTCGACTGAATAGCATACCTTGTCACGATCCCGCCACAGCGGGAACGCTTGATCGCATGGCTTGCAGATAATATGCCAAGCAGGCTCATGGACTTCCTCTTCATGACTTTGAAGTAGGGTTCGGTGCATAAACCATTTGTTGCACGGGGTACAAAATGCATGCTCGCTCTCCATGATGTGCGCATCCAGAGCCTCCTGTGAGCCATGGTCTTTGAAGACTGCTTCCACCCAATCCTTGCGCGCGAGCTCGATTTCACAACATGCCGTGCATGGGAAGTGCTGTGGTGTGTTCACAAGGTGCTGGTAGTATTCCTCGTAGCTTTCGTACTGCTCCTGGCAAGGTTCGCACCATGTGGTAATTTCGTCTCGGTGCTCACCATGGCAATGTGAGGCCAGCGCAGCTTCTGACGAACAGCTGAAGTAGCAGTAGCGACACTCCAAGGAAGTCGTGTCAGGGTAATCTTCCATCCTTGAAGTCGTCGCCACTTGCACCTTAGCCTTGACAAGGACAGAACTCATCCTTGTGATGGCTTCCCTGAGTATTTCCCGAGCTTCTTCGACAGCTTCTGGTTCAGGCGTGACTGGACATACTAATGGACCATCTGTTGTCACTGACGATCTGTTGGCAAGGGCACATCCTTCTGTGGCACTTTGCATGTGCTGTATGACCGTTAGAGCTTGAGTTTGCGGCAGGAAGCGTATATACTTACAGACGTCAGTGCGTCTCTGGTGTAGAAACACTGGAGACATTCCAGGCACTTGTTATGAGCCTCGTGTTCGTGGTCTAAAAGGCTGCCTTGAGTTTTGAAGGCCTGTCCGCACGGGGCACATTTCCTATGAATCGCCCGTGCGTGAACGTTGAAGTCCCTTTCGTTATGCCAAACCTCATTTGACTGACAGTCGCCGCAGCGGAATTCGCCATCAGTATACCCAGTGCTGTCGATGAAGTGACGCGTTCTTCTTTCCGCATCGGGAAAATGCGCTGCGCAGCTAAAACAGTACGTCCCTCTGTGCACAGATCGTAAGTGCTGCTCCAGCGAGTGCGGATTGTTGAACACCTTCTGGCATCCCGTGCAGGAAAACAATGTTTCCTTCGCCCGTTCAATAGGACGCTCGAGGGTGATAAGCAAATCTTGGACTCTGGTCTCCTCCAGCCAGTTCCGTAAGTTACACCCCCTATCTTCCAAGTGGTGGAAGAGAGCATGCATGCGAGTATGCTTCTTCTTACACCCTGGACATTTGTAGTTCAAGTTCATCATGGAGTCTTGAGGAACAGTTCCACAATATTGCCGTACGGCATCCATGACATGCTGGGATGTCGCTTTGGATTGGCAAGAGCCGTTTTCCAGGTGCTGCATCATCGCTGAGCGAGTATGATACCTGGAATCGCAGCCAAGACATTGAATGAGTTGATTGCGACCATGTGAACTTTTGTGCTACGAGACGAAATGTGAGCGAATGGACTTATTAAAATCCAAGTACTAACCTGATTGAGTTGATTTCTGGTTTCAAAGCCCTCATCGCAAGCTTTACAGAGAAATGTGTTGTAGTGACATTTCGAGTTATGGCGCTGTAGCTCTGCTTTGCTCCGGAAGATGCGGATGCAACTGTCGCAGTGAGGTTCTGTCGCTGCTTGGTCCTTAAAGGACAGTTCTGGGGATGGCAAGCGCTGTAGATTCGGCTCTTCTTCGAGCTTGATACGTTTGCGTGCAGGCTCCATGGTACTGACTCAGGGTGTTTGTTCAGATGGTTCGGGGATTAGACCGTTAGGCTGATCGCAACGTTTTTGCTTGCAGTCTGGGTGATTTAGTATTGCTTTTTTTTTTTGGATTGGACCGGCGTTGGCACACGTTAATTTAGTGAACAGGCAACTTGATTACGCCATGAAACTACCCTGCACCTTCACGCCTGTGGATTTTCCACCACTACACACTACCGACGCCGCTGCGTCAGCTTTCAGCGTATTTGGAAGGGAAAGATCAACCCGACGATCGCTCAAACGGTCGTTATGAGCCGTTCGAGATGTTAAATGCAGTCATCATGAGGTTCATTGGCTATTCGTTTCTGTAAGCATGACCAATCTCCGGGGTGATATCAAAATAAAGTTCAAGGCGTTAAACGTCCTGAGTCTACCGAACTCTAAGGAGACCAACCTCACCAATCGTAACGAGGAAACCATATCAATAACTTCACATGACTCAAGGATGACTTCACATCTATATACTATTCTAGTCCTAAAACCCTGAACTCCAAGAATACGCCATGCTAAACTGGACCCAAGATCGGACAACCCGTATACCAAATAAATATCAACAAATCCTAATAATCAAACAGCTGGAAAGCATCCTGATTGTACTCAATATGCACGAAAATCCGATAAAAATCCCAAACAGCAGCATCGCAATTCTCACTCTCAGCATGCTGAAGCAAAGCACTCAGTCTCAAAAAATGAGACCCGCAGTTCTCACAGCGAAAATCATCCTCGTGGTGATGTCCGACTGATCCGTAGTCCTCGTACCAGTCCGCCACCAAGTTCTTGATAACACGGAGGTTGGCGCCTGATTCACACGTGCCGTGCTCCATGTGAAGCATCATTGCTGAATTTGAAATGAACATGCGAGGGCAGGCGAGACATTTGATGTTTTTCTCCAGGTGGACCTTTTCGTGCTATGAGAGGGTTAGTAAGACACAACGAAGATATGGTGAGACAGAGAAGTGAGACTTACATTCAAGAGATTTGATGGTGAATCAAAAAACCTTTGACATGTGGCACATCGATTATGCATCTCAACATCATGTGCAATCAAATCCTCCTCATCATAAAAAATCTCATTACACTCCAAACAAGCATTATGAAATTCCTCGAGATGCTCATTCAGATCTTCTTCAGTATCATAATCCGGCTCCCCATCACAATGCGTACAGACATGATGCTTGGACGAATTGGCAACATGTTGCTCCAGCCCGCTCACATGCGTAAAATGCCTGTCGCATCGCCAGCAGTACGTGTCGTGATGCTTTGCAAGAATGTGCTGGTCCAGCGCTGCATCGTCACGGAAATAGCGCTTGCAGGGAGCGCAATGGCTGCTGTTTGAGCAGTCGAAGCTTGAGGCTGCTGTCTCGGGACTGGCGCTGCCGTAGTTCGATGGCCGGGTTGGGCTGGAGCTTGGTGATGGAGAGGAATGCTGCATTTTTGATTGGGGAGTAGCCTTTCCCGAGGTGGTGGTGCGGCTTGATGCGTAATTGGTTCCTTGATGCGCCCCCTTCAACAGAAGGGCAGTACAATGCACCGGATGCACGTTGAATGCAAGTTATAAGCGACGTTGTACAAGATTTGAAGCTGGCGACAGTGACGATTGCTGGTGGTTTAAACGACTGAAGATCATGATTGATCTCCTGGCAAAAACCTTCTTACGGTAATTAATTTATCACCGTTGTTAGGGGAGATCCCCAGAGCCTGATGACCCATGATTGGTCACCGACAGCCCACTTTAGGGGTCGGGCTTGGACTCAAATTGCACTCAATAAATCTGCTTCGTCAAGTCACCAACATTGTTTTTTGTCTACCGCGCTTGGCAGTAATCGATTCTAAACAATAAGCAGTTTCGAGAAATAAAGGGTTTGTTTCATGCACGTTTTACTGGGCCGTCATGCAGACACTCAATTGAAAACCAATGGGAGGGTAAGACAAGTGGTACAGCAGTGAACCCACAAATTTACAGGGTATCTACAGAGGAATCTCCCCCGAACAACGTCCCTTGACGAGACTAGCGTCTTTACCCGTCAACTCATCGAAATACGCCAACAATTTCTCAACGGGCACCATTTCCATAACCCCCAAATCCGGATGCGATGACTTAAGAGTCTGTCCACTGAATAGAACTCTGACAAAATACTCTTCACCTTTTTTGTAAAGCTCGAAAACGACTTCGCTGCCCATACCTGGCCAGACCATGACGTCGATCTGAAGAATACTCAAAAGACGACTGACAGATCCATCGTGGGCAAAGTTGTGCAGATATAGAATGTCTTGTTTGCCGGACATGACGGCGCGGAAATGACTTGCTAGTTCGGCGATCCATACGCCCCATGATGTAGCTGATGCTGCGAGGGAAGAGGGTGCGTCGCGGTACATTTGGGAGTATTCCCATTGTCCGAGTCTGTAGACTGTGTTGGCAAGCGTCTGATCAACGCAGGTTGTCGAGTTCTTTCCGTCGACGAGTTTGCAGGGGAAGGGCTTATTGTGGCATTGTCGTGCAGACAGATTATCGTAGTAATGATCGAAGCTCTCGTGGAAACCCTCATCATTTGACGGAACGCCGGAGATATCATCAAGGGTCTGATAAAGACCTTTGGTCTTGTCAAGATGCTTCTTCCAGTCGGCATTAGAAGATGACTTGATAGCACTGCTGAGTTTACTTCCAACACTGCATTTGTACTGGGGTTCAAGACTATCCACACCCGCTTGTTGAATATGCAGAGGAACTGAATCGGTGGTCTGATACATGCCGTTGATAAACATGCCCGCAACCTGACTTGTAATCTGGTTATTGGTGACCCTGAACTTGACTTTGCTTCGCCAGTCTTCTTTACGACCAGGAATAAAGTCGAGAAGGTCGTGATAGACTTCGTACAGATCTTTGCCATGGACCCATGAATCGTCGAGACCCTCAGCTGTGATCTGGGGAAATTGACAAGATCCGATCCATCCGGAGGGGATGAATGGGTTGATTTCTGAGATGAAGCCCTTCCAGTATCCTTGGGCGTTGGGTTTGGACTCGTCGGTGAATTGTCTGCCGAAGTAGTATAAGCCTTGATTATCGCAGTTCCATTGGTATGGCTCTGCAGGAAACGCGTTGCTTGCATAAGGAGTGCGTTTATGATGTCGTTGAATCTGATACCAGTAAGCCTTCCACGTTCCACCAAGGGTCAGTTACGGTACTTACCACTTCAACATACTGAAGCTCATACTCCTTGTCGGGCTTCTTGTACTCCCTCTTCCTCGCATGAGGCATGTTACACCAATTATACGTCCCATACTTCTCATCAGGCGTTTCCGAGCTATCAAAAATAAACCCATAAGTGCCCTCCCCATTAATCGCCGAAGTCAGCGAATTGATCTGGTTATCACTAGGAGGATACCATTTCAGCTTGGACTCAACAGCAGGCGCTGCTGAGAGAAGAGCGAACAACGAACTCTGACGCATGTAGAAGAAGAGTGTGCAGAACAAAACGACTGCGCCTACGGCGAGAAGCCGGCTTCTGCTTCGGAGCGGAGAGGGCGACATTCTTATATGAGTGTTGCCGAGGATTTAGGATGAGAGAGTGACTAGGATTGAAGAGTGAGGTTTGCTGAGGTTAGAAATTACGCGGTTTAATTGGAGCACGTGGAGACGTGACTGGTTGAGACATGATTTGGAGATGGGGAGACATGGCCGGCTATATCTTGGCTTACTGCATTTGGATTGTCGTTGAGACAACGTGCATTTTTGACCGGGATTCTCTGGAAGAGTTGTTTGGTACGAATAAGTTCTGTTTGTGCCGCACCAATTGTGAGGGCTTTTGAGATAGAGCCATTATGACGTCAGGTTGGGCATCTTCATCAACGTTCAGATAAGATTGTCGAGATGGATATCTTGACGATAGGAATATGAGCCAATTGTGAAAGCTACTCAACAGAATGCGCTGGCAATGTTTTATTGGGTATAACGTTACAGTATCATGTGTCTTAGACGCGCGCGTATCGAGAATCAGATGCTGATTAGCTGAAGAAATGGAGCCGTGTTGGTTGCTGGTTTGGACTACTCCGCCTCATTTATGCTGTTTGCCTCGGCCTTTTGGGCTGACTATCTTCAACATCTAAATATTTACATCCTGCCAAGAATCCTATCTCTAGTCCTCTCTTTCTTCTCCATATCTTCTCGTTGTATCTTTAACCATCACGAACCTTCTCTCCACTCCCAGAGAATACCAAAATGGCCAATACAGAGGAAACCCAAACAGACGTTCCTTCAGATCGCCCACGCTGGCTCGTCAATATCGAGGAAAGTATAGAGGAAGAACTTGACGAGTATTCTTCAGAATCTCTATACTATGAGATCGTCCGCGATATGCTCCTCGCTCCCAAAGATAGCGAAACAGCAGTTCCAGATGCCGTGAAAAGATTTTATGATCTCTACATCTCTACTGCTGACAATGAGAGAAGAGAACCACCTGATTATATGGCTGGTTTCAAACTGAACAGTATGGCGAGCATCGTGTTTGAGACTGTTCGGGATGTCTTTTATACAACCTTTGAACATGATCGGCTTGCAGAGTTCTTGATTGGCATTAAGGAGGGGGCTGCGGCTGAGTATGACTTTGAGGTAAGTACGATCATAACAGTTTCGTCGTTATAGATCGCTGATGATGTTTTGCAGAATCCTCAGTTTGTATATCACGGCTGGGGCTTAGAGGCGATTGTAGAGGAGAGTTGGAATGCCAGTCGTGGTAAGTGATCTGATTGTCTTCTCAAATGCCGATATTAACCTACGCTCAGTCGATGGCGAGACACATCATCTTGCAGATGAACCAGAGCAAATCTGGTCAGAAGGATGGCTTAACATATCTGGCCTCATTTCCAAGCTCTACCGTGGAGGCCTACTAGATACCGACGGCGCTCTCTGGGTGTCTACAGACCTACAGAACGCTCTTGAGACAAAAGAAGACGAGAACGTGTCTTCTGATGCGGGGCGTCAAGCTCAAGTTCTGGCTGCGATAAACCATATCCTCATCGCAGGAGAAGTATTTGCGAAGGATGTAAAGGCGGCTAGTGTAGAAGAAGATGCTGATTCAAATGTGGAGAAGTGGAAGGTGTGGGCTGATAGGATGAAGGAGATTGCTGATGCAGTGGATGAGAGTGCGAGATGGAACTTGAAGGAAAAGGCGGAAGAAGGCTATGATAAGTTGGTGGAGCTTTTGTTAGAATAAAGTTCACCTCTCCAGGCAGTTCAGACCTTAGGCTTATCTCAGTTGAAGTCAGCAACGGACTGGGCAGCTGGGGTTTAAATACTGAATTCAACCTATATCCTTTCAAGATGAGGCGTGGCCGAGCGGGATGCTTCCTAATACCCTAAGAATTCTTCTATCCGAACCTAAAACCTCTTTCTCCCCGCTTGGCCGCGCCTCATCTTTTTGTAATTTCTTTCAGCTTCGAGCCCCTCATAGCTGGCCACATGCGCTCACGGAAATCTATCAAAATGAATACTTTTGAATTTATGAATAGACTCAAAATACTTGCATCTGCATAAACTTTCTCATTACATAACCCAAAAGAACTCCGTCAATCATAGTACTACCCATCACGAAAAGAACCCGGACTTCTTCTTCTTACCAGTTTTCGGAATAGGCGGCGGCCTGGACGCCCTAACCTTCTGATGCCGCCTCTCATACATGGCAAGATCATCGCCATCCTCATCTCTTGGAGGCCAAGTAGTGACCCTATGCGGATCATCATCATCATTAAACCTTCTCAAATACTGCCTCCCCTCTCGATTCAAAGGCTCCATAGGCGCCCGTTCAAACCGTTTGGTATCACCCTGAGGATGATATATAACGCCCTGTATCCCATAGTTCGTCGCCGTCTCTCTCTCCACGGCAACTACCCCACGAAAAGGACCGGGATCATTTAGCTCGTTGCGCACAACTCGAGCTCTGTCGTTGTGATGTACGGGCTTATTTTCCCTTTCCATTACCGCCTTGAAGCCGGCAGTCTTCTTGTCAAGGTTCATGCGGCTGTTGATAGGGACTTCATAAAGGGGGACTTCGGCAGGGCGGTTGCGCTGTTCGAAAGGTTGGAAGGTCTTGTATAGTTCTCCGTTGAGCCTTTCCTTATTACCATATTCGTGGGGATAGCCTTGCTTGTTCACTTGGTTTGGGTCGATTTTGACTTCTTGGACTTGCTGGCTGACGACCCTGGCTGGGACCTCACCACGAGGGGTAAAGTATTGCTGGAAAAAGTCAGTAACTTATGCCGGTATCGAGTAGAGTAGAAGCCGTACCATTTTGTTGTAGTCATCTTCCGAGCTACGCCTTGGCTCCTTTCTGCGTCCGAATAGCTTGTTCATGATGGCAAACAGTAGTTCAAGTCAAGAACTTGGATTGAGGTACAAGTGAAGAATGGGACAAATAGGACAAGGTACCAAACAAACAAAGATAATAATGAGTGGGGAATCGACCAGCGATGCCTTTGCAGTGATTGATGATGTTGTTGATTCCATCATAATGGACTCCAAAGGCTAGATATTATATAGAAACTCGTGGCGATATTCTTAGACACCCATGAAGATCTGATTTGGAACTGTTGGCCCTTGACACCGACCGTTGGCGCTGAGGGATATGGCAGAACCAACAGTCAAGAGCAAAGGTGTCAGAATAATCCGGTCGCCGTGCAGGAGTTCGCTAGGGTGTGCAGGCTGTCTGTTTCTGTCGCCCCATATTTTGATGGATTGTTCTTGAACCAACATACATAGCCGAACTTCACCTGAGACAGTTCCTGGGATCGTCTCTTGTTTAATCACCTCCGCGCTTCTATTGATAGCAAGACATATAGGCGCCTGCAACATGTACCTTGGTGAATTGCACGCGCTTAGAAAGGGTGTTTACCTGACATGATCTACAATGATCTGATTTTGAGGTTGATCATCGGAGCCAATGTTACTGGAGTTGTCTGGATAGAGGTCATCTAGCAAGTAATCGAGCATATCCTTTGCCTGTATATAACCAGTACGAGAATTAATAGTTAGGTGTACAAATGCGAGATTTATTGATTGAAGTAGTCAATAGATTGCTACTTGACCACCTTAGTTTACTGAACTCGATGTATCCAGCAAATTGTGCTTGAATATGCTTTCGTGATATCGGCGAAGATCATCAGCAATGGTGGGATTTTCTGGGTGTTGGTTGATGGAATCAACAACCATGAATTATTGAATTTCGTATGTTGGTTGTTAAAATAACTCATGAGAACAATCACCAGCTCGGAAGGATATGCATGTGCTGTTTCAGTTGAACATTACCGCGCGTCTACGCCTCCAGTAACGTGATTGGTCGACAACAAGGCGCAGCACAACCTCGGCGGCAAAACAAAATACCGCGGTAGCACCACTTCAATTCAGCCTGACGAGGCTTTGTGATACCAAGTATTTCTGCATAATAAATCTAGAGGTCAATCTTGATCTCATTCTGGATTGATTTGACAATTCATCACATTCTCACACCCTTCGTTTTCCTATATTCTTGATCTTTTTTATAACCTTCTGAACAAACATGACAGACACCAAGCAAGACCCTCCGGCATGGCTCAGTCATATCGAAAAATGCATAGAGGAAGAAGAGGAAAACTTCGAGTCAAATGCTCCCTACTATGAAATCATTCGTGGTTTGCTTCTGCGCTCTAATGAACCAGACGAAGCGATTGCACAAGCTATCAAGAGGTCATATGACCAATACACTGGCGAAATCGATGATTACAACTCGCGCATTGATAATCAAGATCCAGAGCCACCCGAACGCCAGGAATATGACTTTAATATTCTCGACAACACAATAGCGGAACTTGTGTTGGAGATGATGGGCCAATTGCCCTACCTAGATCCCAAGACCGATATGCTTGCCAAGTTCTTGATTGGATTGAACAAGTATACGAAAGATATGCGGCGAAAAAGTTCGGGGGATATGATATATGCTGTTCGTGAAGCTTGGGACGCAAGCCATGGTAAGAATTAGTCTTTGACTTCCCACACCCACTAATAATCTCGATAGCGGACTCAATGTCATTCAATAACGACCGCCCGGAGGTTGAAGGGGCGATACATCGTTGGCTCAACGTCGCAAATCTTATCGCCAAGCTTTACAAGGCAGACCTCCTTGAAGACTATGGGCAGATGTGGATCGCCCATGACTTTGAGCGGACATTCGAAGAGAGGACGGACGGTGATGTCACGAGTCAGCCTATCAAACAAGCTCAGGTTCTGGCCGTGGTGAACTACATGCTAATCGCGGGAGAGCCTTTTGCCGAGGCTGCCAAGGCGGGCAAGGATGAAATGACTGCCGAGAAATGGCGGCTTTGGGCTGGGGGGATGAAGAAAATTGCTGATGTTGTTGATGAAAGCGTTAGATGGGATTTGAAGAAAAGGGCGAGGAAGGCGAGCGATATAATGGTGGAGGTGTATCCTGAGGCATTCGAGCAAAAGGATTAAATGGGTGGGCATAGAGACATGTCATGGGAGTAAACACATGTATTAAAGAAGTTCAATCGAGTCTTTCCCTAATACCGACCAGAGCTCTATTGTATGCTAGAACCGTGCCCCAGAAGAAAAATAAACGCCTTTAACCGTACCATTCCTCTCAGGTATCTCCACCAGCCTGTTTAATTCTTCCTCACTCAGCCCGATTTCTGCTTTCCCTTGCCCTTATCATCGTCCTTCCCAGCCGCGTCCGCATTCTCAGTCATCTTCTCGTTCTCAGCCGTCTTCTCGTCCTCAGCCGTCTTCTCGTTCTCAGTCATCTTCTTGTTCTTAGTCGTCTTCTTGTTCTTAGTCGTCTTCTTGTTCTTAGTCGTCTTCTTGTTCTTAGTCGTCTTCTTGTTCTTAGGCGTTTCCGCGTTCTCAGTAGTATCCGATTTCTCACGACTCGTTGACGCCTCAGGACTATTCGAAGTCTCAGGAGGTGGGATGTATGGTGTTCCGAAGCGATAGCCACAGTGTTTGCAGTTGAATATGCCCAAAAGGTTTCTTGACTTTTTGCTGCAATCGCGATTTGGGCATTTCCAAGTGTTTTCGAGAGGACTAATTTTAACCGGGCGTCGGTCAGACATGGTTGCCGATGTTTGGTAAAGTGTTTAATAGAGTGTGCTTTGTATTGTAGCTTTTGCACTTGATGATGATGGAGCAAAATCGGTGGTAGCAGATAGTATTCTGGGGTGTGATGTTTGTGTGATGTTTGATGGATGAAGGGAGCAATGGATTGGGAGGCACTTATGGTGGTTCAGTGGTAGCATGTTTGACAGGAAGTCACGAGGAGCTGGTGCAGGTTGTGAGTCTGATTCGGGAAACAGCGATGGGTTTGGCGCGGTTCATGACTGCTTGAACTCGTGCCTGCCTTACGACGATTTATCCTGTGTTGACCCTCTTTCCGTTAACAAGCATTTATTCTTCTAGGTACCATCACCTAATCCTCATTGACAAGAACATATCGGAACCTGGGTTTTCCAGCTTGAAGATCCTTCAGCACCTCATTAGCCTCCCTCATCGGTCTTTCCTCGACCCACGACTTCAATCCCTTATCAGCCGCCAATTGAAGCATTTCCCGCATTTCACCAGGGCTGGCAGTCTGTGTCGACGTGAACTTCCCTCGAATGGGAAGTAGTGAGAAGATGTTGATCGGGATTGCCTTTTCGGGTGCACCGACTTGGACCATCGTGCCATCCATTCTGAGAAGTCCGAGATATTCTGCCCATGGCATCTGATACATGTCAGTGAATGAAAAAAAAAAAAAAAAAGGGAAGAAGGTTACTTACGTTCTTTCCATCAGCAGTATTGATGATCAAGTCGAACCTTCTCCTGTTCTTCGCGGCCCACCCCTCATCAGCCGTCGCGATGTGCTCATCCGCTCCAAGAGCTAAAGCATCGCCCTTCTTATCTGAGCTCCTCGAAACAGCTACTACCTCAGCCGCGCCTAACGCTTTGGCAAACATGATGCCAAAATGTCCCAAGCCACCGATACCAATGACCGCCACCTTCCTGCCTTTCGCCCCAAAGTGATTCAACGGTGCATAAACAGTAGCTCCAGCACATAGCATGGGCGCGGCATGTTCAGGAGCCAGACCATCGGGAATCTTGACCACGAATCTGGAAGGACAGCGGTGCCATTTGGCATAACCACCTGTCGATGTTGCTCCGCAGCGATGTGTACCGCCATAGGTGTTCACGATCTTGGAGCAATAGTTATGAAGACCCTTGGAGCACTCTTCGCAAGGCCCGTCGCGTTCGAAACAGGCGTCGCTCTGGGCGCCTACACCAACAGTATCTCCCACTTTAATATCACCAACGGCTTCAGAGCCAACGCGAGTGACCTTTCCAACGATTTCGTGTCCTACTACAATGGGGTATGAAGTGGTTCCCTACACAATCAGTATGGTGGTTGAAGACAATAGAGACCACTTACCCAGCCGTTTTGAGCCGTGTGATTATCGGTTCCGCAGACGCCGCAATGGGTGATACGCATCTCAATATCGGTTTCTTCGAAGGGCTTCATATCGTACTCTCTCCACACCAGATCCTGTTCACCTGTGGGCTTTTCGGCGACCCAGCCTTCAAACTTTGTTGGTGAAGACATCCTGGCTCTCTAGATGGTCAAACGAAATCGGTGTTAAGAGGGCTCGTGTATGTGCAGGATCTCCTGGTGTGATGAGGCCTGTTATATATCCATGCAACCCCGCCTGCATGCCAAGACCGGGATGTGTATTCCTTCGGAGTTTAAGCACTTTATCTCCACGATTTGTTGTCTCATGAAGCCTCGCCACCATTGAGATCGGCAGTACGGCTTTTGTCACTTGGAGTTTCCGGAGTCGCTGACCGACCAGACTGGCCTTGCTATGACTTCATGCAACTCGAGGTGCAGGTATGGTATTTCCGAGAATATAGAGGAAGCCGAAGTTGGAATTACGTTGGGAGTAATTGGTTTGGTGGCTATATAGTTTCGAAGTAATAAAACAGGCTAATGTAATTTGGTGTTCTTGAGGGTCACTACATGGCGTTGACAGTGGAAGAGGGCCGCAGGGTGTCAGAAGAATCGACCGTTGAAAGCATAAGAGACGAAATAAATTGGTCACTATATGCCACCTTAGACTATTATTTACGCTATTTTATTTTCTGTAGCCTAAGTCTTGGAGGACATTTCTTCTGTTACCCACCTAGGAGGGGTCGTTGAGCTTCGGAACTCAGACATTGCGTCATAGAAATAGATATCCGCCGATCTGCGACCGGAGATTCCGTTCTTATTAATTCATTATTCAGTTACTATCTCAATATCCTCACCTACCAAATATTTGCGATGTTTTGTTGATGGTGCCTTGCTCACCAAAATCATGGCTGACATCACTTCATTCAAGGTCAGCAATATCACGTTACCTTGCACTTCTCACCACTGACCAGGGAGTAGATCCATGTGCCCGACAGTCTCCTCGAAGAAATCAAGATCAAGCTCAAATATGCTCGACTTGACGAGGGAATGGCTGATGTGGAATGGAATGACCTGGAAATTGGTCACTCGTCTTTCAAGGAGCTGGTCGAGTATTGGCGCGATGAGTATGACTGGCGAAAGTATGAGGCTTTCTTGAATACCTTTAAGCATTTCAAGACACCAATACAGGTCGATGGCTTTGAGTCTCTGGATATCCATTTCATCCACCACAAGTCTTCGAGGGAAGATGCGATTCCGCTTCTGTTCCTACATGGCTGGTAGGTTGCTCTCCATCGAGTTGTTGAAGATCTGGAACTGACGCATGGTAGGCCTGGGTCCTTTCTAGAAGTTACCAAGATTCTGCCTCTACTGACCGAACCAGCAGAGGATAAACAGGCTTTTCATGTAGTCGCGCCCTCGCTGCCCGGCTATGGCTTTAGTCAGTACTCCAAGAAATCTGGGTTTGGACTAGAACAACATGCGGTCTGTTTCGCGAAACTGATGAGGAAACTGGGGTACGATAAATATGTCTGTCAGGTAAGCACACTCGCTTCGGGACGTGACCTATGGCTGACCATCCAAGGGAGGTGACTGGGGCTCAACCATCGCGAGATACATGGCGTTGAACCACTCCAACGCCGTGCAGGCTATCCACATAAACATGTTCTTGGCTTTACCACCAGATGAGAAGAAGTCTCCTGAGACGTTCGAGCGGTATCAGAAGAATGAGTATAGTGAGCAGGAGTTGAAGAATCTTGAACGAACCAACTGGTTTGCGAATAAAGAGAGAGGTTATCAACGTATCCAAGAAACAAAACCGGTCACATTAGGCTACGCTCTCCATGACTCCCCTGTTGGAATGCTCGCATGGTTCGTCGGCAAACTCAAAGCCTGGACAGACAACTATCCCTGGACAAAAGACGAACTTATACACTGGGCATTCATTCATTATCAAGGAAGTCCCAGCGCTGCAATGCAGATATATAAAGAAGCTGAGGCTGTTCTAAATGCCAATCCGGATAGTATGCTGGGAAGATATATATCTCAACCTGTCGGAGGATCTGTGTTCCCGAAAGAGGTACGTCTTGACTTTTGGGTTGTAGGAGATGTGCTGACGTGTTGAAGCTTTGGATAAGTCCCAGGGAATGGATGGAGGAGGCTTGTAATATCCAGTTTTGGAAGCAGCACGAGGAGGGTGGCCATTTTATTGCTTGGGAGAGACCGGAGGCTCTTGTGGATGATGTTGCAGAGTTTTACGGGAAGTCTGGACCAGTATTTGGCACTGATACCTAGTGGACTTTACAGCACCAAATCCGATTAGAACATCCAAGCCATCAATACTAATCCAATCAATTGATCTATAATGTAGCTATGCCCAAGAAAAGTTTTCAGACACCCACATATCAGTCTGGCAGACATATTCAATACTACCTTTGTGTCCTCCATACTAGAGGCAATTAACTGGATCTTTGAGTCTCTTTTAGCCACTAGTTTCTTGAACAAGGGCCACATCTTGATTTCCCTGGCAGCGCGGGCTTCGGACAGACGTTACAATTTTGCCCATTTAGGGCATTTGTATTGACAACGATTGTGTCGTCGCTCAGTTGGGTGCCTGGCGGAACCTTTTCCCACCCCACAGGGTTCAGAATTCGGTGCATGGGTAGCATGGCGAGTATATAGAGCCAGAGGTTAGTTCTCTATAGTTGAAAATGTTGATGTGCTTGAGTTCTTGTCTTCGACGTTGTAATGAAACGATAATAGTTTATGTAGTAAAAGTAAAGCGTCCATTCACAGAAGGATACATGCAAACAGAGGAGTTATTGTGCTTCACCAAGAGTGTAAATATGTTCAGAAAACCTTATCCTGTGATCCATTCACAAGTTGATTCTACTATGATCCTATCAGTATTACCTGCTGTAACCTAAGCCACATCCTTTGATTCGTGAAATAAATTTCCTGTTTCTTCAGATACTGGGGCTAGACTGAGGCAGAAACAGTGAAGCAGTGAAGGCCATTGGATAGCACTTAACAATAGTGTTCACGTCAGCTGAGAGCTACATAGCAAACTGTTCCAATTGATGAATTAATGAAATAGCTATCTCAAGTATGAAGTGAATCCCCATCTATCCATTTAGCCCTTTTTGTCTGTCTTACGCTTCTCGATGTACGCCGCCTTCTGCTTGGCGGCGCACAATGTACAAGTACTCGCCCCCCGGTCCAAAGGCTTGGCGCATTTCATACAGAGGTGCTGTGCTGCGCGCCGTTCTCTGAACTCTCGTGAACTCCTCGTTAAACATGAGTGGCATTTGTCTTTACCTTTCTCTGCTGAGTTTCGACATCCGCTACAATGGTTGCATTGTGGATTCAAAAGGTCCTGGATGGCAAGCATTGTCGAATATAGATATCCCGGTTCAGAGTACTGGTAGTCGGAGATGTTCTTAATGTCTTTTGGCTGCTGAATTTGATGCTGCAATTAACAGCCAGACGGCTCTCAGTCATTTATATCGGGAAGATGGCGCTTTGATATGAGCCATTCACAGTCTCACTCTCCATTCAGCTTGTCAAAGTTACCTGAGCTACGCTCTTTGAATCATGAACGGGTAGCCTGTGTAGTAAGTGATAGTTGATTCTAATGAGCTTGAGTAGGTGAACAAATGTCACCCCCTACAAACAAAGGCTGTAGGACACGAAGGGGAGGGGCGCTGTGAATAGCGACGGTTCGAGGAGTACGCTATACGGGCATCGCAGAAAGGATGTATGGAGGATTGTTTTCCCGATGGACCGTCAGCAAGATCGTACCCTATCACTACAGCTTGTAGTACAAGCTACACCGTGCTCTAAGCTCGTACTCTATTTAAAGCATAAATATTCAGCTTTTTAAACTTTATACTAGGCTCACGCTATATCACGATCTGACCACCAACGTCCACAACGAAGAACGAAGCCCAACGCAATAGTAGTAATTCATAACCCACACTTTGCAGTCATCAGCCCGACCGACCGAAGGCTCCGACAGCCATGAAAGCCCAAAAATCAGCAGTATTAACAACAAATAATGGATAGTCTTTCGTAAGAGATCCATTCGTATCGTGATGCAACCAAACGTGAAACCCCGCGTCGTCGGGCGGAGAGTCTGTCGCTGTCCTCATCTTACAGGCCACGAAATATTAGCTGACTGAGCTGAGTGAGATGACAACAACCAACGTCAACCCCTCTTTGTCCGTGTATTCAGGCTGATGAGGGGAAACACGCCGCTATTGATTGTCGTCGATATGTGGTAACACGATGCGCACCTTTGCGTGTTAGGGCGGAGAGTGGACACTATGAATAGCAAACACCCAAGGTTCAGGCCGTTGGCGGGGTCCATTATTAGAGCTTCGAAGGATGGGAACAACTCAGGTCCCCCGATTAGAATAGGAATTTGGGTATACGGCTGGGGATCTAGAACGGAGAGGCTGACTTGGTCAAAGAACGTGGCACTTGGGCTGTTATTTGGCTGCATAATGAGATTTTATACGAGTTGAGAAGAATGCCTCCATATCGAGAGGAAGGATTGAGAATTGGTATAAATATGAGGACAGTATCCAGCAATTCGAAAAGAAGTCCTCATCACAAACAACAATCATCTCAGAGTCTCTCACTCGGTTCCAAAACTTCAAGACAATCTTTATCTTTCCTACCAACCCAAACATCAAAATGCTCTTCTCTAACATCCTCCTCCTCGCCGGCCTCGCCGCCGCACTTCCCAACCCCATTGAAGAAGACACCACTCTTGAAGCACGCGACGCCGGCGGCATCGACCTCCTCAAGCTCCGCGTCAGCAAGAAGGCCACCTTCAAGGGCGTCGGTGTTCCAGGACGATGCAACAACTTCCCCTCCAACATCAAGACCTTCGACCTCGACTCTCCTGATACCAAGTCCATTCTCAGCTGCTTTGAATGCACTGTCTGGACTCGACCTGGTTGCCAGGGTGACTCAGTCACTCTTGAGGGACAGCGCGCTTTCTTCGCTAAGTCTTCCAAGAAGCCTACCTACAAGAGCTGGAAGTGTCAGTGCAAGGGCGGATGCTAGATGTGTGCGGAGAAATTGATGATTATGTTATGACGACTTGGGACGGTCCTTATTTAGAAGTGTTTTACTTTTACACATTCCTTGAGAAGGGTTTGAAAGACCCCTTGTGTGGCTCATTTGAGATTATCTTCTTGTACATTCTTCCACTCCTTTTAAACCCGGTTTAACATTCAATCAAACTTTACTTTAACTTTGCCTTCATGGGAAGATATGAGTGACTCTGAGGACCGAAATGTGATAGCTAAAACGGGCAAGACACCGCTACTTGAGTCAAAACTCGGGTCTACCCGACAACTTTAAGGGCACAGCCGTTAGGGTACCAAGAAGGGTGACTCCGACCCCCCGGTAGACAAGAAAGTTCAAAAGTCTCTGTACCAGCTCATGCTTTGACACTGGCATAATGAGCCTCAATGTTCACCACCTCTGCCACTTAACAGCATGTATCGCTAAAATTAGAAATCCTGCCACTACAGTGTCACACGACTCCTGCAGAATGTTGTGCCAGACACTTGTCTCTACCTGAAGGGCTGCGTCAGTGACCCTCATCGCTGTCAACAACTAGAACTTGGGGTAACCTCTTCTCCCATAAGCCTCCACTCGCGGCCCCCTCTTTCCCCGCCTCCGAATGGGCATTTGTGTCACCCTTATAGGTACCACAACGTCGGATGGTACCGTCTCGGCTTCCGACGGTCCGAAACTGACGCTGTTACCAATAAGCAGAACCTTAACCTGCAACTGAGGCGACCTCTTTACCATCTCCGCGAATAATGTCTGAAATGCTGTGAACCACGAAAATCCTTCAGCTGGTAATAGATTGTGGTCTATCACTGCCAGATCGATGACTAAGTAGATTTGATTTCGCGCTCTAAGCAGCGCAGAGCCCAAAAGCTGAAGCCAGTCGTTTTCAGTGTTTGCTCTGTGGAACTGTGCGCATTGGAGAGACATGGTACTCTCAGTCGTACAGTCCTGCGATAGCTTGAATGCTTGTAAGATAAGGCTCTTGAACAGATCCGTGCTTGAAGCTCTCGCTTCTTGGTTGTCATTCCGTGGACCTCGAAGAGCACAAACTACAGGAATATTCTTCCACTGCAGTTGCTGGATAATATTGACACAAAACTTCCGTGAAGCGTGTCGCTCGCGCAAGCCACCTTTTACAATCGCTATCCTTGACTCTGGTGCTGTGGACCAAGATTGCAACTGGGGAGATTGCCAGAATTCATTAGTTGTCTCATACACTCGGACGCGATCGTGGCGTATTTGAACCGAGACGTTGTATCGGAATGCTTCCAAAGGGTTGCCAAGTTTCCCATCGGCGATGTGAGACATGATCTGTGAGAATTGAAGATCCGTGAGCCGCTGGTTCGTATCCAGTGATGTACTCGAGTGTACAGCCTGTAAGGAGTCAAGCTTGGCCAGGATGGTGTGATTCGCATCCAGGATAGCTCTCGATTGTGGAGGCTCAAAGGAACTGAGCTTCGAAACAATTGAATCCAGCTTCAAGTTGATATCTCTAATTTCGACTCGACCGCTGGCAACTGCCAATTGATCAATCTCTCGTGAGTCGGTCGCAATGTCCTCGAGAAGGTCTTTGTATCTGAGCTCTGGTGGTCGGGTAATACTGTGCCAGAGATGTCGCATTGTACCCTCTTTGCACCACTCATGAGCTCGAATGAAGAATCTCACTAGGGTAGCATAGAGATTGCCGACCGCTTGGCGTATCCGGTCTGTGGGGTAAAGAACAGTGACGAGGTCAACACGAGGTAAAGAGTCGGCAATTTGTGACAAGGCCTTCGAGATGAGAGATATTGTCGCTTCATGATTTTGAGCAGACTGCATATGATGAGTGATACTCAAGGGAACAGCTCACAAGAACCCGAACTTACTACGAGAAGCAGTTTCATGGCTCCCCAAGCGAGCGCGACGTACTCAGGATGGTGCTGGACCAGGACATCCATGATATTGCCATAATGACTGATCTTTGCTGTGAATCGCCGTATCCATTTCTTTGCTTTTGGGAAACGCCTTCCATCAGAGTAGGTTGCGAATGATCTCTGCGCTAGGTCTTGGATATCCTGAATACTGGAGAAGCCCTCCGAGACTTCCACTTTGTCACTGTCGTTGGTGAGGTCCGACGCGAACTGAGTCAAACCTTCTTGAAATGCTTGTTGAGCAATTGGAAAGGCGAAGCTTCTGTACAAACCATGTATCTTAGTGGCAGAGATAGAATTGGAACGTCGTCTTTTGAACTCGACTTACGACTGTGTGGTCGGGCGCGATTGAGTACTTGGCGAGTACCACGTACCGAGATAGTCTGACGAAGGATGGTTCATGATTTCAGCGCATTGTGGGGTAGAAGAAAAGGGCGATCTGAATCTTCATTGCAGGTAGGTAAAGAAGAACGTGTTTGCCGCTGGGATTTCTGTTGGAAGCAAAGCCCCAAACACAGCCCCCATGGGTGTTCCGTCATGGCTGCCTTGGGCGTACCGCTGCGCGGCTGAGTTGTCAGCTTGTCTCGGACAAAACCCCTGGTCTCCATTACCATTCGTCTACAAAACTACACGATCAGGGGTCCGAGCCTTGGCCACAAGCGCGAGGGGCGCATTTGTAGCATTTCGATGCTCTGAAAGGGTGCTGTGGGTGTGAAAGAATAAAAGGCGGTAAGGCAAATTGGGCTACGGGGAAAGCCTGTCTGCCTACGCCCTACCTGCAGAGCCTGTCTCAATTTATCCGACTACTTACCCAACCGCTCTTATCTAAATTGCACAAATATGAAGCTTTCCTCAACGAACTTGCACTTTGAAGGATTAGTTGCCTTATGCTATCCTGAGATAGACACTTTCCAGATTCGCCAACTGTGACCTACTTATGCACCTACAGCAAATTGATTGTCTCTTTCCTTCTCGTAACCCCCACCTTGTTTCCCGTCAGGAACCTGGAGGACGGAGGCCACTTGTCTTGCCAATCACCTACTCAGAAAAGGAGAGGTGAGCCTCTTGACAGCGACCAACCGGGTTAGAAAGGTGAATTTGCGTGCTCGCAATGAAGCGTACATTTGATATTTCTAGGGCGAGGAGCTCTCAATCTTTAAGCCCCGTCCTCGGACCATCATCAGAGGAAGGCATCAGCGAGCAAAAGAGCGTCACTGGACAAGCACCCAGCACGAACTATGATTTCGATTCAATGCTTGACGCCCCCGACACTCCCATTCCGGAACCCGTGGCAACCTTCCGGCGCTACTACGAGGGAGAACAAGCGCAAGAATGGTCAGATAATAAATCAAGTTATTTGGGACACCATTCCCGTCACGTCCCTTCAAATGTAATACCAGAACCCAGTACCGTTCGTCCAAAAGGAAGACCGCAAAAGTCTTTAGATGGGGAAATCGATACGAGAGGACTGGAAGTCCCTCTAGACAGCAGTCCAGACTGGCAGTTCTCTCGCCATTTTACTATATCACGAGATCAAACTCGCGCGAGTTCATCCGGCGAGGAGAAACTCACCGCGCTTCTTCGAGAACAGGGCTCAAGGGATCAGGATCCATTGGTCGAACAGGCAGGTGTACGGAAACCAACAACGGTCCATCCCCGACCTTATTCACCAGCACCTTACGATTCGCCCCGAGATGGTAGGACGCCAAGAAGACCTAGCACAGGAGTAGGGCATTCTGTCTTCAATGCGTATGAGACAACCGAGAAACAACCCACCATGGGTAGAAGAGAACGGATAGCCGACCTGGTGGGCAGAAGCTCAGGCCCACCCTACACAACGTTGAATTTGCCTGTTCCGGATAACTACCAGGACGGAGGTAGTGAGAGAGAGACTGGCTCTAGTCAAACTCCTGTCGGTTACTCAAAGATAGCTCAGCTGGAAGAAGAGATTCTAAGACTTCGCAAGTTACAGAACACTCTGATATCAACAACTTGGCTTGTGCTGCATAAGATAACAGGCGATAACGCCGCCTATCTAGAAAGTCCTTCATGGACATCAAAATCTGAAAGTTCGCCCAATCTCAGAGGCAACTCACCACTAGCCGACGCAGGTAAATATCTCGCACAGAGGCCTGAGGCTGCATTCGTGATATACAAGTATTACGAACCTTCATCTCAGGCAAATGATATCGGCGACGCTGATAGTATGGGAACGACGATGCCGGATCCGAAAGCTGTTCGTGAGGTCGTCCAAGCACTATCTGAGGAGATGGTCGCTGCGCTCGATGCATTTGTCGATTCTCACCCTACATTCAAAGAAAAATTTCCGAATTGGAAGTCCGATGACCTGATACACTCACCTTTTCTCTTCTGGTACTGCTACCGAGCTTCGACCAATCTTGATGCTATGGCCGAACCGCACAAGAAGCAAATGCAGCTACTCACGCGATGGATTGACGACAACTACAATGACACATATGCCGAAGTCGATAAAAAAATTTCTCGGGGTTATGTATCTGAATCAGTTATGCCATTTTTTATACAGCCTGGGGAGGTCGTGGTATCAGCAAATGGCAAAGACATTCGAGGCTATATCGCTGGCTCTTGGGCTACGAAAGACTCCTCCCACAACACGCCTCCATCTCGCCCAAATGGACCTCGGATTATCTCTCAATCCTGGAAGGTTGATGCCTGGTCCTACGGATACGACGGAAAGTTCTATATCAACAATACGAAGCTTACCGTCACCCTTCGGTTCAACCAAGAAAGCCCAGACGTCAATATCAAGGACTTGAATGTCCTGCCAATGAGATTTGGTACCAGCGAGTCACAAAAGATACTTGAACGTCGAGGTTGTACGATGTGGGCTTGCAGGAAAAGGAACTTGATCACCTACAATGAACCAAATGCAGATGATTTGGCTGGTGTGAGTCATAAGCTCTCATGAAAGACGATCGACGTTAATGAAGTCTAGGAAAGAGAACGTTACATGATCGACTTCAATACGTATAAACAACTTCATTCAGACTCGGCTAACTTCAAAACAACATATCTATCACTACTAGATCCAAAGCGGAGGGAGATGGATACAGCCCTTATGGATGGCGACGAGTTGCCTGAGGGTTCTGAGTCGTTTGTATTTCCTAGTACCATTGTCGGATATAACCTTCGGCAGAAGAAGTGGCGTAAGCAGAACTTGCCCTTGACTTACTAGAAGCTCAAAAGCTCGCTGTGCTGACTTGTAGCACAGACGACCTTCAGGTTGATTGGATCCAGCCAGTGCATTGGAACAAACAAGCTTTCAAACATCTCGTCATTGACGAGGAGATCAAAGATATCATCCAAGCCCTTGTTACAAGTAAGATTGCAACAGACAAAACAACAGATTTTATCCAGGGCAAAGGCAGCGGACTTATCATTCTATTACATGGAGGCCCAGGCACAGGCAAGACCTTCACAGCCGAGAGTGTGGCCGAGATAGCTGAGAAGCCACTGTTTCGAGTTACCTGTGGTGATATTGGTACCAAACCGGAAGAAGTCGAAAAATATCTTGAATCAGTCCTGCACCTGGGTAAGATCTGGGGTTGTGTCGTGTTGCTCGATGAGGCAGATGTCTTCCTGGAACAGCGTACTCTGACTGATCTGGAGCGCAATGCTCTTGTTTCCGTGTTTCTGAGAGTTCTTGAATATTATGAGGGCATCTTGATCCTCACCTCCAATCGAGTCGGCACCTTTGACGAAGCTTTCAAGTCCCGTATCCAGCTCTCTCTACATTACGAGAGCTTAACCAAGTCACAGCGCCGCACCATCTGGGCGAACTTCCTCAACAGACTTAACGCACTAGAACAAGAGGAAAAAGCGGTCCAGCCAATCACGGACCGGAAGCGGAAATTAGAAGAGAATCCAGATATCGACTTTGATGACATTGAAAGACATCTGGCGGATTTAGCGGAGGAGCAGATGAATGGGCGGCAGATTCGGAATGCAATTACGACGGCGAGACAATTGGCAAAGTTTAAAAAGGAGAGTATGACGTATCGGCATTTGGAGCATGTTATCAAGATTTCAAGGAAGTTTGATAAGTATCTTGAGAGGGTGAGGGATAGTTATACGGATGAGCAGGTTGCAAGGGAGGAGGGTATTCGGTAGGGTGGCATACACCATCTGTCGGTAGATGAATACGCGAGCTATACATTTCCACTTGTCCGTTGCATGTCTCTAGATCAGAGGAAGGTGCAATTGTACCATGTTTACGAACCAATCTCCGAGACTGTTGGTGCCTTGTTCCTGAAATGCTGTAAACCACGAAGAACCTTCACTTGGTAATAATAGATTGTGCTACCTACTATTTTCCGCAGAGCTGGGCCTCGATGACGTTTGTCTGCAAGCCTTGGTCACAGCTGTCCCAAGTCCTGTCAACTCAACCTCATCGTCATTGTCTCCAAGCTTTAGTTTGTCTCCACGACCAAAATACCTTGATCCACCGTAAGTAAACATTGGGCCTTTCGAACTCAACTCTCCACCTCCATGATTCTTCACGCTATTGCCAGTACCTTTCCCTCTTTGACTTCCAAATGTAGAAGATATTCTGTCACGAATGACATGTTGAAGAGGCGCGAGGTGCGGGAGGCATGCCGACACAATGGCAATACACGGCTCCAGATCAGACCAAATAAACACAGGTCCCATGGCCCTCGTTAAATCCACCGTTTTGGTGAGCTCGTTCAAGAAGTGAATGCGTACGACGCTGGCAGCGCACACACTAGAGGCACAAGTTAATATGGTATCACATCAAGACAAAGATGGACCTACAAGCCACCCAACATCATAATACCAGTGATACCCAATCTCTTTCTCATAGACATCTGTAGCTGAAATATTTGCGGAATAGGTATGAGCAAGATATAAAAGTCATTAACCATATTGACAATCCCGAGGGCTAGAAAGAATTTGTTGATGTCGATGCAAGTCCCCTCTGTGCCACGGAACTGTGTCCAAAAGTGTTCGATCGGCCTGCATACGTTACCCATCGTAACCCAAACGACGATTGGATACGAAATGGACAGAAAATAGCCGAAAATTGTTGAGATCCGGAAGAAAAGTTCTGCTGTAGGAAATATTCGACTGTAGAATAAGAGAATGGAAATTTTGATGATTGCGCACGAGGCCGAGTATAGAAATGTGTACCCGAACAGGATCTGTTTATGCCGTCTTAGCTAAGGAGTGCGATGATCGTACATCTGACTTACTTTGTAGATTTGTTCTAGATTCTCCATATCAACCGCCCAAATATGTTTCCCAGCTCCATAAAAGCCACCTATAGTCTATGAGCTGGCTTCTCAGGCATGATAAGAGTTGCATAAGTATCTTACCAGCAATGGCTAGGCCGGCGGTCCCTGCGACCAACACCACCGACACAATGATAACCCAGTCATCCCGATGTATCTTGGTTCGTTGAATCGTTCTTGCGGTAAATCGTAGTGAAACAGCCAGCAATGCTAGGATGAGTACTGTGATAATGGCGGCTCTATCCGAGGTGGCAGTGTTGGCGTCGAGGTCGATGTCTGACGGTGGTAGGCCCGCAATGGCAATGATACGAGGATCGGTAGTGTTCATCATTGGTGGGTAAAAAAGAGCTTTGAGAAGGAGAAGGGAATGCGAATCATGGGGCAAGAAAAGCCATCGGAGAAAACAACCAATGATGATCAAGACACGAGAACAAGTGCAGTGATGGGTTTCATGGTAGTTGATTCTGGTCGCAGGAAAAAGCCTAAACTCGATAAGTAGGCAATGGAAGGGGGTTTAGTATTTATCCCCAGCTTCTAAGACTGTTGGTGCCTTTTCCCATATGACCCAAGTTTTCTATAAAGCAATATCAGGAACCGCAGCACCCAACACAAGCCCCTCTACTTTTAAAACTCTGCCCTAACGAGGCATTCTGGTGGGCGATCAGCACCTTGTATGCTGTGCCGCATCTCCCTACGAGGAATCGTATGATAACAGTAGTTGTTGGACATGAATACCTTGCACGGTCGACTTGGTTGTTATGCCATTTCCAGACAAGGCAATGAACTTCAGGGTATATCTCGCCTAATTTCATGAAGCAAGCAGTGTGAACCAACAAAATGCGTTATTTCCGCCAATGGCCCACCCGGAATGATACCCTTCCTCAGGCCGTTACACTAAGAACCAACAGTACAGCGCAACCTTCTGACAATGGCGAGTTGGACCGTCTCTTGTTATGCTGTTGGTTCTGCTGAAACTGGTGCAAAGATTTGTAATGTAACGGATTGATCTTGGTTTCTAGAATGGTACGCAGGGTTTGGTTGCTATCTGTCCGTGATTCGCGCGCGTAACTAGAACCCTGGGCTGGACTTCCTGAATCCCCTGGTATGTTGCAGCGTTAGACTAAGGATTGGGTAAGGCCACTACTGTTAAGAAGCTGTGAGCCTGCTGGATAGATCATGAACTGGACGACACTCTCAGTTTGACTCTCAACACTGCTTAGTCAACCACTATTCTATCATATTTATCAGTTCTTCAGCGCATCCTGCGTTTCCTATACTGTATCCTTCAATCTCTTGTCGTATAGCACGCTCCTCAGCAGCAAAAATGCCTTTGATGCTCTCTCTAAGCGATGTTCCGGACTTGACAGCCCTGGAACGTGTTGGCCCACGGGGCTATCTCCGCTATGTGTTTCCCATGCGCCTCGCAGAGAATTACGACCGTGATGAAGTCTTGAAAGTTCTTCAAAATAGCTACAAAGCTGCGTGTTATCGGGTTGGCGTCTTGGCATCTGAAGCCGTGCCAGACTGTGATGCAAAACAGGCCAATCTTTTCAAGTTACAGAGACTTCCCGATGATCAGATCGGAGAGATGACCACCAGAGATTTAAAGGGGCAAGGGCAGTATTCCTGGACTTATGCACAGCTCAAGGAGAATCACTTTCCTCTCGTAGCTTTCGACAGCGAATTGTTCATGCCTGGACCTATTTGGCCACAAGCAGGAAAGTCCGTTCCCATATCTCTGGTGCAGGCCAACTTTATTGAAGGCGGTGTTCTCATCGGATGGTGTATCTTCCATATGGTTGGCGATGCTACCACGTACCTCGTGTGGACCAAGATCTGGGCTGAAGAATGTCGTCGCTGCCAGGGTATCCCAATAACATCTCCGTTGATGATTGAGGATGCTATGATATCCGATAGGCAACGCGTTTCAAAGCCCTCGGGTCATAACAAGGGCCGAGCTGAGGATCACCCTGAGTACACTACTCTTCCCTTCACTCCCCCGGGACCTTCTCCAGCTATGCTGAGTTCAACCTTTCGTGGGCAGATCTTTTACTTTTCGCCTTCATCGCTCCAGGCCCTCAAGGCTAAGGCATCACCTATTAATACTACCAAGCCCACGGATCAGAAATGGATCTCTACCAACGACGCATTCTCCGCTCTCATGTGGCGAACCGCCATCGCCGTTCAGGCTCCAATCGAGGATCTCAAAGATGGCGAGGATCCCCTGTCTGTCTTTAGCATCGCCGTGGATGGTCGTAAGCGTATGGACCCGCCGCTGCACCCTGAGACGCTAGGTTGCTTCTTGCAGTACATCGCTGTCTCTGCACCTGTTCGCCAGATATTGGGTAGTATGAGCCTGGCTGATCTGGCTCTTCTGATTCGGAAGGAGATGCTACTGCGGCTTAACAACCAGTTTACCGACGACGTTGTCACGCTTGTTGATCAACTTGAAGATGCTACCAGACTGGTCCCAACAGCATTTCTCGACGTGCTGGGCGGTAGTTCAGTGCAGACATCTTGGGCTGAGTTCAACCTAGCAACTGTGGAATGGGGAAGCCTTTTAGGAGACAAGGTGGAGGCTATTCGTTGTCCAAACACGGGTATCCTTCCTGGATGCCATGTCGTTTTGCCCACCTTACCTGATGGTGGGATTGAGGTTGTGTTTGGGACTGAAGGTGACCTGTTGCAGAAGGTGTTGGAAGATAGTCTGTGGATGGAGTTCGCTGAGGCGAGATGAAAACACCGTATTTATTTATGTCTGGAAAGCGCCAACGCTTTTGTAGACTTGCGATAGATTCAAGTAAGATGTTACCTGAAATAAGAACCGGCTCTTTCGCAATATGATCAACCCTCGGTACCTATGCAGATAAGTAAGCGAGCTTCCCGTACCCGCTGCCCCGTTGCATGTTTCTCGGTCGGAGGAAGGTGCACTGACGCAATGGTCACGAGCCAATTGGCTTTTACCACGACGCCACTGTCCCTTGCGGTCGCCTGGGTATGAACGGGGAAGGAGCAGGGGTCGCTCGCACTCCGCCAGGTGAGCCGAAGAAAAAGCGAGACTTAGCCAAGGGTATCATAAAAGTTAGGATAGTCTAACCTAAGCTTAGTACCTAAGCAAGTCTAAGTTACTTGGTCAATAGGCTTCTGTGTCCTGGTTATTTTTCGGACCGCCTGTTCGCCAATGCAAGAAGGATCACCAACCTTGAACATTGAATCCTAAACTTATCCCCATGGAGAAATCCCCGATTCCCATCGTGATTGTTACCAGGGGCTCCTTTGTCGCGCCTAAAAGTTCTCTGTCACAATTGGTTGCTTGTTCAGAAAATACGCGCCAAGGGCACTAAACACACGCACCATTCGTCGGCCAAGCGAAATGACCTATGCTGTGCCTCTTCTCGACTCTAGCCAACTAACTGGCAAGGCTGAATCGTGGCACTTAAGCCGACCTGTTTCATAAGATAAAGGTCTGCACCCTATTTCAACTTCTTCATTGCTTACCACTGGCCGTGATACAGATACTTCACTCACATTCGCCATAGCAATAAATAACATCGCTGAGATGCCCAGCACAGAGTTCTTTGGCTACAGTGCCCTCAACCTCGGCCCTCTAACGACAACATTCACCGCCCCGTCATCATGCGCTACCCAATCTAATCACCAGGTCTACGCCAACGCGACATCGCCTTACCTTCCCTACGTAGCAGCCTCATCATGCAGCATGAAGCTTTACGGAGACTGCTACCCCAGTGGTAAGAAAATGGATACTGAGGCACGGCAGACGACGAAATTTGTCCAAGGTGAATACCCGTATTTCTCACCTGGATTAGCTTGTCCCAAAGGTTGGGAAACCGTGGGCCTGCTGAGACATGGGAGCAGCAGCGGTCAATTTGGCATATCGGGTGTGTTGACGGTGTTCACAACTGGATATGAGGACCTGCCGTTCCCTCTTCAGCCTACAGACTTTTGGAAGAATGTTCTTGACAGAGATGAGACAATGGCGGTTTGCTGTCCAACGTAAGTGCAGGATAGGGTATCACTGAATAAGGGCAAAGCTAAACATTCGACAGTGGCTATGTTGGCGACGCGTACGGTTTCTGCAAATCCATGATCACTCCATTGGAGTCCTATTCAGCCTCGCCAGAGTACTGTTATCTCATTCCCGAGTATGACGGCGACCAGATCAGAGTTACGAGTGTCGAAGGAATCACGAAGACAGCCCCACTTGTCTCCTTCTTACCCAGAACGAGTCTGACCGGCAGCACGCGTACCTCGGTCGGGACTATTGAAGCTTCCTGGGTACCTGACCTTGCCTACGGGACTTTTGTGCCTGCCGTTACTTTGATTTACAAAGAGGAGGATGTTGAAGCGAAGAGTGGTGATCATGATGGTGAGACTACTGCTACGGAGGACAGTAATGCTACAGGCGAGACAAGCGCTGCCGAGACGACTGCTTCCGGCGAGAGTGCTGCTGCGGGCATTCAGAGAAGTGGTATCGTCAGTTTGTTGGGTGTGACTTTGGGGCTTCTGGCAGGCGCTGGTATGTTGGTCGGTTGGTGATGAAATGCTGAGAGCCGCGACATATCATCAGCAAACTTGAGATGGGCGATTACAATGGTGTTTGGAAGTTGTCGGCCGAGGTATGAATCCTTTGCATCGATGAAGGTTTCCATGATTTGTATTTGTGATTATATGTTCCTGATACCTTTCATTTCACTATTTTGACTCTTTGTGGTTATTGACGTCTTGTGTATCTATACTCTTGTGACGCGGCACAATCAAGATCGTACAAACTGTCCTGATCCGTTCTCTTACTCAGATACCTTTACAGAAGTAATCAGAAGATTTGTCTCACTTTCAATGTCGCTTTTCCAGTATAAAGACGCACGTTCCGCACATGTATTCTCGCCGTATCTAGATCTACCGCAACGCAATTTTAACAATTTCGAGCCTAAAGATTTTACCTATAGCACTAGTACACCGGCCACTATACGACAAAGCCGATTTGACTCTATATTATAAAGATGGGTGGACCAGTAAGTCTTCACTTGTGATATGTGAAAGCTGGGCTGGAACTGAAAGCTGGAAGAAGATGTACCGACTTTCCCACTCGGATAGAAAGTACATTATTAGTACGTCACCCCGCTCTTGTATGGGGCATCTAAATGAGAGTTAACAGGCTAGACAAGGAGGCCTTCCTGGTAGGGTGGGATATAACCAACAGAAACGACCCTCCACCTCGAGTTAGGGATGTTTTCATGGTCAATGAGAGCGACCTTTACAGCACCTACCGCGGCCAGCGTTTTAAAGACTATTGTCGCCGCCACGGTGGTCATTGGGAGACTGCCGTACACGGCTCGAAGCGCGAGTGCCACATCGGCAATCGTCAGCTTGGAGTGAAAGATGGGCATCTAGTATGCTGTGATTCTGAAACTTGCGGCATTTGTGGAATAATACGCAAGTCGTTCAAAATCGATCGTTCCAAGCGTCGGTACATTAATTCTTCAAACAGTATGAGGCTAATATTTCCAGCGGGTGGGATGTTTGGAAAGGGAATATATGTGACTGATTGCTCATTCAGTAAGTCAGATCTGGAAGGACGAATAATCCTGTTGCTAATGATACTGGATTCAGAGGCGAATTATTTTGCCTCAAATGTCAACCATCAGACCGACTTGCATATAATGTTACTCGTCTGGTATATCCCTGGAAAGGTACAGTACATGCGGCAACCGCGCCAAGGCAGAACTGCTCCTGATCCCGGCTATGACTCTGTAAGAATCAAATCTGTCTACTCCTGAGTTTCGTATACTGATCATTCTCGTGGTCAAGGTCGAGGCGGTCCTTAAACCCTGGGGTTCGGTGGGTCTGCCAGAATCGGTTGTTTATCGCGAGGATGCGATTGTTCCAGTAGGGGCAATTACGTATTGCATAGACAGTGACACTGATGACCGCCCCGTTCCCAGTGTTGGTCCCAGTCGCATTCTCAGTCCGAATCGACCTCCCAATCCTGGTCCTGCTCGCCGTCCCAGCCGCCGTCCAAATCCTTCCGGTCCTCCTGGCATTTCCAGTCCTCCCGCCCCCAGTCGCGGGCGCCGCCCCAGTCCTCCAATCCGAATCCCTAGTCCTCCCACTAGCAGCTCTGGCCCTTCCAGTAGCAGTTCTAGTCCCGCTCGGAGTCCCAGTCCCAGTTAATTACACTATTATCGATCAGTCACTGGCGACTGATCCAACAATCTCATGAATTTTCCCTTGCATATCAACGATGGTAACCCGGGTCTCCGTAGATAGCTTGTGCATTGTTAATCCAGACACTATTTTCATAGTTTTGGTATTCACTATATACCACAAAATATGGTAAAAGCATAGCCTTACTCGAGGAGCGCATTCGTATAAAATCTCATACCAGAACCACCATTCTCATTCTGCCAAAGTGAACGTAAAATCGCAATACTCTGCGATGAATCTCATTAGATATATAACATATTAATAACGCCTTAAACCTTGCCACTATACTTATTTTCAACAATATCATCCATAATCCTCTGACATATCCCCGTATGCGCCACCTCAGTCATCCTCGAAACAAACGGCATAAGCAATCCATGCGACTCAACAACAACCTCTTCAAACAATTCCCACTCCTCCGTCAACGTCCCGTTACTACTCGGCGTCCCCGGATCTTGAGCTTGTCTCACAAGACATTCTATCCACACTGTCACACTCGCTCTCGCATCAACGCGCGCTCTCACACCATTGTGAATTTTAAGAAAGGTAATAGGCCAAGTCTCATTCTGTGCTAGACCCGCGACCAGCTCTAACCGCTGGTTGCATAGAAAACTGCGCACGCTGCTGTTTGGAGGCCCGAAAAAGGGCTCGCTGTGCACGCGCGCTGTGTCGGGTGGGATCTCGGAGAAGCTGGTGAATACGGCATTGTGTTTTAGGAGAGGCGTAAATGTTTGGATGTGCGCGAGAACAACTTCTGGTGGCACATGGCTGGGTATGGGCGCCGAGACGAGAACGCGATGCTTTGAGCGCATCGCATCGCTTTGTTGTCTCTATGTCAGCTTCTTAGTCATCTCTTTGTCATGCATGGGGGAAATCCTTCGACAAGCGGATCTCTGGCTCGAGCTCTTACCTTTTTGCTTCGGTTGTTGGCCAATAAATCTCGTTATCTTCCCCGCAGTAGACAGTACTTGTGCAGTGAACCCCTTGTAATGACTCTAATAAGTATAAGCATTAGAGGGTAAAGCTAAGAGATGCATTTAGCAATGACAATGATAGCGACATGAATTGGTATCGGGGAATCGGACAGGAGTTGTTTACTCCCCAGAGGCCAAGGGATGGAAATGGTGATGAGAGAAAAAGTGAGGCTGTTGATTTTCCTTTTCCGCTCGGGCCCTTGGAATGAAAATTGATAGTGAGGCACAGTAATTGGTTAATGGATGCTCCATAATGGTTGGGAAAAGGGAGAAGGTGACTTTCTTGACCAATCAAAGAGTCCGGACTTCCGCTTTGACAGTTCTATTATTAGCAGTCTCTGTCTCTGCCGTGTGGGGAATCTTCAATGCCGAGATAAGCTGTGGACCAAGCTCCAGGTTCATGTCGACATCTATTAAACTCTATCATCAAGCTGAGTATGCAAAAAGGAATTATCTATCTCCATCCTTGATACCTCAGGGAAGTGCCAGATGATCCAACTTTCCCGAAGTCTTCAACTCTCGCAACCATTTCTTTGCACCTTCATATCCCATCTCTCTTATATTGTCAAATTTCTCCATGTCAAATGTTCCAATCTTATCCAAATCATGCAACATGTATAAACATTGTGGTGTATTCTGAATCGCCTTGATCTCGTTGGTGTTTGTTGAAAAGGTAATTAGTTCCAGTAACTGCAACGATCCCCAGACATTCCCGTCTGTTCCGACCGCAGAGTAGGGTGAGCTCTTATGCGGCTTACGCGAACTTGCGCACGGAAATATCATTTGAGCGAGATTATACCACCCGGACACCGATTGACCTAGCGTTTGAGGTGGCGGCGCACCGCCCATGTTCGATACGTCAAAGGCCAACACGATTTCGGCTCCCATAGAGAGTGCCGGAAACACAGGAACGTTCGCTGAAAAACACCCATCAACAAGAATATCGCCTTCTCCCTCAACAGCGAAAGGCGGGAAGATCGGCGGGATGCTCATCGATGCTCGGACCATTTGCCAAAGGGAACGTGCCTGAGGGTACATCGTCAAACTTTGACCACCTTGACTCATATTCGTAGCATTGCAATAAAACGCTAACCGCAGATCACTCGAGTCCAGATCCTGGTCCATGGCCGAAGACACGTGGTTCGTGAACAATGAGCCCGACGTCCATGCCAATATGGGCATAGTGAAATCCAAGAGATAACGGTACCAGCGCGAAACTTTACTAAAAGCCTTGGCTGCTTCAACGGTGCGATCAATCGACATGTGGCTTGCGTATAACGCGCCGACAAACGCGCCCATCGATGTACCGCCGACTATGTCAAACGGTATACCTTCTTCCTCAAGAGCTTGAAGTGTGCCTAAATGAGCAAAGCCGCGTGCGCCGCCTCCACCAAATACGACAGCGATTGAGCGACCTGTTATGCGACGAGCTAGGCGCTCAAAGTCCCGACAAGAGTCAGCACTGGTGAGGCGGGTTCTTTCGATGTGGGAAGTGGCTTCAGACAGCCATGGCCGTTCCTATAGGGAGGTTAACGAAACTCTGTCTTGCCCAGCCTGGATCTAACCTACCTGGATATATGGTCTTGTTATTGCCTGGGGACAAAAGTCGTCTTCGCCGTCATCAACGAGAACCAGTATTTTCTGAGCCATCGTCCCGTGTCTCTCTAGCTTTAGCTCCACCGGTGTAATTCGCGGGTCGCAATCGTCCATCGCCATGAGAATAATAAGATCAGCCTTTACACAAACTGTTAGTGATGTCCTAACACAATAGTTATTGGGTATCTTACCGTCGCGATACAAATATCGTTCCATGTTGAGTCAACGGAATGCTCTCCGATCAAGATAGTGAGATCTGAGTTTTGTTCAACGTGCCCAACGTAGTCCTCCAGATGTTTGTTGCCAGCATCAGTGAAAACAGTACTTCCGACCGCGTTGATCACACTATGCGACTCTACCAACGACACGGTGTCCTTCTCGTAAATGCCCAGCCTGACCAGAGCCGAAGACAGGAGCGTTGCACATTTAGCAGCTGGGACTTCGAGCGAAAGCGGGAACACGGCAATAGTCCGAAGCCGAGTAGAATCTGGTCCTTGTACACTCTGTTGATGATCTTGTGGCGCTTGGGCGATGCTGCCCCAGAGTCGAGATCCCAATTCTGGAGCGTAGTTCACGAGCTTTTGGTAAGATGCTTTCTGTAACTTTGCAATCTCCGATTTCCGGATTGCGTGAGCTGTAGACGATCTGGGACGGTTTGTGTGGAACTCAAGGACGCCAAAGGGGTTTCCTGGACCATATTCCTTGACATTGGCATCCATATCGCCTGGTCCCTTTTCAGTGATCCGGACACGGCCTCTTACCACGAAGCAAATAGAACTACTATTATTGAGATAAATTAGGCAAAGGATCTCAACATCAAATGGGCCTTGGAGAACATTACCTGTTTTCTCCCTTCTTATATACTTCTCCTCCCGCTTTGACGGTCGACCAGTCCAGAGCAAAGTCAATTAGAGAGATCAGAGGAGGCAGACAATCATACATCTTAGCGGCTAATACCACCAGAATTCGAGGGCACAAGTCCGTCAACCTTCGAAGGAATGGCCTTGGTATGAGGCCGACTGTTGTCTTTTGTATGGCTCTGAAGTCAAATTGAGACTTATTATTATGGACCAAGCTGCTGTGTCCAATTATATCACCCGGTCCAATCTTGAACGGGAGCATCTGTTGGTATCTGTCAGCACTTAATTATTTAAAACCCACCCATCAGTCGTCCCTTACCTTCACAGAGTTCGCCCTCATCTTATCCCCGGCACAGGCCTCTATTGCGCCATCTATCACGAGGCAAACGCCAGGATATCGTTCTCCTCTATGTGCGATGTATTCTCCTTGTCCAAATGACAAGACCTCAATACTGGATTCAATTTCGTCCATGGTCGCCCGATCTACGTAAATGCTGTTTCTGACGTTAAAGCCTTTCGGATGCATCAGCATGTTGAACATTCGTTCTGCGGTCTGTGCCCGTATGCGTTTGTTATCGGGTGTCTTTTCTTCAAAATGCGGGATGCTCTGACGTTTGCGCTCAGTTTTGGAGAGAATGGACTGTGATTTGAACACTCCAAGCTTGCTATCATCATTTGATGTGTTTTGCACCTTCTCGGTGTTGATCATCAACTTGAGGTTAGGGTTGCTTCGGCTCTTCATAAGAGGAAGCTGGGCTTCTTTGTATAGATCGGACCCCAACATCGATTGTGGTCTTGACGTAGAGGCAGTGGATAGGTTCGAAGGTGCACGGCGTCTGGCGGGTTTATCGTCGTACGGATCCGGGGTTTCACCGCGTGATAAGCTCGCAGGTGACTCTGGAATTTTGTCGTCGCAATAAGTTTTCGGGGGGACAGAATCGTTGAAGGGATTTTCGTAAACGGAGGTGCTGTGTAAAGAGGCCATCTTCGATTCGCAGTCCAGTACTTGATCTCGTAGGCCAAAATGTGTTTCGGAAACAGGAAGCGTAACGAGAAATAGCTTCTGCAATAGCCCTTGTATTATAGGAGAGCGTACATCTTCGGAGATGTTTCCCGACTGGCCGAGATTGACTCGGCAGAGCTTCAAGTCTGTAGCGGCCTCGTACAGCACTCTTGCTTCTCCAAACCTGGGTAGTATTGGCTCATTGTTACTTTCCTCGCGTGAGAGGATGGCGAGTATGTGCGATGTTGGATTTAGACACTCGCCTCGCTCAAGAGTCTTCGAAACAGCTTGACCTTTCGATTGTAGGGAAGCGTAGCTTGGGGATGATGAGATGCTATCCGGTATCGTAACCGTGACTTGGCCTTCAACGACGAAGATGAGAGATGGGGATGGATTACTCCAAGGGTCGAACTTTGTGCCTGTGCATCGCATTTGATTAGTTTCCATCCGCTCACAATCATTTGCAAATATTCACCTTTTGAAAGTTCGAAGTAGTCCACGTCCTTTGTGACACGCTCCAGTGCCAAGTTCTCGACAAACCGAGTACCTTCGTAGCTGCGCACTAGACCGAATACGTCAGTGTCGAATTCGTGGAGGATATTCATGTCGAAATACGATGTTGTTATACGAGGTTTTAGAGATACAAAAAAAACAATGACAAATTGACGTGTAGCCGGAGATTTCTGAAAAGAGGTGACCCAGAATTAAAGAGAGGGGAGGAAAGTGCAGAGTTGGCAGGTGCGAACAGCGACCAGCGAGCGACACCATAAAGCGAGACAGCGAGTAAAGAGCAGATGACGTCTCTAGAGTCGCCGGTCAAGCTAATGTCTCTAACCGAGAAAGGAAGTATGTAATAAGAAAAGGCATGAGTGAACCTATTGTAGTCGAATGCGGCGACCAATCTTACGGTAAGCGCAGATCACAGGTCAGCACGTTAGCCACGGTGATGGGACAGGCTTATGGCCGATCTAGCTTAATTAGATCTGGTATTTGGCATCATTGCAGGACGCGAAGACGAAAATGGGCCACTTGGACTTATATCAGATTTTGGTCTCTTGCTTTGCTGGCTTTGTGGCTATTGTGAGATGGGCGGAGTTCACAGACTTCTTGATGTAAGCCTGGAAACCTCACTCCGGCGATCATATTCGCTCGTGAACGACAACGCTGCAGAATACAGTTTTCTCCCTGGCATTACTGCTATAAATACCAAATACTATTTTTGAGTTTTCCCAAGGCGTAAGTCCCCAATATACATTGCAATATCGAGTATCTACTATTAAAAGCAAAAATAAGATTCAGACAAGATTTGAGGCTTACTGTGATTAAACTGCATACTACATTTGAATAAGCGCTGTTGAGAATAAACCATAGGTGGCTGGATTGAAAGCGATTGTCAAGCGAAAGTTCGACGGTGACGTTGCAATTCTCCAAAAGTCAAAAAGTGAGGTTCTGCCCGGGCTCGAACCGGGGACCTTCTCGGTGTTAACGAGATGTCATGACCAACTAGACCACAGTACCAAGGTGATTTTGTTGCAATACAAGGGTGCGTTTTTAAATCATATCCTGAGACAATTCAGCCGATTGGGAATAGACCGGTCGCTTAGCCCCGCTGACTGGAATTCCAATTCAAGGACCAACCTTTCTCCGTCCCTGCCTACCCTAAAGGTATGAACAACTTCAACGCGCAATCATTCACATGGAGCAGGTCTGGTTGTGGGGAAAAGAAAGCATCATGCAGTTCATGTGTAAATAAAGTAAAACTTGAATTTAATTACAACAGAATCAGTCTTTTTGGCGTGAACCCAGACCAAAGGTAGACTCGAAAGATAAACTCGAAAGCTGTGTGATATTTACTCATCGACTCGCGAAAGTGCAGCGACAGTGTCTGGCTCCAGCATGAATTGCTTAAACGTGACCTTTATCGAATGCAATCTCACCCTCTTTATCTCTGACTTATTTTTTTTTATCGTAGCAATTCTTGCTTCCCTTGATGCGCGTAGGATCACACGCCAGCATCTCGAGGTCCGTTCCCAGAAAAAGTGAGGAGCTCAACAGCCAGCCACACCCTGGTCTCTTGACCTCGCTAAGCTAATGTGGGGATGGTAATAGCGCGTGAACTATTTGCGGGCTAAGGCGGGCCGAGACACGCATGGGCCCAGAACAAACTCTACGAGCAGTTCAGCTAGCCTCAAGCCTTCAAAAACGGTTGAGACGGTATGAACACGGTTCGTGATAGTAAGTTCAGCTCGTCTGAGGAATGGTAAAGTCAAATTCGGTAAATATCCAAGGAATTGTGTGGGAGGGGTAACTCGATAGTTTGGGGATTTGTAGCGCTATCGATCAGTATGCAGCACTAGAGTTCAGCTGTGTCTCAGCGCTACCATGCGAGGTCTCGAAGCTCGATATAGAGTCATAGAGTTTGGAGGTCAAATCCTATGATCAGATTCCACAGGTATTTAATCTTGAGCTGCTTCCTTGAATTTCTAACTCATCATCATCAAATCAATCTTATTTCAAATCCTTCACCGATAATCCTCTTTACAATGTCCATCAACAAAGGCGACGTCCTCACCATCCCTGCCTACAACCAGGAGGCAGAAAATGCCGCCGTCGAGCTTCAATGGTCACAATCTCTCCGCACCCGCACCGCTCGCTACTATATCGTCAAGGCCCACAACCAATCCAAGGGCAACGCCGAAGTCTTGCTTTACGTCCAAGACAGCTACTACAAAGACTTCAGCAACAAAGTTTCTGGTGCTCGACAAGAGGGTGGTACGTATGCGATTAACGTTCAGTAATCAGACGCTAACTGTTACTCAGACTCTTGGGTAGTTACCATTGATAACCAGTTCCAGTACGGTCAGAAGAACAAGAACGGGGATGGCCGTTGGCTTGCCCTTCATGATAAGAACAACAAGATGTACCAGGTAAGCTCACTGTCGTCTCGATCTTAACTCCATTCACTGAGAATTGATAGCATCGATTCATGGTTGTGACTATCCAGGGACATGCTGCTGAGTGGGCTAAGTCGCTGGCGAATACCGTTGGAGCTGGAGAAATTGCCAATCAGGTCATGAAGGTTGGGAACAATTTCATTGGCGATTACCTCCATAACTTCTAGTTATCACGGAGCTTTGTCATATAGCGCAATGCACATGGATATGAGTATCTATAGCAGCTGTCTGAATCGAGTTTGATCTTTATGTGTTCCAGTCGACTGGGAACCTGCAAATGTCTTTTGACGTAGTGTATTAGCGTAAACAACAATTAGTATAGGATAGCTTTTGGCCTTCAATCTTGGTCATCGTCGGATTTTGAATCAGCGATATTGAAGTATAATTCTGTCGAGTATGCGTTTTTAAATATGCTTTATGGATTCGTTGTTATCAAAACGTGAATAGATCAGATGGTCATTAGCTACCTACTAGTATAATAAACATAAGGTGCCCAAATTGCCGGTCTGAAATTATCTTCCTCATCATCACAAGCCACAATATCTCTTCCCTCCCTCACCTCCAGCTTTGCTCCAGAGCCTCGTGTCACACCTTGCTTCAACCAAGTATTTCGAAGCTTCCGCACAGCATGATGCAAACCCTTCCCAACTGACCCCTCACTCATATCATCATCTCTAATCTGACCATAAACAGTCTCGGCAACCTCGACACAAGCCTCATCTTCAACTTCCCATAGTGTTCCGACAACATGTCTGAATCCAGCTAATTGGCATGCACTGATAAGATGCAGACTTTCGTCAAGTAATCGTTGATCTCGAATGCGACTTGTTCCACAGGCTGAGAGGTATGCCAAGAAGGGTGGGCTTTCTCGCAAGTTGAGATCCAACAAGTCAGCAACTGTAAGAGGTTGTGTCTGCCAGTCGTCTAGACGGAGCTCACTCTTCAACGGATTCGTCTCATCTGTCTTGCCGTGGCCAGCAAAATGAAATATCTGACAGTCCTTCAATTCTGAAAGCACCTGCCGGTATGTCCTGTCGGGTTCGACTGTGGTCAGAGACATAGAATCACAAAGGTCCCGGACTTTCGAAATCTCGCTTTGCGCAAACGGTAAGCTCGCATTGGAGCCTGGTGTGTTCTGCATAGCGACCATGACTGCCTTTGCGGAGGGTGGTTTATTAGTTTCCAGCCTTGCTTCCATGATTGCCTTTATAGAAGAGCTGTATGAAGATATGACTCTGTCCAGAACAGTATCTCCAGAGCCATCGGTGTGATAGCCCGCAGCGTGCAATGGGAACCGGCTCAATATCCCTGTTGGAATCCAGCAGATTTCCGGCCACTCTTCACCAGCAGGCTGTTCCGTATAACCAAGCTTTTCGAGAATTGGCCCGGTGATTGCATCCCAAAGCCACTCTAGAATCTCAGTACTCCCGAGGTGTCCACTCTTGAGCTTCCTGTCGATTTCGCCTTGAGAGAGTTTGGGTAGAGGCAACACATCAACTGTTACGTTTCTAATCAAGAAGGCATCGCATCGATGGCTGACATTGATAACAACAATAGGTCCGACTTTGGTAAATACCGCGAAATTCGCATTTTCGGTACCAAGTCGATATTTTTGTTGCCATATGTTGAAGTTGTAAAGAAGCTCATTAAAATTCTTGCTTGCGGTCATTCTCTCGGAAAGAGTCGCTCCTTTGTTTGCTGGATTCCCAAGTTGATCAAGGGCGCTTTTAAACTTTTGTTTAAAGTTGGGATTAAGATTCTGAAATCGTCGATCGTTGAAGTCAACCCGCAGATCATACAGAAAATCCGCAAACACACCACGGCCTTGTTCGAGCAGATGGAGGGTGTCTTGACCGGCATTTCCAACTTCGATGGAAAATGCTGCTGCTATGGATGCTAGACCACTGATCTTGGCCAACAGATTTTGAGCGTCTGAAGGTGAGAGATATCGCGGTGTGTACTGTGGGATCGACTCCAGTATGTATGTAGACACTTTGAGACCTTCCTGCCAGTTCTTAACTTTGGCGTAAGACTTGAGCAGTCTCTGTGCGATGTCTAGTCGATTGGAGACATTCGGGCTTGAAATAGAATGCCAGAAATCTTTTTCGTCTGCTTTTATCGATAGAAGAATGTCATCTTCGGACCGAGTCTTTTCGTACTTTGTAGCGTAGCAAAGACCCAGAAGACCTGATGTATTGTTGAACTGAGGATTTCCAGAATGTATTACCGCAGACGCTTGCTGTGCATAGGCTGTAGCAGCTTCCAGCTCATCCATGACTCCAGTGTAGCGGTTCCGTGAGAGATGACATTTGATAAGACCTTCAAGGATCAAGCTTCGTATTGTATCCTCGGTGTAGCCTTTACGAAGCTTTAAAGCCTCTTCCAAGTTGCTCAAAGCTGAACATGAGTGATCAAAGACCTTTGTCTGCCGATATTGGTCAAGGTATGCATGTCCCAGCCATGTCATTAACTTTATCTTATCGAGTGAGCCGGAGAACAAGTCAACAGCATCCTGATATCTCTTGACTGTGGTACGGATATCTCGGAGATCGCTAGTAGCTTTGAACCTTGAGCGGTATGCTTCAGCAAGGTTGTGCACCAAGATGCGTCGGATGACTGGGTCCTTCGGGTCTAACTTTGTTGCTTTCTCGAGCAGACGTAGCGCTTCGTCCAGATCATCTCTATTGCCGAAATGCACGTAGGCAAGGTTCTTCGATCGTCCCAGATGTATCAACCAGAAGGTATAATCCGCGCTACCCTCTTGTACATGCGCAAGGCACTCTTGATGAACCTCAACCGCCATCTTCAAGTCTCCGATATCCCAATCATGATACAGCTGCTCCGAGAGTAGCTTCCCAAGGCGTGACAATGTTTCGTAACGGAGCTCATCGTCTTGAACGAGGCCACCAAGAAGCTCTTGAAACTTCGATATCGCCATATTGAGGTTATGTCCGGCGTCACCCTTATCCTGGTCGTCAGCGTCGGTGGAACGCGACCTTTGGTACAAACTCTCGTAGATACGCCCCAAAAGGTGTGAGTGGTGTTTGTACTGGATATGCTCTTCTCCAATGCACTCCATTGCTCGCTCACAAAGGGTAAGTGCTTGATCGATGTAGGTCCTGTCATTTGACTGCAGGTAATAGCTGAAGCTTGCCTCCGAAAGAGCAAATATGCGGGGGTGGCAATCCAGTTTGTCTGGTAGGTAGGCATGCACACGACCTTTGTTGGCAAGTTGAAAGGAGTCTTCCTTGTTGGTACCAAGGTGTAAAGCATGAAAGGTTTCACCGGGCCTTTCCTGGCAGTCGAGGTACAGGGTGCTTGATCTGAGCTTTGACTTGCAGCTTTCACGTTCTCGATGGAGCTCAGTTGACTGTTCGAGATCACTAAGATGTCCTTCTCTGAGATATTTGTCTTGTAGACAAATAAATAGCTGATACGAAGAGATGTATCTATTAAAGAGATCTGCTGTTGCATCGCCGTTCGTCAAGTTATAAGCAGTCAGGCTGTTCTTGATGGCTCGATTGAGATCAGTGGATCGTCCAGTTCTGGTAAAGCGACGATGGAGGGCAACGGAAAGCGTTACTAGGTAGAATGGCCTTCCAGGGTCGTTGGGCTGCGACAGCTTGAGAGATCGTTCTGCCAAAGTGATCATTTCTTGAAGCACGCCAGCCTCGGTTGCAACGGCTAGTCTAGGTTCAATTCTTTCCTGTCCATCCAGGACCAGCCCCGTGTTCAGACAAAGCACTAGACAGCACATATGCCAAGGATAGTCCTGGTGATCCTCCGAGACCAGTGCAAGAGCTTGTCTTGCATATTGAATGGCTGTGATATCATCATACGATCCACCATTGAGTGCTAGGGCGAGAGTACTCAAACAGGCTGCTTTATGAGCGTCTGTTGATTCCATTGAGTTGACGGCCTCCCCAAGTTTTGAGACCATGGCTGCGTTCTCCAGATCATAGAATACCGATGGGATGGATCTGTGGAGACCAGTAAAGCACATATGATAGCGGCCATCAGTACGTTCTGTGTCTCGTGACATTCCGATTGACTCTTCAAGATACTTTCGTTCGCCTATCATCGCATATAGCTCTGAAAGCAAGGAGGATAAATTGGCATTAGACAGATGTTTGGTCACATGCAGCGGACCTAGGCTCTTCCGTTCGAGCTCAATAGCTTGTTCGAGGTGCTCAACGGCTGGCCTCCTCAGATACATCTCGTAGAGTGATATTGCAAGCCTGTGTCGGATGATGCTGTGGTGATTTGGGTATCTGCTCGGAAGTTTGGACTCAACCTGTCTTGCCCTTTCCAACGCCGTGTTGAGTTCTTCAAAGTCATCCGTGATGCAGTACTTCCAAAGGAGAGCCCCCACCAGCTGGGTTGAAGCCTTTCTCACGTACGACTCGGAACCAGATAGTGACAGTTGCTTCAAGGATTTGATTGCATACTCGATATTGGTCAAAGTCCTTTCAACACGGCATTTCTGGTAGTGCAGATTGACCAAAGCGTCTAGCTGTAAGCAGTAAACCTCACCATCGTCCTTTGATAGCTTCGGCATCTCTGTTATGATGGCAAAGCCTTCTTCCAGTTCGATTGTGCGTCCCGTCCACTCGTGATGAAAGGCAAGTGACCCAGCCAATTGCGAACGGTAGAGCATGTCATCTGTACTTTCAGTAGAGCCCTCGACTAACTTTCGAAAGATCTCGGTAGCTTCTGTTAGAAAATGGGGAAACCGTAGTTCCAAGTACAAATCCTTCAGCCGGCTTCCCAATTGACTACGCAACGTGGCGTTAGGTACCATTTCCTCCATGGTCCTCAAAACACGAATTACTTCTTCAAGATCCCCTAGCATGCCTCTTTTCTCATAACGTTCATAATGACGATGGGCGAGTTCTTGAAGAGAATGAATTCGACTTGTTTCAAATATCGGAAGATATGCTGGCCACTCGAGAGCCTCGGAGAGTTGAGTCGAGCTCGGGAAGACTCCCGTCTTTGCTACCCATTCACTTGCCAAGATACCGAAAAGACTAGTGGTGGACTTTGGAGTTGGGGTCTGGAGGATATTTACCACACCCGCTGCGGCGGTAATGGAGTGATGAAGATCTGGATAGTTGTCGGTCTGCAGATACCGCTGATATAGGACATGGCTTTTGAACCTTTGGCATCTTGTGAGTACCGAGTGACGGCCACCTGGCTCAATATCTTGAGAAATCTCAATGCACTCATCAAGGTGCTCCAGGTTGTTGGTTGAGCAATAAAGGTAATAGAATGCTTCAGCAAGACATTGGCCGACTCTTTTCGGATTACCAAGATTCCTATCTAATGCGATCTTGGAGAGACGGATGGCGTCATGGCAATCAGCGACGTCGCCAAACGCGCGGAATCGGGTAAGAATTCCTTCTATAAGGATACACGAAGGATCGTATTCGTCCTCCTCAGGGCCGAGCTCGCACATATTGAGGGCCTTGTCGATATCCTGGAGGTCTTGGGTCTGGTCGAAGCGAGCCAAGTAAGCAAGGGTCAGACTTCTCAGCCATATCCATCGATCAGACCAGTCTTCGGGAAGGAGCTCGAGTGCTTTTTCGGAAATTGCAATCGATTCTCCCAAGTCAGCAAAGACTGGATCCAGCCCTAGTTTGGTAGGACTGGTGATTTTGGGAGGTCCGTTATATGGATAGACGTGCTGTTTCGCGGCTTTGATAGCGTCTTCCATATCTCTCGCAGCCTTTTTGCGGCGAAACCGTAGAAAAAGTGAGTCGCCAAGTGTCAGCAGACATTTCGCTCTTTGGAAGCCAGTGCTGATATATGCAACCGACTCTCTTTCAAATTGGATTGAGTTCTCGAGAGCTTCTCCATCATCGTAGCGTTTGTATTGACGATGTGTGAGCTCGGTCAACTCACAAAACATCGTCCTGTTTCTCAAGCAGGTAAGTGTTGAGGAAAGCTCCTCTTTCTTGGATTTAATGGTATCGCTAAGCCATTCTTCATCGCCGTCAAAAATTTCCCCATCCCGTTCATGGGCATCATCTGGTGTGAAATGGCTCATTCTTCATTGAGTTGAGTGGAGAAGTTTCAAGCGTCACCCAGCAGCGGTATTCGATAGGGTGCGAAAGTCTAGCTGGGCTATAAAACGACAGCTTTGACATAAGGGACATGAACGAAGAAGGTAGATCATAGACAGATATGTCACGTTTAGGCTTGGAATTGGACTGTCAGCATCGCCTTGTCGCGCTGCCTTACACGTGATACTTGTTCCGAATCCACAGCGCTGGAAATGGTAAACAGGCACCCCTGTGTATTAGAAATGCTGGGGTCCTTCACAATAAGGAAAGCACGGGCTGCCTACCTTACATTTCAGGTCCCGGGCCACCATTTACAGCCCACCCAGGCGCTCTTCCCACTCTCATTTCGGAGGGCTACAGCGCGCAACATACTATGCTCGTAGTGGAGTACTTGGGGAAGGTGCCTTTCCGCCTTCCGCCTCCGACAGATCTTTGTCTTACCGTTTTCTTTTCAATAGTACTTTGTTTGCCTACCATATAATCTTTTTTTTCTACACAATTTCGGGGTTCACGACACAGCCAAAATCTGCCTTATCGGGTCATAAATTGCCTCGACATGCACTTGACACCACTTGCGCCACGCGAACATGAACCTCAGGTTCTGGTTGGTTACAATGCCCCTGTCAGGCAGACCCTTGGGCATTGCACCTTTCCATACAGATGAGTTGATATACGAATGATTCGCTGCTCTAAATGTGCCTAGTCCTCTTCCCCTCATTGACGCTTACCTCTCCGTCCCTAAAACAATTATGGCCGACCCTTTGTCAATTGCTGCTAGCATTGCTGGTGTTATCTCTCTGACAGATACTGTCTTTCGATATACTTTCCGATACACCCGAACCGTCTCAGGCGCGAGAGGCGAGATAAATCGGCTCAGTGAAGAGATCAACTCTTTCTCTGCAGTGCTGCGAAGCTTGCATGCACTCGCATGCGATTTACAGGCTCAAGGACAAGAGTTCGACGCCGCATTAAGAGTGGATCATCTTTCACAATGTCAGCATACATTCGAAAAAGTGAAGAAGAGGCTCAAAAAAGCATGTGGCGACTTGGACGGTTCTTCAAAGCTGAAAGTGGTGGCGCGGCAATTGAAATGGCCCTTTTCAGCGTCAGAAACCAAGGAACTACTAGCAGATGTGTCGCGACACAAGAATACCATTTCCCTCGCTACCTCCGCTGATACTATGCGCCAACTCCAGTTGCTGCTGTCAAAGCAGTCTGATCGTTTCGATAAAATCGACCAATCTCTCGAGAAGTCATCGCGAAAGATCGAAATCGGCATCCAGATCCTTCTAAACAGCGAGAAAAAAAGTGTCTTAGATTTCTTCATGCCTCCAAGGGTCAACCCACAAAGAAATCTAGACCAGAGCATCAAGTGGCGACAGCCAACTACAGGTACTTGGTTACTCGAATCAGAAGAGCTTCAACAGTGGTACACTACACCTGGCTCGCGTTTATGGTTGAAGGGTATTCCTGGCGGAGGAAAAACTGTGCTGGCTGGTGCCATCATCCAAGAAGCGCTTGCTAGAGCCTCAGTTGAGCCACACACATTAGGTGCAGCATTCTTTTTTTGCGACTATAAAAATGACGCGACCCACTCACCAGTCAACATACTGGGTTCAATTGCGCATCAAATCGCCTTGCAAAAGGATGATGCCTTTGATATTTTGAAGGATTATTATCAAGAGCTTCATCCAGAACGATCATTGACTCGGTCACCCGATGCCGATGAGTTGCGAGCCACCATTAGTCGAATGTCAGAGCACTTTGACCACGTCTACATCATACTCGATGGCGTCGACGAATGCCGAGACGAAATTGAGGATGTGGCTACAACAGTTCAAGCCCTTGCAGATTGCACTGATAACACCTCGATTGCTGTCTTTAGTCGCGAAGAAGAGGAAATTGAGGCCGCATTGGATAACGATTTCCGACACATTACCATTTCCGCACGGACGGAGGATATCGAGACATACATACGAGCTGAGATGATGCTGCGAGAGGGCAATGGGAGACTGACTGTGAAGGATGCGGCGGCGAAAGAGAAAATAGAGAGTGAACTCGTTGGAAGAGCCAACGGAATGTAAGAAACCTGTGGCTGACTGCGGGATGTCTACTAACAAGTAATTAGGTTTCGTTGGGTCACCTGCCAGCTGGACTATATGACTGAATTGTGGACCGACGAAGATCGTGTCGAAGCTCTTAACCATCTCCCTGCTACCTTACACGATAGCTATTTCCGGATTCTTAGAAAGATCAACAAGCTACCCGTCAAGACAAGAGATATGGTGCGACTATGCCTACGACTTCTGGCTGTGTTCCCAAAACCTTTGACGATTGAACAGCTATGCCAGGCAATCTCGACCCCCACGACTCTTGGAGTCGATCTTGGACAAATAATGAACCAAGACTCCGTGGCTCGAAAATGCAGTAGCCTGATCCGCAAAAGTGCAGACGGTCTGTATTTCGAGTTTGCCCATTTCACTGTCCAGGAGTTTCTCTCAGATCCACTGCTTGTCTCTTTGCCCGAATTCGCTCCATACCGAATTTCAAAGCCAGACGATGAGCCAGTGCTGGGGTTGTTGTGTCTCAAGTTCATACAGCTTAAGACTTTCGAGTCTGAGCCTTTCGACGAGAGTAAAGACAACCCGCTTTCCTTTTATCCCGAGGCCGCAACAAGATGGCCGCAGCTGACTGCAAATGGCCTGGAAAGCTCAGGATTACTTGACGCCGCAAAATCGCTATTTCGTCCAACTGAAAGCCAAATCTACCTTGGATGGCTGAAAACATTCATTGGCTACATTTCCTCGAGGATGTCGTCAGAAATACGCGATATTGCCGTCGTCCGCGGTACAAAGCTCAGGATGGCCGAGTTCCAACTATCATGCCGCCCATTACATGTGGCAGCTGCTCTAAACCTGCCTGAGATATGCTCATACCTCATACAGGAAGGCGTCAATGCCAACCCCCGTTGCAGTCTGGGAACCCCTCTTGAACTCTCCCTTTCATCGTTTCTCGGACAGTGCAGCTTTCCCGACACAACAGCACATGGCGATGCATCAAAGAGTCGGTATTCCTGGCTTGAAATGACGTTATCGTGCCCGGAACGACGTAATGAAACCATCACTTGTCTCCGACTGGCTGGGGCTAGAACCAGACCAGCCATAAAAAATCTGTTTTATCATTCAATGATAATTTCTTGGAGATTGAAAGACTTCCGATCAGTCAGGGATCTGTTATCGTACGGTCTAGTACCAACCGAATTTGAAATTGATGCCTTGCAACCCTGTCTCACTCCACGGTGGAACCAAGGGCAATCTGGCGCACAACTAGGTCTTTCTCTCGAGGACTTCAATGACTACCTTGTGAGCTCCTCACTTCTAGAGACCAAATGGGGATTGAAGTTGGGTGAGCTTATCTGGTCCACAGCAGTCGCCATGGAATTGCCGTTTACCAACGATTCAAACCGCACCACCAGCAGGATCGCGCTATCTGTAGAAGCATTGAAAGCACAAATTAACTTCGCGGTCGCCGATGACAACCATCAATCCTTATTAACCTGTCTTGATGATGGTCGAGTAAAGATGGATGACGTAGGCTGGAGTAATAACAACGCTTCAGACACCCTCCTACATCAAACCATTCGGCGCAAAGCGATCAACTGTGCTAACCTCCTTCTTGACAGGGGGAGTAATCCCCATGCGGTGAATAGTCAAGGTGAAGATGCTGTTCTGCTCAGTGGGTCTTTAAAGAGCATTGAACTCCTCGATATGCTCGTTCAACATAATATTTCACTACTCAGCGTTGATAAAGATGGGCGGAACATCTGGCACTTTGCAGCAAGATCATTCGAGGAAGGGAGTCGTGAGTATCGGGAAGTTCTCTTCAGCACATACTTCAAAGACTCCCAGGAAGGGCTCAGCATGAGGAAAGCTGACGGTCTGACTCCACTCGACCAAGCTTTCGAGTACGCACACCTTATGGAAAATAAGGATCCTATAGTTGCACTGATTTCCCATTGCCACCGAATACCCATGTTTTGGGAGGGGCAAGGCTGCATCTTTCCCCGTGCCTTCAGCCTACAATCCGAAGATATTATACGACTTTTGTTGCAGTGTGGGCTTGATCCTGAAGCGTCCGGATTCAGCACCGCTAGTCCCCTACATTACTTGGACAGTTATGTGTCACTGGAATGGGTAGTGTTTATCAAAAGTCTCTTTCCCCACAATCATGTTTCCAGGCATATGGCTAGGCTGCCAATCGAACTCTACGTTGATGCGTGTATCAAGGACGCTGTTGTACCAGAAGCAGAGATACTGGTGCAACTCACCTTTGACGACCTCTTTTGGAACTTTGACGATGAAGGACGAGATGCATGGCGCTATCTCTGTTCGTCTGACAAGCGGCTCGGTTCCCGGAAGGTCCAGCATGGTTGGAATTGTTTCAAATACGCATTGACCCACTATATCCAACAGGGATGCCTTGTAGCCTATGAAGAAAACAAAAAGGAATTCGGCCTGGTACCCCTCATCAGGATGTTGGATGGGATGAACAGGAACTATGCTTGGCCACCATCTGTCATGCGTAGTGAACTCTTGTCTAAGTCACTGGCACTTTCTGGATACTGGAAAACAGACATCAGGTTGGCCATTCGTTTTCTCAAGGCAACGATTGCAATAAAGGATGTGGACGCTGTAAAGTGTCTGCTCGACAAATCCGTGCCTGTTAACGACCCAAGTGACAATAGCGAAACAATTATCCAGTATGCTTTTGGTGGGGAAACTGCGCTAAGCCTCTGCTCAAGTACCAAGGGCAGGATAATACTTATGTCGATCCTGGAAACCCAAAGCCTGGAGAGTCTGAAGGCTGCATCAGCGGCCAGTCCGAATGGTGGGCTCATCTATGGTCTTATTCATCAACGTTGGCAGAAGTCTGACGCCCGGTGGATCCTTGAGTATCTCGCCAGAATAGGGGTCGACATCGATGGCGTTGATGAAAGTCCACAGAGTGCACGAGGAGCAACACCTCTCGCATATCATCTCCAACATGATTCGCTCGCTATGTCAGAGGCTTTGTTAGAGATGGGGGCAAGCCTAAATGGCAAGGACTATTTTTTGATCACCTACAGGCCAGTGCATTTATGCTCGGCGTCCGGAAATGTCCCCTTTTTGAGAAAGATCTTGGAAGTATCGAAACGAACCAATGCTCCCGTGTTATGGGAAGTCATGGCCCAGTGGCGATTGAAATTGACGACGGGCTACTATTTTGACAGCATGTCTGGATTCCATATTGCTTGTTACAAAGGAGATCGCGAGTGTGTCAAGTTCTTTTTAAAGGAAATAGACATCGACGTTCGATCAACAAGCCGACTTGGCCACACGGCCCTACATTTTGCAGCTATGAATGGCGACACAGCCACCATCAAGCGACTCAGTCGTTACGGTTTCGACGTCATGGCGAAATCAAAGGAAAAAGCCACTCCGCTTCACATTGCAGTAACTGAAAACCGTGCAGATGCTGTCCGTACTCTGATTCAACTCGGCGCGAAGAGCTCTTTGGACAATCTCGCCAGGACCCCCTTGATGATAGCGCAGTTCCAAGACAATGCCGAGATAATCGAGATACTAGAAAGCGAATTCGGTAAACAGTCACATGATTCAGTGGATGAAAGACATACCGTTAGGTTACTTCTTCGACTGAAGTCAGCTATAGAGCATGGCGATCTTGCAGGTTGCCAGAGCTTGCTTTGCAAGGGATGTCCACTGAACACTCCGCTACCACGAACAGGGAATGCATCTCCATTGACCTACGCTCTTGTTCGCCATCAGACCACCATCGCCGACTGGCTCTGCCAAACGGGAGCTTCGATGTTGAGTGTCAATGACTTCAAGGTCACATCAATGGATGCAATTATAACCGCCGCACGTTACTCCCGTCTATCGACATTCCTTCCTACCCTTTTACAGCGATTCATGAATCAGGGTGGCAACTGGGATGATCTTGCCTTTCGACTGATTGCCCAAGCGGCAGCATCCGGAAATGAAGCTGGCCTCAAGGCTATCCTGACACATCTTCCCACGTATACTACGCCTTCAATCTTCTTTGAGAGGCGCCCCAAGCTACCCGGAGCTCGCGAAAGTCCAGTCCTAAACTTGCTTCATTTCTGCGTTCATCAAAACCGATATGAAGTTGTTCGACTTCTGCTGGAAAGCGGATTTCCTGTCGATGTACTTGATGGGAGCGGGGCCACCCCCCTTGCTTATGCCAGAAAGTCAGAGATGGTAGATCTACTGGTAGGGTTTGGTGCTTCTCCGACGCCATTGCTAACGATTTGTCTTGCGAATAATTTCCATTTTTGGGGTCGAGACTCCATACGACTTCTGAACATCCTCACACATGCTTTCCAGGAACAGAGTGGTCTCGCATCCATGGGATGGGTAGATACAAGCCTCTCTACATACTATGACTCGACGTATATGAGGCCTGGCTCTTCAATTCCATTACCGCACCTCCTCGAGCACTACCACAACGGAAGTCCCGAAGTAGTGAACTATCTAGCGGGGCTCTTTTCTGGCATCGGACTTGGGCCACTTCTTCAAGGCAACAGTGAGCTTCACGAAGTAGAGCCCTTCCCTTGGCACTTGCACCAGCCTGCAAGCTTTTTGAAAATAACGTTTCTCAAAAACCACTTTTACCTCTTTTGCCAACGCTTTGGACGTCAAAGTGTGAAGAGATGGGCCAACTTGGAGCCAGCCCTTGGTTGGAGCCCGCTCTGCCGCGCTGCCTCGCAGAATTGTACGGAGAGGATGGAGAGCTGTCTATCGCTAGGCGCGGATATCGAGTTTGAGGGGTGTCCCCTGGGGTCTGCTTTGATGATTGCAAGCGCTTGCGGTCAATTAGATGCTGTAAAGCTGCTGGTACGCAGAAATGCAAAGGTGTCATACGAAGGGCGGGCTGGAAGATTAAGCGTGTTCAAAGTAGCTATATCAACAGCTGTATGGGAATGGCTGCTGGTCGGTCGATTCAACGATCAAAGACGAATCAAGTATAACCCCGAACACGATTCGGAAACAAAGTTCTGGAGTGGACTTGTTCAGGCGAGAGCCAATTTGCATGGGTACGAGCTCGTGCGTGACAATGAGGCAAGGATCGATTGTGCAAAGAGATTGATGCTTTATAAGAGGATAATGAGAGGTCGTGTGGCACCATATATCGATGGTCTGATTTTTAATCGCCATCAAGAGCCAAATGTGAGCGCTTTCAGCAACGACAGATAGTTTTTTACGCGTGGAATTTCTCACAATATGACTTGATTCTTCATTCATGTCTGTCAAACTACGGCACATGGTGTTATAATTGTTTCGACTACCTAGGTATCTGAGATTTTGTGTAGTGAATGACAAGTCTTTGAACACCTTGTGGTATCAGATACCTAAACTACCACTTAACTCTCCCATTTTCGACTTGTACCTCAACAATATCACTAGACTCTAATATTAGAGGTGGAATCGTAGTCTCAAATAGATCATGAGGCACACGTTCCTCACCTGCTGCAACAAAGTCTTCAATATCACCTTTACACCACCACATACCACGCGGTTCCATCCGAAGACCATATTTTCCGTCTGGTAATTTACTCAGCATACTACTGACATCTACATGCCTGACGAGCGGCTTGCCCGGGTGTAGAGTAGTAATAATCTCCAACTTGGGACGTCGGTCTTGCGGGTTGGCTGCACTACCACAAGGCCCAGGTTTGCGTGTTTCGCGGGCGACTTGCCCTGTAGCCATATCTATAACCTGTATTGTCGAGCCAGGTGCTGGTGCCTTGGGGTCGATGATACGAGGACGCGGATCAAGGCTTGGGACCTCTTCCTCTTGTTGTAGTGGGTTGTTTGGAGTGAGAAAGCGTTGGGTATAGCGGGTTTGGACGCTGATCGGCTCGTTGCCATTGTTGATGACTGTGATCTCTAGAACTGGAGAGTTGTCCTCGGCCTTTTGCATTTGCATCTTGGTTTGTATCTCTGGTGGCCAGGGAAGGTTTTCCACCGTGGTGAACCTTGCGCCGCAGCGTGCCTTGCTGCTGATGAGCTTCTCTTTTTCGCTTGGTTTTGAAGAGTGTCCCAAATCATGAATGTAGTCGTGTTCGCCGCCGAGGTCACCTTCTGATTTGTGCTGGATATGGTACTTCTTCCCCGGCGTGAATAGCCTTCCAAGGTCGCTGTCCGCAGGGATATGACAATAATAGATCGAAAGGTTATTTCTCCAGTTCCCTTCTCTTCCAACTGGCGAGGGTAGAGTCAAGTAGGGTTCATTGCCGTTGGTCGACCTCAAGTGCCCTGTATCGACTTCTATGTCATTCTCACGTAGAGAGAGTAGCCCGTGAGAAAGCGCGTAAGGAACATCTAGAATCGAGTTCTTTGCGCTAAAGCGGATTGATCGAGGATCTTTATCCTTTGATGATCGTCGGCATAAACCGAAGGCGACGCTGTATGGTAGCTTGCCCGACTTGTCGAAGACGCGGTATCTACTGGTGATGTTGATGTAGATCTGCAGCTCTTCCATAGCTTCGCTCGCAATACTGCTGTTGAGAGCTTCAGAGTATGTAGTCTTGGATATGATCTGAAGATCAAGTGAGTTATAAGGGAAGTTGTATCCGAGTCGTTGTTAAAGGAAGTAGAGGTTGTCGTTACACGTCATGGTGGCGATTTTTGTATGACTCCAAGTATGACTGTAAAGCTCAGGTGAACGTGACTTGTGAATGGCCTAAAGTCACGGTCGCCAACGAATAGTCTAGTCCGCCCATCGACCGCTTATTGTAACCTTGCTATTCAGGTCCTTCTGTAAAGTGGAGAATCAGTCGAGCAGAACCAAGTTTTCTTCTGAGGTCGGTCCAAACGCAGTCGGAGGATTTCATCCCTGACCATAGCTATTGGTGTCGCTTGCAAAAAGGGAACGTTGCAGTTGGATCACATCCAGGTTGTTCTGCGCCGCAAAGAGGATGGACGTATCGGCGATTACTGCAATTGTCGGCTGATCAGCCTTAGCCGAGATAACCTAGAGCTCCTTTTGAACACAACAGGGTGATATACTGCAGATCATGGGGCTGTAAAGCACGAGAAGGATCATGGATCCGCCGACCATTCAGTAACCAATTACGCTGTAGGAATCCCATCCATACATACATCCACAGGTCAATGCGTGTCTACTGTACGGATACATGAGCTTTTAACCTTGTGTTTATTACGAAAAATGGAGAAGTCAACTCGGAAAAGACCCACCATCTGCGTAGCGACGCCTCAGGGTATCAGAAGGATTGGCCTCCAAAAGCATAAGAGACGAAATAATTCGGTTGCTTTACGATGTCTTAGACCACCACTTAGGCAACTTGATTTTAGTACCCTAATCTTAGAAGACATTTCTTCTGTCACCTATCTGTCAGGATGGGGATTGTACCAAGGACATATGACTAGGGGCTAAAGAGCCGAGTCTATGTTGTCTTATGCCTCTACGAGGTTGTTGAACTTGGTATAAATGAGCTGCACGCCGTGGCTTGTCAAGTAGGACCTCACAACAGAAGCAATACAACAACTTAACCACCCACCCTGCATTAGAACCTGAACGTTCATCATGTCTTTCTCCAAGGTCCTTCTAGCGGCTCTGTCCATCCATGCTGCAAGCGCTACACCATTTCCTTCAAAGGTTGCTTCTTCGAAGGTCGCTCGAGCTGACCCTCCCGAGCCTTCCTCGTATCCTCTCGGCGACGCCTGCGGTAACGAGTGGGAATACCTCAACTTTGATCCTGCTAACGAGGCCGACCAACGTCTTCTTCGACAGTTGCACGATGTCATCTGCACTGGCGAGGTGCGCTCTCTTGCTTCAAGAGGATATACGGCTGCCGAAGAAGCGAAGACGGGCACTAATGCTGTCTTCAATCTCTTCTTTGATCCTGAAGAAGAGACCCCTGACGTAGTCAGCGATGTTTTGAAAATGATTCGCGGCGATGATAGCTCAAGTGCGAGCTTCATTGGACCTGTTGTCGGCGAAATGGTTGTTGATAACAAAGGTAAGTCGTATAATGGCAGATGGGTGTTAGAAGAGATGTCTTACAAGGCTTTGACTACTTAGATGAAGTAGCCTAAGCTTGCATAAGATGACTAAAATCTTTCGTCTCTTATGGTCTACCAGCCAATCCTTCTGGCACCCTAATTACTATTCTAGTCCAGTATGCTGATATTTCATTTAGACTTTAGTCAAGACATAAGCTGTGACGACGAGGGCGAATTAGCCTACACTGACGTGGACGAAGTAGATGATCTTCAGAAGATCCATTTCTGTCCCATTGCCTTTGAGAAACCCGGTCTCGAGAGCATCGACTGTGGCGCCCTCGACAGCTACCCTAGTGAGAAGATGGATACGTTCTCTCGCGTTGTTTTGCACGAAATCACCCATGGTGAAAACGTTGGACCGGAATCCGAATTGGCAGCACAGATCAAAGACATTGAAAATGACGATAAGGGAACAGCTTATGGTATTAACCGCGCTCACGCTCTAGTTCGGGAAAAGATAGGGCAAGAGGTCTTTAATGCCGATAACTATGCCTACATGTCCCTGGATTCTTGGGTCAGTTGGACATGCACTCCACGAGAGAATCGGGATGCGTGGGCCAGTTTTTTCCCTGACCCCCCTCCTCCTTATGAATAGTTATGGTCGCCCACGAGTCGGTGGCCGTAGGGTTCGTTTATATTCGGTGGTCCTGTAAGGAAGATGGTAGGGAAAGCTCATCATGACATCAGAAGAATTAGCCCCTGAAAGCATAACAGATGAAGAATTTGGTGACTTTATGTTGGCTTAGACTAGCACTTAGAATATCTTATTTCAGTAGTCTAAGCCTCAGAGAACAATCTTTATGTTACTTATAAGGAGATTCAGAGTTTATCTAACAGATTATAATTTCAAGCGAACATATCGTTCTCTCACTTCACTCTTTCCAGCTTGTACTATTACATTTTGAAAACTCCCCAAGATAAGGTAAGATCATCTAATTACTAGTGAACATCGTGCCAGCTCAGATCTAAACATTTACAAGCTGTAGTCCAAGTCCTGCCAAGAGAGCCACAGCCGGGATAGCAGTTTGCTTCGAACCTGATACAGTTGTCGTAACTAGTGCAGCAGTTGCGCTAGAGGAGGCTGTCTTCGTATCTGTGTCTGTCTGGTCGGCTTCGCTGGCGTCACCGGTCTTCTCGCTGACTGATTCATTTGTCCTGGTGGGCTTTACAATCTCGGTGCTGTATAATGTCAGTTATAATTCACGACTTCATTCAGGACACTCACCTTTCATCAGATTCAGCGTCCTCGTCATCGCTCCCACCATCTGTCTTATCTCCATCACTACTCTTACCACCCTTCTCACCTATACCTCCCTCTGCAATCGCCTTTTTAGAACACTGCTTCTCATACGTCTCCTGATTAACAAACTCTTGAGCACCATCACAAAGTTCCTTGAAGAACATGAGACAGTAGCCGTAGTAGGTAGCGCTAGCATTGGCAGGCTCATTGAGAGTAGGATCACAGGAACTGAGGCAGGAGACAAACTTGGTGCTGCCGTCACCTGCGCACATGCATGTTGCGTATGAGCGTTCTTGGTAATTGCCTGGACAGCTGGTGTAGACTTCGTCCATACAGGCGTCGCATTGATCAGTTGGGTAGGCGCCCAAGAGGGGATTTGCTGCGAGTGCTTGGGAAGCTAGGAGGGAGAGGAGAAAGATACGCGACATTTTGAACTGAGGAGTTTCTTGTATGCGTAAAAGAAAGTTGTAAAGTGCTTGGCAAAGCTATCAAACCATTGACCGAGACGGGTTCTTATACAGGCACAATTGAACGCTTTCGGCTGAAAGCTGAACAATGCATTAATACCACCTTTCGCTTTGGATTAAATTCAATTGGTTGACCCCTGAAGCCTCAATCACGAGTCGTTCAGCCGCTGTCACAGCTCAACGCCTCCCTCCCGGTCCCGTGTGGTCTAGACCACTAGGGGGACCACCACCAGCTGAAGGAAGCCTGCCAGTCAAACGTGGCTGCGACAATATCGGGCGTGAAAAGAAAGAATTTTGGCTTTGTTTCCCCTGCATTATTGCTGTTTTGTGGCGACCTTCGAGTATGAGGCGTTTGATAGCGTGGTGGGCTTGGCGCGTAAGTTGTGACATTCAGCCTCAGCGCGGATTATGGACAACTAAGTGTGCCCTATGCGGCCTCGAGGATGAGACTCAACAATTTTATCAGATTCTCTATCCAATTAATTCGTCGAAAGACAAGTGGCGCTGTGATACACCAAGGGTCAATGAACCCACAGAAAAAGACTCACCCTCCAATACCCGTCGCGGTAGAAGCTCCAAGCCACAAATACTTCCGTACAAACCCCGTGTTTCTAATCCCCCCTTCTATTCTGAGCCACTGACTTCTCTCGTGTTGTTTCTCCGTTTCGGCACAAGTTCAACGGTCGAATCTCTCGAAGTCGAAGCAAGATTCCCAGGATACCATACATAAAACGCCAACATAACCAAAAGCATCAGCACAGCATCAAAGACAAACGTCGGCCATTCCTTCTGCATCAAATATCCCTCCTTATCCATGATAAACTCCACCACACGAAACAGATTTCTGATAAGAATAAAGGCCGAAGTGACGTACAGCATATTGAGATATGACTCCCAACGAACTTCAACAAGAGCATGCGAACGTCGTAGGTGAGCTCTGAAGCGTCTGTGAAATACAACACAGATGATGACAAAGGCAAGAAAAAGAATTATCTGAGCGATGAGACCGACGATAACAATGATTTTACCGATGTTCGCGAGCTTTTGGTTGGCCATTAAACCACCACCATTGCCTTGGATGTTGAACGTGACGAAATCCCCGATAACAAACAGCCTTGTCGTTTTGCGAGAGGTAATGAGAGAGAACTCTTCACGTCCGACAGCTCTGACGATGCGGGAGTAGACCATGTATAAAGTCGCGGCAAAGAAGACTGGTGGTAGGAGGAGGAAGAGTGATTGCATGATGTAGATCGCTAGGGAGTTGGTGGCGTTGTATGCTAGGGTGCGGAAGACATAACCGAGTACTTCGCCTGCACATGTATTAATAAGGGCAATGAGGCAGGAGTTGGGGGTAGGAACTGACAAACACCCCCGATGAAGAAGGGGATCGTGAACCAGTGTTTGCCTCTATACATGCGGTAACCTTGGGCTAAGGTGATGAGAAGAAATGCGACTGCAAACGCTATTGCGCCAGGGAGATTTGGAACGTATTCCCAAAGATAGTAACTGCCTTTGAAAGGTTTGAGTTGTGCCATGGTGGAAAACGATACGTTACCTATGAGGAAGAACAGAAGAACAATCAACGACTGGAATGTGAAAGAATGAACGAGAGCTTAGAGAGATATCTATGCGGGAGGGGGGAAGCAAAAAATCATTCGAATTTAATCCTATCTATATCCTTTATCCCACGGGTGAACAGGAGGCCTTGAAGTCCCTTTGCTGACACGCGTGTTGCGTATCCCAAATTACCTAACCATTAAACAGCCAAAACTCCAGGTTAGCAATCCTGGCTGCATCAAGACATAAGTGGGTCTCAGAGCCAAACACGCGTGTTAGCTAAGCATCAACAAGGGCTCTGCTCTGCGCCTTCCCGGGACTAGACTAGCCTTAGACGGACATGACAAGGGGAATGCGCAGATCAGTTGGGTTCAGGATTAGCGTCGAGGCCTGTGCTGACATCTGGAGATCCTTTGACAATTGTTCTTGCGCATTTCAACATTTTGAAGCCTTTTTCAATCTGTCACTTTCGGTGTAGAATTTTCCCTTCATCACTTGAATCCCAAATTCTAAATGAACTCTTGCTTATCAAAATGCTTCGTCGTCGGCATAAAAAGTCCAAGAAAGGCTGCGAGCAATGGTAAGTACAGAACTGCCACGAGGCTTTCAATCAGCTAACGTGGGTTTTAGCAAGCGACGTCACGTCAAGGTACATAGGACATTCCAGTTTTACACTTGACTAACACGCGTGTTCAGTGTGATGAAGGTCAACCAGCCTGTCGTCTCTGCACCTTGACAGATCGAAAATGCAGTTTCTCATCACTAGATCTACCATCTCCACCTTCAACGTCTACCTCGCTTCCAAGCCCAGACCCCAACCATGCCTCAACGAGTACCTCCTCGCCCACACCCAACACTATTGAAAATGTCGTCAATATGGAGCATATGGAGTTATTTGTCCATCTCATCACCGACCGAAACCTCTTCAGCCTTGGCGATACCGTCAAAGATTACAAGGCCACCTTGGATGTCTGTATCAAGAAAAGTGTCGAGGCACCTTATCTCCTACATCAAATGCTGGCATTCTCTGCACGGCATTTAGCTGTGATACATCCAGATCGCGCAACGCATTATCTCGAACAAGCAATGAGTCTGCAGACGCGAGCGGTGTCTTTGTTCAACGCTACTAGAAGAGAAGTTGATTCATCAAATTGTGTTCCCATCCTTCTGTTCTCAATAAATTTGGGCCACCATCTTCTAGCGGACGCCCTTGCTTATCGTGGTTCAGATGGGCTGTATGGGTTTCTGGAGTACTATACATATTGCGTTGACCTCAACCGAGGTATATACAACGTCGCTGCCTCTGCCTGGCCTTTGCTCGTTGAGACTGAGATCGAACCGGTGCTATCTTGGAGCAGGAAAGAGTCGGCGAAGAAACCAACAGGTATTGAATGCGCGCCAATTTCAAAACTCGTTGACGACTCCACGACTCTTGACGAAAAGGAAAAGGAAGTTTGTCACAGCGCAATCAAATATCTCCAAGTTGGTTTCGATGCCATGTCTTCGGGAGAAGAGGGTGCTCGATATCGTATGATATTTCAGTGGACCATGTTGGCGTCCCCAGAGTTCAATAGCTTACTATCTGAGAGGAAGCCTGAAGCTCTGATCTTGTTGAGTTATTATGCCTTGCTTTTGCATTATGGAAGAAGGTTGTGGCAGGTTGATAACGCAGGAGAATATTTGATTGGGATTATTCGGGATTATCTTGGACCGAAGTGGCATTTCTGGTTGGAGTATCCGAGTAGGATGATATGGGACACAGTCTAATACAGCTGAATTATCTTGCCCCCAAAAACAATGCATTGGTGGTTGTTGGTATAATTATGGACCTTGTAGGATTGGCCATTGGTCTGCTCGGACTTTACGACTTCTCATTGGTCAATGGTGAGTACGTCTCTTGAGACCCGTACAAGTTTTGTTAAAGGATGATCTAAAGTGTCCGAGACACCGTCAGTACATCATTTTCGGCTTCGTATTTGCTTAACTCCGGGATTAATTGCATATTATTGTTTCCTTGGCGAGAGTATGAAGAATTATTTAAGACAGGGCATGCTCAGGATATCTATCTGCCTCAACCACAACTCAGCTACAAGTTAACCACCAACATCAAAGACTAACTAATCAACGACACGACATCTACATCACCCACCTTCAAAATGTCTGACCACAAAACCTACTCTTTCGACCCTTCCAAGGACATCCCTTCCCTCACCGGCAAAGTCATCCTCATCACCGGTGCCAACACCGGTCTCGGAAAAGCTACAGCAATTGAACTAGCCAAACACTCCCCAGCTCATATCTATATCACCGCTCGCGACCAAGCCAAGGGTAATGCAGCCTTGGAAGAAGTGAAAAGCACCGCCTCAGAGGGAACAAAAATCTCTCTTCTCGAGCTAGACCTTTCAAGCTTCGAAAGTATCAAAGCAGCAGCCAAGACCTTCCTCGAGCGAGAGGAACGACTTGATGTCCTGTTGCTCAATGCTGGTGTCATGGGTGCACCGCCTGTTCTTACTAAGGATGGGTATGAGATGCACATGGGTACCAACCACCTTGGACACGCTCTTCTCTTAAAGCTTCTCAATCCCACTCTGAACCGGACATCCGGTGCAAGAGTCGTCCACTTGACATCCGCCGGCTTCCGTCACGTTGGCCCCTCAGGCATCGAATTCTCAACCCTCCGTTCAGCAACTAGCCAAACTCCCCTTCCGCTTCGGTACGCACAGAGTAAACTCGCATGCCTTCTCTACGCCCGCGAAGCTGCCAAACACTACGCTTTCATCAACATTGCTATTAATCCCGGTGAGGTTAGGACGGAGCTCTTCTCTCGGGAGGCTGGTGATGAGATGATGAAGCATCTACAGGAGAACGTCGTTCCAAAAATGGCGGGACCTGTTGAAGAGGGTGTCAAGAACCACCTTTGGGCTGCGACGGCTGAGGTTGAAGATGGCGAGTTCTATGAACCTGTTGGGGTGAAGGAGAGTGTTGATGTTGATGATGGGATGGCGAAGGACTTGTGGGAGTGGACGGAGGAGCAATTGAAGGATCAGACATTGTAAAGGGTGTTGTCTTTATTCCAGTTCCGTTTGTATCTAAACAGTCGTTTCATCCACGTCTACATCAACAGGCCATTCTCCCAATAAGTTCTTAAGAGTCTCGAACCTAACAGGCTTTCTCATACAAACATCCATCCCAAACTCCTCAACAAACCTCTTATTCTCACTTTCAATCATACTAGCCACCACGCCCACAATAACAGCCGGCTTTAGCCCATTCTCCTTCTCAAACTCCCGGATCAAAAGGCTCGCGTCCATACCACTCATGACAGGCATCGAAATATCCATAAAAATCAATCTGCACTGTTCTGGGTTCGCTTTGTATATGTCCACGGCCTGTTGGCCGTTCCATGCTATTTGGTATGTGTGTTGAAGATTCATGTTGTTCATGTGTCGGACGAAGATGCGTACGTTTATGTTATTGTCTTCTGCGAGGAGGTATTTTGCTTTGTCGGGGGTGGGGAGGGTCGCTTCGGGGACGGGAAGGCCTTTGGGGTCGTACATGGCGACTGCATTTTGTTGTTTCTCAGCTTCGCTCATTTTGTATTGTTCTTGATGATGTTGTTGGAATCAAATTCACAAGGCTAGATAGAAATCGGGTGATGAATGTAGATCAAATGGAAGCCAATGAGCAGCCTTGTCACAGTAGAGGTGGGACCAATTTATGGATCTAGGACTTGAAGTCAAATTGTCCTACGCGCTTTGTTTTTCCTCTTTTAGATACAGTATCTTTGACAGAACAAACAAGAGCCTTGATCAAGGTCTTAGTAGAGATAAGAACGCCGCCTGCCATTTCAAAATTTGCCAAGATCCTATAATCACTCCTTGATTTCGTTCTTGTGAAAAAGATCTACAACAGTCAGCACGGTCCATCTAGAACATAAGCAGTAAACCTACCTGGTATCTCGGGCATCCACCCGTCTCGGTACTTGCAAAAGAACTCTCCCTTGGGTGGAAACTTGTCTGGCTCATCGAACGTTCCCCACATGATATATCGGAACTTGTCTGCAGCCGCTTCCTATAATATTCTCAGCATAAATCCAATCTATTCGAATTGAGAGAAATGTACTCCGTATTCACAGATGAAAGCACCACAGTTAGCGCAGAACTCCCTGACCACGCCATTTTCTTGCTTGAATGTCTTTGGCTTTCCTTCGTCGTATTTAAAGCCGTCAAGAGCGACCTGATCGACCAGTTATATAGAGAACGTCGAAGAGGATGGAGAGCATACCTTTGTAGTCAAACCAAAGTTTGTACCGAATGCCCGTTTACAGCTGCCGCAGTGACATAGCGAGGTTCGCGCGTCATCGGGTGAGTCTAGCGAGACGCTATACTTGACGTTGCCGCAGACGCATTTTCCTGTGTAGCTAGGCATTTTAGTGTGATTGATTGACGAATTAGAGGTAGAATATTCAGCGACAAGTCGTAGTTTGAACCATCAAGGTGTTTGTAAGAAAGTGGTTGATACAGAGGTTGGTTTCGTGGGGAGGTTGAGGTGGAACAGGTCCTGACGTCAGAGGTATGACGCTTATAGACGTCGGTCTTACGTTCCACAGAACTTCACTTCCATAAGGTACTCGATACAATCTTCAATTCTCAACGTACTCTATGCACACCTGTGCGACATTCTAGAAAAGCTCTAACGGCTTTTTTTCTGTAATACCTGAACCACGGTTCCAAGACTTGACCTGCTCAGCTCTACAACTCGCTTGAAGTGCAGATAGTGACACGTGCAGAGCCTGACATCTTCTATTAGGATATACTAGAAAATAAATTATGGGAACAGCATCAAAGTAAGACCCAAATCATAATTAGTGAATATCAGAACATGGGATTGTTAGTCGGACATGGACATTCTCAAAGTCCGATGCTGACACGAACTCGAATAAACCGAAAAGTGGAGACGTCGGAACTTAGAAAAGCCCGAGGTGCACCTTCCAAAACATCAGCCCAACAACTACCTACCATTCACCTTTTCATATCTCTCCGATTATTCACTCCAATCTATCGGGCTGGCAAAGTCCCGAAACAGTCACCATGTCTACACCCACTGAGAATACCGCCAAAGCCAAACCGCATCGGGTCCTTGCATGCGTCCTCTGCCAGCAAAGAAAGGTCAAATGTGACCGCACATTCCCCTGTTCAAGCTGTACCAAGCAGGGAGCGCAATGTGTGCCGGCGACTCAACCAAGACCGCGAAGACGAAGATTTCCTGAAAGGGAGCTGTTGGAGAGATTGAGAAGGTATGAGGCGTTGATGAAGCAGAATGGGGTCAACTTTGATCCGCTCCACGATGATGCTAGTACGGCGAAGAGCTCACCGCAAGACTATGATTCCGAGAATGACAATGAGGGTCATCAGCCTAGGACTGAAATGATAACCGAAGTCAAGTAAGATTTCATAATAGGCTTTGTGAAATATCGCTGACCACAACTGCAGGAGCATTTGGCAGGCTATGCGACAAGGAGTATGTCACCATCAACCGTCACACACTGGAGTTCACTAACATTCCCCAGTACCGCGATCCAAATGACACCTTCTACGAAAATGTCTTCAGCAGCGCCCAAGACCAAATGGCAATCAACGACGAACACATGCTCTTCGGATCCCGCCAATCAAGTGTTGAACTGCACACCCTGCACCCGGAGCCTGCTCATCTGTTCAGACTGTGGCAGATTTATCTCGAACATGTTAATCCTTTGTTCAAGGTGACACACACACCTACTCTTCAAGCGAGCATTGTTGAAGCGGCGTCTAATCTCAAGGATATATCTCCTACCCTCGAAGCGCTGATGTTCAGCATTTACTGCATGGCTGTGCTGAGTTTATCATGTGAGGAGTGTGAGAGTATATTCAAAACGTCCAAGAATGAGCTTACGACGAGATATCATTTCGGTTGTCAGCAGGCGTTGTTGAATTGTAACTTTCTAAGGACTGGTAGTCGCGACTGTTTGACTGCTCTGTTCCTTTATCTGGTGAGTGTGATGCACATCGAAATTGACCTTACTGACCACGTTTAGGTATCGGTCCGATCGGGTAGTCACCCAAAGTCAATTTCCTCTATGCTTGCAATTGTCGTCCGTATCGCAGAACGAATGGGCATCCAAAGCGAAGCCAGAAACGCACGGTGCACTGTTCTTGAAGCAGAACTACGAAGAAGACTCTGGTGGGCCCTCGTTTTGTTCGACTCGCGCGTCAGTGCTTTAGGCGACCATAAGCCGACGATTCTCGTTCCAACCTGGGATTGCGCACTACCAACGAACGTCAGCGATTCGGAACTTCGCGAAGAGACAAAAAGCCCACCAAAACCACAGGATCAAGCCACAGAAGCGATATTCACTCTCGTCAAGGCTGAGATTGGCGACTATTATCGCAACAGTCCTTTTTATATCGCCTTTACAAACCCTGTCATGAAGCCTCTGGCCAAGAAGCTTGCACCAGGTGGCGACGTTACTCTGGAAAAGATGATCGAAGACAAGTATCTAAAGTTTTGCGATCCAGATAATCGTCTCCACTTCATGACTATATGGACTGCTCGATCAAACATCATGAATTGTCGCCTGATGAACGAATTCTTCGCCTATCTTGATCCTGCTGTTAACTACACGCCAGAACGTCAAGAAACTGCCGTCTCGCATGCCCTTCGTTGGCTTGAATATGATACTAAAATAGCGAGTTCACCACTTACCAAGAATTACCGCTGGTACTTCCAGCTGTTCTTCCCATTCCCCGCGTACATCCGTGTCATCCAACACCTAAAGGGTCAGCCGTTCAGCGATCGGACGGAACAGGCATGGAAGATCATGCATGATAATTACTCTGCTAGATCAGCACCGGATGCTGATGCACCAAGTCCTGTCTATCGACCCTTTCTCAACATTATTTTGTATGCGTGGGACGTCGTCAAAGCAGCCCATGAAAAAGCCGGCAGAGAGATTACCACACCGGACCTCATTGAACTCGTGAAAGCCAGGGGTGCTGCGATGTCCTCAGAGTCGAAGGCAACCAGTGAGGATCAAGGACAAGGTTCTGCAGGAATGGATATGGGTGATATGCCAATGCCAATGCCCATGGGGTTCGGCGATCCTGGTATGCTGTTCAACATGGGACAGCCTGGGCTTGATGGTGGTATCTCGGCGCCGTATATGACGGATCAGTCAATGTTTGCGACAAATTTAGGGCAGATGAATTGGGGGACTATGCTTTGGGGTACCGGTATTAATGGAAATTGGTAGTTATAACTATTGCAGATAGACTTTGTATGTATAGTCTGGACAGTCACTGAATACAATGGGTGGTATGAAATGAAAGTTACTATAGATACAATCTATATAGTCTCGAAGCTAAGCTTGAACATGGACATCCAAATCCAATTCCTGGACCTACACAGGGAGCGATTACTGTCGAGGCTCAACCATATCGGGGCTGGCACGAGCAGCATCAGGTCTAAGGCCACCCTTGTCACCGTCAAAGCTACCCTCTTCCTGGCTGTGATGGGCCATCTCAGCATGTCCACCCTCGATGCCACCGTTATCAACGATGGGAGCGTTGTCGAGGGTCATCTGAGGAGCGACATCGTACTTGCCGTCATTACGGGCAAGGCGTTCACCAGGGATGAGAAAGTTGAAGAAGCGGGGAGCGATGAAAGCACCGACAATGAAGAGGATAACGAAGTGCATGATGACAAAGCTGTAGACGTAAGGAGGATCGTTGCGGTGCTTGTTGAGGAACTTGGGGTAAGCGAAGGAGAAGACCAGTGCGACGGCTGGGCCGGTAACATATTTGAGACAGATGGGCCAAATCCAGTGAATCTTCCAGTTCTTGCCACCGTTGGAGATGACAGCGTTGAGATCACGTCGGAGCTGTTGGCCCTGGAATAAAGTTAGTTATTGTTGTCAGGAAGAGGAAGGTGATACATACCGAGTAGAAGGCCGCGTACCAGAATCGGCTGAGCATGGCATTGCTACCCCAGAAGCTGGGAGCAGGGACGGTAGGAACCTTGCCAATGAAGGCAGAGACGAGAGAGCAGGCAATGAAGATACCGAAACCAGCACCTGCACCAGCAGCAGGGGTGACAACGTGACCGAGAAGGATACCAATGAAGAGAGAGAAGACGTAGCCAGCGTTGTAGACAAAGTAGCTAAGGAGGCCAACCTGATCGACAGGGTCTCTCCAGCGGTACAATGTACAGGCCATATAAGTCTCCGACCAGACGGTGATAAAGAGGGCAACGTCGTTGACAAACATGTCGATGGCATCAAGACAGTTGAATCCAAACTCACTGCTATAGATCAGAGCAGTGAGAGCACCTAGAATGACCACGGAGGTAGAGATGACCCAGCGAGGGAACTTTCTGCCCCAGTCAGTGTCACAGATCATGGTGACGAGAACCTCGGCCAGCGCAAAGACACAGGTAAGTCCTAGAAGCGCCAAAGTAAGGAAGAAGAGGGCAGAGAAGAAGTTGGAGCCGGGCATCTGAGCAAGAGCGGCAGGGTAGTAGAAGAAGCCGGAGCTGAAGGTAGACAAGGACTCGGTATTGTCAGGGTTAATGGCCAAGAAGCCAACGATGCCCATAACAGCAAGAGCCGAGACAATCTCGATCATCGAGTTGCTGAGGGCGATGATGAAGGCGTCTTGGACAGCGTTGGCGAACTTGTTGTTGTACGAGGCATACGATGTAAAGTAACCGAAACCAACACCGATGGAGAAGAACATCTGTCCAAAGGCATCCTGCCACACTCGGGGACCCTGGAGAGACTCGCTTCGCCAGGTACCAACATAAAGGGCAAAGCCGTCTGAGGCATTGGGAAGGGAAAGAGAGCGGACAGCGAGGATAGCAATCATGATGAGAGGAAGGGCCATGGTGATGTAGATGACTCGACCCTGAAGACCAACTCCCTTGAAGGTGCACATCCAAACGACAGCCCAGATCATCATACACCAGCCGAAGGTCTCACCAACAATACCACGCCCTGGGTAAGACTTCATACCACCGTCTTCGCCTCCGACAGGATCAACATTGCGCACAACTTCATTGAAGAAGAAGGCTTCGGTATCCTGTCCAGCCCAAGGCAGCGGACTCTGAAACGACATGCGGAAGTAGGCCATGGCAAAAGCCAAGATGGGCACATAATACCCGACAACACTAAAGCCATTATAGACCATGGAGAAACCGATACCCTTGGCACGGTGGTTGACATTGTTCCAGGCGATAACGCAACCACCGCGATAAGCTTGACCGAGGGTGATTTCGAGGATCAAAATGGGGATACCGATGAGGAAGAGGGCGAAGAGATAGGGGATGAAGAATTGGAGACCGTAGTTGTTGAAGACGACAGAGGGGAAACGAAGAAGATTACCCAATCCGACAGCACCGCCCATGGCGCAGAGAACGAATTGGGAACGTGAGTTGAAGTTGTCACGGCCATCGTCATCTTTGGCCGAGTCGGGAGCTATGGCGAGCCAGATGCGCTTCCCGAGGGACTGCTTTTGGCCTTCTGCAACCGCCATGATGATGACTTAGCAGGAGACAGGAATCTGAAGGAGAGTGTGTATGTAATCAATGTCAAGGGAAGGGCGTAAGTGATCAGCTCCACGGGGATGTAAAATGGTGGAGCAGATGACAGCCTTGATATACACCTTGGATTTAAGCTTACTTGCCCATCCCATCCCCCAGATAACAAACGTAACCAACAAAAAGGAGGCGAAGCAGGACCGATAAAAAGGAAGCCAAGACAGTTGCCAAGTCGTCGCGTCAGACCAATAAACCAACATCTTGGCGGTTGAGAACCACTTAATCCTCACGCCAAGCAAGTCTCACAGCACAATCCTCTATCTCGTGATTTTACCGCCAAGCGACAGGATAGGAAGGTAGGATAAAGGCAAGCCAGTCCTGAGATGGAATTGTTTTGGTAGGAAGCTGGGTTGCAGCGTGTGATTTGAGCTGCCAAGGAATGCCAATGCTGGTTATCTGGGGTAGCGCTTATTAAACATCTTGGCTCGCTGAAAACAGGAGGTGCAACATTTCTGTCCTCGGTCTTGGCTGAAGGACTATTGTACATAGTGTCTCTGATTCCATTTCCCCGGAAGCCGTTGGTATCCGTTTGTTGCCTCATTCCTTGAGCTCGTTGTTCGTTGGCCTTCCTTTTAGTATCTCTTGGTGTTGAGGGCCAAGACACTCGGCTGATTCAGACACTGGCTAGACTCGTCTTGGCCTGATAACTCTAACCATGTCCATGGGCTACTAGTAGATATCGGGGGTAGTAGTGAGATAGGAGATTACGATTTATGATGACAAGCTGTGTCAATTGAGGCGGGTCGTTTACTCCGTTTGTCGCCTTGTTGCGCATAGCCGCCACTGCCGCGCGAACTCAATATTGCCACGCGACAATAAACGAGGAATAAACCCGAAGTGAGCCTCACCGTAGATTGGCAGCTTGAGGGACTAACCCTTATCGGATGGAGGAATGAACCTTTGTCGGGTAGCATCACCCGTATGTACGTACATCTTGGCGGTATTGAAGCAGTAGTCCAATGTAACCCCACCCTTGCTCTCTCGATCAGCGCTGCATCTCAACGTTTATGTTTTATCCATCTATAAAGGCATGCCTTCTCTATTACTGTATCTATCGATTGTTAAAATAAGCACGATTGAATAACGGGTCTCTTATTCAACATCTCCACGTCAAGATCCACCTCCGCATTTCACGTACCGGTCACGTCTGGGGTAAGAATCCCAGTGGAGAAGACAAGACAAGATGCCAGGGAATTAATTCTGGGGCTTTTACATAATGGAAACTCTATCTATACGGCCATTTCCAATTGTAGAGATACATGACATGTGAAGCTGATTGCCTTCCTAATATACGTACTCGAAGTGCTTGTTCTCCAGGTCCGTCGCATCCAACAACCCCATCTCCCAACCTCTACTTTCATCTCCTTCCACTCTGCCCTTTCTCCTCTCTCTGTTCCGCCACCAGAGTAGTCCCCAAAGTGCAAGCAGACTAGCGACTTGGATAGCGATGCATGTGAACATCATTCCTACACCAAGCTGATACTGCGGCTCTTGGTCGCTCTTAAAGAAGAATGGTCCTACAAAATTACCGAGGCAGTATCCGATCAAGAGGATCGCGTTGGTGGTGATCTTCTTGGTGTGGCCGGCTGTGTTGGCCATCGAGACGGCCATGCTGAGCGTCCACGTTGCCGTGTATGAGAATGAGATCCAGAGACACGCGAGGCGCGCGTAGGCGTCGCTGTGCGGGATGAAGTGTAGACCCAAGACGCCGGCCAGGAATGGCACGAGCGCGAGGAGCATGATCGGTATTCGGGAGTTTTTGATGGTGGAAGCTCCCCAACTGTGGTAATCAGTACAGAACGTAGGTGAGATGGTGTTCAACTTACCATGCTAGAACGCAAGCTACCATCTGAACAGCACCAGATGGCATCTGATAAAGGGTAGTCATAAGCGTACTAAACCCAGCACCCTTGATAATGAGACCTTGGAACTGTGTATCATCGTCAGCCATGAACCTACTCAGCGACTGAATCATACTCACAGCAGACAAACCACCATTAGGTGAATTACTCGTCAAAGCAAACAAGAACAACAGCCAAGTCTTCGGATCCATCATAGCCTCCCAAAACTGCTTCATCTTGAAATGCTTGTTCTCAATACCCGTACCATTCCCCTTGACTCTGGCAACAACGCGTGCTCGTTCATCCGGTGTAAGGAACTTAGCTCTCATCGGTGCACCGGGAAGGCAGAATAGTAGAATGACACCCCAAGCGACAGTGATGCTTCCCCAAATGATGAAGAGCACTCGCCATGATGAAAGGGATGCTTGGATATGCCCGATACCGAAACTGGCAATTCCAGCAATGATGTATCCCACGCCTGCTGAGCCGATCCATATCCCCATTCGGAGAGGTTGTTCGCTTCGCATGTAGTACATACTGAACAACAACATTGTTCCAGGGTTGATAGCTGCCTCGAGAGCACCGAGGAGAGTTCGGACTGCTACCAAAGCAGGGAAAGACTGTACTGCTCCATGAGCCATAAGTACAGCACCCCAGGCAATAACCTAGACCTCTTAGCATTTTTTCCACTCTCTTATACCGGGTGCACTTACCGTTCCGGACATAAAATAATTGATGGGAAACCTTTGCAGAAACATACTGGTAGGAAACTCCCACACCAGATAACCTAGATAGAAGATTGCTCCCGTCCATGAGAACTCGTTCCCCTTCAGACCTAAGTCCTCTCGTAGTCCGAATACAGCAGCATAGCTGATCGTATTCTTATCGATGGACTGCAAGGCATACGTGAAACAGAGAAGGGGCATGAGCCGAAGGTCAAGTTTCCATCGTAAAGAGCGGTCTTGTTCGGGAGTTGTTTCAATGGTATCGGCATTGTGATAGAGGGTTAGAGCTTCAGCTGTTGATGCGTCGTTTATGGTACCGGGTTGGATCGAGGTGGTTTGTTTGAGGTCTTCTGGGTATTTTTCGGTCGCCATTTTGGGCGAATGAAGGATTATGAAATACGGCTGGGTGGTGAACGATATGATCTGGTTTGTGGGCTTTATAATTGTGCTGTCTTCGGGTTATCGGAGTGTTGATCACTCAATGTTACATTCTTCTATATGCCGCGGGAAAGTCGGTCCCACTAGTGAAGCTTATCATGATCCGATGGCTATCTTTACCCTTATTCGATAATCGTGGTTCATATCAAATGAGGGTCTCGATGTAACCGGCAGATAGTAGAGTTCCCGTTTAATCTCCCCACTACGCTCAATCGTGACTTGGCCGAATTATCGCCGACATCAACGCCCTCATCCATAACGACAGCCATGCAATGCAAAACTCAACATTATGAACTTCTGTATTCTGCCTAAGTAACTGATGTCTCTTACATCTCCACCTGATAAATGCAGCCATCGTCATGAGAGCCAGGGTTCCTAGATTCAAGATCCACGATAAACGCGGGGTAATCATCCGTATCCACCCATATCTTGCCTATCATTCCACTCCATCCCGCGGCAAACTTGGTTGACCGCGGGCAACTAGCCAGACGGTAGACAGAATATCTTCCGAACGAGGAGATAAAATAGGTTCGAGTTCCATGATAAGACAGCTAAGATGAGATCTTGATAACTGAGCACATCCAACCCTCGTCACATGCCATCGCTACAATGACTTCAACACACCCATATCAGTCTCTACCCATTGACGAAAGAGTCAAACGGGTCCTCGCAAAAACGCCTCTCATAGACGGCCACAACGACCTCCCCCAACAACCGCGAGCATGCTTCCATGGTAAAATCCACAACAATGAGAAATTCAACCTTGATAAAGGTTTTCAGCGAGGGATGACCGATATTCCTCGCCTAAAGCAAGGTACTCTTCCCAACAACTGTACTTCTCGCCAGTTCTGACGGTAGTAGGCGCCGTGGGAGGCCAATTCTGGTCCGTATGCGTCCCCTGTCTTCGCTCAGCAGAAGACTTCACAACGCCAGAATACTCCGACATGGCTCGGGACGCAATTGAACAGATTGATTTGACACTCCGCCTGGTTGAGTCTTATCCTGAGACCTTTGAACTGGTTAGTGGACCTAGGGATGTTAAAGGTGTGTATGAGAGTGGGAGAATTGCTTGTTCTATTGGCATTGAGGGGCTGCACATGGCAGGCAATAGTATTGGAATTATAAGGGCCTTTTACAGGCTTGGTGTGAGATATGTAAGTGCTATGATGAGTGTGTTTTGAGAGGAGGCTAATTGAATAGTGTACTCTTACGCACGTCTGCAATAATGCTTTTGCAGATAGTTCGACATCGAAAGTCGGGCCTGTACATGGGGGTCTGTCGGATCTCGGAAGGGCAGCAGTCAAAGAGATGAACAGACTGGGCATGATTGTGGATATTTCCCACGTCTCGGAAGACTGCGCCTCCCAAGTCCTGTCCCTCTCCCGCGCCCCCATAATGTTCTCCCACTCCAACGCCAAAGGCGTCTTCGACTGCGTCCGCAACGTCCCAGACCACATCCTCGACAAAGTTCCCTCTAATGGCGGTATCGTCATGGTAACCTTTGTTCCAGAGCATTGCACGACGCGTCGTAGTGATGCGACGATGGATATGGTCATCGATCATCTATTCTACATTGCTAACCGTATTGGATGGGACCACGTTGGTCTCGGATCTGACTTTGACGGTATTGCGAGTGTTATTCCTGGCTTAGAAGATGTTAAGTGCTATCCTAAACTTCTGGAGGCTATTCTCGATCGAGGTGCTACAGAGGAGCAGTTGGCCAAGGTGGTTGGGGAGAATATTCTGAGAGTATGGGAGGGTGTCGAAAAGGTTAGGGACGAGATGAAGAAGGACGGTATTCTTCCTGTCGAGGATGTCTTCAAAGATAGGAAGTGGTGGCGTTATGATGGGTTCTATCAGATGGAGGATCCGGATCCTGAAGATAAGTTGGGGCTAGACTGGTATGGGAAGCCTCCGCCGGATGAGGGTCTATACCTCGATGAGTAGACAGTAGATACGACAGGAGGTATCAGAGCAAACTCGACAGTCGCAAATGTATCGTCTGTTAATCAAAGCAAGGTACAGATCAGGTTCGTCAAAGCGACATTGATTAATTAACAAAGTGAAATTTACTACCTGTCCATAACCCACTATTATCCATCCTATAACGCCTAAATAACAGCCTATATAATCCAAGCACAGAATCATTCAATTACGGGCTGGTTAAGCTGCCAAAGCTGATGTCGCTCGGCCCAAATCCTCTCCTTCTCCTCGTTCTCAGTATACGCCTCAAGAGGCTTCTGGTTCTGGTTCTCAGCAACTTTCATCGCCGCACCCTTGTTACCTTCTCCCAACAAACACGGCTTCCCATGGCCATGATTGTTCTTGGGGCGATACTTCAAGCCTTCGGCATTGAGACGCTTCACAAGTGAATCGTGAAGAACGGCGCGACGAGGAATGTCGCGGTAGCTACCAAAGTTGGGGGTGAAGCGCCATGACTCCCAGCCCTTGTCCGCTTCGTTCTTTGCCTTGTCGTTGAGTTCCCATCGAGGAATACCAGGGAGCATTTCTGGAGATACGTTAGCTTTGTGAGGCTTGGGGTTGGATGTGAACTTACCCATGAACTTCCACATGAAGACCTTGAAGAAGGAAGAACCATATCCAAAGGATAGGGTGTCATGCATAAAGCCCTCGATGACATCCCTCTGCAACTTCGTCTTCCCCTTCTCAACAATCTCATCGTCATCCATGTTGTCCCTGAACCTATCGAGAGTATGGCACCAGTGAACAGCAGCCTTGCGATCCTTCTCACCAACGAGAGTAACCTCACGGATCATCCAGTCAAGCGCCATGTCGCTCATCTGCAGATCGTTGTTGTTGAGTTGACCCGACACATCATCAGGCTTCATGCTCTTGAAGATGTACCAGAGCTTGTCAGTCCACTTCATCTTGTCAGGCGATGGAAGACTAGGCATGGCGGGCCAGCCTCCGCCGATATCGCCGTGGTTACCTGGGAACCAGACTTCTCTGATGTCCTCTTCATCCTCCGTCTTCTCCTTCTTAATCTTCTTGTTACCGTTTTTGCCGTTTTTGCCATTCTTCCTCTTCTTCGCCTTTTCTTTCTTCTCCTTGGCTTCCTTCACCACAGTTCGGATGTCTTGGGCGAGAAGAGCAGGCTTGAACTTGACGCGACGCTCGTCAACAGCAACAGCATGGCGAACGTGCTTGGCAGTTCCAGTGACTTCGACAGGAGCGGGAGCGCTCTTCTCGACCATAGCGACGGAGTTGACGCAGTCCCACATACCGAGGAAATAAACCTTGATATTCTTGTGGTCCTTGGGATCTGTGCCTTCGTTGCGACAAAAGGTCTGACTGAAAGCCTTGACCTCCCGTCTGGCGAGCTTGGTCTTGTTACGTCTCTTGATAGGAGCATCACCAGCCATAATCGTAGTGTTGTCCTCCTCATCATCGCTCTCCTCAGCACCAGGGGGTGTATGCTCATCCTCAGAAGTATCAGAATCATGCACACCATTGGTGGCTCCGTTGGGCCCGCCGTTACCATTCAGCAGCGATACTTGCTCAGGCTTCTTGGGTGGCTCAGGCTCACCCATACCCCAAACCTTGCCCTTTAGCTTCTGCGCGGCGATACGGTCGTCGCTTTCGCACTCGAGGGCGCGGGCGTAAAGACGGTAGGCGAAGGGGACCATTTCTTCGTTGCCCTTGCAGAGAAGACCGACCTTGTTGACCATGCGCGAGAGATACTTGGCGGTATAGGCACCACGGCTGAAACCGAAGATGTAGATCTTGGCTTTGGGCTCGTAATAGCGCATGAGGAAGCGGTAGCCAGCCATGATATGAGCATCAAAGGTGGTACCGAAGCCTTGATCAATTGTCTTGGAGATTTTGCTCTTCAGTTCGCCGATAGGTGTTTTGTGGATTGAGCTCTCATTAACATCGTATGTGCCAATTCCGGCTGTACTTCATGTTAGTTCGGCCTAGGCCAAGGCACAAGGGCACATACTCTGGTAGTAATGATATTGCTTGTTGTTATTGCGATCAAGCTTGCGAAGAATCTTGACAACATTCGTATCGGCGTTGGTACCACTGAAGGTATTACCTGTGCCATCAAAGCAAAGAATGAGCTTGGTGTACTCATCAGGGACAATGGCTGCCTCGATGTGAGCACTACTAGTGCTGGGTGTAGTAGGCTCCGAGCTGGATGGGCTGATAGCTGACGGCATTTTGATTAATGATTTTTCTAATGCTGCCTGAAAGAATAAATTAGAGAGTGATGGGAAAACAGAGTCAGTGCAACGGGCTGACGCAGGTATTTATCCCAAGCCCCAAATTCCATACCTTGCACCCTAGATCCCATTATCACAAGCTGAACCCTCCCTCAAAGAAAATCACAACACCTCCAAAACCCAAAGGTCAATAGCTCAAAATCTAGACCCCAAGCTCTCGAACTCAATTGTCTCAGCTCCGCCCGTTTAGTCCGTGCCGTGCCGCTCAAGTAAGCAAATAGTCGCTGAGCTAGTGGAATTTCAGCAAGCCACGTCCCAGCGGGGAAACCCGTCCGTGCAGCTGAAATACCAATCCCTTCAGTCATCACTATCACAATCGCTGGGGTCTGGATCTTACATACCGTTTAGGTACGACGCATTCCGAGAAAGGTGTTTCTTATCATCAGCTGAGTTGTGAGACACACCTTTCAGCTTAGCCAAAGCACTTGCGGCTGACTGAAGGGAATGTCCAGTAAGTTGACTTTTGAACCATTGAGTCTAGTGTCTGAAACGGTAATCTTCTATTGGCTGCACAAATTGTGAGCGGTTTCTCACGTCAAGTTCTGTACATGCAGGAACCCTCATCCTTCCTTGAACTTCTATCACCAATCTAAATTTGATCACTATGCCAACTACCTTTACTCTTGCACTGATATCAAGCCAATATCTGCGCAAAGAGCCTCCTGTTAGACAGAATTAGCATTTCTAAACATTCAATCGCAGAATAAATGATGACTTACAGCGTAACCGCCACCTACCATATACATGCCGACAACCTTGGAACCCTTGGGGCAAATTGTAACCCATGGGTATCTGGGATCATTAAGGATAGGAGAGTTACGGCTAGTCAGGCTTTCAATCCTTCCACTATTGGTGTGAACCTAGAATCCGTCAGCCGATTTTGAAAGATACTTTCGTCAAAGGATATGTTTTCTTACCTTAAGGCCAACAACTAGGTTCGCAAACATTTGTACAGTAAGAGCAGTAATCGCCTCACCATTCGCGCCATCGATATCCATGAATAGATTTTGGAATCCTGTTTCCGCGAATTGTATGAGTGGCGATCCCGTCGCCAGTGGACTTATGTTGTTTGGTTGTTCCGAGGAGTACGACCCCTGGGTTTCGAACTCAAAGCAAAGGTTTGCAACGTGACAGACGTCAGTGTTGTCGCACATAATCGTTTTCAAAGTCCGGTCGACCCCTCGATGTTTGAACAGGGCAGTCCGAACAAGATTATAGGGCTCTCTCGGAACTAAATCTCCATAAGCACCGTCGAACAAGAATTCGTCGCTAAGAGCCGTCGAATGCCAAAAGTACCCAGTCCTGCTTGTTAGGGGCTCGTTTGTGGTTTGCCCAAGTGCGATAAGTTTGACAGCCTATCCGCTGTTAGGCCGACCCGTTCTCAGTGACAGATTAAACAGGGATATACTTACATCAAAGGCAGCTCGCATTGACGACACCCCCTCCCTGGTCACCATGCGCTTCTTCGGATGGTCGTGGTTGAGTGGAAAGTCTTCATTGACTCCAGCGAAAGACGATACAGTACCGTCTTGGGCAACAACAGCAATTGCTCTGACACCTAGGACATCGTGCACTACCTCGAAACCTTGAATGCACTGAGCACTAGGAAGCTCGATATGAACAATATTTCCGGGATGGCAGTACCCAAGGTGTGCAGCTTGGCCGTTGAGGTCAATAAAGGACAGGCCAGAGACAAAAGGTCCATCAGGAGTATCGAATAGGGATACCGATACCTGGGTTATCTGTATCGGTCCCGGAAAGCAGAGGGATCTGTATCGCAGTTTTCTCAAGTCATGGTCGGGGCTGGTAGTGGTTCGCTCGGCTGTTGTACATGAATACCCTTCTGGGACTTGATCGAAGTTATCTGGTGCCTCGGGTTCAAGGCACGACTTGGAAGCCATGCCAAAGCATGTCTTGTCCCGTATCTGAAGTAGCACATCGTGGATCCCATCAATTAGTTTCCGGATGCGTCTGCGATTCTTCATGGCCAGATTCTCTTCTGCCCAGATGCGAAGCGACAGATGGAGCGCTCTCCATGACGTGGGTGGGCTGTTGAGCACGTCAGGAATAACGAAATCGAACTCTTTTCCTTTGCAGAATTTTGACACCCAGAAACGCTCCGATAGGGTCAGTGTGGCAAAAACGGGCGATGCCAGACGGAGCGAATGAACATCTGGCGATGGGAGGTGCGTGAGTATAGTTTCAGCTATCTCGGTGGGCAAATGAGAAAAGATGTCTTTGTCCAAGCTGAGCTTCTGCGGGTCAAGCTTAGAGTGGAAATCATCTTGCTGTAAGCGAGCCGAGAAAGCAATCGCCTTTCTCAAAGTAGGGATCTGAAGAGGATTGGCCTTGTACAGATCAGGCATTCCTCCTCTGTACTCCTCATTCCTACCATTCCATCTAGGCGACCAAACCACGTGGGTTTCGCCTCCTTGGTCTTCCGCCACACCGCTCTAATTACCGCCCCAGTTGACGAGATCGCAATTGCCGAGATATGATGAACAATAAAAGAGGAAGAGATGGTTTAGGTCGACTTGGAAGCTCCCGGAAAATAAACCCCAACAGGCGTCGTGGGCGAAAAAGCCCCAGTGCGCATCATCAGGTTCCGGGAAATCTCATCGCCTCCATCATGCACAGTGAGCACTACTTGTTGATCGCTGCCGTCGAGGACCTTAGACGGGTCTTCGGGGACCAAGATTTCATCTTGCCTAGCACGCATTCCGATACCAGAGACCTTGACATTGTTAAATTCCCAGCGAAAGGTATAGACTTGCAAATATTCAACTAGCGTGCGCGTGAGGCAAGGCGAATATGCTGAGACCTACTCGCGCGACAATTTTGTATCCAATCTAGTCTCGGGGCTGACCTATCTTCCCAGGTGAACAATATGGGGATACCGCAGATGCAACAAATCATGGTGAAATCGGCTGTGTATTGGTTTTAATTGACTTTTTGTTGTTTTTCTTGTCTGCTTGTTTCTAGGTTAGTGGTGACGCGTCGCAAATTGCTATTATTTTCCCTTCTGGACACGTCAATGCAGCGAAATCTGTAACTATTGGCGAGAGTCTGGAGGAAAGAAAAGTCGACCGACTGGGCAACGGGGAAATGCGACGCGACAGCGTTAGCCCCAGTGAGGTACCTAGCTGCTAGCGCTAGAAGCAAGAAACCCCCATGGACAACTGAACCAGTACCTAGCAAATGGTGTTTTGTCTTTTATCTGAGAGAAAAGAAGGTAATTCAACTTTAAATCCCGTTGGTCGGTATTTTCTTATGAAGCCTTGAAAAACTCAGGACATAGCGACCGCAACTCCTCAAGGCTACGGATCTGATACTGCGATGCCGGTGTCGCAGGAAGAGGAAATCCCTCCTCTACATAATGAATAGCCGTCCATCCAGCCTGTTGTGCTCCGACAACATTCTTATGCGAGTCATCTATCCAACAGATTAGCAAAATTTCACATCAAACAGAAATTCAACTTACCGACAAAATAACAGTTCGAAACGTCAGAGACCCCAGCTTCTTTCATAGCTTTCTCATACATGGCCTTCTGTGGCTTACAAACAAAGGGTATCTTGGTATAATCACAATACGTCAACCCCTCAAACAGATCCTCCACGCCAAGCAATTTCACGACTCTTCGTCCGTGATTGACATACGCGTTCGTTAATAGCCAAAGCCTAACTTTGGAAGTATCAATATCCTCAAGGAATTCTCTCAGTTGCGGGTTGGGTTTTATGAGGTCGTCGAGGGGTAACGCGTCATCGACTTTAGCGTTGTAGTCGAGCGCGTCGATTTGAAAATCACGCACGAGACCTTCAATTGCCTGGCCGTATTGTTGGTAGTAATCTTTGTGAAGGCGTTCTGCTTCTTCGGGGGATAAACCCAGGTGAGTCTTGAAGTAGTCGTCGATGCGACGTGACATGAGCTCTAGGACTTTGTAATCTGACTGAGGTCAGTGACGCGGTGAGAAGTTGAGGATTGGCGTTACTTACTGCGTGAATACAAGCAATTATCAATGTCACTGGCATTATCAGCAGTTGTATTTAGGTCGTATATGGTGTACTTACAAGAACAAAACCGGCTTCTCTGAATGGCTACCCATTGTCGTGCGCAATTTTTGAATCAGTATGATGCGAACGGAAAATGTGTGGAGCCAAGTGAGAATGATCATGACTTTTTGGCTGACAGGACAGGCAACGATTGTCGCAGAACCTCACACTTTTGAGACCATATTGACATAGAATCACTTCTAGAGCCTGTTTCAAAGTGTCCCTATAACTTATTCCCATATTGTCATGATATCTGACTCACTACGTATTAATGACCTGATAGTCTGTCAGAAATTCATGTCGCGATCGCGAGTTACCCTACAGACGACGCTTTGCAAGCGTATAAATCGCATGACCTCCCGCTAGTATCAAACACAACAAGACGGCAGATCCAACTATCTAAGCGTGCGTAGATTTCCGCTTGAAGAACAGCTGGGCCGTCAAGTGATCGAACAGTCAATTGCCTATTGATGTTCAGCGTCATGCACCAGCGTGAGCAGACAGCTTTGACACAAACACTTCCACTGCAGCACAAGTGGTATAGCGCAGAATCAACCAGCTAGTAATCATTCCCGAAGGTATTCCCGATATCATTCTTATCAATCAAGTCGCCGACTTAACGCAGTGGCCAATTGCCCCTGCTAACAACTCCACCAGCACGTCACAATTCACAAGACACCGCGGCATCTTAACCTCCCCTTATTCTCCACTCCTTATCTCCGACAAAAAAGTGAAATCGTCATTACAAATCCGTGGAGCCCTTCAAATAAATTTCTTACCTAGTCCCTTTTCTCTTAAATACCTACGTCAGTCAGTCATGTTTTGAAACAGCATCACCATCAATATCTTCACCATGGCTCAACGCGAAGACTCTGGGTCTGACGTAGAAAAGAATGCGCCACCATTGAATAATGCGCCAAACGAAGACCAAAATCTGAGTGATCAGACCACTGAACATGGAACCCAAGAAACAATCCCAGTGACATGGGATGGCGACAAAGATCCCCTCTGTCCAAGAAGCATGTCGACATTGCGAAAATGGTTCATCGTCTCAATTGCCTGTGTAGGAAGTCTATGCGTGTAAGTCAAGCCTCACGTCACACGCCAAGAAACTAATTGACGATCTTAGAACATGCGCCAGCTCAATCTACACAGCAACATACGAACAAATGAACGCCGAATTCAACTGCTCCCAAATCGTCGCCACCCTCGGTCTCTCAACCTTCGTCCTAGGAATTGCTCTTGGACCAGTTCTGACAAGTCCATTGAGCGAGTATTACGGTCGTCGACCAATTTATCTCGTTTCATGGACTATGTTCATTATCTGGACCATCCCTTCTGCTGTCGCGCAGAATATCCAAACCATGATCATCGCGCGCTTCTTCACTGGCTTTGCTGGGAGTAGTTTTCTCAGCGTCGCGGGTGGAACGGCGGGCGATGTTTTTGAGAAGGAAGATATTCAGAAACCTATGAGTTTGGTATCTCTCGCGCCGTTCATCGGTCCAGCTCTTGGACCTTTGATTGGTGGGTTTATCAATTACAATACTAACTGGCGGTGGACGTACTATGTCATGCTTATCTGGGCGGCTCTTCTCATGGTTGCGATTGTTTTCTTTGCGCCTGAGACGTTTCATCCTATTCTTCTTCGCGAGAAGGCGAGGAAGCTTCGCAAAGAGACTGGAAATGACGCGTATCGTGCTCCTATGGAAGATGTTCACAAACCCATCCTCGAGACCCTCAAAATTTCTGTCTCTCGACCTTTTCAGCTCCTCTTCCTCGAACCAATGTGTCTCTGTCTCGACCTCTACTCTGCCATCCTCCTCGGTATTTTGTATCTTTTCTTCGGCGCTTTCCCACTCGTCTTCCGAACCAATCACGGCTTCAATCTCTGGCAGGTTGGTATGACGTTTTTGGGAATCTTCGTTGGTCTCATCATTGCGACGGCTACGACACCGATTTGGGCTAAGCTTCGAGCGGGTTGGTTGGCGAAGCAGAAGAAGGAGACGGGCAAGGCTGTCAGTGAGCCGGAGTATAGACTGCCTCCGTGTATCCTAGGTGCTTTCCTTATTCCCATTGGATTGTTTTGGTTTGCTTGGACAACCTATTCAAGCGTGCATTGGATCGTGCCCGTTATTGGTTCAGGAGTGTTTGGATGCGGGTAAGTTACCTCCCCGTGCCTTTTCAGACAACAACTAACATCGTCTAGTATGCTCCTCGTTTTCACCGGAATTTTCACTTTCTTGGTCGATGCCTACCCCCAATACGCTGCCTCAGCAATGGCAGCCAACAGTTTTGCCCGTTGCTCCTTCGCCGGTAAGTCTTCTTTCACCCCCATCCCAACTACAACATCTAACATCTTGTCTAGCGGCGTTCCCCCTCTTTGGTATTCAGATGTACAATACCCTTGGTTTCCAGTGGGCGTCTAGTCTACTTGCGTTTTTGACAGTGGCTATGGCGCCATTCCCTTGGCTTTTCTTCAAGTATGGCAAGAAGTTGAGAGCCAAGAGCAAGTTCGCTGCGATTACTTAGATAGAAGATGAGGAAGATCAATTGGTCAATGGGAGAGGGATAGAAAAACGGCGTGTGGCTGGGGATTATTAGTTTAGCGGATATGCTTCAGAGATACCATAGACTATAGACATAGAGACACAATTCAACATAGTATTCTACACATATGCTTTTGCATTCAGCGTCTGAAAAAGAAAACTTAGGTTAAGCCGTGGTCTTACAAACCCAATGAACCAGGTGGTGCGGGTCCAAAGTTAGTTGGAAGCAGCGGACATAACCCATGCTGCAGCAGTAAATCGACATCAATAGTGTCCTCTGCCCAAAAGGAATCGAAGCCAAATTGGTCAGGATGCAACATATCACCTGGCTGCTGCTCCATACCCAAACCATCACCACCATTGAAGAAATTGGATGGTTGTTGGCTGAACCCATTCAATACCTCAGCCAAATTCTGCGATCCAGCCTCTCCAGAACCGTTATCCTCGTTGGCGCGAGCAATACGAGACGTCACATCAACGATTGACCCAGCCGATACCGCGGAACCTTGGCCTGTCAATCGTCGGAAGAGGTTGACAAAGAATTTCGTTATCCACAGCCCAATTGGCCACGACTTTGCCAGTTCACTTAGTGCGAGGATGCATTGTCGTGATTTGTTCCCTGCTAGTTGACGACGAATAGGATCTTTCCGACAAATGACGAGTGTATGGATCGAGAGCGCCCCGAAGACCGCCGGTATACTATAACATGTTAGAAAGTGAGCAGAACAACGTGAAGGTTTCTTACATGTGCATCTGGACATATCGCAATGTACCAACGGCGATGAGATCTTCGGTCATACGTGTGATGGTGTCGGCTGCTCTGCGTGCCATTATATCACCCTCGACTTGAGCTGGGGAAAGGTCATGTATTGCTTTCGGTCGAAAAAGAAGTATGAAGTAATTCCTGTAACCCGTCAGATAGATACCGCCACGTGCTTCTCATAACTTACTGGTATGCCATGTGCAGTTGAGTGGCCCAGAACGCTGCCCCACGTGTCTCATCAAGTGGTGCTATTTGCATACACTTCGGTAGTTGAGACTCCCACTCTTCGAGTCTCCGTTTGAGATTCGCAACTTCATATCGTTCTGAAGCTATCCGACGTGGACTGAATTCCCCGATGACAATGTCCCCCACTATTCATCTCATTAGCCGGTACGCAGGTCTGAGTGAAGGGAAACTTACGAATCTCGGCAGCCTTACGCATCTCGAGAAAAAAGGCTGTTTGATGTTCGTTTTGAGGTGGTATCAGAGGATCATCAGTGACATCGTCGTAGTAGAGATCAGCCGCTGTGACATCTTCGATGTCGCAGTCTTCGTCTCGAATTCTGCATGGTTTTCCCAGACATGCAGCAGTGTGTCGATCGCGAGTCTAACAATGTCAGAGCCCTGAAGTAACAAAGGCAGACTGTACTCACATATATAGACCACCATATTCGTTTTCGCAATGCCCTCTTCTCCGGGCTGAGCCTAGAGGTAACTGTTCTACCAAAAAATTAGTACTGATCACGAACAAAGTGACTGATAACATACGAGCGGTGTAAACCTAATGATTGGGCATAGGAAGTTGCACATCCCAGCCAGAACCATGCATCCTTTTGATCATCCGGTCCATTCCACCAAAACCCCAAAAGATGAAGTGACGCAGCAAGCAAATCCCGGTCAGACTCATGATCAACATCGTACAATGTCTTTGCACGAAGATAGTGATATTTCCGTGCCGCAATACGATCGCTGAAACCGGCATCCTTGATCAGATCTTCTTCGCAGAAGATGTAGGTGACGACAAACATAGCGTGTAAGAGAAGAGTCGACGCTTGACCCGCTCTGTAGCTCTGGAGAAATAGCCTTCTGTCGACAACTGGCCAGGGTGGATGTACTGTGTCGAAGAAAGTGTAGATGAGTCGATTCATTATATCTTTTGATGGGAGTGTCAATGCATCTTGTAAACGAAGGGGCTCGATTTGAGGGCGTGAGGGTGCGACTGCTCGATCGACTATCGACGCTGGAATTGGATAGTGAACTTTGACCGGTTCACTGACTCCGCCTCTTGGAGTACATATAAGTTCGACGATGTAGGACAAACTACTTGAGTCGCCGAGAAAGAAAGACCGATCTTTGACTTGGCTTAGATTGGGTTGAGTTTGTGGTTGGAACTCAGGTTGACCGTTTGCTTCCGAGACCTGTGGCTGCGCAGAATATTCGGCAGTCTTGTTACTTTGAGGAGTCACAACTGCGATACTTTCGACATACAGCGTTTCGTCTCGTCCAGGAGCTGGACTTTGGGTCTGCTGCAAGCGCCTCGAAGAGCGCTGCTGTTTTGACTGGACATTACTCCGTCTAGCATATCTACAACAGTGTAAGTATTCTATCTTCCCTTGTATTCTCTTTCTTTTACGTACTTTCCACGTTTCGACTCAATCAATTCACATACCGTACCTCGCGTGCGGCAATGCCAACATGGCTGGCCTTCTGCGGCGTCGCATTTGACTCGTCGGGCGTGACAGGCTTTACATGCGACCCGCGCTACACGCGTGCGACCCGGCGTCACGCTAGACGGTCTTGAGTCGCTCGTGTTGGTAGACTCGGTCATCGGTGTTGTTTCATGTTATGTGTATTTCTCAGCAACTGTTGATGGTGAAGATGAGTCGGCGACTTCGGTGTCTTGACTGGGGGAGTAATCACGGGAATAAACATTTACGTAATGCTTCTTTCCGTCATGCCGAACGGGCTTTGCCGTTTCGGCTCTAGCGCTCCACTGCTTTATCTTATCGTGCTCTATCTTATCTGGATCTGAGCCTCGGAAGCCCAGGGTAACGAAGACTTGACTTGAGAAGTTGATTGAGAAGGCTAAAGAATAGCGAATGGTTGGCCTTGAAAGTCCAAACTCTAATTTCAATTGATATAGAAATTAGAAGTATGTATCATTAATCCACTTCTGAGTCTTCACGGCTCTCAGCACATAAACCCCACAGATGCACACTTTAACGCGCGGTTCGGTCACCATTGATTCGAGAACTGCGGAAAAAAGAACCTACAGCTCATTGAGAATATGAGATTTCTCCAATATCGTGCTAATCAACTCAGGTAAGATTTAATGTTATCGTAATGGAAATGCGAATCTCGCAGCAAGGCCGATCACCATAAGCTCACACCGATGAGCCGTCCCCTTCCCAGCCGTTACCAGGAAACAAAGCAACCTCCACGTTTCATGATCGCGCTTTGCTTTAGCAATTTCGTCACTCACCCGTGAGTTAGGTATGTATGGTAGGCTTCTTTACAGACGTCATGTCGAAATGATACGATGTTTGTTGGTCAGGGTGAGGAGTGATATACGTCATGCAAACGTACCGTCAAACGTCAATTGAACCACTTTAACAAGAACTTAACACCTTCGCATTCAATATTTAAGGTGGAAAGATCCGAGCGATTGAGTAGATTAGGACAAGAAGAAAGTACTATCAGATATTTAGAATCTCAAGATGACTGGCACCGACAACTCGAATCCCGGCAACTTTGCCAACCGGTATGTTCCTGTATCGGTCACCAACCTGAGAACTCTACTAACACTTCAAGACCCAAGGAAGAGGTCCAAGAGATTGCTTCTAAGGGCGGAAGGTCCAGCCACTCTGGTGGATTTGCCAATATGGATGCCGAGAAGCAGGTTTGTCTACCAGACTCTCGTCATTTTTATGCAACTACTAACATATTCGAAGCGAAAAGTTGCTTCTAAGGGTGGCAAGGCCTCATCTTGCTGTTTCGAGTCAGGCAGTGAGAGGGCTAGGCAGGCTAGTTACTCGCTCAGTGAGAGATGATGCTTGGGCGGATGGAAGTGCTTGATCGACAAGTTATAGTCATGAATTGAGATGATCAATCAAAACCTTTGACAACTAGTCTGCCGATAGTAACCAGTGAAACCAACAATTGCGATCTAAAGTGCTTGCATAAGTGGCGTTAAGAAGATGCCTCGCACTGCAGCTTTGTGCCTGTCAAACGTATTCCGAGACCGTGACAGGTCCGAATGCCAGGCCAACTTCACCAACCCCTCATTGAAAGACCAAAATTTCGCAATGTTGTCGTCAGCGTCACGATTTACATCAGATCAAAAGCAAACAATGATTGTAGGGATACGTAAATGGCGCCTGCGGACATTCTGCTCCGGCCACTATCGTCACTTGCAGACAACCAGGAATCAATTGCTCAGCATGACGAGACTTGGCTCTTCTTATAACAGCATTCCCTCCTCATTTAGGGTCCTCGTCATATTCTATTCCTCCACCCAACTAGCAGAGTAGCCCATGATGTCGCGAAACATCTGCATTACTGCCGTCGACGGCAACACAGGCTTCCTCATCGCGGAACTAATTCTCAAACACCGTGACTTTTCCCGCAAAGTCACCAACGTCGTCGGCCTCACCCTTCACCCGGAATCAGAAAAGGCACGGGAACTTAAATCCCTCGGCGCCAAAATCGTCCCTCACAAGCCGGGCCGTCTTCGCACCATGGCCAAGACCCTTCAAGATACTGGCTGCGACACCATTTGTCTCGTTCCTCCTACTCATGAACACAAGCTTGAGATTGTCGAAGAGCTTATCCATGCGGCGAAGAAGGCAGATGTTCCGAATGTGCTACTGATTAGTTCGGCCGGATGCGATTATGCTGAGAGGGGAAAGCAACCTAGGTTGAGAGAGTTCATTGACTTGGAGGCGCTTGTCATGGAAGCCAAGGGGGACCCGAACGTTTCTACTGGACATTCGCCTTGTATTATTCGGTAAGATTTCTAACGTCCATACAAGGAATGGAAGACTGATAGTTTCTAGGGCCGGCTTCTATGCCGAGAACCTTCTTCTGTACTCTAAACAGGCAAAGGAAGAAGGCATTCTCTCACTCCCAATTGGAGAAAATCACAAGTTCGCCCCAGTTGCGCTTGGTGTAAGATTATCAGATACCAGACAAGGCGTTCGCTGACAATAGACAGGACGTTGCCCAAGTTGCTGCTCATGTTTTGACCGGAAAGGGCAAACATGGATTTGACGACCGACATCGCGGTCAAATGATGGTAGTCACTGGCAAGTCAAATCCCAAAAGAACAATACCACCACAAACATGGCTGACGATAAGTGCCAGGCCCAATGCTCTGTGCAGGCGAGGAACTCGCCGCCGCCGCTAGCAAGGCCCTCGGAACCAAACTTCAATTTGAAAGCATTTCTCAGTACGTTTCCCCACCACCAAAACAGCATCACGCTAACCAATTCAAAGTACTGAAGCAAAACGAGTGCTCAAGTCCCAATCTGAACTGGATCCATCAGAGCAACAGTACCTCCTTGAGTACTACAGTCTTGTCAAGGAGGGCAAAACCAACTACATCTCGACCACAGCTTTCCACGATGTAACCGGCGAGCATCCCACAGAACCGGAGAACTTCTTCAAGATTTATGAGGGTGAGATGAGACCTAAAAAGAAGGCCAAATATGAACATAAGTAATTTGGAGCATCAAACTGCCGGCAATTTCATGGCTAAAGTCATTACGCCAAGGTCTGTCGTGTGAACCGGACCAGATTTTGTAAATTAGTAGATCAAGTCACAGTTCTATCATCGTGTATGCAAAATTATGTTTTTCATCGAATTCAACTATAGAAACAGTGAGAATGGAGAGCATGGGTTTTGTTGCAGCTATAGATGCCAAGCTAAGCTTTCAGTATGTAAAGAGTGTATAGTTGACAAGGCATGTCTTGCTTGAACATTTGCAAGTTCGATCAGAGTGAGTGTCGTCATTTCTAGCATGAACACACATCAATCTTGTATTCAGTCCCAAAATCCCTTTCCACCATAAGTGTTACCAACATTAACCCGCGACCTCTCTCCACCATCAATTTCATCGACGTGGTTGGTCGTGTTATCTCTAGGCCCTTGGGCCTGAACAAACGACTCTTTTACAAAAGTATGTCCAATGTTGACGCTTCCATTCCCCGCGACTCGCCCGGCTGAGTTCTTCCCTGTGAGCTCCTCAAGCCTGTGCTCGGTCATATCCTTCAAGACGGGATCCAAGCCTTTGGTAACATCCTGGAGAACCTTCAACTCCTGCTCGTCATTCAGCTCTTCAACCTCAATCGTGGCAAGGCGCTGTATGGTTTGAGGCGCGACGGGGAAGACTTTTTCGAGTTCGTTGATGGACGTTGCGATGTCTTCGATCATTCTTCCCATGTAATCCTTGTCGTACAGTGCCCAGCTTGTTTTTTTCAATAACCCTACTCGGTTCTGTCGATTCAAGGTAAGTGTAGCGAAGCGGTTGTGCAGTCTCTGTGAGACTGAGGTGAGATCTGCTTCAGTGCAGACTTCCATGCTTGTATCTTCTGGCATCGCCTTATAACGGCGTGAAACTTTATGGGCTCCCTCAAACCTAGCAACTATCTCCTGAAGGATATCGCGCGTCAAACTCACAGTCGAGTCATCCAAAAGCATGTTATTCGTGAACCGTGGATCATTGTTGACGTTGGCAGCGGCTCCCCATCTTGAAAGTCGACACCTTGCAACATCTAGTCTGAGTTGGTAACGGGAAAAGTCTTGACCGAAATGTCGAGCAATCTGGATATAGTGAAAGGAGTCTATGCATTCGTTGAACAACGCCGTAATGCTGATAGCGCCAGCTACGGCGCCAAAGACTTCCGCCATTGTTCTTGCAGGTGTTGGGATTATTCGAAAGGTTTGAACGCAACGATCCCGATCATAGAACGCAAATGCGCAGATTCGCGAGAACTGTCTCACCGAGTTTCAGCCTCATTTTGAATGCCATTCAGCGATTGGGCGAAGGGCTGGAGGTGCTGCACCAACCTTTAGCATTTGCCACCTGAGCTGAGCATGATGATACTGATTGGATACAGATCTCTTTCCCCCTTTCTCCCCCTCTTTTCAATCCTTTCTGCTTATTCTTGCGTATTTCGCAGTCATCAAGAACCCCCTCTTTGACCTTACTAGATGTGAAAATAGATTACTCTGTTCACCATGCAAAACAACAACTTGGTGCATTCTGTGAATGCCGAGGGCCCTTCAAGGGTACAAATTGGAAACCAATACACAACGAACAACTACCATGGAGACAACTATCAATATGACGCCAAAAAGCACTTGGCAGCACTTCGCTCAACTGATCCTCGACACGACAAAACCAGGATCGAGCAGACTAACGGTGGCTTGTTGAAGGATTCATACATATGGATTATTGAAAACCCCGAATTTCTGGCCTGGCATAATGTAGACCACAATGGCCAGGTCCTCTGGATCAGGGGGGACCCTGGAAAAGGCAAAACGATGTTACTGTGTGGCCTTATCGACGAGCTACAACCAAGTACAAAACTGAGTGGCCTAGAGAATCACATCTCTTTATCATTCTTCTTCTGCCAGGCCACGAATTCCGGCCTGAACAATGCTCTGGCAGTATTAAGAGGGCTGATATACCTCCTGGTTGATCAACAGCCTTGTCTGCTATCCCACCTGGAAGACCAACCAGAATATAATGCTACTCATTGGAACTCTAGAGTCGCGGTGGAAGACCTTTTTCGCAAAATAATGTCCGATCCAGCCCTGGAGAAAGCATATCTTGTTGTGGATGCATTGGATGAGTGTCTTGATGATCTTTCCTATCTCCTGACACTGATATCGTCCACCATTCCACGCGTCAAGTGGATAGTTAGTAGCCGCAACCGCTGCGAAATTGATGAGATTCTGGGGCGGACACCAGCAAAGCTTTCATTGTCCTTGGAGTTAAACGACACGTCTGTTTCCCAAGCCGTCCATTCTTACATCAACCACCATACCCGCCAACTTCAAGTGGGAAAGAATCTTGATACGGAAAAGACGCTAGAGGTTCTGGATTACGTATTGGAACACGCGCAAGGCACATTTTTATGGGTAGCCTTAGTCTTCCAGCAGCTTGGGAGGAGCCGAAGCTGGGAGATTGCGTCAACGCTTCGGAAGCTTCCCTCGGGGCTCAACAGCCTTTATAAGAGAATGATCGACCAGATTCGCGATCGTCCCAGCCAAGAGCTTTACATCAAACTTCTTGCCATTGTATCAACTGTCTTTCGCCCACTCAAGTTTTCTGAGCTATTGACAATGGAGAAGTCAACCATGGAGAAGCTTGGTGTGAAAGAAGATATGCTTCACGACATTATAGCAGAGTGTGGCTCATTTCTGACAACTAGAGACAACAGAATACTTTTCGTCCATCAGTCGGCCAAAGACTTCCTACTGAGGGACTCAAGTACCTTGCTCTTCGAGTCTGGTCGTGCACATCACCACTACGGACTATTCGAGAAGTCCATCAATATTCTTCAAAAGCTTGACCAGGATATGTACAACTTAGTGTATCCTGGAGCATCTGTTGAAGACGCTATCCTCAGTTGTCCCGACCCCGATCCTTTAGAAGGCTTGGTGTATGCATGCGTCTTCTGGGCCGAACACCTACAGGAAGCGTTCCAGCTATTCACCCAGAACAAAAACGGGGAGGGCCTCCTTAGTCTTGATACTGCCCATGATTTCATTGCCGAGAAATTCTTGTTCTGGTTAGAAGCCCTGAGCCTAAGCAGGACCCTTTCCGCATCAAGCAAAGCTTTGTTCTTTCTCAAAGATCTACCAGCTGTACGTGCATATCTTGATAGGCTTGAAGAAGTTGACACTGACCACTATTGAACAGAAAGCTTACTCCGAACCAGGTCATTTGGCTTTGATCGAGGATGCTCATAAATTCTTTCTACTCTTCCGTCCGGCAATCGAGGAATATCCACTACAGACTTACGCCTCTGGTCTACTCTTCACCCCACACCATAGCCTAATTCGTAAAAGATTCCAGGAATACACCCCGGACTGTTTTGCAACCACCCCTCATGTAGATGACACATGGGGCCCATTCTCTGTGTTTGAATACCCCGGCTGGATGTACACTGCGAGCTTTTCGTCTGGAGGTCAAATACTAGTCGTAGCCGATGAGGAACTCATAATCCTGGACTCTCGCGACTGTTCAGTGCAGAAAAAAACAAAACTTAAGAAGAACGAGTGGGCAGTGGCGTCTCCAGACATGAAATGGATCGCGGTAATACCGTATGCACATGATGTTAAAGAATCGCCGTTTTATGCAATACTTGAGATTTACAACTCATACTCTCCCAACCCGATCTGGACTAACCTGCTTGGAAATCGGAAGGTGACAAGCATCGATGTATCGCCTGACAGTCGGCTTCTGGGAGTTTGTTATCACAAGGATGTGGAGATATACGATCTCTATACTTTTGAGAAAGGCATACGTCAAGTGCGGTCTTGGGAACTAGAATGGGATCCATATTTTCCTCAACTGTCTTTCTCGCCGGACTGTACCCTAGCAGTGGTTTGGACCGACGACTGCGAAAGTGACTCCAGTAACTATATCTTGGGTTGGGTTCTCGACTGTCGATCTGGTGTTCGGTACAAGATACTTCCTCCGACCGGTTTAAAGCTCATCAGAGTCGTCAAGTTCGTCCCCGATTCTCATCTAGTGCTGATCTGTACTGATGAGGAACGTCTTTTCGTTTGGGACTTTTTGAAGGGAACATACGAATCCTCCAAGCCATCCGGTTATGATTGCAACAGCTTGGCCTTCTCACACGCATGTTCGTGGGTCGCTCTCGTGATCGAGCAGAAGCTAATGCTGTATGATCGCCAATGGTGGACTTTGATCATGGAGATTGAACTTCCTGGCCAGTTTACGGATCATGAAATGAATATTTCTGTTGCTTATGACGATCAGACCATCTCACTCTTCAATGGTGAAAGAGTGTTGGTGTGCTGTGTTTCTGAGCTTCTAGTTCACGGACCTTCTTCTAGAGGGAGCGAAAACTTCCAAGCCTCCAATGATGGGAGGCTTGTAGCTTGTGTATCAGTAACTGAAGTCAGAGTAGTGGACGCGACAACAGGCAACAATCTATCCACATTGATGATACCCGGGACTTTTCTGGAAAGTCTATCATTTTCACCTCAAGGTCAAAATTTGGTATTCAGAAATGAATCATCGATCTTCACCTGGGATTGGGAGAAAGACATTTCATACCGCTGTCCGATAACATCTGTTTCCATAGTGGATTTTGCGGTTTCAGATACACGCACTACAAGCCGGAACCTAGTGGCTGGACACGATGGTTCTAGCGTCTTCGTTTGGGACATCATGGCACGCAAACTTGAACGTTCTATCGTATCTTCGCAAGAGCGACGAGAACGTGTTACTCAGGTGGCCTTTGTTGGAAGCCAACTGGCAGTGCCTTGGTATCGAGGGGCATCAGCCGCAACTGACCACATAAAAATGCTTGTCTTATACGATATTGAGACTGGCGAACTCACGTCTCGAATTCAATACCCATCCTTGGGCCCATACCCACTCCGTATATCTCCGAATGGAAAACTTGCTGTATTCAACTATGCAGGTTATGAGGAGCTTGTTATCTCCGATTTGGAAGCCGGTGCTCATACTGCTGTGGTACACGTTCATACAAGCAACTTCTCCTTTATCAACGACTCGACTATTTCAGTTGATGAGGGTCTTTTCAGTATCGACTCCGTTATAGCTGGAGTCAATGAACGGTCAACCCCGGGAAGCAGTGGGGAAATACGGACAAGCAGCCTAGGGCCAAGAGGACTATCCAAGTTTGTCCCGGCTATAAAGCATTACGGATACCAAAAGGTTTCTGGCTTCATACAATTAGACCGCAAACCGCTATTATGGGTTCCCTTCCAGTACCGTCCAAGTGGATTATTCAATACACAGCTGATTACTGGACACGACTACGTTGCAATGCGATCGTCATCCGGTATTCATTGCATAAGCTTCAAGGCCCGTACCTAAATGCAGAACGAAAAGTTCCTTCAGAGGGTGGCAAGGCCTCATGTGGCTCGTTTGAACCGTGAATTGAAAAGGCCAGGGAGGCTGGTAGCAAGGGCGGTCTCAGCTTAACTGTTTTACCAATATAAGATATGACCCCTGGACGGGCAAAAGTGCTCCGTATCGACTAGCAAAGATGATGCTATGAGATAATCAGTTCGTATCTTTGACGGGTTTTGAGATTGTGCTACGTTTTACTAGCTTATGTGAAATTCAGATTTGGAGAATAAGCCTGGTGGTTGTTTACCCATGATTATTCAGTAAGCTCTGATTAGAAACTTTAAAAAATCCTTAAGAGTGCAACAGGAAAGGCAATCATGAGCTCAAATGTAATTATTTGTATTTTATAATAGGATAACAACTTGGGCAGTAAAACTGGTATTTCAATTCACATTATCGACGGTTAGTGTTCTCGTCGGGAAATCGTTATTCCTTGCACCAGGCCGTTCGTTTTCACCCACATCAAAGCCGAGTTCCGAAAACCGGCTTATCGGGTGCCAAATTTCTCTGGATCTGCATTTCAAATCCGACAAGCCGCCAATACCGAACAATGCGCTCTAGTTTATCTTGCGAACAGTGCAGGTAAGTTAATAAACCGACTAATCCGAGAGAACATAATCTAACATACCATTGAAGGAAAGCCAAGGTCAAGTGTGTTCACACTGGAACTGCACCTTGCTCAAGATGTGACCGACTCGGAACATCTCAATGCGAACTCTCGAGACCACAGGTTCGATCAGCTAAGAAAACCGTAAGAAGAACACAAAATGGATCGGCAGCTTCGACTCCGAGAGGAGACGAGACTTCGGTAATTTCGCATTCCTCGGTCTATCAAAGTCCTGTGACGCCCATCCCTTCAAGACAACCAGCCCCATACAATGAACTAGAGAGTATGGACGAACACCTATCGAATCTACCGATGGGTGTCATTCTGAAAGCGCTGAATATCTTTACTGCCAAGTTTCCTGAATTGAGGATACTTCAGGCGTCGGCTTTCATGAAGGAATATCAAACTGTACGGACGAAGGAGGGTAAAGCGCTTCTTGCTACAACTCTCGCTATTACGAGGAAGCAATGCTCTATCGTTACCGGAGACTGGCTTCGGAGCTTGAGGAGCAGTGAAACTTATGCGACTTATGCTTGGAGTACATTAGCAGATGCTATTCTACAGCCGCCAAAGGTCCAAGTCGTACAGGCTTTATTGATTCTGACATTATACGAGTGGGGAGTACGCGAGTATCACAAAGCCTGGATGCACTGCGGTACGTCATTTGCCCCCTGAAATACACACTCACTAACTATCTTAGGAATGGCAATTCGCATAATGCAATCCCTTCACAGCTCCCGCATAAGTCCCCACCCTCTGGACGTCTCCCAAAGTCATGACCCAGACACCATAGCCATAGCCGTAGAATCTCGCACATACTGGGCCTGCTTCATAATGGACTGCACCATCAACTCAGGAACATACAACCCTCGCATGCTCCCCATGTCCGAAATGCAAAAGCTCAAAGTCCCTCGGCCACTCAACTACACCGACTTCTCTTTCGGAACATCGCTAGGCGACACATCCGGTCTTGCAGAGGGCTTTGAGTCCATAGCACTGGGTTTTGATATCTATGCTCAGGCTATGTCATTTGTGTTTAATAATGGACGTTGTGCTCCGGGGATGTGTGCCGCTGAGAATTGTCCTTGGGTGCCGGGGTCGCCTTGGGATCAGTGTAGGACAAGATTGGAGGATTGGAGGAAGGGACAGCATGAGAGGCTTTGGTATCCGGAACAAAGTGTTGTCGTGCATATGACGTTGGGGCATGGTGAATCCTTCATTTACCTGAATATGCTCTACTATCTCAGGTAAAAGTCCTACTGACCCCGAAACGGTGGCGCTGATATTGACATCCACGCAGTACGATCATGCTTCACCGGGAATACTTTCCGTTTCTACCGAAAGCCGACATGATACCTCGAGGTCCCGTTGACCCGCCTCTCCTCGAAGCAGAGGCGCCGCCAGGTTGGTGGGATGAAAGTGCCAGACAACTATTCAACGCGGCAGAACAAATCACCTGCTTACTTCAAGAAGCCTCAGAATGCGGCATCCCACTGATGACACCTTTCTCAGGATTCTGTGCTTTCACGGCATGTTTCTTGAACCTTTACGTATTTCGATTTCCCAGAATGAATCTCGGTCGGAGCACAAGAGCTGAGCAGCTCATGAATTGGGGACTGGAATATTTGGAAGAGTTTCAAAATGCGTGGGAACTCGCTGGAGGCTGGGTAAGTTAAAATCCCGAATCTAATGCCAGAAGCTAACAAGAGCAGATTAAAACCATTCAAAACTCATCACTCCTATACAAGCGAGCTACAGAAGACGAAGGTCGCTACCGGGGTCGCTCAAGAGCCGACTTCGAAGCTTTGCATCAGTCAATTCACGAATATCGCATCGTTGATAGATCGGATCAGCATTTACAGCAGATCAGCCACGCAGACAGACAGAGAGAAGATGGAAGTGAAAGTTCAGTGGCTGCTCAGAATCAAGCTCTTGGTCTGGGTGCGCCTGTCGCTGTACCGGATCCGTTCCCGAATTGGTGGTCTATGTTACAGGAGGTTGAATTTACGGATGTTGGGAATTTATGGAACGGGATGCGTGAGATGTAAGTCTTCTGGGTGGGGTCAAGATTTCATCTGTGTTTGTACTTTGGACACAAACTTGCAGACCTGGAGATTTATTAAGGTCACAAAGACAACAGGCAACACTTCTTGGTGTTGTCCAATAGATTCAAGTCCTCCACCTGGACCTCACATTATCTTGACAATGTAAATCTCCGAGGGGGGTTAAAATTGCAGTGCAGTAATAATGTGCTTGCACGGCACAGCAGCAAGGCCTGTGCCAATGAAAGAGCTGAACACATCTAGAGTGCGCTGGCACAGGAGGGATGTTTATATCAGATACCCAGTCTGGGCGGTGTGCTGAATGCGTAGATGATAGTGAAAGCAAATGAAGTGTTTCTTTTATTATTTGACATGAGTTTGTATTGATGTGATGCGCAGACATATTCACTAGCCTTCAGCTACAAACCGGGTTTACGCGATACAAATTTGGCTTGAACTTTCGATTCAGCAAGCTGTCCTTGGAACTTGTTCAATAGAAGATGATCTATAAGAAAAAATAACTCCCACAGCGACTCAGTGCACAGGCTTGAAGACACTCTATAAGCATAACTCTAACGTCCTGGCGCATGAAATATATCTCCGAACTGAATCAAAACACTTGTTTGAATCCCAATTATCGTCTAGGTCGATGAGATATATTTAAGCACTGGATACAAAACACAGATGCTACGTCGGATGATAGCCGAAACCTTGTGCATCTAAATCTGTTTTGCGTCTCACAAGGAAACCCATGTTTATAAACATCGCTTACCTCCGCTGCATTGATATCTCTAACCAACAGGTATAAGAAAATCCACTCTCTTTAAACATTGACAAGGTGCTCAAACTTAATGCCTCGGCTTCGGTTATCCTAACCGGTAGACCGACCGTCCCCTCCGTGCTCAGGGCTCAATATAAAGCGGAGGCTGCAGGGTTGTAAAAACGGAAGCGGATCCGCTGAAGATACGGGGACTCGGACACTTAACCCTGGTCCTTGTCTTGACCGGATGACGATCTTCCGCGGATCCGGTATCCACATCAAGTTCAAAGAGGTTCATGAAGAATTTGCATTACATTATTACATTCAGTATAGATAAGAAAACAACTCTTTCCCATATCACACTCAAGGATCCCTTGTCTTGTACCCCCAATCGTGCACCGCAGGACCCTTGGTCACTTCACCAAGATTCGCATCATCGAAAGCCTCAGACTGCACGCTAATCTCCTGCGCCACAACGATCCCCTTGCCGTTCCCACTACTCGTACCTGGTAAAATATGCTCGTCGCTGGCCCATGCAGAAGTTTGCGGCATTGTAGTTAGCGGATGGCCTGTGGTTGTGTCGTTTTTCGTCCTGCGGCTGGATTTGAAGCGGCTTCCTCCTTCGTTGCTGCGGAGTTGGTGGCTTTGTGATGCGGATTTTGTTCCGCGGGAGAATAGGACGCTGAGACCGATGAAATTGGCGCCCTTGCGGATCAAGGGTTGAATGATGGGGAGATTGGTTACGATGATTGCGACAAATGTTTCGCGACAGGCCCAGGAGCTACCGGATACTGCGCCTTCGGGTCCGGCCTGGATAATGTGTTAGTCAATCGTCGATGTACAGGTAAGATGAGTTGTGCATACTGTGAGAATTGTGACGGCTCGAATTGTGCCCGCCATCATGATGAACAGAGCGCCGCTGAAGAGAAGCATAAGTGTAAGTCTGCGTCGCAAGCTGATGTTGACGCCCCAGAGTAGCTGCACAATTGTTAGCATTCCATCGCAGTAGTGTTGATCGCTGTACTCACAGGTAAGGGAATAGAAAGCAGGTAGATATCCGTCAAGATGTTGGGAATGACGACGACCAGAACATAAGCTGGTGACTTTGTCGGTTGACAGATCAATCCCGGATCAGGCGTGACCTGCCAGAAATGATTGAAAGGCTGACACGACAATAAAATCGTAAGTGCAACAACACCATAAGTAATTCCGAGGATGATGTATGCGACGATGACACGCATTCTCAAATGCGACAAGCCCGAGCTACAACAGTCAGTGTTGTCAATGATTATGGACGTTGAAAGGCAACATACGTAAGACGACCGTAAAAGGCAGTGACGCAAAACTTTAGTGACCAAAGAATACAAGCATAAAAGGACCAGCCTATGACCTGAATCTTGGATCCCCATACTCGATTGTAGTGTTCTTCGCTGTTAACGTCGATGTCGGCTCGTTGTTGGTCGGTCATGTAACTATTCGTCAAGCCCTGGAATTTAGCGCCGACGAGATACGCTGCTATCGTCTCGGCTGTGAAGAGGAGCTATGATGGTCAGTGTTGAGTCTATGTGCACTGTTGAAGAGAACTTACACCAGTAAAAGGCATCAGATAATCGTCCAACTGCCATCCCGCAATTCCAACCTGTCGCCATCTCACGCCAATGCGGACAAAGATGGTGACCAAGCCCAGAGAGAGCAGGATGAACTGTTCCGCAATAGCATCCATCTTGAACAACTCAACTCACAAAAACAATAAAGAAAGTGAAGATGGAAAAGAATCTAGATGCGACAGACTCATGGGGAATAAATACGGAGACAAGCATCAAGTTTAATTTTATTCAAGAACTGTCGTTCGGGACTTGCCTTCTAAGAACGGGTCCATATACCGAGACATTAAGTGTGTGCTTTGACAACGACGTTACCTTCCCTTCAGCCGTCACGAAGATCTGGCGTCGCAGAAGGGCCCTAGAAGAAACCAGTCAAGCCACTCACTGTTGACAGGTGCTGACACTTGGGTATTACCACAGGTTAGATCCCTGTCGCCACGAGTCAACCGTCGACGGTTCCTTAGTCGTGCGGCCATGAGCAGGATGTGGCGGCTCAAAATGGAGTGCAGTTCATGAGATCGACAATAAAAAGAACAGTCAACACGAACATGTCGCCTCCACTGCGTATGATAGTCTCGGGGTGACACTCCATCTCCTGCAGATCTTGTTACTCAGTATAGGAGATGATCAGCTTCTGTAGATTATGCAATCTTCAGGGGAGGAGGTGCATTAACTAGTGGCAACAGTGGTAAGTCAATGAAGGATTTGGGTCGGTACCGCGCTGAGCGTTCGCTAAACTCGCAATGGGAATATGCTCCGGTGTTAAGACGGGGATCAGCGGGTACTGGCCAGTTACAGGTATCTGCATTATTCAAGGACACACCCAGTTGTTATGCAACTGCGCTGCAACATTTGGGCGTCGATTTGATGCGTCATCTGATGCATCATTCTGTTGGTACGATGGTTCATGATCCTTTCGGCACATGGCAACCGGCAGTCGGATTTATGACATGATGAGCCGAGACATGAGAAATGAGAATTGCAAAAGACACGCGTAGAAACAAAAATGATTTGCATTTAAAGATCCCAGCCTCTATAACCCCGGTCCTAGTAAGGGGGCCACTTCTGCGGAATCCAAGCCATCCCTGTACCTCAGCGGGGTTTCTTCTCGGCAGCGGCCATCACTTTAGAGTGAGCTGGAGTCTCAGTCAGCACAACTACCGTAGGGCGCAGACAAATTCGGTACATAATATTCGAGAATGCATCCATGTAAGAGCCCGCTTACTGAATCAACGACAAAACACAGGAGTTAATAAGCGTATGACATTTTTTAACCACATAACCTTCTCACCATTCTTGTCCGTAATGCAGCGGAGTAGGATCGACAGGAACCCTTGAAACTCGCCTAAGTTAATACCCGCCTTTTAACAATGCGCTGTTCTTAATCCCCGCTTACGACCAACATACCGTATGATTCTCTCTGTTAAACTGTACTCCTAATGCTTGATGCTTTGCCTGTTACAGTATCAAGACGTTACACTAGGATAAGGCGCCCTAGTCTACGACGCCCTACCCAGCCCAGTTAATGGAGAGGGGAAACCAAGACGACGAGCATTAATTGCGTGGCACTTGTCACACTCATCAGTAGAGCTAACCTGTATATAACGCCTCGTATAACCCATTTCCCCTCATTATCAATTCTCTCCCGTCTCAATTACTCATTGCTGGTCGGTCAAAAGTAATCTCATCACGCCTCATAAACTGAATCGCTCAAACCCTCACCATCCAATCAACCATCTTTTCCCTATCAGATCTGCAAACATGGCTTCTTCAACATATGACTTTATTGTCGTAGGAGGTACGTCTTTCACTCCAGCGACTGTCCGTTCGCTCGTCCGCACCATGACTCAAAAACCGCACTATTGAAAGATCTTCACCACTAAAATCCCACAAACCACTAACAACATACACTAACGTCATTTCCAGGTGGCCCCGCCGGTAGTTCCGTCGCAGCAGGTCTTGCGTCAGCAGGCAAAAAGCCCAGCGTTCTGCTCCTTGAAGCAGGCGGCACAAACGCGGACCGCAACCTCCGCGTCGACGGGCAACGATGGCTTACCTTTATGAACAAGGACATGAACTGGGGCTACAAGACAACGCCCCAGGAACATGCCGATAGTCGTGAATTGGATTATTCACGTGGTAAAGGACTCGGTGGTTCGAGTGCCATTAACTTTGGTGTTTACAGTGTTGGTGCGAGAGATGATTATGAAGAGTGGGCGAGAATTGTAGGTGATGATACGTTCGCCTGGGATAAGATTCAGAAGCGATATAAGAGCCTTGAGACATTCCACGGGGCTTTGCCGGAGGGTATTGATGCAAAGTATGCGGCACCTAAGAACGAGGATCACGGAAACCAAGGAAAACTTCATGTTGGGTACGCAGCCGAGTGGGAGAAGGATCTTCCTCCAGTACTGGATCTTTTCGAGCACGCTGGTTTCCCGTTGAATCCCGATCACAACTCTGGAAACCCTCTTGGAATGTCGGTTTTGATCAACTCGAGTTACAAGGGACGACGATCTACTGCGAATGATCTGTTGGAGCCCAAGCCTGAGAACTTGACTGTCTTGACGGATTCTTCTGTTCAAAGAGTTATTCTTGAGGGCAACAAGGCAGTTGGTGTTGAGGTCGGTGACAAGAAGTGTAAGTTCTAACCCTCTGAGACTATTATCAGTTCACAACTAACTTCTACAGACTACGCTTCGAAGGAAGTCATCCTCTCAGCAGGAGCCCTTAACACACCCAGCATCCTCATGCACTCAGGCATAGGCCCCGCCTCCCAACTCTCTCAGTTCAATATCCCCGTCGTCAAAGACGTCCCCCGCATCGGCCAAGGCTTGAGGGATCACATGTTCACCCCTCTAGTTTACACCCGCAAAGAAGGCGACACAGCCCGCAAGCCCTTCTACGGAGACCAAAAAGCCATGGACGAAGCACTACAGCAATGGCGTCAAGACGGTACAGGCCCCTGGACCAAGTTTGCCTGTGAGCTTGGTATTGGCTGGTTCAAACTTGATAAGCTTGTCAAGTCGGAGGAGTTCAAGACTTTGCCGGAACAGGAGAAGGAGTATCTCATGAAAGAGACTGTGCCGCATTATGAGATTCTTACGCACTTTCCTATTCATTGGTTCATCCCCCAGTTCCCGGACTGTAACTTGAACTACTCCTGCATTCTAGTATTTTATTACAACGCGCAGAGTCAAGGCGAAGTCACACTTCAATCCTCCGATCCCAACGTCCCTCTCAAATTCGACCCCAAATTCCTCTCCACACCCTTCGACCGTCGCGCAGCCATCGAATCACTCCGCGATGCATTCCGTCTAGTGAAACACGAAAACTACGTCAAGAACAACGTCGACACCATGGTCGGACCAGTGGGCGATTCAGACGAGGAGCTTCTTGCGCACTGGCGAGCTACTATTTCGTCGAGCTGGCATATGTGTGGCACTACCAAGATGGGCAAGAAGGATGATCCCGAGGCTGTGGTTGATAGTGACTTCAAGGTCATTGGCTTTGAGGGTCTGCGTGTGGCGGATATGGGAGTCGTGCCTGTTTTGGCTAGTTGTCATATTCAATCTGTTGCTTATGTGACGGGTATGACTGCTGCGGAGAAGTTGATTGCTGAGTATGATCTTTGAGGGATGAGTTAGACAGCATAGCGTAGCTTGTTTATAGTTAGAGTGTTTATGTTGTTTATTTTCGATGATAGAATGTCTGATGCTATATAATGACTAAACCCAATGCCAACTTTCAGTATAGGCAGGCCACTATCCAGAGCCGTATTTCCTCTCTTCATATTCCCTCAGCCTGTCTTCGTCGAAAACACCATCTACCTCCATACTCTCCTGAGCATCCTGCAAAAATCCCTCAACATGCTCCCAGCTCACAAACGCAGGAACAAAATCAATCTCAATCTCAATCTCCGGCCACGCCTCTTTCAATTGCAAGAAATACTCCTTCCACCTCAAGGCGACCAGAACATTAAAACACTCAAAGAACTTAAACTCAATGACCTTAACATTCGGCAGGTCAGTTCGTAGCGAGATCAACTCATCAATAAGCTTCTTAGCTAGCGGTTCAGGATTATCGAACCCGCAGAATTTCTGTATCCAGTCGTCGGCCGACTTTCCGTCGGCGATGTTAATGTGAGCCAGCGGGGAGTAGCTGACAACAAAGCGTGATGTGCCGATGATGACTCTGTTAGAGCGCTGTTTCATCAATCGTGAGCACTGGCGGACGACGGGTGCAAATTTTGTCTCTTTGAGTTCATATTCACTTGGGTTCAGCACCGGGATGACTATCGCGTGGTCTTTGTAGAGCACGTGTTGAACATCTTTGGAGATGGCTTCGTTGAGGAACAGAAGAGGGGCGTTTTTGGGATTGTAGGCTGTATTGGAGACTGTGGCGTCTGTAGCTGGGATCTCTGGGATGGAATAGGAATATATCATGTCTCGGACTTCCCGGGGGAAGACTGAGAATGGGTTGTCTGCGTCCATGGTAGAAATGGGCTGAATTGGAGTTGAGGTATAAATTGAAGTGGAGTCGTCTGGAGTTTTGATGTACCCGGTACTGCTGGATATGATCTGATCTGGGCTAAACTTCTGCCTGGAACAACACTATGAGTTCCGGGGATGAATAAGCCAATCAACAAGCCCGTTCAGAAACACAACACCCTGACGAATCATACGATAACAACGTGAGCTAGCAGGTAGGTATCAGAAGGATTAATTAATCTCCAAAGCTTAGCACTCTGGGATATAGGCTGTAGAAACCAATGAAATGATTTGCCGCGATAGAAAATACCTTTTCATCATTTCAGGCTTTGCAATCATGGAGAGTATCTAGGACGTAGGCTAGGATATTAGAGTCGAATGGCCATGGCATAAAGTAAACAAAATGATTCATCCCAAGCATCCGCGGTCCGGTGTTCTTTCACTGCAATTTCGACCCCCACCCAAGGGCTGTTCATACCGCGCGATTCCTATTTGCGTTAAAAAGTCGAACTGGAGTTCACTGCAATTTTAACCCCTCCCCAGGTTGTCCCCGTCCCACTCTGCTTCAATCGCGTTGATAAAGACAGCTTGTGAAAGGTGAATCGGTCATCGATTAAGGATAGGTAGATAAAACACAAGAAAATACACATTCAGCTACTTTAAGCACCAACAGTGACTTTGGCGGCGAAGGGATAATCTACGTATCCAGCAGAGTCACTTGTATAGTAAGTGTTCCTCTTACCTCGATTGAGGTCCAATCCATGCTGCAACTTCAACACCAGATCAGGGTTTGCCACGAAATCTCTCCCAAACATCACCACGATTTCCTTCTCTGCATGTTCAACGTCCACCAAGCTTTTGGCACCATCTGCCTTGAACCCCCCAGCAATGAGTAAAGGTCCTTTCCAGACATCATAAGCAAAGTCAAGTCTTTCCTGCCCATTGTCGACATCGTCCTGGCTACCGCAGATACGCGACTCGATCAGATGTAGATAAGCGAGGTTAAGGTTCGTCGCTTTTGTGATGATGTCGCTGAATTGAGGAATCGGGTCTGCCATGCGCATGCCCTGGAACGTACTCCATGGACTGAGACGGAGGCCGACACGTTCGGGACCAATGGCCGCAGCAACGCGTTTCATAATTTCATTGATGATGCGAGACCTATTCTCGATGCTTCCGCCGAACTCATCGTCACGGTGGTTGCTGACGTCCTGAAGGAATTGGTCAAGCAGATATCCGTTTGCACCATGGATTTCAATTCCATCAAAACCAGCAGCCACTGCATTCTTTGCGGCAGTCTCGAAAGCCTCGATCATGTCGTGGATTTCTGACAGAGTCATAGCTCTAGGCTGAGCGCCCCCCTCAAATGAAAGCGCGCTCGGAGCAATGATATCAATTCCCTCCTCTTTCGCAACTTGAACAGTAGCAGCTCGACCCATGGCAAAGAGCTGTACGAAGATATAGCTGCCTTTGCTGTGTACCTCGTCGGTGATGACCTTCCAGGCATTGACTTGATCCTGATTCCAAATCCCAGGTGTTCTGGCGAAACCTCCACCTGCAGCAGGCGAGACGAGAGTGCCTTCAGTAATGATCAGAGTGCCGGGCACGGATGCGCGTTGACTGTAGTACTCCTTCATCAGAGCGTTGGGAATACGGTCCACGGTTGCCCGGAGCCGAGTCATGGGAGCCATGCCGATACGGTGTTGGACTTGGATGTTGCCAATTTTCATTGGCTGAAAGAGGCGTGAGTCTGCCATAGTAGATGTGTAGTTGAAGTGGTACAGAATTCTGTTGTTTGAGTGGTGATAATAGTGATTGCATTCAGACTTTCTCAATGTCCCATCTTGACTCTTTATACTCGAATTTCGATAACAAACTGACCTGCTATTATGATGATTAGAAATACAACAAAGACTTTGTTCATCCATCGTGAGTTTGCAATTACTTTCGCTGGTGTATGATGCTATCTTCTTCTACATTCAGCAATGAGATATTTCCTAAAGAGGAAATGAGATTTTTCTGATCTGGGACTAGCTGATCCTGCAGTCCCGCGCTTACGGAAAAAGCCGAAGTTGTGATTTCTCAGCAGAACCCACAGTGAGATCATGGGCCGGCATCATCTCACCGGTTCTACCTCTTACAAGCTCCTTCATTTGACTTGTTTTGACTACATATCACATGAACGTGTATTCGAATACCGACTCTACCCCGGCCAAAGTAAGGACAGTATCGAAGAGAACAATTTATTGCTACAGGCGTTCTGACTTCTTAGTGGTGCAATTCCAATTCATAACTGTTCAAGACCCCAACGATAATGACAAGGCTGCGAAACGCTTGGCCCGTTCGCATGCTGTCAAACAAGCATTGCAGAAGAAACGAGACCTCCAAAAAGCATATGTGCAGAACTTTTACGTAGAAGATGGGAAGAACCTTAATCGCAAGGGAAAGCTTGACGTTTCGCGTCTGGGTGCCAGTAGTCTTGATCCTTTTGACAGCCTTCCGATCAAAAGCTCAAGATTACAACATCTTCTCAACAATCGTGAGCGTTTCTCTTCATACGATATGCAATTCAGGCTGACATTCTCACCAGATCAAGCCCGACAAGCTCCAGAGCCAGTGTTCAGTATCTCTCAAGACCTCGACTTTCAGAACTTCCAGTCCGTCTTTCGAGCTGGCCTCGTTGATCCTGCTTTGATGAATGCAGTCATGCTTTCATTAACCTTTGCAGCTAGTGGGGGTGTCTTGAATAACGAATCGCTCGTTTATCGAGGCCAGGCAATTCATCATATCCGCGAGACAATGAACAAAACTGTTTCGGAGTCGACTATCGGTGCAATATTACTCCTTGTTGGGGTTGAGGTAAGAGAGAAGTTCCTTTATGGACTGTCACTGACGTAAACCAGGCCAGGCTTGGAACGACGTCCCAAGTTCAGCTACATATGGGAGCCGTGCAGCTTCTACTTACAGCCTGTCAAAAGTCAGGCATCCGTTTGACCGAAGGGATCAAACGCGCAATATTCTGGTATGTACTTTACCACCGTCCAGTTACCGACTAACGATAGTCAGGCAAGATCTGAACTCTTCTATTTTGGTAGGGTCGAAACGCATTGTCGACCATACGAGCTTCACTGAGCTTGAGTGGAAGAGAGAGTCCGTTCGGCATCTTTTACAGCTACCACCCGGTCTCCAAATACGTTCTCATCTATTCAGCGACGAGTTCATCGAGGTTCTAGAGGACATTTACGCCCTTGAACGTATTCGAGACGATTATCGACCTGCCGATTGTGTTGTCTCGGGAGTATTTATCAACCGTCATATAGCATCTATCCAATCGCGTCTAGAAGCCCTTCCGAAGCTGACACCATTTATGAGGTGTTGCTATCTTGGGGCTTATCTGTGTTCAGTCATGCTTTGTTGCACGGTATGGTGTGCTTTGGTAATCCCGGTAAGTCCTTGCTCGATGTTCTGTGGTACAACGCTGATCGTTCAGGCCAATATTTCCACCAAGTTACTCTTCGAACTTCAACAAGCGTACGATGATCCAGCATGGAACGAGCATCCAGATCTTCTGTTGTGGCTTGTCTATATAGGCGGCGCGTTTTCCCCGACAGGACCTGTACGCTCAAGCTACATTGCACTTCTTCGATCTGAGAGATATGGCACGACGAAGACATGGATGCAAACTTACGAGATACTCAGGGGCTTTATTTGGTCAAATATTGCATTTAGGAATGAAGTTAGGAAACTTTGGGAAGAAGTGTTTGCAGAAAAGAGATCGATATACTCCTAGATAAGACAGGACATACGACAGAGCCCTCACCAGGAAGAGCCCCGTGACTTTTTTATGTTGTGAGCCAATGAGTGTCTTTTTCCTTCGCCGAACTCCTCTGTCAGGATATGACAAATCCCACGAATGAGAGTAGGAAACGCAGTGGACCTTCAAAAAACGACTGGTCAGGACAGTCCTTCATTGCAAATTTAACCCCCGCCTAGGAGACGAGGTCGGATAAAACCATGTAACCTTCTATGACTCTGACCTCCAAAAAGACTCACAGAACCGTTCTAGTTTCCTGTATAAACAACCTTCCAAACGAACACTAACCAACTTAGATATTTATTGTCAGTCTTGAACCATATCATCGAACAACACCGTGTCCATCATCCTCAAACCTCCCATCGTGCCATGTACCACGATAAATCCTGAACAGTCCAGCCTTTCTCGTTGTCCTTGCCACAATGGTTCTTTTGGAACTCGACACAAGCTCGCTCAGTCGCACTCAAGAGAGCAGGAGGACCAGAACTATACACCCAGCCTGAACCACTGGTTCGACGTCCAGAAAGAGCCTGTCGAAGCGCTTGTCCAGCGTCCAGCCTTCCACTTTCCGAACTAATATGACTAGTCACTGTAAAACCAGAAGCTGTTTTGGCTACCTCCTCAAGGCTCTGCCACTCAGCGATTCTCGTAGTCTCCCGATGCCTAGCTGTCCATATGAGGTCGAACCGAGTGTTGGCTGGTCGCGTCTCTAGCCACCAGTGTGCAAGGCTCAATGCACCTGTGATACCGGATCCTCCAACGATACAGACTATATGAGAAGCAGAAGCAAAATTTGCGTCGGATACAGGGAATGGTCCTTCGACTCGGGCATCTAGTCGTAGGGTAGCTCTAGGTCGTTGAACGAGAGCTCTCAGTTTCCAAGTCCACTCCTTCTCCTTCGCCTCCGGCTGAATAAGGAACACGGGACCACCATTGTTCGCCGGGTGGGCCGCAGCTGTGAAAGCATGTGTTTGGACTTTGCTGACAGAAGGGAAGTTGAGGTAGTAATACAGCAGAGGTGGACCGAAAATTGCTTTGTTGGGCAACAAAGAGACTCTAAGCCAACCATTCTCTGCAACCTCAAGCACAGCAGGTGTCTTACTAGCCAGACCCTTGGCTTCGCCGAAGAACAGCCGTCTGATCCAGTCCGCAATCCAGAGAAGTAAGCCTGGGAGGAGTAGGTAGAAGTTCGTGCTGGCGTGAAGGCAAGATGCGACGATAGTTAATGTACCGAGTATGACGTGGCTAAAGTAGAAGAGATTGTAGTGATGTCTGCGAATCCATGGGACGGAAGTGACGAGGATAATAAGAACTGGGAGAATGGCGGCGATTCCGACGTAGTAGGTGAGTGAAAACCATCCACTTAGTTGTTTGCTCTCTGCAACAGTCAATGCAGGATTTCCGATGGCGAAAGCTTCATGGCGCGCTTTATCGTCGTTTCTGGTGGAGTCATTGGCGTGAAACTATGATGTATTAGCATTTAGAGCATTATGGAACAACCCTGGCATACCATATACGCGACACCGTGGACAATGACGCTCAGTGAGAACAAATAAGATACAGCCTTGTGAGCAAAGAGTAATGTGCTCTGATGCAGGTAGAAGGCTTGGCCAACAAGACTATTCCTCGAGACGGGAATAAGCAAAAGTCCAAGAAGGAGATCAGCATAGTGCCCGGTGACACCGGTGATGGTAAGTTGAAGTTTCGCAGAAGCCCAGTCAAGAGGATCAGTCTTGTAACCCCAAAGCTCATCATGGGCTGGCAACCAGTAGATGGTAGAGCATAGCGTAACTGTCAGGATAGCAAGAGACATGAGAAGACCACCAAGGGTGACTCGCTTGCCAACCAAGGGGAGTTCATGGGCAATGTGGATGTTGGCAATATGCCGAGTGCTTGTACGGAGGAGAAGGAGAATAACGAGGGTGGAGAGGAAGGCGTAATAGACGGTTATATGAACTCTTGTTTCGAAAGTGAAGGGTCCTTCAGAGCAGAAGGTTGAGTAGCAGTCGACGTTGATTAAAGCAATGCTTATGCCTGCTGAGATGGCCAGGGTGAATATCAAAGCTGTGAGAGCAAATAGTTGAGTCATTGTGTAAGTGATAAAAGAGTATGTTTGATGAGGATGCAATGAAAAATGTCATTTCAGTCCTCTCGACGGTAATTATACATCCCATTTTCCACTCGGTAACGGACTGAACTCCATCTCGGCACTAAGATGGCTAGGCAACTATAATAAGCTTAAAGCTAAACTAAGCCCTGCTCAATAATTACGTTTCTGACGATTGAACAAATTCCAAAGGGGCAGTTATAGTAGTGATTGTTTCTGTCGCTCTGTAGCCAGGAAGCTCATCCTAACAACATCGGCGACATTAGATACCGACGCCGGCCGGGACGTGATAGGGTAGAGCATGAATGCTACTCTGTGATTTGTCGAGCTTGCTGACGGGATCTGCACACTAGCGTTGTTCTTTGACCGAAATCTCACGGCCGAAACTCCACGAGCGATGACCGAGACCGACGGTTAGCCTCCAAACGATCAATACCGAAGACAAATAAAGTCTTACCTTGAGAGATAATGGATGAAAAAGAATGAATTGTGTCACTGTTTTAATGCACATGCCAGGGCCCGTCTAGGAGCTTTTCTAATCCATATCCAAATATCATTCCTCATTCAACACTTCTTACAATGTATTTCAAATAGTCCCGTACAGGTTGTGGGCTACCTTTCATCCAGCCGCGTAACCATGAGTTTGACAATTGATGTAATAAAACTGCTTTACTACCTCAAAACAAAATACACGTGACCAGTCTTCTGTCGGGGAAACGAACAGATGTCTTACCCCGATGCACGTCAACTTCCCCGCGGGAAACGATAGGTTAACCTTATCCATGCAACGTTAACCTCCAAGGAGCTAAAATCCTTTGAGTGACGTACGAAACAAACGACCTACCAAAAAGAGTTTATCTGTATCCTTGTATAACTGCACCTCTATCAAAAGTGCCCAGATATCATCAAGCGGGGAACCCTGCCTCAGTCGAATTGTCGTACCGATCTTCATTGCGGAGGATGAATCTGATGGTCGGGTTGAGTGACCGACATCTGAGCACGAGTATAAAGATGCAGGTGTTCGTCCTATGTTGTTATGTTTTAGTGGTCAGCTGTCGTGTTCAGAAACCTCTCGCCATGTCTTTGTCCTCAGCAAGCACCTTCAGTGCGTCCCTAGGCATGTTCGCCTTGGGCGACGCGTTTAATGTCTCCATGACAGACCATGTCATACGAACAGAAGCAGATATTGGTGAACTCAACGAGTTTTACAACATAGACTTTGCAGCCCGTCGTTTTGATGCTCTACAAACCTACCACAAAAGCGAACAGACCCTCCTTGATGACATCGACTTTGAGGGTCTTGATCAGGAAGGCAAAGTCGATTATATCATGCTGAACACGTATCATACGCGCCAGCTGAACAACCTTGACCTCCAAAAGTCTTCTAAGGAGGCCTATCTACCGCTTCTGCCTTTTGCGGATGACCTTGTTGGTATGCTTGAGGCAAGACAGGATGTTGAGCCTATGAAAGCGAAAGAGACAGCCGGCCTTTTGAACAATATTACGAAGAGCATCACTGCTGTACAAACGAAAGTAAAAGATGGAGGATTCAACGTCACAGAGACAACAGGATATCTCGCTACAAAAGCTATAACCAATCTTCTCGAGAACTTGGAAGAGTGGTTCACCTTCTACTCAACCTATGATCCACTCTTCGACTTCTGGGTCACAACACCCTGGCAAGCCGCCAATTCCTCTCTAAGCAATTACCTCACCACCGTACAAACTGAACTCGCGGGTATGAACCAAGAGGGTCAAGATGTCATCATCGGAGAACCCATCGGCCGCAAAGGCCTAGAGGTTGAACTCGAAGCGGAAATGATTCCTTACACGCCTGAAGAGCTCATCGAAATTGGAAACCAGGAATTCGAATGGTGTGAGAAGGAAATGATCAAACAATCTGAAGCTTTGGGGTATGGAAAGGAATGGAAGAAGGCTCTTGAGCATGTCAAGAATGACTACGTCGATCCTGGAAAACAGACAGAATATGTACGAAGTTTGATCGTTGAGGGAAGTAACTTTGTCACAGAGCGTGATTTGGTTACTGTGCCTCCTCTATCAAACTCTACATGGCGAATGATAATGATCGACGCAGAAAGACAAAAAGTCTCCCCATTCTTCCTCGGCGGGCCAACGATTCAAGTCTCATATCCTGTTACTTCCATGGAACATGATCTCAAACTCATGGTCATGCGAGGAAACAACAAGCATTTCGCCAAAGCAACTGCTTTTCACGAGATGTTTCCTGGGCACAGATTACAGCTTTACATGGCAGATCGCTACAACTCCCATCGCAAGCGCATCTTCGACACACCATTCTTCGTAGAAGGATGGGCGTTATACTGGGAATTTCTCTTCTACGACCGCGACGATTTTCATCATTCGCCCGAGAACCGTATCGGAGCACTTTGGTGGCGCATGCATCGCTGCTTGCGAATTATCTTCTCACTCAAGTTCCACTTGGGAGAGATGACAGCTCAAGAGGCTGTGGACCTTTTAGTCGACAGAATTAGCCATGAGAGGAGTAATGCAGAAGGTGAAGTCCGTCGGTCTGTGGAGGGGAGTTATTCGCCTCTGTATCAAGCGGGGTATATGCTTGGTGCCCTGCAGCTTTGGAAATTGAGGGAAATGGCTGTTGATGGGGGGAAGATGAGCGAGAAGGAGTATCATGATGCTATTTTGAGGACGGGCGGGTTACCGATTGAGATGGTCAAGGCTTTGATTCTTGATGAGGAACTTGACAAGGACTTCAAGGCGGAGTGGAAGTTTTATGACTTTAACTAAACATGTTCCAGACCCAGAATAGTCTTTCCAGCAAATATACTTGGCCCGACCACGTCACCCAATATGAAAGATTGTAGATTGCAGTGAACGGTACATACACGCAATACCGCTACTGAGAAATACTACCCACCCCCTGTCTCACAACCTCTCTCTAGGGATTGGTGGCAGGGACTTTGAGAGTAGTAAATTTCCATGTCTTACCACCATCAGCGGTTGACATCTCTCCACCAGTAGCACCATGTTCCCAACCTCCTTCTGTGCGGCCAAAGCTGGAATCTGTCTTGCTTAGCGTGATAGACACATCCTCCCAGCCTACGAGTTTGATTAGCCTCAATACTGGAATCGGGCAGGATAAGAAACATACTATGAGCTGGAGCAGCGGCACAGTTACCAGCCGAGCATTCAGTTGAGATATAGAAGATTTCGCCGTGTTGTCCCTTGCCTGTTAACATTGTTAATCATGTGATATCCGCCATGCTCAATGGGGTGATATACTAGTCGAGATACTGGAAACCAGTTTATCATTGACATAAAGGTTCTGGTCCCACATCTGGGTCGAGGGGTTGAGTTTGTCTGGATGTTTTGTTAGCTTAGGTGGACGGTAGGCGTGTTGTGATCATACAGTGCGTCCTGATGCGGGACCCCGGAGCGGCCTTGACCGGTGTGCCATTCTTGGCTTGAGAGCCTAATACCGCGTCAGTTGTAACTCCAGGTAAGCCGAAATACCTATCACTTACTTCCGTTCACGAGCGCATAGGCAAAGTTACACCATGACTTCCCAAGATTGGTGCAATACCCTAACCTAATAATTGTCAGCTATAATTACGAGGTTTATGAACTAATCCGGCCATACCCAGGAGGGGCGTTCTCGGTGACGCCCTGAAGGAAGGAGGCCTGGTTTTCCATCATGATAGCACTCCACAGGGCGACATCACCAGTGATAGGTTGGGGAACATCTCCAACAACGAGTGTCGCAGAAGCCTCTTGGATGTACGCATCAGGCTTCGCGTAGAGAGTGACGATATCGAGGTTTCCAAGAACGTCCTGGGTGAGCATCGCCAGGATGGTAAGAGCTGCGGAGATCTTCATGGTGGTGATTGCGTTAATTCGACTTCTAGTTTAAATAGAAAAGGTCTGATGAATGGAATGGAGTGGATTTGAGAACCTTTTATAAGATGAAGAGGATATTGATCAGGGTGACAAGACAAGTATGAACACAGAAGACCCACCAAAGGTCCTCAATATCGGCAAAGCTACAACGCGTTGTGGTTGAAAACGAAACATCCATGTTTCCATATTAAATGGTCTGATGTAAATGAAGGAAGAATTCCTTCCGGATCTCTTTCCCGCCAAACAGATACAATACTCGTATCTTCAAACACAGTTTAGAGCAATAATACGAGCTTTGTTTCAGCTGTTTTCGGGCTAACATTCGAGAACCGAGATAAATCACCTCCAAGTTAACAGCTATACGCGTAGCTAGATTTCCAATATGTATAAAACCTGGTTCAAATCGGACGTTAAGCATTATGTCGAGGTACCTAGTGTGGCTGCGTGGCCGAGGTACCTAGGCTAGGGTAAGCTGTTTAGCGCCTCTTACAGTTAAAAGCACTGTACAGTCTCCACCTTATGCTCCTATCAATCCAATGATCTACTATCTGACTGGTCAAAGCTCTTATCAAGAGTTGGCTCAACACAGCGTGCACTGTACGTCATGTTCATCCCTAACATCATTTTAAGAGCTCTGTTTAAATTGACACCGTTCATCGTGATGTCAATTTCGACGTACGAGGCTACGTTCAACGCTTTGACTCTTGATGAGGAGCTTAAAGTGGAGGGGAAGGCGGAGTAGGAGTTTTATGACTTTAACTAAACGCATCCAAGGCTTAGATCCCGGAGTTCGAGGAAGCATATACTTCAGAAACCTTGAGAAGCAAACACAGTATTGACCTAGATACGTAGCTAAGGACGATACCTTCCCACTCGAAAGAGAGCCTGAAGTATTGACAGCCAAGATATCAAAAGACCGCGACAAGAGAGAACCAAGATTCACAATGCCTATGACCCAAGGAAAGCTCACTTCTCAGATGCCTGTTCCCCTTCGGCAGACCCAGTCTGGTCTGAGCTGGACCCTTTACCTTTATCCGACACACTCTTGCTGCCTAAGGAGCTGGTACCAGTGATACTTCACCGAGCCGTCTTTGAAAAGACATTTGCAGCTCCTTCTAACCAATTCCCAATAGTCCTAGTTAAGGTCTTTCCCAGGCGCAAGTCCCGCGCCGCCTCCTGTCGGTATTCTTCGTCCCTGGGCTGCAAGGACCCATCGCTCTGGTCCATACCAGTCATAAAATGAGCAAGTCCAGTGCCACCGCAAAGAGCCGTATACAGGATACAGTTCCAGTGAATCTTAACTGCGGACTTGAGCTTTTGCGCTTCTTCTTCGCTTGTCCTCACCAGGCGGATAAGATCACCTGATTTCAGTGTCTTAAGAGTCTTAGGACAGCCATTTGGTGGGGGACAGTCCAGGGCAACAAAAGCATTGAACTCTGTTGCGATGGTCTTCATGTCTTCCACGGTGGTTACCTGGTTGAATCGTGGTGTCAACTTAGGCATCCAATAGAACCGCAATACGACATGGACATCCTCGCCATTGTGATCATCATCTCGATCATTGTCGTGTAGGTTGGACTTCTGAATCTCCTCAATCGCCTCGAATTTGAACGCACAGAGACCTTGGACGAGGCATGCATATACATCCGGGTCAACGAGCATCATATTCCAGACTTTATGGGATTTACCAAGCTCTTTTCCGCTAAGGATATCACCCAGAATTTTAACGTTAGCTACGTCCAGGCCTGAATCCACTAGGTTACCCGTAGCATCATTGTGATCCTTGGTATCGTTCCAAGTCCGCGGGATAAACCAGAAGACTACAGGGTCACGGTTCCCTGTTACCGCACAGACGTCCTTATCGCGGTTCCGACACTTGGCAATTTCCTCCACAGGGTCAGAGAGATCTTGCAGATCTGCTTTGGTCCGAAAACGTAATTCGTACCACATCGATTGCTTGAGTGTATACCAGTCGGCTTTGCAAATGAGTTCATGGGTAAAGGCTGGCGCTGCAAGCGGCGCTCGATACAGTGCGTGTCGCCAGGAGTCGTTTTCGAGATGATCGGGGTTGAGGTGATGCATATCTATATCAAGGTTAGCTGTAATGCCCAGCACCAGTTGAAGTTCAGAAGTTCTTACAATGCTTGCAAAATGGGGAGGCGTTCACCAGTCGCTTCTTCAGGACGTTAGGTGTCCAATTCTCTGTTGACAATAGACCGTCTTCGTGCTCGAACTCTCTCATGTCTACAATCAGAATGAGAGCCGCCTGTTCAACGCGCATGACGAATGCACGATCATAGTGCTGTATCTCAGTCGCCAGCTCGGTAGTAGAAATCAATCTAGGGGCGAGCTCATGCTCAGTCAGACTAGGGAGTGGATGGGGAATGTCTGAGCCCTTGGGGCGGAGCGATAGGGACTGCTCGGAAGACGCCATGTTGCTGCCAGTAGAAACAAAAGAGATATGAGATGCCCGGTTTGAGAAGGTGTGAAAAGTAGATTGCGGTGTGTTGTTGGGGTTGCTCAGTGCTTTTGCCTGGACTTGGGATTTATGTGCCAATTTAGTGGTGGGAGAAACTGCGCCTTTGAGAGGATGATGTAAAGGTCTAACCGTAATAAAGATACTTTGGTAAATCACCTCAAACCTGGGTTACCAGAGTTCAAACAGGAACAAGGTTTGCTGCGACATAGTGTGGCTCAAACACTATTCAGCGTTGCCTAAGCCTCAAGTACAAATTCCGATGTGTTGGTGCGTACCTATTGTGTTACTACCCGCAGAAAATAGTACCACCGCATAATCGAGATTGTTACTACCAAGTAGAGGCGATTGCACTGAACGAACATTGCATTTGATTGATTCTGACATCTGTAGCCTGGTCTAAGCTGGCATAGAGTGGCTAATTATTCCGTATGTTATATAATCCACAAGCTTCAATATCTCTCCGTATTGTCCTAGGGAAATTAACATCTGGTCTTTACCTTCCATCCTACTTTCAAGACTCTTGCCACAACTAGCAACACCGCAGCCAAGGTACTCGATAGTGCCGCCCAGATATGTGCGCCTGCAAGACTCTTGGACTGAAGCAGACCTCCAATAGGCGGACCTGATAAACCAGCAAAAGAGATGAGACTAAAACACATTCCCATTCTGGTGCCAATAGTGTCGAGCCTCTTCGTGATACTAGCAACGCCAGTTGGCATAAGACTCTGAAATGCTCCCGATGCTATACCATAGAAGATGGAGAAGAGATAAACTCCCGTCTCGTTATGTACGGCAAGCCATGTATACGCCACGATAGCTACACATAAGCCTGCTGGAGCAATAGTGTTCAGCGGGCCAATCCGATCTGCAAGGAAAGGAATGAGGACTCGAGTTGGAAGACCAACGGCGTTGATGATGGTCGTAAGAATGGATGAGTCCGCGAAGGACATGCCGACTTCTTCTTGACCAAACGAAGCAAGCTATTCAATTAGCACATCTTCTCAGTCAAAGGTTGGGAAGAGAATACTTACATAGTAGAAGGTGTAGTAAACAGACCACACGAAGAAAAACAGCCCACTGACGTACGAAACGTACAGCACGTCCTTGAACGCACTCCAGTCAATAATTGGCCCTGTCTGTCGTGGTGGAAGTCTCGGTCTCATGAACACAGCCACAAGCGCAAAGCCAGCGAGGTTAATGAACCCCAGCACTCTCGATGTCCAAGAGAAGCCGATCTCTGGAAGAAGTGTTCGCACAACAAGAGGGTAGACTGTGCCTCCGAGGGAGTTCCCAGTGGTAACGAGACCAATGGCGATACCTCTTCGCTTCTCGAAATAAGTAGCAACAAGCGCCAAACTAGGCGCAAAGATAATACCACCACCAATACCAGTCACGACACCCTGCGTGATCATAAGATGCCAATAGGAAGTCGACAAACTCATCATAAAAATACCCAAAAGCTGCAACGTAGACCCAACCAAGAAAGTCGGAATCCAAAAGCCCGCATCAAGCAACCGTCCAGAGAACGCACTTCCGAAGAAAGTGAACCATACTTGAATCGACCCAACCCATGAGATCTGGAAGGGTGTTTGAGGGAGGATGGAGGTGTAGTGTGCCTGGAAGCTACCAAAGGAGTTGACGTAGCCCCAGGTTGCAAAGATGACGATCCAGCCCATGGCGACTTGTGTCCAAGCGTGAAGACCGCCGTCAGGTGGTGGAGGGATGCTGTTGGGGAGGAATGATGCACCTGCTGAGGCTATGATTTCGAGATCTTGCATTTCCGAGCGCGTCCCCTGACGGCGAAGCGTCCTGTACCTTGTCAGTATGGCTTCTGTAAGCGGCATTGAGAACTCACGCGATTGGCTCCAGAACCGGGCCATCGTGTTCTTCATTCTTCACGGCCATTGTCACGGATATCAAGTCATTCAATTGGGGAAAAGCGTCAAGGTATTGTGATTTGTCGCAAAAAAGGACAGTCAAAATTGGAAAACTCGGATCATGTTATCTTTACAAATTACGACGTGACCGATACCGCTTCTTGTACTTATAAACGACCGGGAATAAGACAAGGTACCCGCTGGAAATTTCTCGTAAAATCTCGGTTCGGGTGACATTCGCCCGATCATGTAAGTGGATGATGGTCAAGATAAGCGTCTTGTTTAGTGGGGACGATTTACCGAACGATCACAGTACCCGGCGGATTATTATCTATCTCCAGAGCACTTTCTATACTCGGACTGGTTGAAGTGTCAGAGCCGCAAGAGCCAAGAGACGAAAGAATTAGGCCATTTATGCGAGTTGAGACAAGCATTAGGATATCTTGAGGCGTGATCACAAGATTGACCTAATTAACTATCCAAGGATAATACCATCGTACCTAGGGTAGCTTGCGGCATATAGAACCAACGTACACAAAATCTATCACCCAAGGAGAGAACCAGAATATAGGGACCAAGACAAGAGAGGAACAACATACACAACTGCGCCCAATCTAGCAAAAGTAAGAGTCTGTTACGTGGGTAACTGACTGCGGGCTAAACGGGTCGCGCGACATCGGCCTCGCTTTCGGTTGTGGTGCCATACCTCTTACCTGTAGACTCAGTGTCATGGCCTGAAACCATCCGTTTCCAGGTCATCTCGGACGCCTTGTCATTCTTCTCTAGCATGGTCCTCGCGTCTTCAAACTCCTTGTCCCTAGGCCTCAAAGATCCATCGCTTTGATCTACACCAGTTAGGAACTCGGGGCGCCCGGCACCGCCGCAGAGAGCTGTATATAATACACAAGCCCAGTGTACCTTGACAGCAGATATGGTCTTTTGCACATTTTCCTCTTCCCTCTTCAGCCTGATAATAGTACCGGAGACAGGTGCCGGCGCGCTGGCGGGATAGGTAGGTGGTGCAGGACAGTCATTTTCAACAAATAGATTGAGCTCCTCTACGAGAGCATGCACCTCGAGGGCGCCTACATCCGTTTTGTTGAATCGTCCTGTGAGCTGAGGCATCCAGTAAAATCGACAAACCACATCGAATTTCCTGTCGTTGCGTGGCTCAGTCTTCTCGTACTTCAACGCACACCAGCCGCGTGAGAGGGCTTGGAACAGATCAGCGTGAAGGCAAACCATGTTCCAGGCTTTATGAGTCATACCAAGTTTATTGGGGGTAATGACGTTATCCAAAAGGTCGATGTCGGTTAAGATCCGACCTGATGATGATAGATTGCCCGTAGCGTTGTTGTTGTCTACGGTGTTGTTCCACCCGGGCGGAATAAAGCAGAAAATGTAGGGTTCAGTGGCCTCCTTTTGCCAACTCGATATTTGACATTGATTGCAGTCGCGCTCACGACACTCGTTCTCCGCGACCTCATTGTGTGTGGAGAGGCTTTTGAGTCCTGGCGAGGTCTGGTACCGTTGGTCGTAGTACATCGATTGCTTAACTTCCTCTAAGGTCGCTTTCCGGAAGTATTCATCAGTTAACTCAGGGCGCTCGATGGGCGCTCGATAAAAGGCGTGTCCCCAAGTAGCCTGGAAGTCTACCTTGTTGAGAGGGCTAGAGTGAAGCATGTCTGTACCCATGATTAGCTGATAATATCCACATGCTAGTTAGTTTAGATGGTCTTACAATGCTTAGCAAATGGGGATACCCACTCCAATAGTTCTTTCAGGATTGATTCGGGCAGTCCGAGTGATAGTGCACCACCTTTCGAGAAATGCCTCAAGCTTGCAATCAGACACAGGGCATGATTTTCGATGCGGATAGTGAATTCAGGATAAAGCTTTTTGATTTCATCCTGAAGCGCTGAAGCATAACGTAATCGGGCCTCGAGATCGAAATCATCGCCGAGCGGATGAGGAAGAGGAGTTTTCTTGGGATTCTGCTGAGAAATTCGGTACATCTTGGAAGGCGACATGTTGCTATGAGAAACGAAACAAGGATATGGTTTAGTGTGATGAAAGGTGAAAGGTGAATGATGAAAGGTGGGAGCGTGTTGCTGGGACTGCTTGTGACTAGAAACCTTACTGATGGGCGGCTTGTGGACAGATTTTACCTTTATAGCAATTTGGTGATGAAAAGAAGTGTCAATTTCGTTCGATGCCAGGAGATTGGTGACCTTAGAATTACACTTCGAGGTTTTAAGTGCTAAAACAAATTATCTAACCTAAGAATGAACAAAACTCTATTAGCTGTCTTTGGAACTGTGTAGAACTTTCCATACTCAGACTAATTAGAGTATCAGAGCCGCAAGAGCTGAAGAGACGAGGTAGTTTGATCAGTTTACGAAGGCCTGGACTAGCGTTTACAATGCAAGCGAGGAGGAATGCAATTTATTTATGGCCATAACTTCACATGAAAGTTCCATCGCACTGGCGGCGAGGGACATTTTCGAACAATGTGCTTAAGACTTGAATTTCTTGAGATGTGAAAACAATTTTGACGTAACTAACTACCTAAGGGGAACAACTTCATACTCAGAGGGTAGCTTCCGGCATTGAGAACCAAGATACTGAAGAACTAATGCACACAGAACCTATGGCCCAGGGGAAGCCTTCTTAGATGTCCCTTCAACCTGAGACGACTCACTGACTGAAGTGGCATCAGTGCTAGTAGTTGACTTACTCTGCTTTGAGGAACTGCTTTTAGACCCTGTACTGGGATTGCTTAACTGATCCCCTACACTTGTGCGCGTCACCGACGTGGCATCAAAGTCGTGTGCCTGTGCGATTGCTTCGTCTGGGGACTGCAAGGACCCATCACTCTGATCCATGCCAGTCAGGAGCTCAGGGCGCCCGGCACCACCGCAAAGAGCTGTGAAAACTACACAAGCCCAGTGTACCTTGACTGCCGATTTGAGACTTTCCTCATCTTCCTTTGGCGTCAGGAGAGTGACACGATCGCCGGACTTCTTAGGGCCAGGATACTTCGCGGGATAATAAAACGCATTCGGCCGGGGGCAGCCTGCAGCAACAAAGTTATTGAAGGATGTTGCGATGTCCTGCATGGTGGCAGTATCGATCTTCTGATTGAATCTTGCGACTAGCCGCGGCATCCAGTAAAATCGCAAAACCACTCGGACATCGTTGGTTGGATGACCGGCTTCGTCCACGTGCGGGACGGTCTCCTCATACTTGAACCCACACCAGCCGCGTGTAAGAGCACTGTACAGATCTTTATGGACGCAAATTATATTCCATGCTTTGTGAGTTCTGCCAAGCTCACGTACGCTGAGGATGTGTTTCATAAGGTTGACGTTGGTCAAGGCCAGGCTTGATTCTTCCAGGTTGCCTGTGGCATTGTTGTTTGCCACACTGTTGTTCCATCTAAACGGGATAAAGAAGAAGAACTTGATGTCACCCTCTATCTCCGTCAGTACACAGGCTCCGTGATCGCGCTTATAACACTTGGTAAGCTCCTCATCGTTAAGCGAGACTGTGCTGAGTTGTGGGTTGGTCCGGAACCGCTGATCGTAGTAAATCCTTTGCGAAATTGTCTCCCAGTCTGCCTCTTGGTAGTCTTCAAGAGTCAAGTCCGGGCGTTCAATGGGTGCTCGATATAGAGCGTTTTCATATGGATTCTTCGGGTGATCAGGGTCAATGTGATGCATGTCTATGTCCGTGGTTAGCTGATACTGTCAGAACTGGAGTCTAGAAGATACGTACAATGCTTGGCCAAAGGGGACGCCCCCTCCAATTGTCTTTTCAGGCTTGGCGGAGGCTTATTGGTTGATAGTGCACCGCCGAAATGCTTCCGCTCTGCAATCACAAGCAGGGCATGCTGTTCCATACGCATGGTGAAGTCGGGCCACAGGTCCTGTACCTCGCCCTCAATGCTCTGACCGTGGCTCATGCGGGCGGTAAGTTCATTGAGACCAGGGACCGGATGGGGGATCTATTCAAGGTTTTCGAAGGTCAGTCATCAAGTCGTACAGTTCAAATCAACACAATCAAAAAACCACAGATATGAACCTACCGGATTGGAGATGGCCTGGTCTGGGTTGGGCTTTGGCTGACTGGGAGATGACATTTTGCCGTGAGTAGGAGCAAAGAAAGATAGGAGATGGTTTGAGAATGTATGTGGATGAAAATGTGGATGAAAAGGTAGAATGCGTTGTGTTGTTGTTGTTGCTGAGTGCTTTGGGCGGGATATGGGATTTATATGGCAGTCAATTTAGTGGCACATCCATTCTCAAATCTAGGTACTTAGGCAGGTGGGTCCAAGAAAAAGCAAGACTTAGCTCAGGGTATCATAAAAGTTAGGATAGTCTAACCTAAGCTTAGTACCTAAGCAAGTCTAAGTTATTTTGTCAGTAGGCTTCTGCATCCTGGTTATTTTTCGGACCGCCTGCTAGGTAAGTAGCCAAAAGAAAGTGGACAAAAGTTTGATTCGATTGAAATAGTGAAAACAGGAACAAGGTTTGCCGGCATGGTTTGCTTGTCTCAAACACTGTTCGCCGCTGCCTAAGCCTCTGGTTACACAAACTAGATGTCGGTAGGAACTCAGTCCGGTGTCTTGGCCTGAAAGGACAGAAGAAGGAAACGACATCGCTTTTTTTTCCCACTGTGTCACCGTGGTTGTGTCATCATCACTTTGTGATTACAAGACCGATTATGCTTGCGCGTCGCTTTTTTTTAGGCAAGTGTTGTTTTCTCTGTTGTTTTCTCCTCGATTATCGGGCAAACACACCGAGCCGGGGTCTTACCTACAGATTTGTGTAACCGTGAATCAGGATGAGAAATACCTATCCCAGCACAATCACGTCAGAGAAAACTCTGTTTGTACTTTCACCTACCCAGACTTGTTCACTCTTGTTGGTTGGACTGGTTTTGTGAGAAAACAAATCCCAATGTGCCAGACGCATTAGTCGCCAAGAGCATAAGAGATGGAATAATTCAGTCACTTTATGTAAGCTTAGACCAAACTTAGGCTACTTTATCTTACCTAGTAGCCTAAACCTTAGAGGCGATCGCACTGCACAGACATAGGTAGGTTGTATCTTGATTGATTCTGCCGTGTGGAGCCACTCAATATTACTTTGCATCCAAGGTAACATGAAATTCAACATCAGCGTCTATGACAGCATGTCTCCAAGGATAGAGCATCCCGGCATGTATTTCGACGCCAGCACCTATGGTAATTAGGTACTTGGGGTCTGCTGACTCTGGTGATAAGATGCCCGCAATGCGTACTCGACTTGACGCCAGCGTCTATGGCAGCATATCTCCTGGGATGGAACATCACAACAAGCAGTTCGACGCCACCGCCTATGGCAACAATTCTCCAGGCATGGAACATCCTGACGTGATTGTAGCACAAAGTGATTGTGGCCCCACGCGGCAAAATCAATCAAGATGCAGTGTTCAGTGCCATCGGGCATGATGATCGCATTCGGTAAGATGTCATTTGAGATCAGCCGGTGCAATAGCCTACTGCTACATGAGGTGGCCTGCCTCTTGTAGATGCAAGTCGGCCACCTGCACGGCATAGTGCATACTGCATATACGAAAGGTCTAGATTGACAGTGTTCAAGGTTATGAATACCTCGCTTAGGTGCTGCAGGCGCCAATCGCGGCAAGCAGCAAAATCCACAAGTGACCGCTAGGCAGTGGTGTTTCAGATCAATAAGCAAACAAGGATTCTATACACACCAGACTAGATATGCAGGCACCCAGCGGCTGAATGGGCTAGCCAGAGTGGCTGGCTGGAATCAACCTCTCATATCGCAACGATATTGTGATTCAAGCAGTCTAAGCGTTACTGTGTCTCAGACATTATTCATACCCATGATTTGCCTTGTAGCCGCCAACACGCAGATGCTACCCCTCTCAATCCTGTTGGTAATAACCAACGCCGCCAGAAAGTCTTCAAGGCTCGACTGTTCATCTCATTGGGTAAGGGAAATCTGCAGTAAGACGGCCCACACGCCTTCCAGCCACTGGGGCGATATTCGCATGCAGAGATTCAGGCATTTCACAACCATAGATGCAGATCGGGAGATACGGGAAGAGAGATCTGGTGACGATCATGACAAGCAATGTAACCTTAATGTCGAGGCGGAACGGGGCAACTATCAATCATGTCACTTACCTTAGCGTGACGAATGATTCCGCCCAAGTTCTTGAAAACAAGGGCCCCTGTTGGAGGTAACAGTGCCTCAGGGCTGCATCGCATATGCCTTTCGAAGGGATCAGATATGGCTTACTCCCCATGTGGCTTCATGTCACCCACCCACAACCTTTGAAGCAGAACATCCGTTTGTTTTGGTATTTGTTGAACTTGTTGTAGCTTCTGTTACACCCTCCTAGCTTAGACGTAGCGTTTACAAAGCGAGTGGGATATTTCTGTCTACGCAAGAGCTCTGGTATTTTCATCATCGAAGGTACAAAGCCAACACAACGTTGCATGCCCACATAGTGCATCGGGATGTAGTTGACACTTGAGACAGCGCCCAGATCGTGGCTGAACATGGAGGTGCTTCTCCGTGTTACCACAAGCAGCCAACTTGGATACAGAACACATGCGGTGGAGCCTAAGAGCGGGTCTTGAAGCAGATTTACGCTTTGGCGACGTAGGATTCTATTCTGTTGTGCGAGCATCGGTGTCACAATGCTCTAAATGTGTAGCTTGAGCAGTACCCTAACTGTCATTATCCCACCCGCATGAGTCAATTCGAGTTGTACGACATAGTACAGTGTTAACGATGGACGCGTAAATTTCTTAAACTAAACTTCATTTGAGCGATTCAGAAACGCCCAATCTCTAGGATCTGGGTCTCGGCTTTTCAAAGGGTTAACGTCGTCTGCCTTGGCTCCCTTCACCGACGGATAGCTACAGTAACCTTCTGCACTGCGCGGCCAAACTTCATTTACTTGGTACATGAGGGGCATTATATCACGACCGGTGAAGCGCCAAAGTGGGCTATCTCCGACTGTGGCTGATGAACTTCCCTCACGAGGAGATGAAGACTTACGCAACTGGCGGCAAAGAAGATGGAGGAAGGTAGGTAATAAAGCAATCATTCAAGGCTTAGGCTGCCAGAATAAAGCAGCCTGAGGGCTAGTCTAAGCTTGCACAAAATGACCCAATAATTTCGTCTCTTATGCTTTCGTCAACCCTTGTAACACCTTAGGGACATTTTGATGAATTTCCGATGCTTGTTCGGACCAACTGCTGCAAATTGAAAACGTTCGATCTACTAACATCCTATCAAGCGCCAAGGGGGGTAGAATGATACAGAACATGCTTGTGTTTAGTGAAAGGGTGAGGGGGCTAAACAACATAAATACAGTCCAACAGTTTACCTAAATTCCCATAAGTCAATTCGCATCACAATCTGTTCCAGCACCGCTTTTAACACATTCTTGAATCATTCCAACTTCTCACTGAATCGCTGAACCTCTATCAGTGAATCAGCCCTTTGTCCCCCCCCCCCCCTTTCAATCACTGTCCATCAGTGATTCAGCCTTTTTCTCCTATCCCCTAACTGAATCACTGTCATCCATCAGTGATTCAGACTTTTTCTCCTACCCCCTCACTGAATCACTATCATCCATCAGTGATTCAGACTTTTGCCTCTTCCCATTTCAGCACGATCCTTTCTATCAGTGATTCAGTCCTCCATTCCATCCATTACCACTATCAGGGACAACCTACATCACCCACATCCCTATCAAGTCGTGACGATGGCCCCTTCAGGCAATCGTCGTCAACCTAAGCTTTCGCCCTTGATAGACGGCCCAGGGCTGCCTTGGGCCTTGGAAGCAAACCCCAACCCTTTGGTACCTGGAGACGTCGACCCTTCGGAGAAAAACCCCACCAACCCCAGATACACCAAAGTGCGTTGTCATGCGGTGGCCGTAGCGGTCTCCGACTTGTGCGAATCGTACAGTTATACCCTTAAGCACGAGGATGCAATGTCAATCGTGACCAACCCCCGTTATTTCGACCGGGAGGACCTGACGAAGGGGGAGGCGCTTGAAGGGTTTTATTACCAAAAGCTTTACAATGCTTTGTTCTTGAAGAGCCCTCCGAATGTCGAACCCGCTATCGACGGGAAGAGAAAATTGGCAGACCTGGAAGCCGAGGCACAGCAACTGAAAGAACAAATTGAGCGAGAGCATCAAGAAAAACAGGAAGAACGAGCAGCCGAAGGCAAAGGCAAAGGCAAACAGCCGAGAACAAATCCGAAGTACGAAGCAACGCGAGACGAAAAAGCACGGAATGGCGCATGCAAACGGGATCGTTACAAGTGCGTTATGCAGGAGACCCCAAACCCTGAAATGGCACATTTGTTTCCCTTCGCCGCAACCAGGACCCTCATAGCTGTCATCAAGACCAGGAAATGCTTTCTGGTGACGAAGTATGCGTTTGGCAAGGTCTTCTACAAGTCGTATTTGCCTTTCGTTTCCACACTGGGAGGTTGTGAATACCTGTGGAACCTTCTGGGTCTTAATGTGCAGCTGCACTCGTGGCTGGACATGGGATTCCTGGGTTTCAGGTTCTTATTAGACTCCCCACGACAAGCTGAAGACAAGTGGTATGCCACGATCGTGTTCTACTGGCTACCTCATTGCCCTCCCCCTCCCAATACGAACCGCACCGCTCCGGCGATCCTCGATGGCGGTGCGAACGACTCGGTGAGACGCCTCTTCCGATACTTGCATAACGCCGAAACCAATCAATTCCCACCCCGACGTCCGGAGAACGGGGATGGCGTTTACAAGCTTTTATATCAAGATGGCCGCCAGATTCGAAGTGGTCATTCTGTTGAGATTGCGCATGAAACCAAGGCGGCTCGTGACAATTTCGTGAATATGATCTACCTTCAATGGTTCGGCTTGAAGGGCTGTACGTTTTGGGGCGTGACCAAGGGCGAAAACAAGCCACTTCCTATCTCCACTTCCACTGCCTTGATCACCCGTCCTGCGCCTTCCCCGGGCGGCCCTTCCCAAGCCGGCCGTGCCCGTGAGCCCCAACGATCCCGGTCCACAGACCCAAGTCCGACGACGCCAACATCAGGCCAGGCATTCAGTTTCTCTCGCGCACCGCGTATGCTGGGTGGACCTGCTCCCCAACAACCTGCACAGCCTGACAATGCTCAGCGTGGTCGTGGTGGTGCTCAGCGTGGTCGTGGTGATCCTCAGCGTGGTCGTGGTGGTGGTACTGGTAGGGGGTAGTTGGACAGGTTCTCTTTAGTTACTTTCTTACTTCCTTGTTTCCTTGTTTTCTTGTTTTCTTCTTTTCTTCTTTTCTTGTTTTCTTGTTTCTCACTTTCTCTTGCTTTGTCTCTTGCTTTGTCTCTTGCTTTGTCTCTTGCTTTGTCTGTTTCATTTCTACCTCCTTTCCTTCTTTGTCGCTTGAAGCCTAGGGTCTGCATTCGTATGGATGCTGATTAAGGAGCCGGCTTTTGGGGCTTTCCTCTGGGCATACCCAGTTTTCCCCATCTGTAGTTAGTATTAGCTAGCAATGCAACGTATTGACATAGACTTCTCCTCGCGAATTTACACTTTGAAGCATCATGACTCTAATGCTGGCCACTAATGAACGTAAGAACTAACCTGTAAGACTTGCAGACGAGATGATTTGGATATGAATCTTATGATAGCTTAGACTAGCATTTATGATACTTCATCTTTTAGTTCACTAAGACTTAGGCAATCCTTTTATTACTTACCTAAGTCTTGCATTGCTACTTGCAGCTGACCATCCACTTTATCCATAGCGATGAGAGACATTTTTGAATCATATGTTTGAGATCCTAATTATGTTGAGAGTAAACACAGTCTTGACTCAAATAACCAGAGGCAAAGCGAGTGTACTAGAGGATGTCGCCTGAAGACCCGGGATCACTACCGCCATATCCCGAATCGCCGGACGGCTTGTAGTACTTTTTCCACGCCATCAGGGCTACCAAATCCTTCTTCTCTAGCTGTGTCTGCTGCTGTGCAAATTGCTTATCCCTAGGTTCCAAATGCCCGTAGCGCTGATCTATACCAGTCATAAACTGAGGACGACCGGCGCCACCGCAAAGAGCTGTATAAACCACACATGCCCAATGGATCTTAACCACAGACGTAAACTTTTCCACATCGCCCGCATCTCTCTCAACGACAACAAGTTGTCCGGATTTAGGTACGTTAAAGTCCTTGCCCTTGGGGTAGGTAGATGGCGCAGGACAGCCTGCGCGAACAAAAGCGTTGAACTCGTTCGCGATATCCGTCATCTCCTTGTCGTTGGCACTTTCTCGGTTGAAGCGTCCGGTCATCTGAGGCATCCAGTAAAACCTCAGTTTCACTTTGACAATGCCTTTATCGTTAGGTTGACCGACCTCGTCAAACCTGAACCCACCCCAGCCGCGGACGACAAAGTCGTACAGAACTCTGTCGATGCACATGATATTCCATGACTTGTGAGTCTTGCCAATCTCAGCCGCAACGAGGAGGCCACCATCTAACATGTCGACGTCGGCTAAGTCCACGCTTGCGCCCTCAAGGTTGCCTGTTACATTATTGTTTGGCGGGCTATTGTTCCATGTAAACGGAAAGAACCAGAAGTATTTGACTTCGGGAGACTGTGTTACCACACACCTGCCCTTGTCCCGCGAGCAGGCCTTGCTGATCTCCTCCGGCTTGGCCTCAGCGATAATCGGGAGATCTGGGTCAGTTTCAAACCGGCTATCCCAGTACATCGATCGCGCTATCGTCGGCCAGTCTGCATTTCGGTCATCTTCAGCAGACATTTCTGGATGTGGTACAGGCGGTTTGAACAAGGCGTGTGCCCAAGTTACACTGTCTAGGTTTTTGGGGTCAAGGTGATGCATATCTGTATCCATGGTTAGCTAATATTGCACAACCGACAGATGGGTTTTCTTACAATGCTTGCAAAATGGGGAAGCACCCTCCAATTTACTTTTCAGGGTTGGAATTATATTGCATTCTATTGATAGTGAACCTTCATCCTTATCAAATTGTTCCAGGTCTGCAACTAGAATGAGAACAAGGTATTCAGCCCGCATTCTGAACTCAGAATATATAAATTGTATTCTGGAACAGATCTTGTTAGCATGATCGATACGCAGGCTCAGCTGGTTCAAACTGGGGACCGGGTGGGCAAGGCCCGAGGAGGTTTGTGGCAGACCCATCTTGGTGAGGAGAAACGAAAGATTGATGAGATGGTGGGAGTGTCTTGATTTGATCCCACGTCGCCAGAATTTATAGACCTCGCGGACCACGTGTAATATGAGCCTACTCCCCTTCAAGGTTCACGATATGCTTAAGAGTTTTAGCTGCCTAAAGCATAAGAGATGGCATGACTTAGATAATTCATGCCGGTTGAGACTAATGGTTAGGACAGTTTACTTTGACTGTGTTGGTCAGTTGCTGTGAACAACGTTTAATGAGCCTATTGAGATTCGACAAGTCTAGAAGACGTTAACTTTATTGTAAACACCGAATACTCAAAGGCCCTTTATGCACATTTTGTGATGAAGTCATTCCTACATCGACAATACGAATACGCCACTCGGGAAAACCTCCCGATGTCAAACCAAGGGCGCAACTGACAAGGCATGTCAGAATAAAAATGAGATGATCCCCAAACATATTATACTGCGCACTACATCAGCTCATATATAATAAAATGAGTCAAACGTCAATTGAATTACGTCGCGATATCGCCCACGAAGAAGGCCCATCTTCAGACCTCGATCTCACGGGCACCAATGAGTTTCCCTCCTTACCACCAGTTGATACTGGTAAAGATGCCTGGTTATTCTTGGCAGCTGCGTTCATGGTTGAGGCTCTAATCTGGGGTGAGTTCGTCTATATGTTTGTTATACAGAAACTGACTGTTCAGGGTTTCCATTTGCCTTTGGTGTTTTTCAGGATTATTATAGTACCAGCGGTCCCTTTGAAGGGTCATCGTCTATCGCGGCAATCGGTACATGCGCAATGGTACGTCCCCAGTTGGGTGTCAGAAGAATCATGCTCTAAGGCTTAGGCTAGAGAAATAAACTGGTCCGATTGCTAGCCTAAAGATGACCAAATTATTTCGTCTCTTATGCTCTTGGCGGCTAGTTTTCTGACACCTCGACGGTCCTCTATCAATCTATGCTCACCATTTCCAGGGAATATTATATCTCGGCCTTCCCGTTATGATGACCCTTCAACGTCTCTACCCCTCCCAAAGCCGCCATTCTCCCATTATCGGTCTATTCATAATGTGTATCGCCCTCGCACTTAGCTCCTTCTCACAAAACACGACACATCTCATCCTTACCCAAGGAATACTCTACGCCATCGGTGGTTCCATCTCTTACTGTCCTTGTCTGTTATATCTGGACCAGTGGTTTGCGAGAAGAAAAGGTCTTGCGTATGGAGTCATGTGGTCTGGAACCGGTCTCGCCGGTTTCGCTTTACCGCTCATCTTTGAGAAATTCCTCCACGAATATGGATTCCGCACCACGTTGAGAATATGGTCTCTTTCGTTATTCATTTTGACGTTACCGTTGGCGTACTTTATCAAGCCTCGTCTCCCGCACTCTGCGACGAGACATATCAATCCGCTTAAGCTAGGCTTCGCGTTGAGAAAGAACTTTGTGCTGCATCAAGTTGCGAATATCATTCAAGCACTCGGCTTCTTTTTGCCGGGGATTTATCTTCCTTCTTATGCAAGAACGGCTCTTGGCGCTGGAACATTCCCTTCGGCGTTAACGGTTTTGTTAATTAATGTTTCTTCGGTATTTGGTTGCATCGTTATGGGTGCTCTCACAGATCGTCTACACGTGACGAATTGCTTCATGATATCAGCAATCGGAACAGCTCTCAGCACATTTCTGCTCTGGGGCTTCTCTACAAACCTTCCAGTGCTATACATTTTCTGTATAGCATATGGAGTATTTGCCGGATCATATACGACGGCATGGACGGGAATCATGCACATGGTGTCAGCAGCCCCCGACAGAACCAGCACCAGCGGAACATCATTTGATCCAGCAATGGTACTAGGCGTTCTCTGCGCAGGTCGGGGAGTAGGGAATATCGTATCGGGACCACTGAGCGGCGCATTAATTAAGGGAATGCCATGGCAGGGCCAAGCAGCCGGTGGCTACGGAACGGGATATGGTTCGCTGATTATATTTACCGGCGCTACTGCATTGGCTAGTGGTGCGACATTTATCTTTAAGAGGGTTGGATGGATGTGAACAGCGCATCACAGTACAGTACAGTATCAGGCTAGAAGACTTCGGTGGAGTCATGCATGACTTGTGTTTCAAGATCGATGGGTAATAAACTAACCAGAATAAAATGATATGATTCAAGTACTGTCTACCATGACTCTCGGCCGATGTGCATCGGTCAGACCCTGGAATTTACTAGAGAAAACCAGGAATTTTAAAAGGAAAAGAACGGTCTTACACCAATGGCGGGGCTGACTAAAAGGATCAGGCGGCCGTATATGGGGTTCGATTACCTCTTTATGACACAATTCTTATGCCACTCTTTCGGTGAGACGACAAGTCAAAACAGCCGGAGGCAACCGATTCTAGACTGCGGTCTTTTATTTTTAGTATTGAAATGTGAGAGATATTAATGAGTTTTTGATACCTGTCTTTAGTAATATTAATAGCCTGTCAGGTGTCTTCTTAGATGCCCTCTTCTTCTTTTCTCTTTTCTCACCACTCAATCTATATATCATCCATTGATCAACAATCCAATCTGTTGATCAATCTTCATTTATTATACACTCAATTCAATATGGCGGCTATCATGGACGACTCAGATCATACAACATCCACCAGTGGTCAAGACTATGAAGCAGCAAACGAAGAACTCAAATGCCAAATCCGCTATTTGACTAGTGAGATACAAATAATACGATCACTACTCGAAAGGCACAAGAAATGTCCCAAATGGCAACAGAATTCATCACATATGGATTCAAAGGCTGTAGAGAAACAGACTCTCAAATGTTCAGCTTAACAAACATATCACAATTAACAACAACACGACATGTTTTCAATTTCGCGATATTATTTATTGTCAAGAAAGAGAGATGGTACTCAGAATGTCATGTTGGAGGAGACACAGGTTTCAGCCTGGTGCTGAGCAGCGGATGTTACAGTGGCGGTCCCGACGGTAGGGAACCCGCCCCCGGTAATTTAATCTGATGTCGGGTGGGACTGAGATCGTTGGATCGATGATTTATTTGGACTTGGATTTGGATTTGGGATACATGATACCTCAGACTGGGATGGAATGGAACTTACAGTACACGCATTATTAGATGATACAAGTACAGACAGCAACATAGACTTGTAATGAATTTATCTGCTCTTATCACTCTCCTCACTTCAACGTACGACACATCTGAGTGGCTCACTTCAACGTACATGTTACGAAACACCCAATCGTTTATGGTTACACCACACTACACTATCAAGGATGCATGTGTCACCAGATCTGAAGTCCGCATTTTCTTGGCGCTGGCGATCGTCAATGTGAGGGATGGACTCGGGGAGGTCCTGTGGTTCCTATTGGTCGGTTTTGCTCACTTCGGCGATGGCACGTCCGAAGGCTCTCATTGGTGAATGGTGACCACGTATGATAGGTGGGCTGTACGCTGCACAACATGTGTTGTTCTATGACTATGTTATGACAGAATACAAGATCAGGCGATAGTGACGACTGAAAGCGGTGTGCTGTAGTTGTATTTTAGATATGGCTGCATAAAGTTCGCTGCGCACTGTAGCTGTCGGGTGCTGTAGCCTTTTTTGAGTTTCTTTCAATTGTCCATCAATCAAGGCGTGCCGATCAAAGTACTTCAACCTCGCCGCGACTCAGAAGTGCAATGCAATGAGTTTATATATGATTCAGAGCCTGATGCGGGCGACTTCGAGTGAGAGGAGCCTACGCTTTGACCTACCCTGAAGGGGTCAATTTTGAATCATATTCAGCTACTCAGGATTTGCTCGTGACACATCTAGTAACAATATGCTCTATAATGTGTACTTAATAGAATAACACTTTTAACTTTAAATCATACAATTTGGAGAAAGTGCTTTGTTGATGTCAAGTACTGATGCCAACTACTGTCTTGGAACCAGGACATATCACGTCGCAATTTGACTGCAGAATACTGGGTATCAAACGTATATAGAATTCTATAATCTGCTTGTTGCTCAAACCGTATACCCCAAAGTATATCGTCCATAACCCGCTAAAAGTCTACATAATCAAAATCGGAGTCTCACTACTAACAATTTCAGTCCACCTCCTCGTCCCCTGCATCCCCCAAATCGTCGTCAGCGCCCTAACAGCAACAGGAATGCTCCCAAAATTCGTAACAGAGTACAAATCTGCTAATCTCCCCGAAAAGAATTCGCGGTGTTCCGGCAGTATACTTTCTGCCGCGGCAATAAAGTACGTCCACACCAGCGCGTGTGCTCCCTTGGTGGAAGCTTCAATGTTGAGTACTTTTTGACGGAGTTGTTCGAGGAGATGGATTGATTCTGAGTCGGAGAGGGAAGACTCGGCGCGCCGGCGGTAGATACTGCAGGCGTCGAAAATGGCGGAGCGGATTGTCATGATGTTGGGGAAGTGTTCTGAGTCGGGGTATATGTCTGGGCATGAGAGGAAGTCGAGGTATGCTTCGGGACCGTTCAGGATTTGAAGGCCTTTGGATTCGTTTGCCAGAGGTACACCAAAGAGCTGGAACCTGGTCCATGTTAGTCATCGGCATCGATACCTCTTAGATTGTATGACTTACATCTTGACTTGCTGAAGAAAGAAATCCTTCAGACTAGGCGGCAACATGGTAATCCAGTCCGGATACGAAGTAAGACAATTCAACATCTCGAGAAGATAAGTATAATTATCCGCTCCGGTAATCGTCTCCCCAACGAGAAGAACCAATATTGTTGCTAGGATATATGGGTTGAAGAGTTGCTCCGGACTAAGCTGTAGTGAATCCCGCCGTAATTTTTGCACGATCGCCTGATGCCCTGTTTCGGCGATGTGTTGCAACTTGGGATCTTTCTGTCCTAGATGAAAAGCCGACACAACAGAGACGGCTTGTGCGAGATTATCGTCGTGACATGCCAGGGGGAGGATGACATCTCTGTATCCATTGCTGTTTGAGTCGAGAACAACCATGTGTCCTGCTATTATCTCAGAAACTAAGCTATGTTAGAACAAGGTTATTTATAACGGAACAGGGACATACAGTGACTAAACATCTTTCTCGTCTGTGCACTAGCCACAGAATTGAGCGCAGGATTAATCTTCATCCGATACGCATACGGCACAACAGCACCCTCAAACGAATCCTCCGTCGGAGAAGTAGCATCATCAGAAGATCCAGAATCCGTACAATGTGAATCAGGGGAATTTGAACTTCTGCCCTGATCCTTTCGAACACGTTGTTTCCTAATGCGCTGTCCAGCTTCAACCCATCTGAATGACTTCTCGGGTTGGTTAGGACTGGTGGGGGATGTAGATGTGAGATTCAATGTCAAAGTGGCTGGAGTAGTAGCCATGTGGCTGCTAAACCTACACCGCAAACCCTGTCCAGAACAAGAAATGCCCTTTTTCTGACACTTGAGACATGCTGGTTCTGTCTTGTCACACTTGAGACGCCGTTTACAGCACTCGTAGCAACCTATCTCCGAGCATCAGTATCCATGCATCCCATCCTCATAAGGCTGAATAAAACTTACCGTTGTTCCTCTTGGCAAGCGACATCTTTGATAGGAAGAAATACGAGAGAACAAACAAGAAACACTCGCTCTTTTACTGTATCGGGCGGAGCGGAGCGGATTCGATTTCTTTCTTATATCCATCTTGTTCTTTTCAGCATCGTCGGCGGTTTCCTATGTGCTGTGATCAAGGTTACGCAGCGCAGGACCGAAAATACGCGGGAGGGGCTGTGCGCGCTAGTGGGTTGGTGATCTAGAACCCCCGGGATTAGCAGATTGAAGCACTAAGATGGACGCCACACACCAGGACAATGGTTCGGGGCTTGACAAATGATGCCGTGGTTGGTTCAACTGGATTGAATTATTTTATCATTGTTGCTTTTTGTTGTCTAGGTGCCTAGAGAGGTTAATAGGGGTTGGTACATAGTACTTGTCGCTCCGATATCACCACACCATCACGATATCAAGGCAAGCCACGGCGCAAAGCCAGCCTTTTAACATTCAACTAGAAGCAAAATCGAAAGGTTTTGGAAGGAAAAGGTATTGCATCCCGCTCACGTCACCATGATTCAAGCTGCGAGGCACACCTTGATGTCCAGCCGCACTATACTCATCAAGGCAATTCAAAAACTCCCACCCAATAGCATAACTCGGTGTTTTCCGATACCCTACTCACTGTGAGAAATCTGGGAACACCACCCCCGCGGAGATGAGATCTTATCTCTTGATCAGAGGCTTTAACCTTCCATGCCGTCCGGGGAAAGATACATTTGGGGAAAGGCTCGTTCTCCAAAGTACCGGTAGCTCAGGAACGCTAGAAATGGATTCCCAGAGTGCTGGGTTAAACTTCGAAGACTGTGGACCTCGCTCGACTGTCCGATAACTCGTAGCTCCAATGGATTGGTTTGCCAATGATATCGTCTATTTGACCCCCATGGGGCTGTTCTCGGAAGGAGGAACCGATGGGTTTAGTGCCATGGATGGTTGAGCCAAGACGGGACTTGGGAGATTTCAGCCTTCTCAGATAAGTAGACTGCCGACCCATAGAGTCGGGTTCAATTACATCACTGGCTCTGTAAGGCACCGGCTTCTTACTTGTCGAATAAGTTCCATTCCAGATGCAAGTGCCGGATATCAGATATCCCATGTCAGTTGACAGCTTCAAGTCTGTCACTCTTGATGACACTCGCCTGCCCACCCACCCGTTCTTCAAGCCTCTTTCGTCCCGTTTATGTCTGAAAATACTAAGGAATTGGCGTTACTGAGTTCATTCGTCTTACTACAGGTAAGACACAAACTCGCTTTCACAATGAGAGACCTTGACTCAACCATGAATATGCCTCACCACTAATTTAGTAGGCTGCCATATAGCTACCCCTACATCATATCGGGATGTCGTATTCTCTATGCAATTATACACCACTTTCTTGTTTTCCTATCAGGAAGGGGACTGTTTCCGAAATGACATGTGGCATACACTACTGTCTGCCCTACACCCGTCATTTTCAGTACACCATGATTATCTTGTGAAATGAAAAGTCCCGCCACAGAAAGTTCTGCTTCTTCAAAAACTACACCATCATTTAATTGATCGTGACAACGCTGTAAAATGTCCCTGATGAGATGTCTGATCAGATGTCGCTTCACTTACAAACATGGTGTTGATGAATAATACCCGTCGGGAATAAGCACTCAGTACCAAGGCCCGCTTGCGTCATCATGGCCACTCCAGAATCAAGCCTCAACCCATCAACGACATCATCAATTTCCCCATCATTAATGCTCTACTCCCAAAGTTTATACCATTTACTCTCATTCATAACATGCCACGGTCGCAAAATTCCATCGACTTAGAACTTAATCCTCTCTCCCCAATCCCAGACCAGGACTCCGATCCTGATCTCCCGCTCACAATGTCCACGCCACAGCCTAAGCCGCGCTGGCTGGACCCCAGACCATCAACATACCTCTCGCGCATAACATCGTCGCATTATTTTCAGCGCTTCGTACATTCACTTAGACCGCGTCTTACATGGCGCTACGTTACTTTTTCGACTATAGGCCTTTACGTGCTTTATTGCTTTATTACATGGCAGCCCTTCTTCTCTTCACGATTACCGGCTTACTCAGGACCGCATGACGTCGGGGCCATAGATCTTGAGATCCCACTTCCTAAGCCGAAGCGCATTTCGGACACCACGCTTAAAGAAAATGGGAAATACGCTTTTGAAGTCGAAAGCGTGCTTTTTACAGTTTATTATCCGTCCAGCAAAGGCGCAAAGAGTAATGTTGCGTTGCATCCCTGGGTTCCGAAACCCATGGGTCTTACAGCAGAGGGCTACGCGCGCGCGGCAGGCGTGAACAATTTCCTCATCAGACCGATCTTTACGTTTGCGCTATGGCTATTTGTCGGCAGTATCAAAATCCCAGCGCAAGTCGACGTCCCTCTTCTGGATGATGCGTCCAAGTTCCCTGTTATGGTCTTTTCGCATGGTGCTGTGAGCTCGAGAACGGATTACACGCATTACCTTGGTGAACTGGCCAGTCGCGGACATGTTATCGCTGCGCTTGAACATCGCGATGGAAGTTGTCCTGGGACTATGGTTCAGATCAAGGGTCAGAAGGATAGACCTGTCTTTTTGCTCAAGCAGAAGGACCTCATTTCTGAACCACCCATGAACGATACCATTCTCAAGAAAGAGCAACTCGCCGTGCGCACTGAAGAGATCCTCCAGACAATCCGGGTCTTGCAAGACATTAATTCCGGCAAAGGCTCCGAGGTCTTCACCTCGAGCTCTCGCCGTGAGGGTAAGACGCTAGATGCGTGGTCCAATCGTCTCGACTTCAATCACCTCACCATCAACGGCCACTCCTACGGCGCAACAGGCGCACTCCAAGCCCTCAAGACCGCAAACACGACATCCACAAATCCCGCCATCGGCGGCATCGCTCTCGATCCCGGCAAGTCCAGCGGCCAACTCAACACCGAGATCCCCGTCCCCCTTCTCGTCGTGCACTCCAACTCCTGGTCCAAAACCCACAGCATTTTCTTCGGTCGCCCACACTTCGACACCGTCGCCGATCTCGTCCGGGGCGTACGCAACAAAGTCGGCGCAGCATGGTTCTTGACGAGTGTTGGAACAGCGCATCCCAGCGTGACGGATGCACCGCTTCTTCAACCGCTGTTGCTGAACTTTGCTACGGGTGCTACTGCCGACGTGCGCAAGGCTTTGGGCGAGTATGTCAAGGTGACGCTGGACTTTCTGGATTATACAAGGACTAGTAAAAAGGATGGTGTACTTGATGAGGCGGTTACGCATGAGGAGTATGGGAAGTGGGTTAGTGAGGAAAGGGAGAAGAGTTTTCCGAAAGAGTATGCTAAGTATTGGGAAGTACATGTAAGCCCTCTCAATCAGAAGTAGGGCATTAATTAAGTACAACATAGTAATAATCAGCGCGTTTCCTTGACACATCCTCACTGCGTTGACGTGATTGACTGCAAGGTTCGACACAGGCCTCAGGGCGTTATAAGAATTGGCCCCCGAGAGCATAAGAGACGAAATAATTTGATCACCTTATGCTAGCTTAGGCTGCCATTCAGGCTGCTTTATTTCTGTAGCCTAAATTTCAGAGGACATTTCTTCTGATACCCACCTGACAGGCACATCACAGTGACACCAACTAACCAATTCACCTACGTAAAGCCTGCTCATATGCAATGTCTTATGATAGTATTATTGTATTAATGGGAATATAGTCCCGAATGACCTTTCCTCTTTGCTAATTTATATACAAGTCTATTGTGATCTTGTCGGCCATGATTTCATGTACTCGTACTAAACATGACTCCGATATTGATGCAAGACTCCAATCCATGATACCATGCATCACAGGAACGCCGCCGGGGAACTCCCCAGTCCACTGTTTCCATCATCTCGATTGCGCCGGCTGCTCAGAAACATGCCCACCATCGTCTTGCTACCCATTACTTGAGCTCTCTGCTCTACATCTCTTGTCGCTTCTCCCGGCTTCTCCAGCATTGCTCGTGATCTGGTCGACGAGTAACCCTATCTAAGTCGTCCCGGACCGGGTGAGCCTGCTGGTATGGCATTCGCTCGGGTGCCAACACCAGGGCTCGACCTGGTTGGCGAAGTTTGCCACCCAGAAACACGAGGTTGAGACCGTCGCTTCGTGAGCAGGCCCTCCGACGTCGAATTCAGATAGCCTATCGCGTTCAAAGACTTCATTCGGATCAAGTTCCCTCGCGGGACAACACTTGGCATTGAAGGTACTGCTCGTAAGGTACTTCGTCGTGGTATAGAAGGGGTCGTTTCTTTGTCGCTCGTGTTCCCGTTATGACTCGGTGCCAAGTTTTCGTCATAACCAATAGTGATTTGACGTGTCGATCTTGTTGGACTGTCGGGGAATGCTTGAGCATTTCCCTTCACGCTACCCAGAGGCGTACGGCTCGACGGACGCTTATTTGTCGATGTACGCAGTTCAGGAGTAGACCCTATCGAAGCCCCTTCTCTGACGTGACCCAGTAATGGCAGAACGCCGCTATCTTGGTTGCGTCTAGGAGTCGTAGGCCCTTCTAGCTTGGATACCTTGGAGCTGAGCCAAGTCTTCCATTCCACCGAGCTGGCCGTTGATGTGTCGCGTTGGTGTTCGTGAGCTGACACATAGATTGGAATGTCGGGGGACTGATTGCGGGTGTACCTGCGACTCGGAGATGGTCCCAAGACGTCAGCCTCTCGAGGTGTAGGCAATGGGGTGGCATCATCAGCTGAAAGGGAATAAACGCTCTCGACGTCTGTGGCGTGATAATCTTTCTCCGAACTCTGGCTGCTATCTTGACGGGCCGGCAGGTTCAGAGTTGACAAGGAGTGAAGATACTGAGATCCCGGTAAGCCTCCATCCATCTCATCAGAAGAGTTCATCTCCCGTAACGCACGGCGGTAGGGGCTAGGCTCTCGAAATGAGTGACACTCCGGGCTGGCAAAAAACGCAGAACTTCTTTGACTGATCGTCTTGTGTGGATCAAGTCCATTGAGTAGCACACTGGTATGGTCGGTTTCAGCATTATCGTCGCTCCAATCCCAGGGAATTTTGTGCCTGGGCGTAGGTGTAGCGGCGGTCTCGGCAGCGTGGTTTACGTCTTTGTCCGGGACTTCTGTGACCGAGCTCGACGTCGAGGACTGACGTCCATGGCTACTAGCGATGTCGTCGTCAGGTCGAACGCACCTAATGGTGGAATGAGGCCATTGCTTGTTCATAGACTCGCAAAGTTCTCTATTCTTCTCAAAGTCGTTTTCCGTGGTCGCGATAGACCCAGTTTCAATTCGCTCCGTTGTCTCTTTTTGTCCGAGTCGTTCGATCAGAGCAGAGTAAACGCGCTCACTGTCAATCGACATTTCTGCTATCATGTCCCGCGTCTGTTGCTGTAGAGGCTCCGTCGAATGGAGGGTCGAAGCAACGTGCGTGCCACCCTCTCTGATGACAGAAAGACGATGTCTTTCCCTATCTCCAGGGGTTCCTTGACTTGTTACTGTGTTTGTCATCGAGTTTGTCCAACTGGTGACGCGAGACCTGTCGTCAGAGCCACAGCGATCAACGTCTCCAAAGCTCTCCACGCTACCTTTGCGAGACCTGAGTTGTTGATTCGAAGGTACATCATGCAGTGAGGGAATATGCGAGTTAACGCGGAACATAGAGGCCTCCTCGTCGGCATCAGTGTCCCCAGCATGCAGACAGCTCTCGCCATCAGAGTCCTTGTCCGCCACACATTGTTCATACCGCTCTTGTTCGGAATCCTCGCTCTTTCCTTTGCCGAAAAGGCCTCGTAGCTTTGATCTCAAGCCATGTGAAACTTTGCGCGCCGTATTTCGGATCCCATGTTGTTTTGGGACAGAGGCGCTGTTGGTAGAAAACGTTGAAGCGACTGCGGTGGAATTGTTGCTGCTGTTTCGGAGAGATTTGCGCATGACTGTGGAAGCTTCACTCTCTCTTGTCTTGGGTCTCAGTAAAGCAGAATGTTGTTTTTTCCTCTCTTCTTCCTCTTGTATCTGGCGAAACCTCTCTCTGGCAAGTCGAAGTGCGGCATCGTTGTCTTCGACACGGTCGCTGGCTTGAGAAGCGGCCATTTTTCGACGACCCTTGAGAAAACTCATTGATGCGACGGCTCTGAGTGCAGAATTTTGCGGCCTCGCATTTTTCGACGGCTCGTTCTCATTGTTCTTGGGCGGTAATGGTGAAGAGCGTGGGCGCATATCATTGCTGGCAGACCAGTCTTTTGTAGAAACGCCTCCAGTAGCAAGATTTGAAGAAGTCATCATAGAGCGAGACTTTCTAACTTTTTTGTATGAGGAAAAAATTGAGTCAACATCATCTTGAGGGTTGTAGCACGCGTCGGGTGGCTGCAGCGTTTCCAGGTGACGTTCTGTAAGGGAGAATTTTGAAGTTGCTTTTGTGGGTGAGTCTCGACCCCCATTGGCTCTTGACGCTATATTTCGGCGAGGTGCTGCTGAAGGACCAGTAAACCGGACACTCCGTCTTCGAGAAATGTCTGAAGTGCCATTTCGGCTCATGGCACTGTCAGTCCGCTGAGGACTGTGTCTTATGACACTGCCAGTGCCATCGCTCCTGTCGAGGTAGAAACTTGCTGGATCGTGCGGTAAATTCATCCCCTCACTTCTCGGTCGGTCTTGGGCTCGTTGATATGACAATACTGCAGCTATGTTTGCATCCCTTGCAGCTTCGGCGGGGTCCATAGACTCAAAGGCATGGATGGGTCGGCGAACAACGGAGTTGGTAGATTTGCTTCGGCTCAATGGGCGACGGTTCGTTTTTCGAGAGCTATTGCGCCGGAGCATCTCTCACGGATGACTGAAACGGTAATTGTGAGAATAAGAACTGAGTAGTGATGAAGATTCGGGGAGTAGCAGAATGATGGATTGTCCAGCTGGTGGTGAGACCAGGTGAAAAATGCAAGAAGACATGGCAGCGACGATTGAAGTGAACTGGCACTTGCGGCAGTCATTTCTTGGGAGGAAGGAACGACTGTTGATGAAGTGGAAGGAAGTATTCGCAAGTCAGCAAAACAGCAAGAGCACATCTGCTCCAGGCAATTGCGAAGCAGTCTTGAGACAGCGCCAAAATGAGACAGCCTACCTAGCCACCAGTCTAAGCTGCCAAAAATTGTCTAAACCCGTCTTTTAGGCTCAGCGGCCCATATCTCTTAAGAATACCCCAACGATGGGATGACTGGGCAATCAGAGGTAGCGATGAGGCAGAATGCAGCTAATCAGGCGTCACATAGGCAATAAAAGGAACAGAAAGCACTTGAATAAGGAGATTTATTGTAATAATGCGAGCAAAGCTAAATGCAGCCCACTCTCATGGACCTAACCCATGCAATAGCGCGCGATGACAACTGGTCATCAAAGAGAGCAAGCGCCCCCATCAATATCATGTACCCAATTTAAAACATAACCCATGCCAATCCGTAATCCCAACTAAAACAATGCGTAACCAGTGCACCACATGAGAAGATTATAGATCTTACAGGTTAAGCTCCTTGATGAACTGCTCGAGCTCCTCATCGACGAGCTCGTGGATCTTCTTGGAGAACTTCTCGGCCTTGGAGCCAAGCTGCTTAGCACCAGTGGTCAGCTTGTCAGAGACAACCTCGACCTCTTGCTCGACGGCGTGCTTGATCTCCTCGACGCGAGAAGAGGGAGCAGCGCTGTTGACCTTGTAGCCACCAGCCTCAACAATCTTCTTGTAGTCGCTGCAGCCACCACCGTTCCAGGCGAGCAGGTTGGGGGTATCGGAGGGAATGTCGGAGAGAGCGTTCTCAGTAGCAACGGAGATGAGGTTCTCCTTGAGCTTCTTGGGGGTGATGGAAGCAAGAGCATACTCGGAGTCCTCAGCGGGCTGGAGGGAAAGGTAGTAGGCCAGGAGACCGGCAATATGGGGAGAGGCCATGGAGGTACCGGAGATGGTGTTGACGGCGTGCTTGCTGCCCTTCCAGGTGGACTGAATGTTCAGACCGGGGGCGAAGATGTCAGTGCACTTTCCGTAGTTGGAGAAGTAAGCACGGCTGTCATCAAGAGCGGAGGCACCGACGGTGACGGGCTCAGAAGCAGCAGCGGGGGAGTAGTTGCAAGCATCAGCGTTGTCGTTGCCAGCAGCGACGGCAAAGTGAACACCAGTGCGAACGGCGGCGTTGACAGCGGCATCGAGAGCCTGGGTCTTTCCACCACCAAGAGACATGTTGGCGACGGAGCCCTTGAAGCCCTTGCGCTTGCCGTCCTTGGCCTTCTTCTTCTGCTCAAGATGGCTGGTAGCAGCGAACTCGACACCCTTCACAACGTCGGACATGGATCCAGAGCCGTTAGATCGGAGGACCTTGACAGCGTAGACGTTGGCCTTCTTGGCAACACCGTACTTCTTACCGGCAACAGTACCGGAGCAGTGAGTACCGTGACCGTTGCCATCCTCATCGGGATCGCCAGAGGGAATGGTGGCACCCCAGTGGGCACGGCCCTCGAAGTCAACGTGCTCCACGTTGGTACCAGTATCAACAATGTAGGCATCGACACCCTCACCACCATCAGCGGAGTAGAGGTACTTGTTGAAGGTACCGAAGTTGAGGGTGTTGCGGTGGGAGATACGGGCAAGACCCCAAGGAGCCTGTCGCTCAGTCTCGCTGTCGCACTTGTCCATGGTGGTGACCTTGTCGTTTGTGACAGGGACCATGGTGTGGACAAGAGTGTCGCGCTCGATGTACTCGACCTGTGGATGATTAGCTTGTGATGATGCATGAGGCATAAAGAGGTACTTACGTCAGGGTGGTTTCGGAGCTTCTCGATCATGGACTCGTCGAAGTGGCCGGCGTAGCCCTTGAAGGCCTCACCAATGTCAAAGGTGTGCTTCATGCCAGAGAAGGTCTTGTCTGTGAAGGAAAGCGATCGCTTTCGGAGCTCCAAGCGCTCAGTCTCGCCTTGGTTGTGGATGTCCTGAACCCACATGTGGTGGTTGCCAGCAGCCTTCTCGTCGACATGGTCCTTGAACTTGACGATGTACGAGTCGGGAATGGTCTCAGCATCAACGGAGCTGAGGATGGGAGCGGCCTTGTCGTGGATGGTTCCGACGCTGAAAGAGGCAGCGCTGGCGACAGCGGCCACTGAGAGAGTGAGGGCGGACTTCATGATGATGACGATACGCGCAAAACTCGAAATGTATGTTGTTCTAGTCTACCTGCGACTCAAAGACAAAGACAAATGGATAAAGTGATGTCCTCGACCGACTGCCTTGATGGAAGCAGACAAGATCGATACTGGAGGAAGGTGAGAGTGATGATGGGGATGATGAAAGGAAGAAGAAGCGATGGCGGCGGACCTGGGGTAGATAAGCAAGCGCGAGCTGCTGCGTGCGACAGCTCCAGTGTTGCCTCAGCGGGCATGGGGGAGGCGTCAGGGTATCAGAAATATTGACCGCCGAGGGACAGTGCGATAGAATAACTCAATCACTTTAGCGCATTTTGAGAGCGTTCTGAGTTCACTTAATTTTGACGCTACAAACCTTGTAGGACAATTGTTCTGGTACCCTGTCGGGAGGGCAAGAGGGTGTGACGCATCCATCGCTAGGATGAGCGATAACACAGTGGCTGAGCCCCATTTTTGGCCTAGTGCGCGCTCTCGGAGGCCAATGACGGTCGCCGAGGCAATGCGATAACGGCATATCGTGCTCAAGGTACTTCCGAGCTATCATGACAGACTGTATGAAGGATTCGTCCGCACAGTAGACTGAACGCAAGGTCAAGCCGGCTTCGATTTCAGCCGTCTGGACCCGAGGAATGTCATGATGGACGTGAAGCACTGGAAGCCCTCAGGGTTAACAAGCGAAACCAGCATACAGTAATTGTGAGTCTCTACCGCGTCTCATTTACCGCTATTTCATGTCTGGGAGATCAACTGATGGCAGATGATTGCCTTACCTTGTTGACGGCTGATGACCCGGTCGTGTTTGTCCGCCTCGCCTCGAGTCATGGATCATGGATGGCTGTCACTACAGGGAGGATGAATGTCTTTCTGAACTCAAATCCAGAGCTTGAATCTCAGTTATCGTGAACACTTAGTCATTGCAAAGTTCGTTAATAGACTCTCTCTTACTCACAATCTTCCCAAGATTCCAGCGTCCATCACGATACAGTCTTCATACAGAAGCACACGCTCGAGGCTGACAATCCATTACAGCTACTCAGCCGTATCCGAATACAGTACATCATGGCTGCGCAAGCTCAAAGACACTGTGCTCAGTCTAGCCGATCAAAGTACACTGATAGCGTCGAATCAAGGTCCACACAAGCAGCTTGAGCTTCAACAAGGTACGGGTACCTTCCAGTTTGCGGTGCCTGCAGCCAAAAGCAGGTGTCTCTTTACCCAGTGCTAGAAACCAAAATGCGGGGAGGGATCTGACTCCGATTGGCCCCCACTGACCTAATCCGCCTGATCCATCGAGTCAGACGACGTCCCTGGCACGTGCCTGCCCATGTCTCAACTAAAACTGAAGCGCTGTTCGCTCCAAGCCAACGCCGACAGCGCCTCACCATCCCAGTCCGTTCCCGGGGTTAAAAGTGACATTTCTGAGTCTAGGAGGTGATTCCTTGGAAAGACAATACGCGACGTGAAAGACGTCATGATTCGGTCTACGAAATGATATCCCAACTGCCAGCTCACAACAGCCATTCAGGCAACCATTCGTATCCATCCAAAACATCCATGAGACTCACAACATGTTGGCCAGTGCACTTTATCATGCACGCCAGGTACCTCAAGCTCCCAAGTTCGGTAGCCCGGATGAGGTACATAGCGTGTTTGCGTCTGGAGTACCTTGAGCTAGCTCTAGCTCTCCACTTTGGATCAACTCAGATGCCATAACTTTACCGTCAGATAACGCCATTAAACACCGCTTGGATCTCATCATTCCAGGCCGAGATACTCAACGAATTTATGCCGAGCTATCAATTCGTATCCGCTTGATAAGCTGATGATACCGATACTTGCCTGATTAAGATAGTGATAAGCGGACCCTCGGAACCATTGTGGTTTCAATGCATTCAAGGGTCCGCGTCACTGGACATAAACAAAGCTAGGTGCTGATGGTGCTACAAAGGTACCAACAAAGGTCTGGCGTTGGTGTATGTTAGAATAGCATAGTAATCATTAATGCAATGTCTTTATCTTGATAAAGGCGCACGAAATGTAGATAGGATGATAGATGTTCATTGTTAAGACGTGTATGTATTGCATACCATAGAACAGTCTAAACGCACCAAAGCGCCGCGTCTGCGCTTGAAGCAGCGACCAGACTGCGATTTGTATCCGAGACCGCCTTGTAGGACCAAATCCCCGTGTCGCATTGATTGAAGGGAGAACATGGGCTTTCAAGAATATGGATGTAATGTCATGGATAAGGGGTTAATACAAGCGGTCTCGTGAGCTGATTTCGTCTCGGATTTGCTCAAACATATACAATATAGATTCTGGCGTTAGGTGCTGCATGCAATCATAAAGAGACGATTCCTGTGAGCTACTCAATACGCGACAAGTAGTACGAATACTTAAAATGAGATCTGCGGTAGTCTGACCATCCGAATATTGTAAGATGAAATGGATATAATGAACGCTCTTTCTTCCGATTAAAGCCTTCCATCTCATATGTGTTGAATCTACCCTACACCAGATGACGACGTCATTGAGACATGGTGGTTGGACCACCAAGACACGCGTGTCTCTGGAATATGCCATCAATATTCAGAATCGCGATGCCCAAAACAATGTTTCTTAAACTTCTCTCCATCCTCTACGATTGAATCTTCCGTGCTACGCGGGCGTGGATGGCAGCAATCATGCGCACGCGTACATGTCACTCCAAAATCATTACTCGAGCTTCGTCAGCTCAGACGATCCATCACAGGAAGGAGGGGCCAGCTTCGCCACAGCCAAGCCACACCTCCAAGGCTGACCCCCCATAGGTGAGTTACAGTACGGAGCATTGAGCACAGGTAGCGCAGGCTCCAGTTCAGTGGGTGACCGATTGTTTCGAGACACCTTCGCTAATTTCTCAGCTTCCAGTGCTTGTTTTGGATGAACCTCGATACATTCTCTCCGATAACCAGCGAAAGTACCTTATCCGAGAACCTCCTGTGGCCGTATCGTGACCGCTGTTTCCTGCCCGCCGAGAGCTTCATGCGCCCCGCGCTGGTAGCTCCATCAAGTTCTAAATCTTACTCTTCGATGCCGACGACGACTGATAACAGCCTGGACCCTTGAAGGGCTCAGGGGGAGGTGGTTTCTGGAATGAACCCGTGATCAAACAAAGAACAATACTCGAAAAAATGACCTCAATACCAAGACGATACCGGTCGTCTACTTCGGCCTCAAACCCACCGCAAACCAAGTCCTTCGAAATCTTGAAAGGCTTACTTGAAGCTCTCAATATCGATACAACTCTTCACAAGCAGGATGGCTTCCCTCAAATACCGCCATTGTTGCGAAAAATCCGACATATTATACAGCATATCTCTGCGACACGATCGCCCGTCCATCAAGATGACTTCCGACATGCAGACGGCTTCGAGACGATCCTCAATCTGCTCCGAGCTTTCTCAGGCTACTACGATCCCGATAAAAGAAGTGATGCGGACATGCTTGCTCTGTTCAAATTGCTAGGGGACTGTCTGAACCTCTTTTCGGTTGCCCTGCATGGGCATGCAGGCAACCGACGTTATTTCCGCTACAAGGTCGAAGGAGGTGGATGGGAGGCTTTGGAACAAGTTATCGCAAGCATAGGACTCGGCGGTGCTGAACCTGATGCTTGGATAAGCTGCCATGTTTTTGGCAAGCTATTGGCTTTCTCTCTGGACGACGAAGCACTCGATCTCCTTTGTCAATCGATCGCGAAATCACTACGACCGGACGACGATAACTCCCCCAAAGAGGATGAAAGCGACAGCGCCGAAGAACAATGGGATCTGGTGTTGGCCAAATCTGCAGAAAACATCACACCCGGTGTGAGGGAAGTCGTGAATGCCAAGACTATAATACGGCATCCCGAGATTTTGCGAGCAGTTGTCAGTTTCTGGACCGCTATTCCTCGAATGAAAGATGGCCTCGCGAACCCAGCTTCTTTACTTGTCCTCGAGACAATCCATTGTGCTATCTCAGTTTCTATATATAACCGAGCTGCTGTCCACTCGACTGGCGCCTTATCGCAGTTCCTCCGGGTCGCTTTCAATGCCGATTCAGCTCTTAGCCCACCTGAGCGAGAGAAGGTGCTGGCGATCTGCAAGATACTCATGTACTTGGGTGTGAATGAGCCGGCCGACACTCAATTCTTACTATCGACGCCCGGCTCCGAGGCATCCGAATTCTGCTTACAGATGACATCGAAACATACAGGTCCTCCGTTCTTCCAATTCGACTTGTCTCTACATGGTCATTCGTCGCTCGAGCTATCCAGTCTTGGTCGTTCTTTTCCACCGCAATCTAGTGCTGGTTACACATTCACAGCGTGGATTCGAGTAGACAGCTTCGATCCTACTGCACACACAACGATATTCGGCGTCTTCGATTCCACGCAATCATGTTTTCTGCTCATGTACCTCGAGAGAGATACCCACAACTTTATCCTTCAAACATCTGTTACTTCAAACAAGCCTAGCGTGCGCTTCAAGTCTGTTTCGTTCAAGGAGAAGAAATGGTACCACATCGCCATTGTGCATCGCCGACCCAAGACGATGGTCACTAGCAAGGCGTCTTTGTATGTCGATGGTGAATTCTCAGAGCAAATACGCTGCAATTATCCTCATCTGCCGCCCCTGGCCACTGGTGCTCATGACAGTTTCGCCTCGTTCAACTCGAACCAGAACAAGACAAACCCTGTGCAGGCTTTTGTCGGTACACCGAAGGATCTCTCTAACCAAATAGGACCTGGCCTTGTCTTCTCTCGATGGTCGCTTGCTTCAGCGCACTTATTCGAGGATGCTTTGAGCGATGACTATCTGGCGGTCCATTTTGGTCTGGGGCCGCGATACCAAGGCAACTTCCAGGACAGCCTGGGCGGCTTCCAGACTTATGAGGCATCGGCTACTCTGGGCCTTCGAAATGAGATTGCGCATCCTGGGAAGGGTGAGACTTCAGACATCATTAGAGCTGTCCGTGAGAAGGCTGGTTCATTGCTACCTGAATCCAAGATCTTGCTTAGCATTCTTCCTTCAGCTACGTTCCCCGAAAATGTGCAATTCTACGATACCGGACTTTTGCGATCACTCCCACGGAACTGCGCCCGCAATCTCTTTAGGGCTTCCAACCAAGAGGGTGCACCTCTAGCGATCAATTGTGCCGTTCCCAGTCTACCAGACTCTCTGTTCCGCGTCCAAGGACTTCTCTCTTTCCGCGGCAACCCCATCGTTGCTGTGCCGTCGTACCTGGATGAGAACTTGTGGCGACTTGCCGGTTTCACACCATTGGCTCTGAAACTCTTTGAGAGAGCGTCTTCAATCGAAGAGACAGTGCGATCGGCGGAAATGCTGTTTTACTGCATTCGCCAGAGCTGGAGAAACAGTGAAGCCATCGAGAAGGACAATGGATACGGCATCTTGGCTATGCTCCTCCGTGTGAAGCTGGGCTATGACCGTGGTACTAGTGATTCTACGGTTACCCGACTACAAGTCTCGAACGACGATCGCGATCGACTCGCCTTCCAGTTACTCAGTTTGATCCTTGGCTTTGTTGGGTACAACCACATGGAACCCATGGAGTCGTTCATCATCAACCCGCTCGCCTATCGCGTCTTGCTTATCGACCTTGACATTTGGCGAAAGTCGGCGCCTCGAATCCAAGAGCTGTACTACAAACAGTTTGTGACATTTGCTGTCAACAGCAAGTACCATGAGTTCAACAGTCGGAGATTAATCAGGATGAGAATTGTCAAGAGGTTGCTAGATGCCATGAAAGGAGAGGTAGTCTCGGAGGATACGATATCGCATTTCATGGGTGCCTTCGAGATCCTTGTCACTTCAAATTTTAGCCAAGAGGTCATGAGATCTTTGTCGCTTTTCATCACATACGCTTTCCACTCTCAACCTTCACCCGTCAACAGAAGCCCACGGGCTCTTTCGATTGTTTCAAGAAGCGGTACTCCAGTTCCTAGGCGGAGAGGAACGCCGACCGACCCAACCGCAGCTGGAATCGCTTCTGGCCTTAAGTTCTTGACTAAGAAGCAGCTTGGTGTCAAGGTTCTCAGCATGTACTCTCGCATATTGTGCGAAAAGGGCAACACCACACACATCAAGAAGTTTGCGAGAACTGTTACAAATAAGGTGAGATTGTTCTGTACCGCCAATTTACCTTTACTAATGATAGCAGTGGCTCCTCTACCTTCTGGCTGAAAATGACCCGGAAATCGTCGTTCATGGTTGCAAGATTTTGGCACGTCTCCTGGTCACACATGGCTCCAACTATACATCGAAATTTGCTGGAAAGTCGGGAGGTTTTGTCATCATGTCCAACAGACTCAAACGATTCTGGGACATGCCAACTTTATGGCCCATTTGCTTCAGTATCCTGTTTGGCTACGATGTTGCCGAGATCAATTTTGATAGGAACTTTGACTTCTTCAACCTCCTAGAGACGTTTGGCAAACGCAAGGTTGTGTACCCCGAATCTCTGTCCGTCATTACCGCAATGCTGCAGCATGGATTGAAAGATGTGATGCGATACCAGGATGATCCAGATTCACCAGCAACACATGTCGCTCCATCGCCCGCCTTGAAGAAGCATGCATCCGCCAAAGAACTCCGCCCCGAAATGCGACCCCGAGCAAGCTCTATGAATCTGACGACTGCCCTTGCGACACGGTCTAACTTCACTCGTGATAGCGAAAGAGTCGCAAGCTATGCTGGAGTTTTACATACCGTGATCAAATTCCTCCTCGATCTTCACGAGCGCTCGACTGAGTTTAGGGATTTCGCTTTGACATCTGAGTGGGTGAGGTTATTGTTGTCGGCGCTTTACCCGGTCATTGTCAGCGCTGATGCGGTAACGCCTGAGACTGAGCTGAACTCTGGCGACACGGCCTTGACCTTTGAAGGAACAGACGTTATCATCCGACCCATCGCTGGCAGTGGTTCTCATGCTACACCAATCGTACGAACAACAAGCGTTGATCCAGTGCCGTCACCTCAGTCGACACCACCTAAGGGCACACCGCTGAGGAGAGCATCATCGTTCATTCTCCTCACTCAGCAGAAGTCGCCTGTCGGTCCCAGCCCGGCTCGTTTGAGTCCTGCTTTGCCATCACCTAGGTCGACGCCCAGTAATAGACCGAGCAGCGACATCTTGGACGGACTTATGGATCTGGTAGTGAGCGTCTTCATGGATCAGCTTCTATCACGAAAAGACTTTACTGGATTTGGCTTGTTCACCAAGGTCCCTCCAGGTTTCCGAGAGCACCAAGCTTACTTCGAGTCTTACATCCTGAAGCATGTGATTTCCCAACTGGAGAAGAACATCCAATCCAATCAGAAGGCAATCTGCGAGCCTCGTGTACTGACGAACATCTCACGACTCTGTCAACACATGTCGGAAGCCATCTTCGAAGGATGGTTCATGAATGGGGCTGAGGTCATGATTGACTTTATCGGGATGCTCCTCGAATTCTTGCAACGACCTGACATAGCATCTCTCAAGAGTGTCCGACTTTGTAGTCAAGCTGTCACCAACATCCGTTGTTGCCTTTTGAGGATAATCCTTCTTCGATTGTCAGACCTCGACAGCCCAGAGACCACGCTCGTTGAAGCTAAGCAGTTCATGGGTAAGATGGCGTACTGGCAAATGTCAATCCTTGGCTCGTTCACCAATGAGGATCAATTCCTCAAGCTCTTCTGGTACCAGCTCTACACCAAGCTTATCAGCGACAAGATGCCTCTTCGAGTTGCGGCAGCAAACTTCTTGCGTATCATCTTGGTACAGAAACCGGAGGAATCTACTGAGCTCATTCATGCATGCATGTCGCCGGACCAGAAGCAGCTTTCTAAGGACTTCCAACAGTTGACCGGTGTTGATGACGATACGTTCGTGGAGTGGGTTGACAAGCATCGCCCATCGTTGGATGTACTGTTCTTCGGCGGCATGTCAAAGACATGGGAAGATTTCGTCAGCTCGGAGAATGTGCGTACTGCAGAAACAGCCAAGGTCCGGTTGACCAAACGCAAAGATAAGCTTAGAGCGTGGCACGCGGAGAGCATCACCACAGAGAAGACCTTGCTCAGTCATGATATTGGTAACAGTGCATGGATGAAGAGTATCTATAATTCTGAGTACTTCAAGTACCAACGGATTATGCAAGATCAACAGGATGATCTCGTGTTTCTGAGCGATGCTTACAAGAAAATGGAAAGAGACCTGATGCGACCTGGCGCTGTATTTAGCGAAGCGGCGCCACCCAAATGGAAACTCGACCGAACAGAGGGACGAAACCGGATGAGACTCAGGGTTCTTCCCGACTTTACGATGAGCAAGGATGACTATCAGCCCAAGCGGAAGGCGAGCGAAGTCTTGCAGAGTCTTCGGATTAATACGTCAGCCAGCCCAGCACCCTCGATTGTCACGTCAGCAGTCTCGCCAACCAAGTCAAGCACTCCCGCACCCATAGAAGGCAATAACGGACCGCCCCAATTCACAGAAGAGCCCGAGAGTACTGAGCCAGGAGAACAGCCTGCCTCTGGTGTCGCGCCTGAAGACGACTTCGAGCTTGTAGACGATCCGAACGATCCGAACGAGGGAGATGAAAACTTTGAGGATAAGAACCGCAAGGTGATGCGACGACTAGAGCGTGGAGACCAGGTTCAGTCTGCATACAATGTCTCACGCATCATTGGACTGGAGGCTTGTGAGGGTATTCTCATCATCGGCAAGGATGCACTTTATATCATGGACAACGTGTTTCAGTGCGCTAATGGCGATATTGTTAACGTCTGGCAAGCTCCGCCTGAAGAGCGCGATCCTTTCTCTCAGATCGTCACCGACGCAAAGACCTCAGAGAAGAGGCAGAACAATAAGGAGCAAGAATCGAGGCATTGGCGATGGCACGATGTTATTAGCATCTCAAAACGCCGGTTCCTCTTCCGAGATGTTGCGATTGAGGTCTTCTTCACTGATGGCCGTAGTTATCTTCTGACTACTATCAACCCCGCGGTTCGGGATAATCTGTTCGTCAAGATGCTCAACAAGGCACCTCACACCAGTGGCGCCAATACGCTTCCTAACCCTGAGGATGCTTGGCGTTTGGAGTCTCTGAAGGTCGTCGATGAATCGCCTCAAGGATTTGGCTCCAAGTTCGGTACCTTCTTCAACTCTTCGCCTTGGAATCCTATTCTCAAGAGGTGGCAGAAGGGCGAAATCTCCAACTTTCACTATCTCATGATGGTGAACACCATGGCTGGCAGGACCTTCAACGATTTGACCCAGTACCCAGTGTTCCCATGGGTCTTAGCCGATTACACCAGCGAGGATCTGGATCTTGATGACCCCAATACATTCCGAGATCTATCCAAACCAATGGGCGCGCAGACACCACACAGAGTCGGAGGGTTCGTCGAGAGCTACAATGCTTTGGAAGAAATTGGGGAGGTTCCTTTCCACTATGGCACACACTATTCTTCTGCCATGATTGTGTCTTCATACCTCATCCGTCTACCGCCCTTCGTTCAATCCTACATTCTGCTCCAGGGAGGAAGCTTTGATCACGCAGATCGTCTCTTCCAATCCATCCCAGAAGCATGGAAGTCTGCCTCGTGCAAGAACAAGACTGACGTGAGAGAACTCATCCCCGAGTTCTACTGTCTTCCCGAATTCTTGACCAACGTCAATGGCTACAACTTTGGTAATCGCGAAAGCAACGGCGTTAAGGTCGATCACGTTGAGCTTCCTCCATGGGCTAAGGGTGACCCTAGGATCTTCATCGCCAAGCACAGAGAAGCATTGGAGAGCCCATACGTGAGCGAGAATCTGCATCAGTGGATTGATCTCGTCTTCGGATTCAAGCAGCGGGGCGAGGCGGCGGTAGAGAACCTCAACGTCTTCCATCATCTCTCTTACCGTGGCGCGACAGACTTGGATAGCATTACCGATGCAAAGGAGAGAGCTATTATGGCTGGTGTTATCCACAACTTTGGACAGACGCCTCATCAAGTGTTTATGAAGTCCCATCCGGCTAGAGAGCATAATCGATCTCCCGTTAGACGACTGGACACGAGTGTGTTCTCGTTGAGCTGTTTGCCACACCCACTTCTTGGTAAGGACTCTGCTTCTCGATCTCCGAACTTGACTGATCAATTCTCAACAGAAAGCCACGAGCGTGTAGCATCCTTGATCTACGCACCCAAGCTGGACCGCTTACTCTGCGCCTCTCCATTCCGCCTTAACTTCCCACCATACGACAAGTTTTTGGAATGGGGTTATGCCGACAACAGTATCCGCTTCTTCTTCAGCGACAATCGAAAGGTAAACCGACACCATACTCCCAGCTCAAGTCGCCTCGCTAACTCGACAAAGCCCGCTGGCCTCTTTGAGAACCTTCACATTGGACAAATCTCTTGCGCCTGCTTTGCTGATTCCAAGACATTGATCACCGCTGGCGAAGACTGTGTTGTCTCGGTGTACGCACTTCAGACCTCACCTGGCAAGCCAGTTGAGTTACTTCCAAGGTCCAGTCTCTTTGGGCACAAATTCCCAGTCACAACAATTGCAGTCAGCAAAGCTTTCTGTACTCTGTTAACTGTATCTGCGGATGGTCAGGCTTTCCTGTGGGATCTTAACCGTCTGTCGTTCATTCGCAAGCTGCCTTTGGTGCGCCCCGTCGAATCCGCGCGCATCAATGACATCTCTGGCGAGATTCTTCTATGCTCTGGACCGAACGTGATCCTATACACTTTGAACGGCACATTGCTTCTGGAACAAAACGTCTGCTTTGAACAAGACGACTACATCCACTCATGTGCCTTCTATGAAGGTGCTGGAAATGAATGGCTCGAGAACTACCTGATCTTCACAGGCCACAAGCGCGGTAAAGTCAACATATGGCGGCGCAGCATCGTTGGCAATCGATGGACTCTGGAGCTATACAGAAAGCTGGACCACGTTGACTACAAGAACGAGAAGGGCGCCAACACAGAGGCGGGTATGACATGCATCAGCCCAATGCCAACATGCGTCTACACAGGTGATGATGACGGACGAGTTGTAAGTTCCCCTACCGCTCTCAGGCATATCATAACTAACACGCTTCTAGTACGAATGGAATCTAGTGAACAGGGAAAGATAGAGCCTGGCCCTACCGAACCGGACATCAGTTCGACACAACCGCCGCAACAGTTTCGTATAATTAAAAGAGATGGGAAGGATCTTTTGGCTTCTTGCTTGCACATCACCGCGGCGTTTCCTGTTTGATCGTACCCGCATGTTAGAAAATCATTGACTCGCGCAAGTGGGCGCACAGCGTATATATATCCCGAAAACGTTTTATGGTCGATGGTCGGCTTGATTGATTGGATGTAGAAAATCGAATTGAAGCGTCAATTGCTGCTGAAAATTGGACTCTTGTCCCTTGTATTCCTCTATGATATTTCTCCCCCTCCGCCGGGGCGCTGTCGGTTGACGCCGTAGTTTGTACAAGACTGTTTGCTCGTTTTCCCGTACTTTCTCTCCGAGCCGTGATATTTATTTCTTCGTCTTCAATTCGAGATCTTAATCGTCGTAGCCGGTGAGCTGTTTCCTGGGACCAGCGGGAACTGCATCGAGTTAGTTGGTGCATGTCACGAAACTCCCAAGCCGAAGGACACGCACTGGGGTAGGTCACGGGAACCGGGGGCGCATCGATGTCGCCAAAGTAGTGTCGGATCGGAGGCACAATAGGCATGGCAACGGGACCAGCGGCGCCGATGATGACGGACCAGAAGAGGGCGGGACGCTCACGGGCTGCCCAGCGGCAGTACTTGAGGGGAGTTTGCCAGAAGAAAGGAGCGGCAGACATGATGACCTGTACGGAGCACTGTTAGCGGTGGTATGACGCTGCGTAGAGTCGATTCGTACTCAATTGACGAGGATCTGGGGTGGTTTGTCGTCGGGTCTTGGTGGTGATGATGGGCTTTGGCTATCGAAGCAATGGTCCAATCGCAGGAGCGGAAAAACCAAGCCGAAGAGGTCGGATTATTTAGAAGTCGACACCCAACACTTAACCTTTTAGGGTAAGAGCGCTGCCTCGCAGAGTCTAGCGTGACGGGTTTCACCTCCCCCACTGAAGGCTACGTATCCCAAAACGCAAGCTCGCTCCAGGTACCTGCGTACCAGATTAGAGCTCTGTCTAAAGCGCAAGCTGTCCACGCCAGTATCCATCAACTTACACCTCGCGAGAGAACGAGATCACCCCCAACCAACCAAAAATCTCAACCACATTCCCCCGATATTGTTTTTCAGAATGCGGTCACTCTTGAGCCTTGTGCTCTTTCTCTTCGCGGCGCTGGTTTCGGCCGTGAGCACAGCTGGTAACCGTCTGCTGGTTGTGTTGGATAGTCCAGATGACAAGAAGGCCTACACAACCTTTTTCGGCGACCTGTCTGGTACTTATCACCATTGAAGATTGGATTGGGATTGAAGCTTACAATTGATAGAACGAGGCTATGAAATCACCTACGAATCACCAAAGAGCGAAAGCTTGGGACTGTTTCTGCATGGAGAGAGGACTTATGATCACCTCCTCTTCCTCCCCACCACAATTAAAGGTTCGTCATTTCCATCTTTTTGTGATGATGGGTATACTAATTCTTGCGCAGGTCTTGGACCTAAGATGACTCCCCAGGCTATCATCGAGTTCATCAATGCCGGCGGAAACATCCTCGTCTCCATGTCCTCCACCCATACCGTGCCTTCCACTCTCGACGCCGTCCTGACCGAGCTCGACATCCACATTCCCGCTGAGCGCACCGCCAAGGTCGTCGACCACTTCTCATACGACACTATCTCCGCCTCCGAGGACCACGATGTCCTTGTTCTCGAGGCTCCTCCCGCAGTCCGAAAGGGCATGAAGGATTACTTCGAGATCCCTGGCGCATTCCTCTCCGTTCCTCACGCTATCGGCCACATTCTCGGCAACGGACAGCTCCTTACACCCGTCCTCCGTTCTCCTGCTACAGCTTACAGCTACCACCCCAAGGAGCAGAACAAGACCATCGAGCCTGATGAGCTGTTCTCCTCTGGCCGACAGCTCAACCTCGTCACTGTCTTCCAGGCTCGCAACTCTGCGCGCGTTACCGTCATTGGTGCCGCTGAGATGTTCCAGGACAAGACTTTCGACACCAAGGTTGCTCGACAGGGTGGCCAGGCTCAGTTCCCTGCCAACCGTGAGTTTATCACCAACTTGGCTGCTTGGACTTTCCAGGAGCTTGGTGTTTTGCGAGTGAACAAGATTGAGCACCGCCTTGACGGTAGCAACGAGACCAACCCCGACGGATACCGCGTCAAGAATGATGTTGTAAGTCAAACAAGCCAACTTGGTCATGATCACTACTAACAATCTAGTTCTACAACATCTCTCTGTCCGAGTACGCCTGGAACAACTGGCAACCCTACCACCTCCCCAAGGGCGATGAGATCCAGCTCGAGTTCTCCATGTTGTCCCCCTTCTGGCGCCTCAACCTCAAGCCCATCCTCTCCAACGAGCACGAGACCATCTACGGCATCAACTTCACCCTCCCCGACCAGCACGGCATCTTTAACTTTATGGTTAACTACAAGCGCTCTTTCCTCACCAACATCGAGGAGAAGAAGACAGTCAGCGTACGACATTTGGCTCACAACGAGTATGATCGAAGCTACAGTATCAATGGAGCTTGGCCTCCTCTGGCTGGTATCTTTTTTACCATCCTCGGTTTCTTGGCCTTCTCCGTCGTATGGCTGTACAGCGCGAAGCCCAGGGACGAAGTAGCCGTGAAGAAGACGCAATAAACGAAGAGGCGGATGATGATTGTAACAACGTTTCTCTTTTTTTAATGACACCACGATAGGAATTCGTGGGAACATTGCTGTAGTAGAGCAGGATTAAAAGTGAATCATAGAATAAAGTTTTTGTCTTTTCTTCTACAACTGTCTATGCCTAGGTGTTCTAATTACATGTGATTCATGAGATAGAAATATGTCAAGGCCCTCAGATTAGCTCTCTTAGGTTCCCACTGACAACTCGCGGCAGTTGGACAGAGCCCGCGCAACCGTCTTTGACGTGAAGCCCACCGCTGCTGCCTGCAAATTTGGCTTTTTGGTCGATTGATCATCACCGGGCAAAACATAATTCGTATCTCAAAGAATCTCCCCTCCTCTTCATCCTTCCCCCGCAGGGCCCAAGCCTGCTCCGATTGAAAACTATATCGTGCATTATCACGAGCTGTCTCTTACACCCCTAGGGGAGAGGACTACTTCACACTTGAGAAGGTATCTGTCATTGCGGCTACTATAGGGCTACATAAGAAAAAAAGGGAAAAAACGAAGGAGAAAAACTTTGGGTCTGCTCAGATCTCTGTTCTTGTGTGTGGAACATTTTCCCACCGCTGGATGGTTGCCCGAGGGTATACACGATCAAGGGGGAATCACCTAAGCTCGGTGTGAACATTGTCATCATGGCAGACCCAGTGAGCCAACGGAAGAGCGTAGTGAAAGGGTGCTGGGAGTCAGTAGAACAGGCAAGGAGAGAGAAAACAGAGAACGCCAGACTCCTGACGCCGAACTCCATAAGAATATTTCCCCCAAAAAAAGTCTAGAAAGCAACCCCCCAAAAAACCAAGAAACCAGAACGCCCCCAAGAAACAAAAAGCAAAAGAAAGCAGAGAGATGGGTCAGTTGTGCACTTGAACATACCGGATGGTGAGCACCGGTCGCTTGACTGGGCCACGCAAGGGGAGGTGAAGGCGTTGGGGAGACATGGTGGAAGGGAGTGAAGATGACCGAGAGAGGAAACAGGCGAGAAAAGACGGGCGCGGAGACGGAAAAAAAAAAAACTGAGAGAGTATAGTGTGTAGTAAAGAAGCTGGCGGTTAGCATGAGAGGTGTGAGTGTCGAAGCACTCGAGGTATAGCAAGATCGCAGTCGAAGTCGCAGTTGAAGTCCAAAGTTGAGGATGCGAAGCGATGATGAAGAGAGAAGGAAAGAAAGCGGCAGAGAATTAGAGAGGAAGCCGTTATTTATGCTTCTCCAAAGCGAGGAGTGATTGTGGGCTGCGCGCACAATATTTCGTTCTCTCGTCGTGGTTGACGGTCGTTGACAGCTAGCTGGCACTGGCAGGCCGAACTCATGATGGTCGAAATTCCAAGTCGCGTTGCACTGCGCGATTGACAGCAGGAGCACTAGAGTAGGCTGACCTTCAACTGTGGCGCTGTGGCGCTGGCGGGGCATCGGTACCAGCTCTAACGAGGCTGGAGTGGCTGGGAAAAGTTCCTTGACTTTGGGTCGCGAACAACACTCAACTTTGGCCTCTACAATCGCTACACTCTGCCAATCTTGCTTTCCGCAGCAGAACCGTCAAAATGGTATGACACCTTACTCTCTAAGCTATTCTCAGTGCGTTGGACTAACAATCACAGGCTCGTAACTCGGAAAAGGCCCAGTCTATGCTGTTTCGCTTTCGCGAAGCCCAAGCAGCAGACCTAGGCATCATCGACGCTGGCCGCACCCGCCGACCCAAGCTCATCACCGAAGTAGCCGCCATCCCAGCCTGCGAAAAATGGCGCGGCCAAGTCCTGAAGGAGATCTCGCGCAAGATGTCACGCATCCAGGACCCCATCCTCAGCGACTACCAGATCCGCGACCTCAACGACGAAATCAACAAGCTCATGCGCGAAAAGCACATGTGGGAGATTCAGATACGCAACCTGGGCGGACCGAACTACATGCGCGGCGGCGGCAAGATCTACGATGAGCAAGGTCGTGAAATACCTGGCGGTGGAAAAGGGTACAAGTACTTTGGTCGTGCGAGGGAACTTCCTGGTGTCAAGGAGCTTTTTGAGGCGGCGAGGAATCAGGGTGATGAGAAGCCGCTTGAGGAGAGACATGATATGAGGAGGAATGTGGATGCGGCGTACTATGGATATGCGCCTGATGAGGAGGATGAGGAGTTGTTGGCTTATGAGGCTGAGAAGGAGAGACAAGCTACTGAGCATATGATCAAGACAGGATCTCAGGATGTGCCGGAGGGATGGGAGCCTTTGCCCGGAGACGGCGGTGATGGTGTTACATGGGACTTGCCGACTTTGGAAGAAGTGCAGGAGGAGCTGATTGAGAGACGGAGGAGAAAGCTGTTGGAGCAGCTATAATGCGTGTCTTGATACAGTTTCTTCAGCTCTCAAGCACGCATTGGGAATACTACACGACACAAGGTTAGACGAGGCGGTTAGCACGGGGCGATCACAACCATGGCGTTCAGGACGGTCATCATGTATTTGCAGGCGTATCTATGGGAATTATTATGACGATACCTATCTGTCGTTAGGGTAGCAGAGCAGAGTTGCGTACAGCATAAAAGATCAAAGCAAGTTTTTGGTTTGGAGTTTATTAGAGCTTTGGTCTGTTGGTGTCGCATGTGCATATCGTGACCCAAGCGCGAAACCTAGCTGCAGAGCTATTGTATGTTTACAAAAGATAGTCCACGATGACATCAACTCCATCGCGACAGTCAAGTTTTCTAATGGCGTTAGGGCGCCCTGCCTATGCATAAGTTCAGTCTCTCTGCCAACCCACTCGTTTACAGAAAAGAATCATGGCATAACATGTCAAACAGAATCGAGTTTGAGAGCACTGGGTCATACCATTTCGCTTATACCATGATGAGACGACCTGAGATATGCATCTTGTTTCCACTCAGGTCATACCGAACTGTAGTATAGCTATAGGGTTTCCCTTACCGTAGACTTGTCTCCAAAAGAATAAAGCTCCGCTGTCACGGAAAGTTCAAGTGCCGGGGAAATAAAACGGACGGAGAAACTGCATTGCATTCTGCATTTGCATGCATAACCGCCAATATTTCCTGTTTCGTTTCAACTGCCAAGCGAAATAATAGTGAAGGGGGGTGACGATCGTTATTGGTCACCCTGGGGATTATGAATAAGGGATCCTTGACACCCCTGAGATTGGAATCTAAGACGCCACTCAGGTGGGAGTTCGTCTGTTTCTTTTATCTGTGTGGTTTGTGTTTAATGAGAGTTCTAAATATAATGAAGTTATCTAGATTGGCGCAATTGACATCTCGATCATCTTGTGAACCGAATTCATGGATCCATAATCCATCCATTGCTATGACAGCATTTACTAGGTACGTAGGTAGCGGGATTCTAGTTGGAGGTGTAGAGTACTGTAAAGAATTGGCGCGCGACTAAGGGGATATCCATATCCAAAGCAGATGCTACGCTGTTTCATTAGCGATCGACATTGACCCGTCTTGTCTGTCTCGCCTTGCCGTGTCTCGCGTCTCATTGCCGTTCCTTTCATTGTCTCGGGTATCTTTCCCACTGCATCAAATCGAATTTCTGTTGCTATTTTCTTCCTCTGGTCCGTTTTACTCACTGACACTCCTTTGTTTGACCAAAGGGCTGTGATACTGTACTATCACCATCTGAGGCGCAGTCCACTCCTTTCACTCGTCTCACCTAAGCGGATGATCAATTGAGTTCTCACCTTTGTTGATCTCTGTCTGTGGCAGTGTCCTCTCTTTTTTTAACATCTTCTATCCAACAGTGCATCTTTCTTTCTCCTCTTTTTCTATCAATTCCCCTATTTCAAAAAGGAAACCCCATTAAAAAAAAGTAGTTCAGAAGGGAAGAGCAAAAAAAAACTGAACCTGACCCCGCGAACACAAGGATTGGACAGGACAGCCCCAATTGACAGAAAGAAGGGAAAAAAACGTCGAGCCCCTGAGCTTGTACCTGCAGAGATCCATTTGTGTTCTCTTTTAGCTCTTAAGCTTGCAGCGAGCTAAAGATCTCCTCTGTCCAATCCCATCACAACGCCAACGACCAGAAGAATTAACTTGACGCTTACGGACCCCTTTTACACATTGAATGCAGAGACAGATCAGTCAGACTGTGATGAAACTCAGTTGATCAGTTGAATTCTTCTTCTTTGGTTGGTTTTAGGTGACCATTTTCGTTCATCGTTCCCGTCTAAAATTGGAGTCCATCTGATTTAAATTAACCCACTTGGTCCCTTTGACGCCTCGTGCGCCTGCCCCTACTTTACTTGGCTTTTCAGTTCCAGGTCCTTATTGCACCGTCGCTTCCCTAACTTTTTACCCCCGTTGAGCGGGACCCTTTTAGTGAGGTACTACTTTACGGTAAGTGCTCTCCGGTCCAGGTCCAGCAACGGTCGGTCCCAGTCCCAAGGTCTTCTAGAAATATGCACAGAAAGACCCGACGGCCAACCTTACTACTACCTAGCACCGTCCCATCCATGATCTAACATCTTATCTCGCCTTTACATCATCTTTTTCTTTACTTTCCTTTCCTTGACCATTCGCTCATGACATTTCGATAGGTCGTCCACTCATTTCATTCATTCCTTTCTCCTTACCGTCTTCAAGATGGTTTCCTTCTTTGGCCTCAGACTTGGAGGCAATAGGAAAAAGTCACAGTAAGATTGCTTACTCCTCTCTCTTCGGTCCAACATTCACTAACCATTGACTCAGGGACAGCAGTAAATTAGCTACGAACAAGATACAGCATTTACATCGCAATGACACATACGAAACCATCACCACAATCACCGCCATGGAGATCAAGAGACAGAGCAACTTCTCCCGCCCACAGCTCGCTCGCCCTGGCACTTCACACTCAACCCTCGAGCCTCCTACGCGTGTTCCCTACAAGAACAGCGGCGGAGCGGCTTCTTCTATGGTCGATCTAAGTGCGCCTCGAGCACCAGGAATGGGAAACCCTCGATTCCACGCCTCGGACATTCAACTCAACACTCGCTTCGGAAATGGCAGCTCGACAAGCCTCGTGGCGCCCAGCCCTATAAATGCGGATGGCAACAGACCCGGTACACCCACACGTCCTGGAACCGCTGTGTCGACAAAAGAGACCCCGAACCCATTTAATATCCATTTTGGAAAGGACTCGGTCAGCAGCATACCGAATACGCCCTTGGACGAGCCCAGTAGTCATTCGGACCAATTCGAATTTAATCTCGGAACCGAAATCAAAGATGTCAGGACCAAGAGCCCGATTCCCACAGCTAATAACGGTTACCCCTCGCCTCCGCCTTCCATCGTCAACGCTGAGCGACCTTTTTCTCCCGACAATCGACCTTCGAGCAGCCGTCAAAACGTGCCTACCGCGCCTAGCCTTCACAAGCCTAGCACTGCCGGTCCTATGTCTCTCCCTAGCCCAGCTGTCTCGGTTGCGCGTAGTGAGGAGGTCTGGGAGTCGCCTGTGATTCGAAATGTTTCAGCTAAGCGCGACACATTCACATTCCACATGCCTAGAAGACAAAGCTTTACGATGGAGACGGATCCTCGCGATAATCCCAAGCCTATGGCTGAGGGTCTTGCTGGAAACTTTGCTGGATTCGACTTTGGTGAGACTGTCAGGAAGGGCAGCATTGGAGGCAATAGCTTCGACACAGCGAGTGAGAGAGGAGTGAGCCCGATTGACACAAACGTCAAGCCCAAGCCTCTGGCATCTGCCAGGACCGCCAGTCCTCTTGGAACAACGAGAACTGCCAGTCCTTTGAGGACAATGCAGTCGAGTCCTAGTCTGAGCATGCTTGATACGGCTTTGACACGAACTCGAACGGCTAGTGATGCGATGTCTCCTCTGTCTTTGGTGTCTTCATTGGCATCAGCGGCAGCAGAGGAAGCTCCCCGCATTCAGACGCCTCAGCCTTCTCAGCAGCCCAAGCCGATGCACCAGGCTCCGAAGATTCTCCAACCTGGTCAGCTGGCAGAGCCTATACAGAACATTCGACCTGTCTCTCCTTCGCGCTCTCCTGCGCCATCGCCGCTGTCGCAACCTCCTCAGCAAAGCTCACCTGGACCATCTCCCATTCTCGCTTCTTTCCCAGGCCGAGAGGACTCGCCTCTACTCAACTTCGAGTTCCCTCGATCTCCCCCTCGAAACCAACAATCGCTCGCACCATCACCTCAGTACCCTCCTAAGCAGTACAAGGCATACCAGCCTCCTAACTCTTCTCCTCCTACGAAGCCTCTACCTTCGCCATACCGGTCACCTACCGCTCCTCTCCCACCTGTGCCACCACCTCGATTGAACCCTGGAAACAGCAGGAGTAACACTCCCGACATTGCTTCCAGAAGCGCAACCCCCGACACAACCCTTAGGAGCAAAACACCTGACACCACCTCGAGCGCCGACCCGGGCTTTATGAGCCGACCTCTCGAACCTCCGCCACGCGGCTTCCGCGCACGAACCGACTCTGAGCCAAAGCTTGGCCGACCTCTTCGAGTTCCTGCTCTTGCCGATCGCTCCGCAACTATTCCTCTTGTTGGAAATGGACCGCGAAGCGCTGTTGGTACGGGATTTGATGATAGCGGTTTCGTTAAGGCTGCCCGTATTCCTGAGCCACCAAGAACGGCAAGCCCGTTCCTATGCCAGGCCGGCGAGCCTTCTCGAGCAGCTAGTCCGTTCCGCGCATACAGTCCTCAACCTCCTCGAACGGCCAGTCCTGCTCGCACTCATAGCCCTGCGCCCCCACAAGCGGCGAGTCCATTCTTGCAGTCGAGTCCTCAACCACCTAGAACTGCCAGCCCATTCCTTCAGCAGAGTCCTATGGAAGGTGAATTCCCCATCCAGAAGGGTCTACCACGAGGCCGCAGACCTCAACAACCCGAGCCTCAAAGCCCTGAGAGGGGCTTTGGTTTGGAGCCAAGGAAGCAGCGTCGCCAGCCTCCTGTGTATCCCCCTCCCAGAAACGAATCGCCAGTGCGTCCCAAGGAGTCTTTCGAGCACCCGAGTACTCCCAACTGGAACGACTTTGACCGTGCTGAGGCACATAAGTCTGCTATTCCTGCTGCTCTCTCGCCGTTCCGCACTCAATTCGCTCGTTCTCCCACCCAGGCCACTGATAGCTCGCTGAGCCCTCGACTTGCTCAGTACGCTTCTTCGCCCATCTCGGATACACCCCCAAGTCTGCCCTCGCCTTCATTCCCCTCGTTGCAAAAGTCCATCTCAAGCTCGAGCGAGAATCTGTCGCGTGCGTTTGACTTTGATGGACCATGGGAACATCGACCTGAGCCTACTCAAGGTAGACCCTTGATTTCACCTGTCATGGTGGACTTCGTGCCGCCCAGAGACAGAGACCGCAGCAGGACTCGCGTTGAGGCCAAGAGGGCCCCTCCTCGACCATCTCCTATCACCGTTCCTCAAGGAGTTGCTTCGGGACCACACTCATTGGAGTCTGCAAGAGCCAGAACTCCCAACCCTGTGGTTGACGCGAACAACCCGGGCTTCATTTAACCTGGCCATTTATTTCTTGGATCTCATTATACCGGAGCGTTTGTTGGGCTTTTATAAAAAGAGGCTAGATGTCTCATGACTTTTCTTGCGTATCGTCTATCGCTTACACCCCTTTCTTTGTCTATATATTCCCTTTGCATATGGCGTCTTTCGCTTATAGATTATAACATACCCCCGTCCCTCGCTGTTGAATTTTTCTTTTGATTCATGTATATACTCATAATCATCGGGACATGATTAGTGGTTAATGTCTAAGGAATAGATATCCAGAGCCTTGAGCCTGGCTCTACATGATTATTTTGTGCATTTTGTGAAGTGAATTGCAGTGAGATTTGAAAGTAATGCAGCTTGAATGAATTGTATTATGACTGATTAATAACAAGACCAGCGCCTATTTTACATTTTGGATACATTTTTCTAACCGAGGAACATGCGCAGGTTGTTGCCAATGTACTTGAGATCCAACAGAAATGTATCATGGCCAAACATGCTCATCTCCTCGCTCAACTCAACATGTGTTACGTTGCGGTTACCAGCTAGACGAACAGCTTCCGCTACCTCGCGCTGCTGCCATGCAGGGAAGAGAATGTCACTCGCGACACCCATCACCAGCGTAGGCGTATCACGAAGCGGCGCAAGTCCATGGATCAGATCTTCAGGTGGTCGCGAGCCCGGCACGACAGTGGGGTCTGACGGGTCAGGGTGCGATCCGGGCTGTTCCTCGTAGGGCTTGTTGGGAAGAGTGAGACTGCATGCTGCGTCGGTGGACAAAGGAGATGCTTCGCCTGAAGCAAGCTTCTTCTCGCGCTCCTGTCGACGAGCGTGCGTGGCGCGCTGGTGTTCGATGCCCAAGTCGAAAAGATCCATTGCTTTGCTGACGTACAAAAGACTATTGGGATCATAGTTCAAACACCACTTCTCACCCGCGTGGTCAAGGTATGTCTCGATGAGAAAGTCGGGACATAAGGCAGGTGGTTTACTAGAGTCTGCTCTACGACGACCGAAGCGTTGTTCCCACTCTGGTCCGGAGCGGTATGTCACTGTTGCGATTTCGCGCGCGAGCTTCATTCCTGCGTGCGGAGGCACTTTGCCGTAGTAGAATCCGCGGTTCCAGTTGGGATCCATCATTAGGACTTGTCGTTGGGTGTGGCGCATGGCGATGCTGTAGGGATGCGAGCGTGCGCAGCCGCTGATTGATACGATGCGGCCTACGCGTGAAGGGGCCTGGACTCCTGCGGCGAGGGATTGCATGCCGCCCATTGAGGAACCGACGGAGGCGTAAAGCTTGTCGATGCCGAGATGGTCGAGAAGGCGGAATTGAGCGCGGACCATGTCGTCCATTGTCAAGATGGGAAAGTGAGTCGCATAGCGCTCGCCATTGCCTGGATCGACGCTGCTAGGTCCTGTAGAACCGTTACATCCACCGATGACATTCGTGCAGATGATGTGGTACTTGTTCGTATCAAGAGGACCACCAGGTCCAATGAACTTCTCCCACCAGCCAGGCTTAGGGTTTGTCTCCGTAGAATGCGCATGAGACGAAGCGGATAGACCGGTATGTAGAAGAATAGCATTGGACTTGTCGGCGTTGAGCTCACCCCATGTTTCGTAAGCGATGTTGAACTCGGGCAGGATGCCGCCCCAGTCGAGCAGGAAGGGTTCCTTGTGGTGGTAATTCAGCGTCGCGCCGGATGTGTACGAAGGTTCGGTATCGTCCGAGACTGTGAGTTTTGCAGAGCGAGATTCTAGGGCGTCGAGGCAGGGGAAGGACATTGCTGGGTTTGAAGCTACGCCCGACTTCCGGATCGGCGAGATGTGAAGCTGGCGAGTTCCGACAAGCCATGATGCGCGAGACAAGGTATTGGGCTTAAGTGCAGTTCTCAACTGGCGAGTTGACGCAGCGAGAGACCGTGAGGACCTCATCATGGCGGAAAATGAGTATGTGAAAGAGAGATTAGGATGGATTGCATTTTCAATGGGCGTTTGTAATCGAGGATGGGTAATCGGACGTTTTTTGGACCCTCCGATGCGCGGGGGATAGACGGGGAACGGGATGATACGCCGTTAGTCAGGGATGATGCCATTGCACGTGCGATAAGACAAAGCTCTGTGCGAGATAAGATAGCACGTGGCGTGGTACATTGACGTCAAGCGAGGGATGGGCTGTGAATGGGTGTGAATGCTGTTGCCTTTTGTAAATCAAGCTTAAACGCGTCACCTTTTACACTGAATAGATTACGAAGTATTCTTTTCTTTTTACTTTTACAAAACCTACAGTTACATGCTGGAATACATCCTCGGCTTCATCATCGCCTACATCATCATGGCTCAAAGTATCCCTCAGAATGTAATCCATGGCCTACAAAGCATGCTTCCAACATTCGGGCAAGACAACCAAAATGGAAAAGAGCCAGAGACCATCGACGAGGAGATAACACCCATTGACGTTGTCATCGCTCGCATCATGCTCACAAAGGGCAAGAAACTTCCCCCCGACGTCGTCGACATCATCCTCGATTTCGCAGAGTACTGGGCTCATTCAAGCAACGAAATCGACTACAAGCTGCAACATCAGCACCCCCTCACTGTCATAGGAGGTAGTCCCTCTGAGAACAAATTCCTTGTAAGTGAATCAGCCTTGCGAGGATGCCACGACTAACACTATGAATAGCTCCGGTCTTACCCTGTGGGTCTAACGGGTCTTCAAGGCAGACATGCGCTGGCGGAGATCCTAGCGTACGACATGACTGAGGCAAAGCCGCAGGCGTTGGAAAAGGAGCATGAGAAGGATTACTTTGTCAAGTTGGCGAATTATCCCACACCCAAGTTGCAGTATCCTGTGAGGAAGGTGGTTTTTACGATTCGGAGTAAGGACCAGGGGTGGTCTAGCGATACGGAGAATCGACACACGTATAACGGGTCATGGACATGGTTCGAGGCAGGATTGGAGAAATTCGATGCCGAGCAGATCTGTAAGTCAAGACATGATATTTCTGGGTGTTGTGCTAATTTCTTAGGTGATCCTCAATGCACATACGACGTCCGCTACAAGTCCAACACCTCGGAAGCTGTCCCCCTGCCCGTCTGCGCCTTGCGTCCACTATATCCAGAAACCGGACCAATTTCCGATAAAAAGATAGGTTTCACGCATCCTCTCCAACCACAGGATAAATGGGTTATTCAGCACAACAAGACGGCTCATCGTGCTTGGCAGGATCATGTTGTTATTTGGATGTGGACGGACGACATTAAGCCTGAGTCTGAAGCCGCCGAGAAGATGAGATTGGAGACTGGTCGCGGTCGGGAGACAGGTGATGGGTCTTTTGTGAGGGACTTGAAGATGGGGGATGTGATTACTGTGTGGGCTAAGGCGAGGTTTTCGGCTTGGGTTAATCATGTTGAGAGTGTCAAGATTGACGTTTATTGGGCTGTTTAAAGTGGTTGTCTGGGGACGATTGCGCTCGAAAGGAAAATAAGCTTCATGAATTATCCTTGAATGACGATTGCTTGGAAGCCTGGTTGCTTTCTAAAGAATTGCTCCTCGAAATAATAAAACATCATTAAAACAATCACTGGACAATCTTGCTATGCGTCAATCTCTGCTGCAATTCTTCAATCGTTCGTCTCGTGTTAGTGGTGTCGGGTAAGTGAATGACAGCGTCCTTTACGTCATGCCCCTCCAATGAATCACTGTCTTACAATCACATTCTCAACTCACCTCCAACTCTGAACACACTCTACTAAAGTAAAAGAAATGCGATTTCTGGCCAACGTCTGCAAAAACCCACGATTTTTACTTACAGCAACTTGTCTCGCTCACCAAAGACCTCTTCAATTGACGCGCAACATGACTACCACGCTCAAAAGCCAGAACGTCCAGCTCAGTCTGCCCGACGGACTCTCACAAGAGCAACTGGATTCGTTCAGACCATTCAATGTACTTAACTCCCTCTTATGAATGAATTCTCACTGACCAGACTTCTAGAACTGGGTCGACACCCTGACAAACTCTCTTAAACTCCAATCCGACTCATCTCACCCCTTCCACAAAGATCCCTACGCTCTGCGCTCAGTAACAATTCAGTCCTTCGACCTTTTCGGTAAACGAGTAGGCTTTGTAAAACTTACAGCCACCGTCTCCAATGATGCAGGCGAAACACTCCCCGCCGCCGCTCTGTTGAGAGGACCAAGTGTAGCAATGCTCTTCATGCTCATCCCCGAAGACAGGCCCGAAGAGCGCTACGTCGTTCTAACAGTCCAACCACGCGTCCCCGCCGGAAGTCTCAGCTTCGTCGAGCTACCAGCCGGTATGGTCGACGACGGGAGTTTCAAAGGCGCAGCCGCCCAAGAAATCCAAGAAGAACTCGGCGTTACGATTCACGAGGATGAACTTACCAACCTTAGCGAACTTGCTGCACCTGTCGAAAAAGATGGTGAAGGGTTGGCGCAGGCGATGTTTCCTTCTGCGGGAGGGTGTGATGAGCATGTTACAATTTTCAGCTACGAGATGAAGTTGCCGAGAGAGAAGATTAAGGAGTGGAGTGGACGGTTAACGGGGTTGAGGGAGCATGGGGAGAAGATTACGCTCAAGGTTGTGCCGATGGGGGAGGCTTGGAGGGAGGGGGCGAGGGATGCGAAGTGTTTGGCTGCCTTGGCGCTTTGGAGGGGGTTGAAGGATGATGGGAAGCTGTGATTGCTGTCGTATGCTGATTTGATGATATCATGATATGGTGAAAGCAGTAACGATTTGACCAGACGCTATGCAAAGATTCCAAGAAATAGGTATTCAACTCCCGCTCTTCAATATTATATAAGCCATGTATTCGAGACTCAACATCTGATGCTATGCTTCCCAAGTAGTCAATCCTATATGTCACATTCGACTCCATCTTCCGATCAAACCCATATTCCAAGTCCCAATGCATCCTCCATTGGCATGCCGACGCCATTCAATGATCCCAAAACTCCAATATATGCATAACCCTCTCTCTATAGTCTGTATTATGTATGCTTGCCATTACCCAATCCTTTCCGAGCAGTAACGAATGTTCTGATTCATGTTAGCTTGTATACCAAATCAGGTCAGTTGGTCACTTACACTTTAGCCAAACTGCGCAGCATGGGATCTTGCATTTCGCCTTTAACGCGATCAAGCAAAGCCCTCGTAGCTTTCTCTTCCCATCCTCCCAGACCAAATAATCTCAACGTCCAGTTCTCTATCCCTATATAAATCAGCGCTGTTCTTTCACATGTCATCATGTAAACTTACCGCACTCGACCATCTCTGCTAAAGCCTTGCGCTTCTGCTGAGTAACAGGATCACTCCCCCAATTCTGAATCGGCAACCAGTCGACACGCTCCCTGATAACATCGGCCCCCAATTTTGATAACCACCCTGGAACTCTGGGGATCGGATCGCAGTCTATGCCGAGCTTGATGCACATCTCTTCGAAGGTCGTCTCATACTCTATACACGCTGCGCCAATCTGTGGCTTTCCCTGCGTAGGCAGATCAGCCTGTTCGGGATCCACGTCAAAAAAGTGCGGCCGTATCTCTGTGATTTCGAGCTGGCCGCCAGGTTTCAGATGCGAGTATGCTTCGGTAAGTAGAGCGTCCCAATCGCGCACGCCGGCTCCTGCAAGACTGCGCATGTGGATGAAGTCGTATGTGCGTGTGGGCCAGGGATCTGTGGCGTCGGCGATTTCGAATGTTACGTTTGGAGGAACATCTTCGGGGAGCAGAGCGCTGTCAAGATCGATGCCCAGAATGTTGACCTGGGGATATCGTTTGGCCATATCGCAAGCCCATACACCACTTCCGGCGCCAATATCTAGTATCTCGAAGGGTTCTTCTATGGTGTATTGATCGAGGGGTAACTTGGCGTCGACAAGCCCTCCGTCGAGACACATCTGATAAAGCTCATGCTGAACCGTCAAACGATGCGCTTCGGAAGTGTCATTCGGCGTAAGGAGTTGACCTGAGCCATGGTATGTATGACCGTACTCGTGGATAAGGGGAAGCGCGTCTTCGGATATCGTAGAATAATTAGAAGTCGTATCGCTAAAGTCCGAGTCTTCGGCAGGACTGACATCCTCCACGGGACCGCTGAGCCACTTTCTTGTATCGTTCCGTTTGGCCATATTCTCAGATGATGCGGTTATAGGAGAATGATCGTTGTAGCGGGCCATTTATTTCGAGTATCTCGCTTGCGGTACGGGGGGCGGATCTGCGGCGAACGGACGTGTGTGTTTATGCTTTTTTGGCTATCGAGAGGAGGGACGCGTGGCAGAGAATTGAAGATAAGCTTCCATGGCCGAGAAGAAGAAGAAAAGAGCGAAAGAAGGAGGGATTAAGGAAAAGAAAAGGAGGAGGAGAAAAGAGAAAAGACGACGAGACGACGTTGGGACAGGATGGCATGTCAAGTTACAGTGAACAGCTAGAAAGTGGAGGGGAGGTGTGGAGGATGGGTTTTTTGGGCGATGGAACTAAGGTAGGGTCCAGGGTTTGGCTTCACCTGGCTTAGCTTAGTAGAACAAACATTGATCAAGTCATTACTCCAGCTTCATCATACCCAAGTTAAACTAGGCTGTGATATGGAAGCTTCCAAATACCTTGGCCTTCGCCTTCGCCGTTCTCCGCAAGCCATCTAAAAAAGAAGCTTCTTAAGTTCGTTCTTACGTTCCTGACTTGACTAGACTAGTGGCTTCATCTTCATCTGATCTAAGGATAAGGCTAGTTCAGATCTCCATTCCTCCTCCACCTCCTATGATATAATATGATATGACGCGTGAGATAGAGATAAACAAAACACATGGCAAACCGAGACCCAGACCCAGACTCGTCTCATTTTACTGTCCATTCCATGACCCTGCACGGCCTCTCTTTTCCGCCCTGTTCCCACGAGGTGATCTCCAACTAACATCCATACTGTAACCCAACTCCTTACAACCAACATACCCTACCGTCAACCTTCCATTCACTACAACCAACAGCTACTCCATAACTAACCAATCTTTACCATATCCCCTTTCTTTTATCGCTCAATTCATCAGACAATGTAACATTCCCGCCCCCCTCTAATAGCGGATCGCATGTACCTTCAAGCAATCTCCAATTGTTCACGTCATTAAATGACCCTTGTTCCCCGGGTGGATTCTCTCTTTTTTGCCTCGTGGCCCCCTTGCGAGTTATGTTCTGGACCGCAGACCGACCTACCTACAACATCACATCCAGCGAGACAGGGCAATTCCAAATTCCCATAGTACCTGATGAGAAGAATCAGGCAGAAACATTTACAGGAAAAGAAAAGTCATTTAATCCACAGAGAACCACTATGTCATGCAGTGATATCACAACCACGACCCCTGCCGACATGCGGCGCAGCGCGCAGCGGAACGGCGCGATGGAGATCCCCATGGCAAAAACATGTGGGAATTTCGTGATGTGTCGTATCTGGGCGATAAATAGCATGCATGAAGGACCCGAGACAAGGCGAATCCTTCATATCTCCACAAAGTATCACATCAGTGCAACCGCAATGCAATCTATCACATGTTGAGACAAGCTATTGCGATAGCGGTAGACGGAGAGTTATCCATCACACATAATTGAGCGTCACCATTGCGATATCATCACACAATTGAGAGTTATTCAGATGCGACCAAGTATTGATGCTACACACTAAAAGTCCTATGGGGAAGAATCGAAAAAAAAAGTAAAAAAAAAAAGTGAAAAGCCTACAGACAAAAACGCCGATGCTATGACAAGGCCAACAAGATGAGGGCTCGTCTGGGGTGTTTTGAGAGCAAATCTCAGCTTGAGTACCCAAGAGTACAATCCCATGCCTCTTTTATGTCGCGCTGTTATCTCGAAAAGTATCCGACTCTTATGAGCCCACAATCGCCGCCATTCCAATTCCCATGCAATCCTGGTCTGGTCCATCAATTATTTCACCAAAGAATTCCCATCTCTTGTGTGTTTGCAAAGGAGTCTCCCTCCTCTTTCTTGTGTTTGTAAAAGCGTCGCGACGCTTGTGGTGTTCTGTTCATGTTGCGAACCTCGGTCGCGATGCTCGTGGTATCCTGTTCCTATTGGAATCCTTGGTCCAACATGATTCCTCTTCTCATTCATCCTCAAGTAACAAACATGCATGCAAAACAGACTCGCCGCCTTCCATTATGCCTGATCCATTTGCCAATGCAGTAAAAGAAGAAAGGTAATTTTCACTAAGCATCGCTAGCCTGCCCAACCATCATGGTCCGGTTCCCAGCTCTGCAATGCCCTCCCTCATTCGCATGTCCTGGGAGATACATGTTGTTCCTCCCTCGTCCGCATCCTCCACAACTGCTTTTCGACTGAACTTCCAGTCTAAATTGTTGTTTGAAAGAAGAAGAAATAAAAAAAAGGCTAATCGTGCAGTCATATCCGGGGGGTGTCAATTTCTAGTAAAACTAACGCCATTTCGCTTCAAGGTGTATCGTGTATCGTGCGGAACATGTGGTTCAATCGCTGTGCAATCCCCTTCTGTCGCATCTCCTTCCTTGGTCGACGCTTCGGTCTGTTAAGGAATCTCCTTCGGTCGACGCTTAGGACATCTCCTTCTTCATTCGGCGCTTACTCCCAACTCTCCCATCAGTATGCTCGTCATCAGGGTTCCATTCTTCAGGGTGAAAGTTTGGGTTGCAGTAATGAGCCCGGTTCCAAATACTATTCTTGAACGTATTGGTCGTTACCTGGAATGTCGAATCTGGGAAATTGTTCTTGCCCTCATCGTAGTCCAGTTGAACCGGGCTGAAACGGATGTGGTAGCTAGACGCAGCGGTTCGCAGGGGGAGGGTGTTCTGAGGCCCAGACATCGCGGGACTAGGTGCCATTGCAGAACCGCTAGATATGGACGCAGGAGGTGTGGGAGGTTGAGGTGTCGCCATGATGGGAGGTGGCGGAGGAGGTGCAGCTCGAGGTGTCGGGGTGGGCAAAGGCTCGGGGAAGGATGACATCCAGGGACTTTGCTGCACGGGAGAAAAGGTTTCGGAGGCACTGACAGGAGGAGGAGGAGCGAACTGTGCAAGACCTCCCATGCCAGCAGAACTGCTGAAGCCAGGGATGATCGACAAAGCATCAAAGTTCATGGTCGTGTATTGACCAAGATCCGCTTGCTCGGATGTGATGTTAGTATTGTGCGTAAAACCGCTGACGCGAAGCACCTGCGTGGCCATTCCCTTGTACAGGATGTCGTAGTGGCCGGGTCGATAGAGTAGGTTGATTATAGGGCCAATGTCTTCTTGGGGCCAGCGATAGGTGTTGGCCTGAGCGCCCGGGCTGCGGTCGAGCATGACAACCTCGAGAACAAAGTTGGCTGGCTGAAGGAGGATCTCAGCGAGGGCAATAAGACCTAGTTCTTCGATATCCCGGTTAGGGATGTCAATCTGATTGGCGCAATATGCCGCTACACCGCTGCCGTCGGGAACAAAATCCGCGAATCTGGTAGGATTGGTCTTGAGATATGTCGCAGCGAGAAGACGAAGATAGTAGATCATGCTATCGGCACTGCCAGGCTCGTTCCACTTGTTCTGATTCAACTGGTGCGCGTACTGAGGGTTGCCGATGTTCTGAGCGACTTCTCTCAAATGGTCCAACACCTCATCTGCCATATCCTCCCAGTAGGGATAGTTACCCACGGTGCTCAGCAAAGGATTCACGCTCATGAGACGAGCGACCTCGCCCTCGATCTTGGCCTGATCGCCCGACTCAATGAGCTTTTCGAAATAGCTGAAGCCAATTGCTATTGGTGAGAAATATTAGCGCAAGTTCGACATGTCACAAAAGCCAGCCGAGACATGACATGGGCAGCAAATGCAAGGAATGGTAAGCATTGGGATGCAGAACATGTTTCAGCGGCAGAGCACTGTTGAACAAGAAGCGGGGAGTTTGGCTGACTTACCTCTCCAACCACAGTTGCCGTCGCCTTGGATAGGGCGGTAGTGAGAGTAGGTCTGGGGGAGGGCCTTGATCATGCGATGTTAGCAAGAGCACAAATGACGGTATACCAAGTTTTGGTTCAACGTACGATTGTCTTTTCAACGTAAACTGGGTCGGCCTTTGCGTACTCGTTGGTAATGGCATCGCTCAGGATCTTGTTCCCAACTTTGAGGCCCTGCAAAAAATTGGAAACGGTCAGCGACGAAACAAAATGACGCGCAGGGCGTAGCAACAGCTGCAATTCAATTTAAAAAAAGACCCTGGAAAGCCGCGATTTACCTCTAGTACAGGTTGATAATCCCTCGCAGCAGCCTGCTGAGCGGCCATGTCGTGCTGGCCTTGATCCTCCATCTTGAGCACCACCTGCGGTTGGTATTGAGGTTGCTGGTGTTGGTGTGGATGTTGAAGTAGTCTTTGGCGGTCCTGCGGTTGTTGCGCTAAACTTGGTGAGGAAGAAGAAGGGTTTGAGTTTGAGTTTGAAGCTTGCGAAATAACGGGAGAGATAGAGTTCGAGGCACCGTTGGAATAGGGCGACGCTGAGGAAGGTGCAGCTGACGAGGTGGAAATTTGACGTTGTCGAGGAGGAAGTTGTTGTTGGTGGACAAGATGCGGTTGATGTTGGTGTTGAGATTGCGACTGCGATTGCGATTGCAGTGAATGCGACTGGGCGTGGGAGAGCGCTGGAGAGTTGTAGTATCCAGCGGTTGTGGTTGTGGTTGGAACAGCGGTACCTCCACCTCCAGCAGACACGGGAAAGGCAAAGTCCAGGTCTTGAGCTAGGCCATATGACGCGAAGCTGGAGGAGGTAGTAAAGGGAGTGGGTTGAGGCTGGAACATGCCTCGATAAAAGAGGATGACGGGAGAAAGAAGTGGAGGAGGGAAAGAATGGAAAGAGTCAAAAAATCAAGGCAATGGTTGATTGATTGAATAAGGTAGTAGTAGCAAGTGGTGAGTGACGAGATGTGATGGGGATGGGAAGGGAACAAGAATGGCAATCAGCAAGAAAATGGAATGGTCTGTTTGGATCCCTCTCCTCTTACTGGGTTCTCGTTCTATCACACTTATTCTCACTCACACTCACACTTCTCTTTCTGTGTCTCTCTCTGTCTCTCTCACAGAAATCCAAGTCACACTGACAGCAAAAAGAGGACGGAAAGTGATCTAGACAATTCAATCCAATAAAGGGACGGGAGGATGGGCAGTTTTTAGGTGACCTTTCAGGGCAGGCAATGGCGGACAAGCCACCCGTCTGATACTGCTATCTCACGCTGTAATGCCCTGTCACGACGCTGTGGATTGTGGATCAGAAGGACGGATGGACACCGCCGACTCCTCTTTTTCTCTCTCCCCCCCTCCTTCGGGTGCTGGCCGTAACCGTGGCCGGCCGTCAAACCTAACCTAACCTAACCTTACCTTCAGTCAAACACAGTTATCATCCAATGATGCCCTTGATGGGGCCCCGGGGGTCACTGCAGGGATTAGAGCAGGGGTTGTTGGATCAGGGGGGCTAGCAACTGGCACAATCAACGGACAACGATGGAGACAGCGGGTGTGGCCCAGCGGGTGCGATGGCTCTAGCGTCGTGGATCAATGGGCAACTCGATGTATCTCGGCTACTGATTTACGCCCGCAAGATACATAAGACTTGGAAGTTTCAACGGGAGCTGTACCCATCAAGGGGCGGCGAAAGACGGGACAGGCGTGCGGCACAGACAAGAGTCTGAGTTAATTAATCTGGGAAAAAAGATTAATGAGAAAAAGAAGAGCAACGGGATCGAGAGACGAAAGAAAAAGAAAGCATAGACAACGCTAAAAAGAAATCCCCGGGAAGTCAATCTTGCCAATGCAACCTGGCAAATGCAGGACGGAACACACTATCTCAAGCTCCGTGTCTGGCGGTTAGAGGGCATGGATTGGCTGGCTAGAGACGGGAGAGGGGACCCCAAGGTTCAGTTCAAGGTCACAAGTGTGGGTGATACAGAAGGATGAGAGAGTGAAGTGCTGTGCTGCCATGACATGGGTTTACAGCACGATCCAAGTTGCACAAGAGGGGTGTTTTCTGTTCTGTACAGTATCCATGATTCAATCTACCAAGTATGCTATCGACGGTAACTAGTTTGAAGGTTTGGTGATCGGCAGCAACAAACTGCTTGAGCTGATCTAATAATAACTAGACTAAACTCAACAATTAGCTCATACCCTTGGCATCTGCACAAGAGGCGCAACGGAAGCAAGAAAAAAGGTTCTCGATTCGAGGTACAGCAAGCACTGTACCTGATCCATCTCCATCATCCGTGCCTCATTTCACCTCGTGGCAGGGCGGCCTGTTGAACGATCGGCTACAACAGTGGGTTTTTTGGACTCCACAGAGCAGCAAGGGCAGGTGAACTCTGTCGCTGACGATCTCCCGTTGACGACGGGGGGGTTGACTTGACAATCGATGATGATGCTACAAAGTACTGATGTCGATAATTATTAGGTGACGCTTGTGCCGCGGGGAAATCGACAGATAAGACATTGTCGCTAGTGGAGGTAGAGAATCAAGATCGATTCGTGGGTCGGGTGATGTAGTGCAGTGCAGTATCTCACCATGAGCAGAGCAGAGAGAGACATGGAATGAGGAGAGCGATGATGACAAGTCTGAGAAGTACGAGAAGGATTCGAACTAGAGAATATGCTGTAAGTTGATACGGTCAGGAACGAAGGCCAAGGCTAGAATCAGTATCCTGGCTAGGTACCTACGATGGCATAATTCTAGATTGTGCATCAACCAGCTTCATAAATATAAATATACCCGGGCTGGCTGACAATTGTCTGTCACTGTAACCCATCCGGTAGCCATCCGATGTGCCGCTTTTGAAGTCAATCCTATTGGTTCTCTTCATCCATCATCATTAATTATCTACCACCACCTACCTCAGTAAAACAATTCACACCAACAAGTCTGCTCGTTCAGCCGCTCTCTTATGGGATCGTCCAAGTGGAGAAAATCTAAAACCCATCTAAAAAAGCCAAGCCCTTAGCAATTAAACCCGTTGTTCCCCGGGGATCCATATCGTGGAGAAACAAGTACAAGTTCCATTGCCGTAGGCAAAGCAAAAAAAAAAGTGATACGATTATTCGGGTAACAGAATATGTACAATTCTATCCGTCCATCTCTGCACCTTTACCTGTACTTGTTTACAGCTCACCGTTCTACTGTGCATGTTTTTGTTCCCGCGGAAGACGGCCCGTCACGGGAACTTGTGGATAAATCCTCCGTAATAACAAACTCAAAAAAATGAGGCACAAACATTAAAGGTAAATGCAAGGAACTTGAGAGTTTTTTTTTTTTCTCTCTTTCAATTTCTTATGTGTTGGACTTTCGTGGCGATGGTGTGTGCTGGACCCCTGCGCTTGGCAGGTAAAGGGTGACTGTCAACTAAGACAGGAACCGTTTAAGTTGACTGATCTGATGCCATTCTGTTGGTTCTGTTATATTCGGTCTCACATGTCTTTAAACCCAGGCAATGTCTGTCAGGTTCGTTTGCTGGTCCAGCTTCACCTGAGTAAAAACCGTTGTCTAGGGGTGTGTACGCCCCCCCTCTGACCAACAGCTCGTGTCGCCCCAAACCTGAACCCGGCACCACGAAGAAGATCATGCTGCTCTGTCTCTCTCATGAGCTGTTCACGCACGCCGGCAATTGAAGCTGAGCTGATGAACAAACGGATCCGTCTCCCGATGGAAAGCCATGTCATGGAAGTCATACATTACATTAGTGTTCTCACCTACGATCAAGCAGAACAAGCCACGATCTAGAACTTGACACGTTCTCTTCAGTAAGCTGCAGGTTACGAACGGAGGAAAAAGCAATTGGTGAATATGTCTCATCCGACACCGGGTCCACGGGATAAGAAACCGTTTTGCTATCTCGATGAGAAATTGTTTGATGACGATGCCATGCGCCGCTGAGACAACGCAAATTCTGCATCAAACAAACATTTTCTTCTACAAGACGTACGGTACGGTACAGTGCTGAAGCTAGGTCATTCAGTCATCAACCCCCTTGCATCGATCAATCTGCACCTCTCGCAAGGTCAACCTCGACAAAGAAAACTAACCCCGACGGCACTCGTATTTTCGTTCAAGGGGAAAAAGTCCGCCATGCTGTACAATCTTGAAAGCGGAAGGTTATACAAAGACAGTGCTTCCAACGCATCTTCCCGCGACGGCTTCTTCTCTCTTTACCACTACTCTATTCTCTCCAAAGAAAAGAAAAAAGTCTTTCAAGCCAAGGCGTCAGCCGCATCTACGAATGCCGCTTTACCCCTCGCAGCTCCGTCCTGTGTAACCCTCCGGGGGCGATAGATCAGCAAGTGCTGAATCGCGGACCAAGCAAGAAATCCCTGTCATGATTTGCCCATACAAACTTGCATCTGTATTAGGCTTTCTAATTCTTGTAAATAATGTACTAAACAAATATGGCTGGCTACACGAAGAAGGATATCAAGTCCGAATACGGCGTCACTTCGGGCCTTGGATTTCCCATGCTGTTACCCGTGTTGGACCGTTGCCAAAAGCCTCGTACTATGCGAGATCCCGTCCGCCTCTGCCCAAACACGGAGGCGCCCGCATACAAACTGTAACAGGATCTGCTTTTTTCTCGATCCAGCAAACGATGGATGGGAATGAATTTGGCTAACATGGATTGTAATGATATCAGTCTTTTCCGGACTGCTTTGTGTTGCCCATCAGTGCTGCTGCAAGCGACTCTACTCAAGCCGCCCACGCTTGCCCTGGCACCTTGCCCTTCTTGCCGCGGTGCTGGCCTCCTATCCTACTACCTGCCTTCCCAATTGGCAGACCTGACACGTCGATGTTCTGTTCATCTACTCCCGAGACTTCAATGTTGCGGAAGCCATCACCATCCCTGAAAACAGCTCCAAACAGTTCAGATATGGATGATGTAAGTCCCTGTAGAGCAGCAATGCGCTCGGCATCTGCATCAGACGTGATCTCCAACAATCCCTCCTGCTGATTCACCCGACCATTGATCTTGCCATCGATGATGAGGAAACCCAGAATGTCCTGAACCTCGGGCTCAGAAATTTTGAGTTGCCTGGCAATCCAGGACAGCTTCATACGGGTGTAGGGTGCAATCAGTTTAACCACGCCCTTGGTTCGCATGTTACGCGTGACTTCGTCAATGTTCTCGGCGATAAACGAGTCGTCCAGGATGTCTTGGTTACGCTGCAGCACCCTTTCGTACATGTGAACATCATCCCGTTGATAAGCGTCCACCAACTCCGTCATGGCGGAGATTCGGGGATCTGTCTTGTAAGGCTTTGTCTCCTGGGAGTCGAAGGGGTTGATGTCGGACTTCATCAACATGGTCGTCAATAGCAAGTACTTCAGGACCTGGATTCGCTGTAGTGAACCGGCTTCGTCGTAGTTTCGGAATGACTCGAAGAAGTCGCTCTGGGCCTCCTTCCAGTTCTCCTCACTCATGTGCATCTTTCCACCGCACTCTCGGATAATACCCATGATTCGGGGATGTGGCACGGCGGATTTGACCTTGAGAGCACGCTGGTACAAAGCCTTGAGCTGCTTATTGTTCTTCGTTTCGGCGAACATCTGGATCTCGAGGGCGTAGATCTCCAACGAGTATGTGCCTTTGCTAGGATCGTCGGTTCCATCCTCTCGCTGACAAGATTTGTGTAGTTCTCGGAGTTTCTTCGACACAGCGGTGTACTCCTTTCGGTCGAGAAGCAGCTTCGCTAGCTTGATATTGGTCTTGAGCCATAGTCGTTCGTTGTTCGTGCTTTGAAAGCTCTGAAGTGTGAGAGAATAGAATTGTTCCATACACTTGACAGCCTCGGGGCCATCTGCGCCCTTCTCAATGTAATCGAGCATATTGTTGATCGACTTTTCGGAGTAGTTTCTCGTGACGGCCGACTTGACGTATGTGAGGAGCTCGGCGTAGTGTTCAGCAGCCTACTGCCGTCAGCGTGAGTTACCACACACAATACCAATGTACCGACCTTGTCATATTGACCCAGCTTGAATTCAAGCTTTATCGCCTGCTTTATACCTTTGAATCCCCACTCTCCCTTCTCGTCTTCGAGTGGCGGGATGCCTAGAAATTCGGAGATGGCTTCTTCTGGGTCGGACAGCTTCATCTGTTTGGCATTGTAGTACTTGTTCTCGATATCGACGTCGCCGGTCTCCTCGTCATCGTCTTCCTCGTACTCGAAATCGTACCTGATCGCAATTATTAGTAGTGCACTGCGCTTCGGCTGGGCTTGCGTACTGCTCCTCATCGGAGTCTTGCATGAAATCCTCGTCGTCCGACATTGCGAAAGAAGTTTGGGTGAATTAAATAATAAGCGCTTCGTAGATAAGTGGTAAGGAATGGTTCGGTCGTCAAAAGCTATGACGGAGCGAGAAGTTGAATGTTGATGAATGATGATGATTGATTATTGGATGGAGGCTACAGAAGCTGATGTGGAGCAGGCAGCCGCGGGGTGGGCTGGCTTATCGATAACGCAGCTCCAGCAGCCTCAACACCAAAGGCTAATACAGACACCCAGGCAAGATAAGATGTCTCTGATGAGATTTTCATCTAAAACTGGTATCTAATATTCATGTGTACTCTAGATCGGGATAAGTAAAATGTGGTACCTAAAATGGCTCCCAATTTCTTCTTGCTATTCCATTACCTCCACTTCAACCATCATGAGCTTGACCAACGCCGGACGACGGCAGCTTAATAGCAAAAAGCATACCCGTCGTAACCATCGCCAACAAACCAACCACAACAAACGGCAAACCCATCCAAGAACCGCCCATCTCTATACCCTTGGCCAAGAACCAACTCATAGCTGGTGCCGTAAGACCCATCATCACCTCAATGAGCGACACAGTCGTGTTCAGTGTGGCAATAGTATGAGGCTCAACTAGAGCATTGAGCAGAGCTCTGCTGAGCGCGACAAACGAGTTGCCGATGCTGACTATGATGAGAGAAACGACGAATAGCCATGGTGTTCCGGCTATGCCCATGAGTAATAATCCGACTGCCATGATCGTGATTGAGATACGCGAGAGGAGTAGATCTCTTGCGATAGGGCGGGACTTGTAGCGACGAGATTTGTTGAGAGAATCGGATGTTACGGGTAGGATGATGAGATAGCATACCACCGTGGCAATGATGCCAATCGTCGATATGTATGTAGCCTAGCCCCGTTAGCATTTGAAGTATCTCGTAGCAAGGGACTTACCTTTGACCAAGACCAGTTAAACCGCTTCGACATATACTGCAACAACGGACCCGTAAGGGTAATCCTTGTAGGATAAAACAGCGCAACAGCAAACATAAGCATCATAATGCTCTTCGAAGCAAAAATAAACCTCCAGACATGCTGCATGTCGTTCTTGATACTGAACCAAGCTTGCTTCAAAACACCGCTCTTACCCAACTGCTCACTTTCATGTCGTTCATCATCCTTTCGTCGGAGGTGCATCGTCTCAGGAATGAGAAGAATACAAAGCGTTCCAAAGACCATAAACCCAAAACCGATCCACATGGATAACCAAGGATCATACTGCAATAGCCAGGCAGAGATGGGGTTGAAGATGACGTTGAAGATTAGGACTAGAGCGACCAGTCGGAAGAACATGTCTGTTCTTTCTTCAACGGGGACCACGTCTGCTACGATGGTGTACACCATTGCGACGGCCATTTGGCCTCCGCCGCCGATGAGGAAGAATATGCTGTCGCCTAAAACGGCCCAGATGGAGAAGATATCGGGGAAGTGTACTGTAATTGTAAGCATAGGTAGGGAGAAGAGGAAGGGGTGAGTACTTACAAACCATCAACATCCAACATGTAGAAAGACAGCATCCAAACATAGCCAGAAAAAGAACGAGTCGTCGGCCATATTTATCCGCAACAATACCATACGGAAACTGCGTCAAGATCGCTGTCACATATCAGCAAAAACCCAAACCCCCAATACACTCTGTACTTACGAACACCCATCTCAAAAGCCTGCTGCCAACCCTGCACCATAGCCAACGTCCCTTGTACAGGACTATCCTTACATCGAATATCCTCTATATCATAAGATCTGATAGCATGGTCTGGATAGTGTTTGCGACAAATGATATCCTCGATGATCTTTTTGGTCGGTGGGTTCATTATGAACTGGCTTACTTCTACCATAAGTAGTGCGAGCATGCAGAAGCCCAGGGCGCGTCGGCGGAAGGCTTTTGATGCGCCTTCTTGGATGGGTGAAGGGTTTGGTAGAAGAGGTGATTCCTCTGTTCTTTCGATTTCATGGTTGCTTTCGACATCAGTGTCGCTATCCTCTCGTCGCGTCGCCATATTGAAGTAGAAATGAAGGTTATCGCGATGAGTAGAGTATCGCGCTTTGACAGCGACTATCACAACATATTAAAAGAAAGGCAGGATTCAAAACAGAAATCATGAAACGGAGGAAAGGGAAAATGAAGCGCGCATCAAACAACAAACGCAATCAAGCGTCGTCTCCTGGGAACTTTTGCGACAAATCTTTGGAAGCGGATTGGTCTGGACCGCGGTGACGTCGCTTGCTTATTATTACCGGGAGAGATTACTCCGCCTTATCTGCCAGAACCAAAGGATTGGGCCTAATCTACAGAGGTAGACCCTGTCTTGTCTTGATTAGGATTCAATACGCAAGCAACAACACGTATTTTATCACGAGTTGATGACGACAATGGTTGCGAATAATACTTGTTTAAGCTTCTGCGTATGCTTCCCCAGATTGGACCAGCGCTATGAAGGTTAGTGCGAGGGGAAATCGGTTTTCAGAGTCCGGGTGACCGAAGCTTGAATCGGCGATCCATTTAAATCATCCGTATCTCGGTCCGGAGCGGAGTCTTGTGACACCGATCGGAGCCGGTAAGCCACGAGCCAGCCAAGAGCCTCGTAGGGCTGGGAGACACTGTGCGACACGAGGAGTAAGACTACGTGCGTTGCCGGTGAAGCTCCATCTATCTTAATGAGCATTGAGCATCATGAAGAGAATGGACACGACGCTTGAGTTTGTGCTGTGTTGTGTGATGCAATCAGATCATCACGACGAGGCAGTCCATTCATATCTCTTGCTGTCAGGTAATTGGAGGCTGATACGCAGCCCCCAATCCTGCATGTTTACTCGCATGGACTTATCAACCACATTATTGATATCACGCCTATTCGAGACTACATCACGTATACCAAAGCCTGACATCATTCACTGCAAATTACTGACCAACAGCGCATCAGTACATAACATTATATTCTTTCCAACATTACCGCATCTAATTATATACATGGACAGTTCACCCAGCAGCTTCGCAGTCTTCTAAACCTGCTTAGCCTTACCAGGCTCACCACCATCAACACTGCAAACATTGTTGCAAGTAGCTCCATCAACCCGTCCACTCAAAAGCTCAATCCACTGAATCTGCTGATACGCAACACCGCCCTCAGGAATAGTACCAGTCCACGTATCGCCATTACTCCAAGCATTAAACGTCAACGTCGCAGGGTCCTTGGGAACCTGGAAGCTGTTGCGCCAGAGCTCCTTGTCGTTGACGCGCCAGATTGTGGCATCGGGTGTCCAGTCGAGTGTGTGCTTGGCCCAGTCGGACCAGGTCAGGCCATCGGGCAAAGCAGCGCCGAGATGAGCGCCTTCGACTTCGCCGCCGGCTTCGGTGTAGGAGGGCTGGTTGGTGTAGTGGATTACATTGCCGGGATCCTTGGTGAGGACTTCGATGTCGGCTTCTTGAACGGTTGATAGGTCTTCGCCGGCGCGGTAGGTAAACATGGCTGTGCAAGCACCCGGCGAACCCTTTGTACGAGCGTACATCCTCATAGAAACAAACTGATGCTTGACCATGCTCTCAAACTCGCTCGCAGTCTGGAAACCGTTGTGACGAGCAGTTCGCATAGTCAACCAAGTATCACTACCAGGACTCGCATCATTGTTCTCCTCAATGTACAAGTTGTTGAGGGTGTTTTGCATAGGAAAGTCCTTGTTGCCATTGTTCCACTTCTGGGCACCCCATGTTTTGGAGAATTCGGACTCCCAGTTGAAGTAGTCTGACGAGAAGCCGGCGTCGGCGTTGCCTTGGAGGCTGTCGATCAGGGCTGGGACACCGGCGTATTGGGAGAGGGAGCGGAAGTCGAAGAAGGAGTGGTCTTTGTAGTATTGGCCCTCAGTCATGTAACAATCGCATGATGCATCCTGGGCGAGAGCCAAAGGAGCGACGGCGAGGAGAGAGGCGAGGATAGACTTGGTAGACATGATGGATGAGTGAGTGGTGAGTGAAGGTATTCAGACTATGGGTACACTAGACCATCAACCTTTATATCTATTCTTCATTTCCCCTGCAGAAACAGATAGACGTTCCGATTGATCCATATACGATTAACCAAAGTCCCAATAGCAATGCATTGTTTTCCCACAGCCTTGGACGCGATAGGTGCGATCAGCCTCTAAGGATCTGATACCCTGTCAAAGAAAATTAAACTCATGGCGGGACCTTCGGGACGGCAGAGGTTGGATTGGGCTGTGGGAACTGAACCTTGCATATAGGGCGGATTTATTGCTCCTGGGAGCCAAGACTCAATTTTAAGATTCCGAGTAAGCTTGAATGTAACGGTGACGGTTTTAGCTGAGGCTTAGCTGGCGGGTAGAATTGGGCACTGCATTATGTCGAGTCTTGGACAATGGGGTATCTATCGCGTTTACATTAAGGTAATGCTTTGTTAGACTTCAACTACTGAAGATATACTGCCATTGAAGATATGAGACTGCCCGTGGTCTAAGATTGCGAAGTCAGAGGCATCAATCATCAGCCCTGCAAGGCACTCCCAACCTGAATGAACCCATGCCCATTCAACCCTTGCACTCCTTTGACCAAATAGTATCCCATCCTCAAGTTCCATCCAAAGGATCGATACGCTCGGATTTAGAGTCAACAGTCTGGGAGTCAAACCCATGTCTTCTCTATAGCCCGCTAGGATCTCAATCCCTCGGGGCTATGTTGGCGGTGGAGATATGGGGCAAAAACACCCAGTATAGCCTCGACACATCACGTCTGGATGAGCCTTTCCCTTTCTAGACGAATACTCGTCAGGATTCGGGATTGGTCAATGCTGGGGATATAGCATGAATTGAGAGTGTTTGGCATGGTGAGTTGCATTCTCTTGACAACGATAGCCTCTCACTATGACAATTGAGGCCATCACAGTGATGCTTCAATCTTCTCCTGCCCTAAGGGCTAGACTCCCATCATACAACCAGACTCTTCGACAACAGCCTACAGTTTAAATCTCTGAGCCAGCAATATCCCTTCCGCAAGCGTTCCAACCCTCGCATCAATGACATGCCCCTCCTTCTCAAGCTTCACACACTCATCCCATAGCTCACTCAACTTAACCGTAAAAGTCTCAATAAACTCGCCATCCTCAAGCTCCGGCTTCGGCTCCTGATTCTCCTTGAGATTCATATCAACGCTAACATGCACCATTTGAAGGTTCGTGTTGCAAAAACCAGGATCGTTGAACATCATCGGTGAAGTTTCGGTGACGACGCCCACGTAGCCTGTTTCTTCCTTGAGTTCGCGAATTGCGCATTGTTCGGGTGTTTCGTTTTCGTCGATTAGACCGGCTGGGACTTCGATTACTACTTTATCCACAGGAGGGCGATATTGTTTTTGGAGAACGATGCTGGGACCGGAGGGATGTTCGAGGATGGCGACTATGCCTACGCCGTCGATTGTGGCTGTTGACGGACGGGTTGAACGGGATGCTGATTCCCAGGTTCTTTGGGCGCCTCTAGCGTCGTTGTAGTTAATTCTGTAAGTGTTAGACTGTCCATTGTGTGAGTGAGGTGAAGTGTGGGCGTACTTTTCGAGTTTGATCCAGCGGGCATCTTCCTCGGACTAAGATTGTTAACTTGGTTCAACTGGGAGGGATGTAGACTTACGAGAGGCTCGGTTGAAGAGACTTTGGCAGCGTAGATAGACATTTTGAAGATGTTATTTGTGAGGAACTTGCTTAGTTGGGTTTTGTCGGTGTTTTATGTTTGAGAAGTCATGATAAGTCGATTGATGCAAAGGGCCGAAGTCGGTGAAGACGTCACACAACCTACCCTGGGGCGTAGAGTTGCTCGACTTGTAGAGCCTCTATTATTGGATGAAACGTTGACAAACAAATTTTTGAAGCTGCATTATTGCTTTAGTGAACATTAATCTTTTCGCCGCTCGTTTGCTCGTATTAGAAACGCCTGGTGATGGTGATTCAAGCTCAATTGAACAACATTCACTACGTGGGGTCAACGATATCACTCAGCTACACATTCACAAACAACGTTGACACAGAGTAAGAAAGGCAAAGCTGCAAGGTATATTCATCCATAGGTAACTCTATCATATGGTCTCATCCACTTCGTTTGCTCACTCATGCATATCTCATGCCATAGAAATGCCCACAAGTACGCCCCGTATACCCGTACGTGAAAATTAAACATAACAAGTCCTGTAACCCATATCAAACAGTTTCAATGTATCGCTTCATTTCCCTGCATAAAGTTAGTCAAAGTCTCATCATCGCGACGTAAAGTTTGTACGTACCAATCAGTCACGGCCTCGTCAAATAGACGGACCTCATGTTCTCTGGTTCCACCAAAGTGCTCAACAAAATCATCACCAAAGACTTCTCGCGCAATACTATCCTTCGCCATGAAGCGCTGTGTAGCTTCCTTGAGGCTCTTTGCCAATCTCTCACCCTGATCAGCGTCACCACCGACGTCTTGACCCATGGCAAGAGGAGGGGTAGGAATCTCGAGCTTCTTCTCCACGCCGCGCCAGCCACAGCCTAGAATAGCGGCGAGGACGAGATGGGGGTTTGTGTCGGCGCCTGGTACGCGGACTTCGAATCGTGTCGCCGAGGGCTTGGGGCAGATGAGACGGATGGAGGCGGCGCGGTGCTCAAGACCCCAGGACACAGTCACAGGAGCCCAGAAGTTCTCGACAAGACGCTTGTAGGAGTTGATCGTGGGTGCAAGAATGGGCATGATGTCAGGAAGACCGACAAGAATACCAGCCAAAAAGTGACGCCCCATATCGGAAAGATTGGCAATGTCGCCCCATTTAGCATTCTCATCCTTTGTCTCGCGCGCAAAGAGGTTCTTGCCATCCTTATCAACAATCGAAACATGCATATGTCCACTGTTTCCAGGAAGACCTTGCTTAGGCTTCGCCATGAAGCAAGGTGTGATGCCGTACTTTGTGCTCACGCTCTTGACGACGTACTTGAACAGCGCAGCGCGATCAGCCATCTGGGCGATCTCACCGAACTCGAGCGCGGCTTCGAAAACGCCGGGCCCGGACTCGGTGTGCCAGCCCTCAATGTCGCAGGAGAACTTGGCGCATGTGTTGAAGACGTCGTAGTAGTAGTCTTGGTTGTGGACGGGTCGGGTGAGGGAGTAGCCGAACATGCCCTCCGTTAGAGCAGGGAGTTGATGAGGGGGGTTTTCTTGGAGGTAGGCGGCGGTGGAAGACGATGACGAATCGGGGGTTCTAAACTGGTAGAACTCATACTCGGCTGGACTTGTCAGTTGCGAAATGAAAACTCAAGGGATGATACATACCACCAGCCATAGCGCCATAGCCATGCTCCTTAAGCTTATCAAGTTGGCTCTTGATCATACCACGCGGACAAGCGCAGATAGGCTTCTGGGTATCGGGATCCAAAAAGTCAACCAAGAAAAGCGGCACGTTGTCCTCCCAGGGAATGCGCCTAAACGTAGAAAGATCTGGAATCGCGAGAAGATCATGGTAACCGTTCTCAGCATTTGAGATCTTTAGCTCGCGGACGTATGTGCGATCGTGCATGTCCCAGCCAAAAATGACAGAGCAAAAGCCGAAGCCCGCCTCTGCGATTGACAGAAACTTCTTCTTGGAGACGAGCTTTCCGCGGAGGATGCCGTCGACGTCGACGCCTGCGAGTTTGACCATGTTGTCATTCTCGAGGACTTTGGGGAGGGTTTCGATGGTGAGGGGTTGTGAAGACATTTTTGCTGTGTAGAGAGCTTGTGAAGCTCAAGATGTCGAGAAGGTGAAGAGTGGTTGGAGGAGATGAACAAGGTATGAGGTATGACGAGGAATGGAAGGAGTAACCGTTTGAAATGCTCCTGATAACTGCGCGGCAAAACGAGAACTCGTGATATAGCTTCGCGGTCTAACGGGAGTGTTGAAGCTTCGCGGGGTTGTGGAGCTTTAATATCTCTCGCGATGCGCGCGGGACGGTTTGAAGTTTTGTTTAGATGCGGGGAGAGACGATACTACCAAGATTATCCGTACTTTGTATCTAAAGAGGGGGGAAAGACAAGAGTAAGACAAATCGGATATAATCAGGTTTGGCTGAATCGAGAAGGGAAAGCAAGACAGCGCGGCTACGATAAGAGAGTTGTTTCTTACGATAAGGGACGAGCTTCAGTGACGTAGGTGACCTAAAGTGGGAACATTCCAGGGAAGCTCTTCGGTGCGCGATGCGCTCTAGGACTAATTGAGTTGCAGAGCCGAGGCATCCACTTACCACCTACAGAACATCACATTTGTTGAATAGCATCAGCTTCATTACCGCGCAACGGCCAGACATAAAGTCAATTTCCCCGCATCTGTCATCTTGAGCTTTGGCCAATATGGGGTTGATAGATAGATAGTGATGCGCGAGCCGCTTGATAACTACAGTGTTGCTTATCCTTATCTGGGTGAGCCGCGCAGAGTCAAGTAGCCGCCTGAGGTTAGCTCTCGATGACCTCGTGACCATAGCCGACATCGCTTCTGACAGGGATACTGCATGATACAGCTGCAAGCCTTGAGATCTGACGTCCGAAAAAGGACCCTGAATCTGACTACGCCCAGGATAAGGATAACAGATATTGAGGCCTTCGGTAGTTGGGCCGATGATCTTGGCTGGATTGATATATTGTGCATGTTATCACGATGACAGAAGACACCCAACTGTTAAGCGGTAACAGAAGCCATGACAGACATTCCATTATCCACTGTAGGTACTGATATCCATTCAATTACCACACCCCGCCAACGATAAGCTCCATCTCACGATAGAACGATCCATACAGTTTCTAGACCCATCAACTACTGTATTCTCTTTAATAATAGCCGCGATGACAGACCAACTAGAGCCGCCTACCGCCCCTCCAAACAATTGTAGCACCTGTACTACCGCCGTTGTCGGAAATGGGGACCCATGCCATGACCCGTTAGCTCTACCGCCTTCCATCACTCGTCTCGCGAGTCAAGAACAAGTCTAATCTTATCGGAGCTTCGAGAACGTCTGATGATAAGAAAGCTTAAGACCCCTCCTTCGCCCCTCCTTCCATCATTCATCTTCAACACAACCTGATACCCAAGAACTTCTTTCTTCTATACCCAATCTTTCTTGTTTCGATTCACATACACATCAATCACAATGTCTGCTCCTCGTGGTCGTCTTGCTGGCAAGAATGCCGTCATCACCGGCGCTGGCGGGTAAGTCTCATGCACACCTCCCCAAAAAATGTTTGCGCCATACTGACGATCTCAGTGGTATCGGTCTCGAAACCTCTATCCTCTTCGCCAAGGAGGGCGCTTCAATCCTCATGTCCGACATCTCCCAGCCTGCTCTTGAGAAGGCCGCCGCAAAGGTCAAGCAGCTGGTCCCCGATGCTCCCCGCGTCGAGATCCTGGTACGCCACATTCCTACACCGATCTTCCCGACCGCAATACTGACTCCCGTGTAGAAAGTAGACGTCTCCAAGGAATCAGAGGTCCAGGCCATGATCGAGTCTCTCGACTCCTGGGGCGGTATCGACGTCCTTTTCAACAACGCCGGTATCATGCACGCTCAGGATGACGACGCTGTCAACACCCCCGAGAACATCTGGGACCTCACCCAGAACATCAACGTCAAGGGAGTCTGGTTCGGCTGCAAGCATGCCGTTCTTTCTCTGCGCCGTCACAAGAAGTCCAAGGCTTCCATCATCAACACCGCCTCCGTCGTCGCTCTTGTCGGTGCTGCTACACCTCAGCTTGCCTACACTGCCAGCAAGGGCGCTGTCCTTGCTTTGACTCGTGAGCTCGCCATGGTTCACGCCCGTGAGGGATACCGCTTCAACAACCTTTGCCCTGCGCCTTTGAACACTCCTCTTCTTCAGGACTGGCTTGGTGATGACCAGGCTAAGCGACACCGCCGTGAGGTTCACTTCCCTATGGGACGATTCGGTGAGGCTATTGAGCAGGCCCATGCTGTTGTTTTCTTGGCTAGTGACGAGTCGAGCTTTGTCAACGGTCACGATTTCGCTGTTGATGGTGGTATGACCAAGGGTTATGTCACTGCTGAGGGACCTGCGGCCCCTGCCCCTCAGAACAACGCCAGCAAGGACTCATTGTAAGAAATAGGATGTAAGAGGAGGAAATGATATCTGTAGTAACGATTAGTATGAACCATAATGAAAGAAATTCACATCACAAACAGTTCACAAGTGCGAGGATGTAACCTGGCTGAATGTAATAAATGTATTCGTAAGGTATTGACATACAAAAAGATACCCAAACTCCAGTACATGCTTTTGCCTCTACCACTCTAGTGGAACTGTCCCTCCGTGTTACCCTCACCCATACTCTTACTGCTCGAGCTTCCACTCTGGATAGCACCCAGAATACCATCAATGTAACTCGCGCCACTCCACTTCTGATGCGTCAAAACATCACACTTCAAATCCTTCTCCCTGCGCTGCACAATATCAACATAAGCCTTCATACCATCCTTCTTGAACTCGCGCGACAGCTCAGTAGTAATAGTAGCATTAGAATGCAGACCCGCCAGCGAAATAAGCTGCAGAACAAAACCCTCACGCGCAATATCCCAGATGAACGACTTGAGCGTCTCGTCCGTGAAACCGTGCGCCATCCAGTTGAAGGAGGGGGAGAGGTTGTACACAAGACCCTTGCCGGGGTAGACTTCGCGGACAGCACGGCCCAGCTTGGATGCTACTTCGACGTTGGGGTCGCCTGTCTCGACCCAGAGGAGATCCGCGTAGGGGCCGAATGCGAGGGCGCGCTTGGTAGCCGCTTGCATACCTGCGCGGTAGTGGTAGAAGCCTTCGCGGGTGCGGGGAACGTCCCAGTTGAAGTAGACGGGTGTCTTGGTGTACTTGCTTGCGAGACCGCGACGGCGCGAAATACCCATGTCATGGTCCTTTTCTGTCTCGGCGAGGTACTCGTCGATTTTAGACTGATCGACACCCTCCTTCTTCATGTGCGCGACAGCAGCTTCGTCAAAGGTAACGAGTTTAGTGTTCTTGACCCATTGAGCCTCGAAAGCATCGATTTCAGCGCCCACGGCACCCTTGGCTTCCATGGCTTGGATGGTCTCGGCGAGGGGTTCGATGGAGGAGTCTGCGACACCGAGGATGAACTCGTGATCGCGGACGTCAATGGCTGATGAAAGAAGTTTGCCTGACTCAGAGTCTGTTCGGGCAATAACGAGGTTCTCACAGCCCATGACATCCCACTGGAAGCGCGTGGCGACGAGACGGTTGATGTGCTCGCCGATAGGAACGAGGACTTTGCCAGCGAGATGGCCACACTTCTTTCCACCGTGAAGCTGATCCTCAAAGTGAACAGCCGCAGCACCGTTCTCGGCGAATAGCTTCGCAAGCTTAAGAACAGCAGACAGACCACCATGACCAGTATCACCATCAGCAATAATAGGTCGGAGGTAGTCAACGTATGGAGTCTTTGTTCGCTCGTCAGCGGTCATCTTGCGACGAAGGTCCCATTGTTTTCGGTCGTGCATGTTCTGCGCCTTTGCCAGACGCTGAACTTGGTTTGGAACGGTGTTGTACGGGTAGTCGCCGAAGTCGGGGGAGACCTCGTTGGTAGAGGTAAGAAGGGACGAACAAGCCCAGCCTGAGATGTACAGGACTTCTTGGTGAGGAGCTTGCTGTGTCATCTGAACGGGATCAATTGCGCCCACTGGAGACTGTCAGTCGGGTATATCGGAAACGGATCGGAAAACGTACTCGTATGAATAGGTTCACCCTTAGCTTCACGCTCTCTGATCAAATTGAACAGCTTCTGCGCCATAACAGAGCTAGGATACTGAACTTTCTGTGTGCCACGCTTTGTCGCAACATCCTCAGCACTATACGGCCTCTTGATGCCTGCGTATCTCGGCGAAGCCCACCATGCCTCGATTTCCTTGACGGTAGCTTCGTACAGCTTATCTTCTGCCTCGCCGGGCTTTTGCGACTCTGGGAGGAGCTGGAAAGCGTCGGCGGGTTGGGTCGCGTGGGTGCTGAGGGAGGACATTCTTGCGACGGACGTGGAGGATATGGTGCGGATGGCGAGGAGGGGTGCGCAGCTTCGTGGTTTTAAAGAAGCTGAGATTAAGCGCTGGGAGGCCCTTGGGGATAGTCTGCGCAGCATTTTGAGGGTTGCTTTGGTTGGTGAGGGAAGAGGAGATGAGGTGGTTGTGAAGAGCTGGGAGGATATGGTATGGGTGGAGTGGGTTGTGGATGAATAATAAAGTCGAGCACTCCGGGTGTTGATCTGCAGCCCGTGATAGCTCCAAGTCAACCAGCGCTGGATATAAACACGACCGAAATAATAACAAATAGTCGAGTGTCAGCTTCTAGAAGAGAAATATGCTATCTTGTAAATGTTAAATGACCATTGCCATCTCATCTATATCTATCTTGCAGGTAGTTCAGCTTCACTCGATCACCGACCCCAACTTCGGTAACCGAGCAATGAACATTATTCTTTCCATTACTAAAACCGTACGGTATTCCAGGGACTTGACAAAAACACTTACAAATTGGGGGTTCAGCACTTGACGTATTCCTGTCAGCAAAGACCTTGGTTAAAGAGAAGCATTACCGAAGGAATTGGCCAATGGTAGAGCTCGTACGGTAAAGACGTGAGATGCTGATTGGTCAGGGTCAGATGTTTGAGCCGTGGAAGTAAGTCGGCGGTTCATGGCGGGTTTCCTCGGTTGTTGAACGCTTAACCGTCGAGTCCTTGTATCTTTTGTGCAACTGTTGTACAGAAGGGAGTGTCATGATTAATTATATGATTGTGTATATAGGCATATCAAGCTCCAATATAGTAGCAATTGTATACCTGATTATTGTTAAGTTCTACTGTAAACCACCGGCTACCATCTTCTCCGCACTCAATACTGCGTCATTCTATCTATTATCCCAACCCGGCATGACAAAATAAACCAGCAGACACTAAACAACAGCTGTTCTTGTCCCCCCGCTCCCCCGGCTGTTACCCCAGATTGCTCGGGCCCCCCACCTGCCGCTTCTACTCGTTTACAACAGGGAAGCCGCGGCCCAGCTCACCCATTATCTTACTTGACTTCCCTTTATCTTTTATTGTTTCTTCTTCTTGATTTTATTCCTCTCTGTACTCACTCACATATACATCACAATGGCTCTTAACTTGACGACGTCTTCTCGCCGGGCTTTGGGCTCGCTCAAGGTATGTGCACTTACATGTGATACTCAAACACCAGAAACTTACACTACACGTAGCCCCTCACCCGTGCCGCTTTTGTGGGAGCTCGCGGTTATGCTACTGCTGAGCCTGACTTGAAGGCCACTCTCCGCGAGGCTATTCCTGCCAAGCGAGAGCTTCTCAAGAAGGTCAAGGCTCACTCTAACAAGGTTCTCGGCGAAGTCAAGGTTGAGAACACTCTTGGTGGTATGCGAGGTCTCAAAGCCATGGTCTGGGAAGGTTCCGTTCTAGATGCCAACGAGGGTATCCGATTCCACGGCCGAACCATCAAGGACTGCCAAAAGGAGCTTCCCAAGGGAAAGACTGGCACTGAGATGCTTCCTGAGGCTATGTTCTGGCTTCTCCTCACTGGACAAGTTCCTTCAGTTAACCAGGTCCGCGGTTTCTCGCGCGAGCTCGCTGAGAAGGCTCAGATTCCCGAGTTTGTCAACAAGATGCTCGATGACTTCCCCAAGGACCTTCACCCCATGACCCAATTCGCCATGGCTGTGTCTGCTCTCAACTACGAGTCCAAATTCGCCAAGGCCTATGAGCAAGGTCTTAACAAGGCTGATTACTGGGAGCCTACCTTTGACGATTGTATTTCGCTCCTGGCTAAGCTTCCTACCATTGCTGCCAAGATCTACCAGAACTCTTACCGTGGTGGTGGCGCTCTGCCTGCTGAGGTTGATCTTGAGCAGGATTGGTCTTACAACTTTGCTGCTATGCTTGGAAAGGGTGGTAAGGAGAATGAGAACTTCCAGGATCTTCTCCGTCTTTACCTTGCTCTTCACGGTGACCACGAGGGTGGTAACGTCTCTGCTCACACCACTCACTTGGTTGGTAGCGCTCTGTCCGATCCTTTCTTGTCATACAGTGCTGGTCTCCAGGGTCTCGCTGGTCCTCTCCACGGGTAAGTCTGTCACTTTACGTCAATGGATCAACACTAACAGATTCCAGTCTCGCCGCTCAGGAGGTCCTTCGATGGATCATCCAGATGAAGGAGGCCATTCCCGCCAACTACACTGAGCAGGATGTCAACGACTACCTCTGGTCCACCCTTAACTCCGGCCGCGTTGTCCCCGGCTACGGCCACGCCGTTCTCCGCAAGCCCGATCCTCGCTTCGAGGCTCTGATGGACTACGCCGCCGCCCGCCCCGAGATCGCCAACGACCCCGTCTTCCAGCTCGTCCAAAAGAACAGCCGTATCGCCCCTGAGGTTCTCAAGAAGCACGGCAAGACCAAGAACCCCTACCCCAACGTGGACAGCAGCTCCGGTGTTCTATTCCACCACTACGGCTTCCACGAGACTCTTTACTACACTGCCACCTTTGGTGTGTCGCGTGGTCTTGGTCCTCTTGCTCAGTTGATCTGGGATCGTGCGCTGGGTCTGCCCATTGAGCGACCCAAGAGCATTAACCTCGAGGGCATTCTTAAGCAGGTTGAGGGTCAATAGAGATGAAGATACCCAGTTCAAAAGTTGTGAGCGATTAGTAGGTTTGGATGTATATAATGAGGAGATAGCCTATGATTGACGATTTTCTTTTTGAGTAATGATTGTTCACTATCGTGTATGTTGATGAATTCTTGACCTTAATGCGTCCAAGTCTGGACGTCTACTCTTATCCTCTACTACAGTGAAGTCGCACACTCTTCAAGTGGTCAAGGATTGATCAAGCTGTGTGTTTCTTGCGATTAGCCAATGTCGCCTTTGCATGCGTCGTCCCATGGCTGGAAGACAGAGGCTGCGTACCTGTTCATACCGACTTGTACTCACAGCGAACACAAAGAATCAGTGTGATATAGAATGGCATTTTACGGTCGCGCATCGGCTTCTTGACATACTCGCAATGTTCAGTGCATTGTAGCTCACGAGCGCAGCCTGTTAAGCTCTCTACCTGATACTCACTCTGGCCGTCTTCTGCCGCCATCAGGCCTCCAAACTTCTGACGATCCCTTGAGATCTGTGGTTCTGCCTACTAGATATTCTGATTTCATTAGGCTTGAAGATTTACAGCCTGATTAGTCGATGATCTGCAAATGTGCGTTATTTGTGTTGTCCCTTGGTCGTCTGTTGTTATGGCGATGGAGCGCAATTCGTCTCGACCGCAGATCCGACAATCCAACGACCCCGTTACCGACACGTGCGATAAACCTGGCGACATAACGAAGATCATCTCCAGTAATGAAATCTTGAGATGAGATCAAAATATAATCTTTAAGTCCAACGGCAATGACCAAGTACTCAGGGTCGTCATTAGAATGTCTCTCAATCATTGATACCAACCCACCCTAAAGCCCATTAGTGCGGCGCAGGTCTCAATCCCGTCTCACGTCAGAAGCTTAAGAGGAATAATCTCCCAATGCCAATTACTCATTTCGGAAATTATACCAAGATCTAAAAATATACCACACATATTATATCCAAGAGCCTCACTTCACTATACCCATCTAGATACCTACCTTGGCGGTGGACTTTCAGCGGACTTTTCATTCAAGTCACACACTGAGATACCACATCTCTTTCAGAAAATCCGACATGACGCAATTCATTCGCGCTTCGGGTGTTCCGCAAAGCCGAGTTACACAATGGACTGGATGAATGATGCGATGGGGGAATTAATAATGCATGTTTGCCTACCTACTATTTAGAGAGGGGAATGGACTATGGAGCCATGGCTACTCTACTTCTCCGCTCCAGTCTTCGGGGTCTTGGTCCTTTACAACTTCATCGTCACATCAACAATTTTATCGCCGCCAAGATGGGCTCTCAACCACAAGCAGACATCACCCTCTACACAAACCACAAGTGCCCTTGTAAGTAATACTGCACTGCCTATCAATCTATATATACAATCTACGGTGACTTGGCGGGACTCAACTAATCATCTCCCCAGTCGCGCACAGGGCACACATTACCCTCACCGAGCTAGGCCTCCCATTCAAGCAAGAAATCATCGATCTCGACACTCCTCGCTCGCCAGAGTATCTAGCTATCAACCCTCGCGGTCTGGTGCCAACAATCATTCACAACGGCGAGACCATCACTGAATCTGCCATCGTCTCGCAGTTTCTCGTAGACGCATACCCGAATTCTCTGCTCCCTGCGTCCTCGGACCGCGATGGGGCGTTGATCAGAGCCAGGATCAGCTTCTTTGCTGATACTTACTCCAGCAAGGTCCAGGCCCATCTGAGCAAGGCCATTTACCGCCCGATTACAGATGAGGAGAGGGAAGCTGCTGTTGATGATGCTATTGCTGGTATCGTCAAGGAGGTTGAGCCGCTTCTTAAGACTGCTGCGCCGTTTTTTGGTGGGAGCGATAAGCTCACCTTTGCCGAGGTGTGTACTAAATATCCTAAACCTCTTCAAATATTCTTCTAAAGCACAGGCATCAATTAACAAATGACATGAACAGGTTCTCACTGCCCCATTCGTCATTCGGGCACTGTCCCTCTCCAAGCACGGCCTCATCCCGACCAATCTCTCCTCCCGCCTCGAGAAAGAGACCCCCAACTTTTACAGGTGGGCGCAGGCCATTAGCAAGAATGAGTCTGTCCTAAAGATCTACGACGAGGACGCGATTGTTCAAGGAACTAAGAACAAGAGGGCCCAGCTCCTCCGAGCGCAAGGCTAAGCGTGGCTGTGCTCTTTGTACATCCTGTCCCGTTATAGCCAAGGAATATGATTTATGAATCCTTATCTTTTCTTGTTTGGACTAGGGAAACCTAATCGCTGTGCAATGCATATTATTCCCCAGGGTCAAGGATTTAATGTATCCGAAACTGGGGAGAAACAGCTGAGAGCTTATGCTAAGAGTTTCTTATCAGGCCATACTTATTCCGGACTTCGAGTCTGTTGCTTCAAGTGCATGCTACATTAATAATGCAAACTGCTTTGACAAGTACAGCACTGGATCTTGCATTTCACTGGCGCCAAGTAGCTCCTTTTCCCCTGTCGATCTACTCGCCACTAGTCCCGACGACTTATCTCCAGGGTTCCATTTGATGGACAGAATTAGCAACAACAATCTTACTGCCCAAAGAATTGATTCTGGAAAAGAAAAGACCCTGCTCTCCAAATTTGCTATTCATGATGCCAATTCTTGTCTCTCCCCTGCCCAGCAAATGCCAAGTGGAGAGAAACACAGAGATGTTATCCTCCGGAGAGGCTAGACCGTAAAACCCATGGACACCCCCAGTTCTAATTTCCATCATCCATCAAGCTTTAGCGAAATATGTCTCCTTCCGCTAAACAAGACTCTGTTCCCGCCCAGCTCCTTGGCGCGTCTCAAGAGAAGTAACCATCCCCTGCCCATTGTTCCTTGGCAGTAAAGAAAGAAAAAAGCGTGATCCATTTGGTGAGCTCTTAGTGGTCTGAATCCGTTCCATTTTGGGGGATCTTGGCGATGACCTCTCCCCTGAGTATCTGTTAGTGGGTGGATATCTGGGGCGCTCGGCACTCTCCTTTTCCCTTCTAACTAATGTCGTTTCATTTTATTCCTTTCCTTCCCTCTCTTTCTCTTTTTACTCTTGTTCATCCGAGTAAGTCCAAAGAAAAGGTTTCTCTTTTTCTCTGTCTTTTTCTTGAGTCATTTCATTTTTTGTTCTCGATCCTTGGGTGTTTCATTCGTTTCATCGCCCAGTCACTCCTTGATCGCGACAAAAGACAAGTCAATTCATCTCGACTCAACGCCAATTGTTTTTGTTCTTTGTATCGTATAGAGTAGAAAGAAATCACAACCAACAAGATGCTTTCACGTTATATCCTTCCGGTAGCTGCCATCTTTGGCCTCGCCGCTGCTCAAACAACCTCCGACTGCAACCCTCTCAACGAGACCGACTGCAAGCCCAACCCAGCCTGGGGAACAACCCACACCTGGGCCTTCAACGACACTCCCTCCAGCGACTTCTGGGACGGTCACGTCGGCCGCGTGACCTACGATGAAGAACTCGGCGCCACCTTCACCGTCGCCAAGCAGGGCGACTCACCTACTCTGCGCACACAATTCTACTTCTTCTTCGGCCGCACGGAGCTGCACATGAAGGCTGCTGGCGGAACAGGTATCGTCAGTTCCATGATGTGGCTGAGCGATGATCTTGATGAGGTTGACTGGGAGATTCTCGGGTTTAACGACACCCATGCTACGACAAACTACTACGGAAAGGGTGTTGAGGATTTCACCAAGGGCGGATGGCATTTTGTTGAGGGTGGTATGCAGGAGGACTATGTCAACTACACGACGACGTGGACCAAGGACGAGCTCAAGTGGTACATTAACGGAGAGAATGTGCGAACGGTTATTGCAAAGGATGATCCGGACAGCTACCCTCAGACTCCCATGAGACTCTCCATTGGAATCTGGGCCGCTGGTGATCCTAGAATGCCCGAGGGAACACGACAGTGGGCTGGTGGTGGTAAGTTTCAATGACATTAATGAATTTGGATCGTGCTAATAAAGTGTAGATACCGATTACAGCAAGGGTCCTTTCACCATGCACGTCAAGGACGTCACAGTCGAGGACTACAGCACAGGAAAGGAGTACGTCTACGGCGACAAGACCGGCAGCTGGGAGTCCATCGAGATCGTCAAGTAAGCACCCCCCATCACACACACTCAAACTCTTGACTAACAAAACACAGGGGTAACTCAACTGCTTTCGAGAACCTCCACAAGGTCCCCGAAAAGACCACATCCGAGAAATGGGAAGCTCTCCCCACCGGCACAAAAACCGGCATCTACGCCGGCGGCATCGGCGCCGCAGCCATCGGTCTCGGAGCTCTAGGCTTCTTCTTCTATCGCCAGCGCGCCGCGGGAGCCAACGAGGCCAAGAAGGCAGCCGCCGAGAACTCGGATCAGGATCTCATGTCCTACAAAGCGGGCGAGGATACAGCCAACCAAGGCTTTGAGTACAGCGCTGCCAAGTACTCCAAGGTGCCAGCCCAGGCGTCCTAAACTCACATCTTTTTTCTCCCAAACACTTGTGTGCTCTTCCCATTTTATTTATATCTCAGAAATTTTCTTAGACCATTTTCTCATCTTTAATTGGCATTTTCTTGTGGAGTGTGCATGACAAATATCCATATACCTACCTATACACATCGAAGTTATACACATACTGTTTTAGATACCTTACTTTTTTTCCTTAGCAGGCCTGGCGTTGTTTTTTTGATCAATTGAGATGCATTGTAACTTGGACCTCATCTGCAATACCCCGTGTAAGTTGTAGCTGCTGACAAACATGCCTTGCGATATCTCATGACCAATTTCTGCATCCCATTCCAGAACTTTCCAGATCACAAAGAACCGCGCAAGTAAGAATGATCAGATTGAACTTCTCCAAGTCCTCGGATATACAGCTTGACAGCCATCGTTTAAAACTAACAAAACAGGTAATCTGTGGACCTCTCCATTCACGATTCCACTCTAGTCCCATTTTGTTAAATCTATACGGTCGCATGTCCAAAATGTGACCTCCAGAGCGCATATGCACATGCGCAATTGGCAGTTGAGAAAAAAACGGTCTCCTAAATCGGAGGAGTTTAATTGTTTAAATCCTTTATCAGATCTTCTTCCTGTCCTTTCTTTCTATAAAAGGTAACTCTTTCGTCTTCAATCCCAATCGCTCAAGTGACTTCAACTCAATTCAACTTAAGGACCTGAAGTGGATCGTCAATTGCCTCTCATAACTTGAAAACGACTCACTCACTCACCTCGCCTCCTGGACATCAATTTCACTCACGAGGCCAACCTCACTTACAACAACTCAACATGTCTCTCACTTTCAGAAAAGCAACACCACTCGACATCCCCCCTCTCCTCTCCCTCATAGTCTCCGCCTACCGCGGCGAATCCTCCCGCGCAGGCTGGACAACAGAAGCCGACCTCCTCGCCGACGAGCGCATATCCCCCACGGCACTCCACGCAAAGATCACCGACCCCTCAGGCCTAGTCCTTCTAGCATTCAATTCCACTTCAGCATCATCCACCGGCACATCAACACCAGAATCCGACACCGAGACCAATCCCTCTGGACTGGTGGCATGCTGCGAAATCGTACGAAAGGACGATGAGCGCGCTTACTTTGGCCTCTTTGCTGTATCGCCAAAGTTGCAGGCTGGTGGTATTGGAAGACAGGTGCTGCAGAAGGCTGAGGAGCATGCGAAGAGGGAGTGGGGAAGTAAGATTATGACTATGTATGTTATTGCGACGAGGGAGGAGTTGATTGCTTGGTATATTCGACGGGGTTATGCTCGGACTGGCGAGAACAGTCCTTTTCCTTATGCGGAGCTTTATAATGGGGAGGCTTTGAGGGATGATTTGTACTTTGATCATCTTGAGAAGGTGTTGTAAGGTGGTTGTGAGTTATAGAGGGATTGTGGTGAGCAGAGCATGAGAATAGAGGTTCAGACTTAGACGCATAAAGATCAAGAATTCATCAGCAGACAGACGCAAATCTAAAGGCCAATTATGTGTATGCTCCTTCTTGTGTTTTATTGGAAGATGGGCTGGCGAAGGGCCAAAGTCGGGAACCCGCCTTCGAGGGCTGCTCTTTCCATGTTGGACAGACCAGGAACTCAAGGCAGGTACTTCTTTCGTAGAGACTTCCCCAGATGAATCAATGCAAGATAAACCTCAGTCATTCAATTCAGATGCTGTCCATGCTTTTTCTCAGTTATCTGCCCACCCAATGCCAGGTGTGCGCAATGCTCTCAAACCGCACCCTCTTCAAGATAGGGTCAGAGGTGACGACAAGAACACTTCAGCGTCAATACTGGTAAGGACCTCCAGAGTCTCGCCGACCTTGTGCTAATCTAATTATTAGGCTGCCACTGCGAGATCTGTTGTTTAAGTGGGTGAATGCAGGTGTCGCTCCGGCACCTTGAGCGGGCAGCCGTTCTGGCACTGCAAGTAACTGTCAGCTAACGGGCGCAAACATTCTCGCCGCGCCCCCAAAATCAACAAACTACCTACCTATGCTAGACAACAGTGAACGGAGTAAGTAGTTGCAAGGCGTGCATTCATTCCTGCCCCTCCATTTTGTATCCTGCACCGTTCACCCTCTTCAACTGCAGCCTCATCATCGCACCCCCTCGCTCACGACTAACGGTCGACTGCACTTGACAACATCTACACTAGAGATTGAAGACATATCTCGTACTGCTTGATTTTGTTTGACCCTCCATATTACTCACTCGTTATGGCGTGGCGAGGACGCGGAGGAGGATTTGGCGCAGGTCAGAACTTCCGGACCAAGCCATGCTTCAACTTCCAACGAGGTCGATGCCACTTGGGAGACAACTGTAGATACCTACACGACACCTCTTCGGCTACCGATGGAGGTATGGCGATACCTCCAGTTCCTGTTGCGACATCGAATCCACGCAAGCTATATCTGGTGTGGAAAGGTATGGTTCGCAAGCCACCTCCAAGTTTCCACACTACCTCAGGCGCGAAAGAATGCCACAAGTTCTGGAAAAGGGCTCTCGAGATTCTGGACGAGGATGATTTCGACCAACATCAGGATGTTGCTCGCGATCTTGCCAGCGATGAGTATCATGGACAACGTTTCATCATCGATACGGCCGAGAATGGTTCTTCTAACGCCCAGGAGAGCCTACCTACGTCCTATGTTCTCCTACAAGTCATCACTCACAAAAACCTGACGGACTCACTGTCCATCGAACGCGACGTTGCCACGGTCTTCAGGTCGCTTGCTGGTGCCAACGGAGAACGAGGTCTTGCCCTCCTCAGCTCCATGTGTGAACAAGCACTCGAAAGTAGTGAATTGTTTGCCGAACTTCTTGGAGCGACAATCCAAACAGTTCTTCTTGTCATGGTTACGACCCTTCAACAGCTTCTCAACAGGGAACCCAGAGCACAGTTCTCCGACGATCTGCCTGTTCTCATCGAACAGATGGACAAGCTCATTGCTACGGCCGCTGAAGATGCCTCGTCCAAAGAACTCCACGACCTTACGGCACGGTTCAAATTGGTGAAGAGAGGGGTGGCCGCCGCTCGCGATCGTCTTGGTACCGCAGAAGACTCTTCTGGCAACCCGAAGGACTTCAAGTCTATCGCATCGGCCTTCCCCAAGGACATTGAGATTCCTGGAGGTAGACACGACAATGACTTTGCAGATATCAACAAGATTGCCATCCTGCCAACACACGACGAGATCATTAGCGAGCACCAGGAGTACTTGCCCTCTACCAACTTTACAGAACCTCATGTCCTCGACGACCCATTACAGAGACATATCGACTCCATGTTTCGACTTGTCCGACATGACATCCTTGGTCTTGTCAAAGATATTTTGCGCAACCTTCTCCAGTCCGAAGATTTGCTTAGCGGTCGTCTCTCAAATCCAGTACCCCAGGCGCAGGTGTACTTGCAATCAAGTATCAAGATGCTCTCTAGTAGCAAAAAGTTTGGCACGGAAGCTGTTCTATCTTTCGAGTCACCAACCAGTATGCTCTACAAGACGGCAGCCCAACAAAAAGCATGGTGGAATGCTTCTCCTCGCTTGGGTCACGGCACTTTGCTGTGCTTCGTTGCTCCGACACCTGGCCGTACCAGTTTGCTCTTCCTGCAGGTCACCGACAAGAGAACGGACTACCACCTACGAGAGGATGACGATCAAGGGAAGAGCAACGTTGTTCCAGGGCAAGGCAGCTTACCCAGCATCACCGTCAAGCTTGCCAACCACAATCAGGACGATTTGCGCTTGCTGGCCAAGCTGTACACGACAAAGGCCCCAGGAGTGCTTGTGGACTTCAACGGTGTGATTCTGGATACATTCGTGCCCATTCTCAAGAACCTCAAGAGAATCAAGCGCGAGGATCATATTGCCTTCCAGCAATGGATCTTACCCAGCGCGGCCGAAGATCAGAGTGTTACTACACCAGGGTATGCTCGTATACTCGACTTCACCTTCTCACTACGATCAATCACCAAGGATAAATCGATCGACCTGTCTCTTGATCCAGAAAATCCAGAGGGCCTGAATATCCGAGAATTGGAAGAAGCGACAGGTCTAGACCAAGGTCAATGCCATGGCCTGATTGGCGCTCTTACTCGCGAGTACGCTCTTATCCAAGGCCCTCCTGGTACAGGAAAGTCGTACCTTGGCGTTCAAATCCTGAGAGTTCTGTTGGCTGCGAAGCAGAAAGCCCATCTTGGCCCAATCGTCATTGTGTAAGTCTTTCCAGCCATGTACTCGTATCTCTGCTATTCGATTGATGTACTGACACAAGACATAGCTGCTACACGAACCACGCCCTCGATCAGTTCCTTAAGCATCTCCTCGACGTCGGAATCTCTCGAATTATCCGCATCGGCGGTCGAAGTGTTGCTCCGGAGCTCGCTGGACTAAACCTTCGAGTGGTCAACCAAGATACTGCGAAGACATATGCCGAGCGATCGACTCTCAGCGTAGCTTTTCGTCAAATTGAGTCGAGTAGCTATGTTGCCTCTGAAGCGACAGAATCTCTTGGCTATGCAAGAAATGGATCGTTATGGGTTTTTCTCAGCGGGTTCTTGGCCGTGGAGTGCCCTCGAATCCATGAGCAGTTTGAGACGGATGAGAATGACGATTTTACGGTTCACGGGGGCGATCCTTTGGAAACTTGGGTTGGTTCCCAGACGCCAGAAAATTCTGAAGAGACGTCAAATACAGATCTGAGCTCACTGCAGATGAAAGCCGAAGAGAACATTCACAGTCTCACTGGTTGGGAGCGACGTGCTCTGGTGAACGACTGGCTACGACGACACGAAGAAGAGCAGACTGATGTTCTGTTTGAGGCCATGGACGAGTTCGAAAAGCAGCAGAAAGACATCAAACGGACATATGACGGTGCTAACCAGCGAACACTTCAACAAGCTGAGGTGATTGGATTGACTACCACATCACTTGCTGGTCGAATTGACTTGCTTCGAAGTGTGAAGCCGAAAGTACTCATCTGCGAAGAGGCTGGTGAGGTCAAGGAGGCTGATATCATTTCTACACTCATGCCATCGCTTGAGCATTGTATCCAGATTGGAGACCACCAACAGCTCCGTCCGCAGATCAACAACTTCGACTTGAGCCTTGAATCATCCTCCGGACAGAAATGGCAATTGGATCGAAGCCAGTTTGAGAGACGAGCCGAGGGCGAACCGGGTCTTGACCCATCACCTTTTACGCAGCTCAACATCCAAAGACGAATGAGGCCCGAGGTCTCTCAGCTGATTCGTGGAGTTTATCCCAACTTGGTGGATCATGAAAGTGTGTTGAGTACACCGGATGTTATCGGTATGCATGACAATGTGTTCTGGCTGAACCACAGTCACCCGCAGGATGTTGGCGACGATGGCCTCCGAGTCAAATCCCACAGCAACCGGTGGGAGACTAACATGGCAACTGCTCTTGTACGTCACCTGGTCCGACAAGGCGAGTACAGAGCCGAGGACATCGCGCTTCTGACACCTTACATGGGTCAACTCCAACAACTCCGAACTGCACTTAGCAGTGACTTCGAAATATGCCTTGGTGATCGCGATCTCGAACAGCTCTCCCACGAAGCATTCATCGACGACACGACCTCAAAGAAGCCCATTGAGAAGAAGAAGTTATTGCAGACAATCAGACTTGCGACGGTCGATAACTTCCAAGGAGAAGAAGCGAAGATTATTGTTGTGTCCCTGGTACGCAGTAACGTCGAGCGGCAAGTCGGTTTCCTTCGAACAGAGAACCGCATCAATGTTCTTCTCAGTCGTGCCAAGCATGGAATGTACCTGATTGGCAACGCGTCAACCTACCTCAACGTTCCCATGTGGGCTAATGTCTATGATATACTTGAAAAGTCCAATGCTGTTGGAACTGAGCTCAAGCTTTGTTGTCCTCGACATCCGGAGACGCCAATCGCCTGCTCAGAACCCGAACACTTCGCCATCCGAAGCCCTGAAGGAGGATGTGCTCTGCCTTGCTCGCGCAGATTGGAACCATGCGGTCACAAGTGCCAGGCAACCTGTCACTCGGAAGCCATGCACGAGGCTTTCGCCTGTGGGCGTGCTTGCCCTCGCATTCGAACAACTTGCAACCACCCATGCCCAAAGCTCTGTGGAGAGCAGTGTGGCCCCTGTTTGGTCAACGTTTATGATGTCGAGCTCCCTTGCGGCCACATTGAGAAAACGATGGCGTGTGATCAGGCGCAAAACCCGGAAGGCTTCAAATGTACTGCTACAGCGGAGAGGATTCATCCTCATTGTGGACACGTTGTGACTATGAAATGTCATGAAATTGGCAGCACGGTATTTCCTCAATGCAAACAACCTTGCACCGACATTCTTTCATGTGGCCATGAATGCTCAGGAACTTGCTCGGGTTGCCAGAGCGGTACTCACCCCAAGTGTGTCAAACGATGCCATGGCCCTTTCAGCACCTGCAACCATCAATGTATGCAGCCATGTCATACCGGAGAGAACTGTGGCCCCTGCAGGGAATCTTGTGAAGTGAGTTCGGATATCTGGTCAGCAACAAGATATGCATCACTAATACCTGTTGACAGATTCAATGCCCCCATTCCGCATGCAATTCCGTCTGCAACCAGCCATGCGCTCCATGTATCGAACCTTGCACATGGGCATGTCCTCATCAAGGTGCCTGTACTTTGCCATGCTCTGCACCATGCGATCGACTCCCTTGCAACAAACGGTGCGACGAGAAGCTACCATGTGGTCACCGGTGCCCGAGCTTTTGCGGAGAGACTTGTCCTGTGGGCTATTGCCAGGTGTGCAGCAGAAAGAAGACTGATAGGGTTGACCTCTTGGAGTTTCGATCTTATGCCGAGATTGACTTGGATGAGAGCCCGATTGTTGTTCTTGGATGTGGCCATTTCTTCACCAGCGAGACTCTGGATGGTCTCGTTGGCCTTGATGAGGTCTACGTGACGGACAAGTTTGGAAACTTTACTGGCCTGAAGAATATCTCTGGTTCACTCGCGCAGAAGACGCCTTGTTGCCCCGACTGCAAGAGAACTATCCGACAGTTTGCAACCAAGCGCTACAACCGAGTCATCAACCGAGCAGTGATGGATGATATCTGCAAGCGATTCCTCATCAAGGGACAAACAGCTTTGGAGAAGCTGAACAGCAAATTGGTCAAGGTGGAGGCCGCACTTGCGACATCGCGTCGTTCAACTTCCATGGCTTTTTACCATACCGCTACGACATTCTTCAGAGAGCGACATGGTGCTATCAAGACCCTTGAAAACTCAGCCATCCATCTCCAACAGGTCATAGGCGAGGAGAACCAGCCGGCAAAGAAGTTGATCAATGCCATTGCGACGTCCCGACCTGCAGTTACGGATGGCCCCTCACATATCACTCAACTGATGGAGGCTCTAAAACTTTCGCGCTCGGCACCCGATGACCAACTACTTCTCGGTGCACGCCTGGCCGTCCTCGAGGCCCAGCAGATACAACTTATGGATGCGTTTATGGTTTCCAAGTCGCAAGGAAAGAACATCCATCAAAACGCCCTTGATCTCCCAGAAACCGACAAATGGTTCAAGACTTGCAGGGAATTGATGGAAGAAGCCAAAGAGGCGAAACTCCCCCGAATTCTCATCGCCGCCACACTTGCGTTTGCAAAGATCGCCAGGGCTGCCATTTGGTCTGCCAAACCTGAACAAAACCCAACATCTGGCGCTCAAGAGCCAAATCATATTGAAACAGCTCGCACGCTCCTTGGAGACGCACAGTTTTTTTGTCTCAGCCTTGGAGATAGCGATGTACTCATGAAGAGGCTTGAGGACATGGTAGAGCTCTATGAGCCCCGACGTGAAGAGGTGACACCGGAGGAATTGGCGTCGATTCGATCAGCCATGGTCACTGGACCTCATGGCATGGCAACTCACTCTGGTCACTGGTACAACTGCATCAACGGACATCCCGTAAGTTAATTCCCATTTGCCTCCACCTGAAAACCTTTCACTAACAGCTTGATTTAGTTTGCGATCGGAGAATGCGGTATGCCCATGGAAACGGCACGATGCCCCGAATGTGGTGCTGCGATTGGCGGTGCCAACCATCGAGTTTTGACTGGAGTTTCTCGAGCTGAGAATATGGAGACTCCTGCGGAGGAAGTGCGACGAGAGGGAGAGAATGCTGACCAACCTATCGGTCGACGTGTTGGAGAGCCCTTTGCACCTCCTGGTGCTTATCCCGCGGAAGAGAATTGTGTTACGATGTGAGTTTGTTGTGGTTGTCGCGATTGATGATAGGTGAAAGTTGGCAAACGTATGGACTGTGCAGCCACCTCGGTCTTGGCTTTGGGTTCATGATGGTATCACTGAGCTGTATCGATATGAAGCTGTGTCGATATGAGATGAAACGGTCTACGAGATTGATGAGGTATGGCTCGACATGTATGAGGATTTTAGTGCGAACCGACTGGTACTTAGACAGACAATGATGTGTTTATGTGTCAAGACATGCGGTCTTGTGCGTATCAACGAGTGAACTTCTCATGACAATCTTGTTGTTCAAATGCAAGATGGTATTGACAAAAATAAACTGCTCAAACTAGCAACGCTTCTGACAACTCCTTGATAGCGCCGTCGTATACTCGTGCTTTTCATATCATACAATCATATTACAACAATGAAACCATACTCCAACCATCTCAGCCTTGTATCGCAAGCTTAGTATCCATGACCTGTACAAGTTAGCATCATACTCTTCGAAATTGAGTCAGAAATACTTACGTCCAATCTTGCGTCCCATCTTGGACATCTCCTTAGCCTGACTCTCCTTCATCTTAGCCCGTCTAGAATCCTCCTTGGACTCAAGCTCAAGTCGCTTAACATGCTCCCTAGCCTCACGAGCGCTAATTCTCGCCTCTTCAAGCGCACGATCAGCTTCACGCTCAGCCATCTCGGCACCCCGAACACGCTCTCGTGCTTCGAGAACGGCGGGATCGTCTTGGTTGCGGTTGCCGCCGAACTTGGACAGGAAACCACCGCCGCTGCTTCTACGGCGGTCGGGAGAACGGGATGATGAGGAGGAGTAGCGGTGGTCGTAGGATGAGGAGGAGCCGCGCGAGTGACGGTTGTGGCGGGAGGAGCCAGAGGCGTGGACGGGCGCGGGCTCGTGCTTTGACTTTGAAGAGAAGAGGCCGTGTTTGCGAGGTTCCTCGCGGATGGGCTCTGGGGAAGGTTCACGACGACCGAAGAGAGGCATGGTGAATTATGATGATAGTATAAGTGGTAGTGTAAGTGGTAGTGGTATAAGTAGTGGTGGATAGTGAGTCTTTGACTGGGTCTAAGTGGTGCTTGTTTGATGGAGAAAAAAAAGAAGCTTTTCAGACGAATCTTGGCCTCTATTAAATTAATCCCATCCCCAGACCCCTATTCATCTTGACAACTATTCTCGTCCATGATCATCAACCTTTCAAACCTGCTTTTTGACTCCATTCAGTATAATACAGCGTGACGTCAATTGATCCCTAGCAAATAACAAGGGTCCAGCTTTTAGCCCAACCAATCACATCCCAAAGATGACACGGGTATGGGTGAGAATGCAGTAAATTGTGACGCAAAAGTGGCGGTTTGTTTCAATGATGTAGGGACTGATCCTATTTATTGGTGTGGTGAGATCATTTTGCGAATATCATCACTGGGAAGGGGAAGACATCATCGGACGGGGGTAAGTGCCAAGATTGATAGGAATGCGATTGACGACGTTGAGCGGTTTGAACGGTTATATCTCCACAAACCTTTTTTTCTCAAGGGTATTGAAAAAGAGAGTTGGACTAAGATCGCGGTGGATACTTGATCTGCCCATCAATCGGCCATAGTCTAATTCCCGGTGATGCATCTTTCTCGTAATTGACGGTGGCTGTGCTGACCCCTCAAGACAAGTCTCGGCACAAGCATCATCATTATCTCAGTCCAGCCCAGTGATTGAATTGTCTTGTCATTAAGAATGCGCTATATAACTTTAAACACCATCTACGACGATGGAACAAAAAGGAACAATCGACAAAGAAAAGAACTGCTCTGTCGATGATGATTTCCCAGCAGTCTACTCCCCCTCTTCTTCATGCACAGACATGCAGAAGTCCAAATAACACGTAAAAAACACCGAGAGTCCCTATGTGCATATATGCCGCACGATATATACAGTTGAAAAAAGCCCCCAGGAGCAGGGCGGTAATAAAGACGAGGCTCGTAGTCGGGCGGAACCTCGTATTGTTCGATTATAACGCTCGTATCGTGTCGTAAAAAATAATCCTGTCGAATCACATTACATGATGACGCACTTGCTCTCCTCGCGATCCTTCTTGACGCTGAGAGCCACGCGCGCAGCTTCGGTGAAAGCCTCGTTGACGCCCCTGTTCTTCATGGCGGAGCACTCGAGGTATCGCAGCGCACCTATGCGACGCGCCACCTCGAGACCCTGGTCATAAGTAATCATGGGCTTCTTCTCGCGGGGAGCAGCAGCAGCGGCGTCGGGGGCGGCGTTTTCGTCTTCTTCGCCTTGTTCGCGGAGATCGCACTTTAGTGCTACGAGGACGAGTTTGGTGCCGGGGCAGTTGTCGGCAATTTCGCCTACCCACTTGGATTCGACGTTTTCGAGCGAGTCTTTGCTGTCGACCGAGTAGCAGAGCATGATGAGATCTGTGTCGTCTGGGAATTGTTAGGGGGGTTGTCAAGAGGGATGGCGCGAGGGGGGTTTACCGTAGGAGAGGGATCGCAATCTGTCGAATTCCTCTTGACCGGCTGTGTCCCAGAGGGACAGTTCGATATGGACATTATCGACGAAAATATCTGCGCGAAAGGATTAGATTTCGTAGTCGCATTTCCGAGGCGAGTATCGTACCATGAACGTAATTCTCGAAAACAGTAGGTTCGTAGACGGTTGGGAAGTAGCTGTAATCATGAGCTTCAATCCATTTCCTGTAACTCCCTCAATGCAAAGACATACCCTCTCGTAAAGACATTCAGCAACGAAGTCTTTCCGCAAGCACCATCACCCCTAAAACATCAATCAGCGCGAATTCTTCTTCCGAGTCCAATTGAAAACGCACAGCAGAACCAGCTTTCGCTGAACAGTTTTAGACCCTCCGCAAAGAGCAGGCATTGTGTCGTTTGTGATGTGGTTTTAATTAAAGAGAGAAGAGAGTAGGTTTTTTGGCGCGGGAAGAAAAAGGAAAGTTGGCGCCAGACGAATCTCGGTTGCCGTGAGTAAAGCTATCGGGTTCGGGGTGGCGCGCGCGCAGATCGAGAGAGGGGGTTCGTGGCGGAGTCGACGTCGGGTCTGGTTCGTTCTTGCCAAGTTTAAGCTTGTTAAATTCTCGAAGCTTTTTTCGCGAAAGGTTCTTTTTGTCGGTACCGGTGTTTCTTTTTCGCAATTATTTAATCCGTCAAGAAGTGAGGCGTGAGTTAAAAAGGAAAAAAGGAACCAGGTTGGCAGGGATAAGGGAAATGAAATGAATGAAAAAAAGATGAAGTCAGAGGGAGAACAAGACTGGGGGGATTGTGCAAAGGGAACCACAGTGGAGTTTTCTACAGCGCTTGCCTTTCGGGGGAACCGGCCATAAATAACCACAGCCAATTAATCCCACATCTTTTCTGTCTCTATCAAGACAATGTCCCCTTTTCTGCAGATATCCATTCCTCTAATTGGTTCCAACTGGAAGGGTGCCAAATTGCCTTAATCTTTAAAGTGCCTACTGCAAAAAGTGGGCCGAAAGTTAAGATTCAATAGATCCAAGTTTGATGATACCGATTCTACGTAGAATTTGGCTGCCGGTGGCTGATTAAAGTAGTCATGGCGTTTGTTTAGGTTGAGGGGAAACATCACGCGATAAAGACTGAGAGTATTGATGCCAGGCTGTTCGATAATCAGAATAACTATTGGATGAGTGTTATCGTATTATTTTCTTGGTAATGGATGCGTGTACAATACTCATCGGTCCATCTATTCCACGCAATGCACTGACAATCCCAATTTTGCAAGTCGCACAAGCCAACATGGCCTCGTCAAAGCATGAGACGAAATAAACAAGTACCATTATGTCCATCCACAGGCAGCCTCAACAATGCAATTGTTCCAAAACACCATACCCGCTTATCGTGCCCTCTAATCATCATCCTTCTGGAATCCCCTACGCGCTCCACCCATCCTCTCCGCCAATCCCTTATGACCAGCCTGTTGATGCAACTTGTTAACAAAACCCCGATCACCACCACGTTCTCTAGCTTTATCGTCTGCTTCTCTGGCAGCTTGTTCGCGCTCGTCAAGTTCTGCGAGGCGCTTTTGGCGGTCGGTATCGAGTTCTGTGGCGGCGGATTGCATGGCTGCTAGTTTGCGCTGGCGCTCTTCTTCTTTGGCTGCATCGTCTTCTGGGTTGTTGCGGGGACGGTTGGAGGGGTAGCTTCTTCTGTAGTCTCGACGGTCTCGGTGATCGCGAACGTCTCCCTTGTCGCGGTAATCACCGTTTCGTCTGTTGTCGTAGCGGTCTCCGTTGCGGTTGTCGCCGTTGCGTCTTTCGCGGGAGTCTCCATTTTGTCTGTCGCGAGAATCGCCGTTGGGTCTGTCGCCATCATGCCTATCTCCGCTTCGTCTGTCTCCATTGCGATCTTCGCGCCTGTCTCTGCTGTCGGAGCGTCTCTCACGCCCGCTGCTACCAGAACGTCTCTCACGTCTATCCCCATCATCTGAATCGCGTCGTCGTCGTGAATGTCTGTCCCTGCTATCGTCCCTTCGTCGCCTATGCCGATCCTCTCTCGAATCATCACGGCGTCGGGGACTTCGCGATCGTGAATAAGACCGTCTTCTTCTGTGATGTCTATCCTCGCCATCCGCGCTTCGGTGACGATGTCTCCTCCTATGTCGATCCTCCTTCTTGCGTGACTTCTCTTCTTTTTGTTCGATACCAGCCGAAGAAAGAATCTGGCGTCGCTTCGCAGGGTCGTTCATCATAGCTTGTTGCTGTCGCATAATCGCCACGAGCGGATCATCTCGAATCTTGGCAGCTGTATCCCTAGCCGTATTCGCATTTTGCAAAGCCATAAAACTCTCCGCCCCAGCATCCTTCTCGAGCTTCTTATGTTCCGTGCCCTTGATCAGGGTATCAATCCTTCGCTTTCCGAGTAAATAAGCTTCGGTTTCTTCAGCGGTACCAGTCTGGCCATCGTTGGGACCCTGATACATCCATTCCACGCGATCGACGCGCTTTCTGCCGCCTGCGGCTTCGAGTTGGCGCTGGACTTCTTCTTGAGCGCGCTCTTCGCGGAGTTCGTTGATGCGCTGCTGGGTCTTTTTGCGCTCGGCGAGGGCTTTTTGTTCTTCTTCCCAGACTGCGCGCTGGTTGCGCTGCAGCGAGGGATGGAAGGATTTCTTCAAGTTAAGATCGCCGCCACCCATTTTGATGTGCTTTGTTTGGTGTTGTTGATGAGAAGTTGACGGTGGGGTGGCAATGGGAGGTAGCCTGTTAGCCTGTCTGAAATTCACCCCAGAAAAGTCTTATCGCGCTTATCGCTATCGCTTATCGGCGGATTCAGGTGACTAAATCATTTCAAGGTTTCTGTCACCTTGAAGCTTAAATGCAAGCTGCAATTAGAGTACCGTAGAAACTCATGAGATTGGGAACGCCCTATGGATATCTTTTTAGAGTTCAAAGGTTTTTTATTAGACTAAATTAGAATAAAGATCTGATAAAAGCACTAAAAAAGCTCTTTTACACTAAAAGACGTATCCACAGGGTGTTCCCAATCTCACGAGTTTCTACGGTATGATTAAACGTTTAATTCCCATTGGAACTCCAACACTTCTAGCTTTGATGTAGAACTGAGCGCAAGTCTCAACAGGCCAGAAATTGAGCATTGCGTAAAACCTGCTACCTGGAGTCGCGCCCCCAGCTCGGCCTTCGACATGGCACTCAAACTCATGCAGTAAACCAGACATGCAACGACTGAGTCGACTGTCCATATAATTAGCCCGTCGGACAATCCAGGAATCCTATCGCATTTCACCAGCAAGGTAGCGTTCTCATGAGTTCAACCTTGTATTATACAGTTCATTCATGTCTATGATATCTCGAGAATCCCTCGCTCTCCAAGAAAACCACATATTCGTACAAATATCTCCTCTCCAAGCTCTTTTACCAACTAGCTCTCTTGACACCAGGCAAGTTTCCAGCCATAGCCTCCATTCGGAAGTTGTACTGCGCATCGTTAGTCCAGCCCATTCTCTTTTCTTCTCCTTCTTCTTCGCCTCTTTCTTGTTGGGGGTGGTAGGTGTCTTACTCGTGTCATCTTAAAATCGCTCAAAACACCACGTCCCTGACCTCCCATAATACATCTGTTTCGGATCTGCGTAGGACGAGTGTAGCAGTGCATCTGGGTCAATTGGAGTTGGGCTTCGGCGCGGACTCGGGGAGGGAGTGTTGTGTTTCGGATCATGTAGCGGAGGGCTTGTCTATTAATTCGTTATCAGCGGCCATTCTTCGTTCGTTCTCGTCTTCAATTCTTCGACGTTCGCTCCTCTTCGTCTTCCACCTCGCTGTGCTCGCTCGGAAAGAGTTTTGCGTACCGCTCTGTCTCGTGGGCCTCAAAGACCTTTCGCTTGGTGTGGTCGCGCAGGGTGCGGACGTTGACGAAACAGCCCAGATCGAGCTTCTTGGCGCGGAACATCGACATTTTGAAGGTCGTTGGCGGGGGTTGTCGATGATGAAGCTGGCGGGATGATGTTGCGATTGTCAAGAACCAAATTCGAGATGGGCGAGTTTAGCCGGGGTATGGCCGATCAGGATGCTTTAGAGTGAGGTAGGGTGGGGGATCATCATATAAACTCTCGGATTGAGATACCAGGCACCTATCATCAGCCTTCGACTGAACTTAATATTACTTTTATGCCCTTAAATACTGGAATTAAATGCGAAGTCTCCAGCGAAGTAGCTACACTATCAAATCAGTGGTAATGATTCCCTCCGTGATGTTGGGTGTGGTCTTCGCTTTTTTTATCAGTAACAGGTGTTCGGTTTGAACCTACCCATTGATAAGAGGATTACTTTATGTCATTCTTTAACACAATATTATAGACAACCTCTCGTAATAAATAAAAAAATGATGGTATTATCCGATTCTTTTCTTCCTTTTTTAGGCTTTCAGTAGTCATCGCATTACTGCCTTGACTTGGCCCATTGACTCTGTATCGAATTCGAAGACAAACGATCTAGGGTACGCAATTCACGCCTCACTAACAATGACCCAAAACGTCCAGGATATGCAGCCAGGAATGCTGATCCGATATCCCGCCTGACGCCTCTTTCCTCTTTCTTGGCCTGCAGTACGATTATCTAACATCAACGGCTGCACAACTCAACTCATCCCACAATATTTCTCTCATCAATCAACACCTCCCACCTCATGTATCACCACATCTGAGGTCATTGACATCATGGATCCCAGCAGGGAAAACCTCCTCAACGGAGCAGATCGCTCGTCTATTGACGGCAGTGACGCTGAATCGGATATTGACGCGACTGATTATCTCCCCAAGAATACTACCACTAATCGATCTGGAGGTACATCCCGGATCCGACCAGGACTCTTTCGACGATGGCGCACCAGGAAATGCTGTTTGATCATTGTCGGAACTGCCATAGTAATTTGGATTCTCATCTCAGCAATCGGAGCGTTTGCATGGAACAAGATCAAAACACCACCTGTCGACGGACAATCACCGCCATGGTATCCCAGTCCCAAAGGCGGTACTTCCAAGAATTGGGAGAAGAGCTACGAACGAGCCGCCAAGTTAGTCGGTAAAATGACACTCGCGGAAAAAGTCAACATCACTACCGGAACAGGCTGGAGTATGGGTTTAGCAGTCGGTACTACTGGTGCTGCAACAAATGTCGGGTTCCCAGCTTTGGCGTTACAGGATGGGCCGCTTGGAATTCGTTTTGCAGATAATGCGACGGCTTGGCCTGCGGGGATCACGGTCGGTGCTACGTTTAACAGGAAACTCATGTATGAGCGTGGCCATGCCCATGGGAAAGAAGCAAAAGGGAAGGGCGTAAATGTCATTCTCGGCCCAGCGATCGGCCCTCTTGGAAGAGCACCCGCCGGCGGGCGCAATTGGGAGGGATTTGGACCTGACCCTTATTTGCAGGGCATCGCAGGTGCCGAGACGATCCGTGGAATACAAGATGCTGGTGTCATGGCGACGATCAAGCACTTCATCGGCAATGAACAAGAGCATTTCCGGCAAGCCTGGGAATGGGGTCTTCCGAACGCTATTTCTTCCAACATTGATGATCGAACGCTCCATGAAATTTACGGATGGCCGTTTCAGAATGCTGTGAAGGCTGGTGTTGCGAGTGTCATGTGCTCGTATAACATGGTCAACAACTCCTACGCGTGTCAGAACTCGAAGCTTTTGAATGGGATTCTCAAAGATGAGATGGGATTTCAGGGATTTGTTATGTCGGATTGGTTGGCTCAACGGTCTGGTGTTGCGAGTGCCCTTGCAGGACTGGATATGAGTATGCCTGGTGATGGACTCAAGTGGCAAGACGGTGACTCTCTTTGGGGACCCCGCCTGACACAAGCTGTTCTGAATGGGTCTTTACCTGTTGATCGGCTGAATGACATGGCGCTGCGAATCGTTGCGTCATTCTATCAGTTGGGACAGGATAAGGATGAGAACAAGGGACCCAACTTTTCGTCGTGGACTTATGAGGAGAAGGGTGTCCTTGCACCAGGCAGTCCTTCACCTCAGGAGGAGATCGTTGTCAATCAGTATGTGGATGTTCAGGAGGATCACGCTGAGTTGGCGAGGCAGATTGCCATCGAGGGAACTGTTCTGCTCAAAAACGAGGGTGTACTTCCCTTGACTCGGAAGGGAAAGCTGGCAAATTCCGAGTCTAAGAGGGATGGAAAGATCAAGATCGGTATCTTTGGCGAAGACGCTGGTCCTGGACACGGTCCCAATTATTGCCCTGACCAAGGCTGCAACGATGGTACACTGGGTTCAGGCTGGGGCAGTGGTGCAGCTGACTTTCCCTACCTCATCGCTCCAATCGAAGCTCTCCGAAAAGAATTCAAGAAAGACGTTGACATCAGCGAGTTCCTCTCCAACAAGATCGAAAATGCAAAGAAGATCACCCAAATGGATGCCTGTCTAGTCTTTGCCAACTCAGACGCTGGAGAAGGTTATCTCTCATGGAACAGCGTCCGCGGCGACCGCAACGATTTGTTTCTGCAAAAAGGTGGTGACGCACTTATAACAGGAGTCGCCAATCACTGCGGTGGACCTACAATCGTTGTCATACACGCTGTTGGACCTGTTGTCATGGAGAGTTGGATCAACCACCCGCGCATCAAAGCTGTCCTCATGGCGAACCTTCCCGGTGAAGAAAGCGGCAATGCGATCGCTAGTATTCTCTTTGGCGATGAGAGTCCTAGTGGAAAATTACCGTATACTATTGGCAAAGCTCTTGCTGATTATGGTCCTGGTGGACAGGTTTTGTACCTGCCGAACGGTGTTATTCCTCAGCAGGACTTTGATGAGGGTTTGTATATCGATTATCGCCATTTTGACAAGAATGGTGTTGATGTACGGTATGAGTTTGGGTATGGATTGAGTTATACTACTTTTGAGTATAAGGATTTGAAGATTGATGTCAAGGAGAACGTGTCGCAACTTCCAGCATCGCGCGCTGCTTTGAGTGCGAAACCGCCGAAGTTGGACGATAAGATTCCTGATGTTGAGGAAGGTCTTTGGCCGAAGAATATTCGACGGTTGAAGAAGTGGATTTATCCCTACATTGACTCGGTGGACGATATTAAGAAGGGTGATTATCCCTACCCAGAAGGTTACGACACGCCTCAAACGCCTTCTGCAGCGGGCGGTGAAGAAGGCGGTAACCCAGACTTGTGGAAGACAGTCGTTACAGTCTCTGTCGTGGTAACCAACGCCGGTTCTGTCAAGGGCAAAGCTGTACCACAGCTATATCTCTCATATCCTGAGTCCAAGGTTGACCATCCTGTGCGTGTGCTACGTGGCTTTGAGAAAGTTTCGCTCAAGCAGGGAGAGAGCAAGAAGGTTAAATTTGAATTGACGAGAAGGGATTTGAGTTATTGGGATGTCGAAGAGCAGAATTGGAGAGTTGAGGATGGGGAGTATGTTATAGCTGTGGGTGATAGTTCGAGGGATTTGAAGTTGACTGGAACATTCAAGGCTGGTGGCTAGATACAGACGTCAAATGCAGAATGAATTGGATCTTTTAATTGACTATGTTGAACGGAAAGCATGTGTCTAGTTATACGCCCTCAAAAACTCAACCAAAGCCATCATAGCCATAGCCTGTCCATAAGGCATACTCGTCCTAGGAATATCCTTATAATGCTGCAAATCACTTCCCATCCCCGTTCCAAAAGAAGTATTCAACAATTCTCCCTCAGGACTAATGTTCTCAATCACAGCCTTGATCGCCTTGACTGCTACATCGGAGTACTCCTTGCTAATATATCGCTTTCGCTCAGCTTTCAGAATTCCGTAGGCGAAACCCGCTGTTGCACTGGCTTCTACGTAAGAGCCTTCGTCTTCGGGGACGTCGAGGAGTGTGCGCCAGAGACCGTTCTCGCATTGTGTTTTAGCTAGGGCGGCGACTTGTGCGTCGAGTGTTGAGATGAGATGTGAGCCGATGGGGTCAGAGTCGTTAAGACCGATAAGTTCGAGGAATTCGGGGATGACGATAGTCACCCAGCTGTTTCCTCTCGCCCAGCGCGCATCAGCAAAGTTGTGACCGCCCTCCTTGAACGTCCACCCGTGGAAAAACAATCCGGTCTTGGTATCGAAGAGATACTGAATGTGCAGCAGAAACTGCTTTTTGGCTTCGGCGACGTACTCTGGTCTATTAAGCACCAATCCAATCTTGGCCAGCGGCATAACGGTCATCATGAGGGTATCATCCCAAAGCTGCTGCTCATTTACTTCCAAGTAGGTAATATGTTGAAAACCACCATATTTCGTCCTGGGAAGTTCATGCATAGCCCACTCAGCCCAAGCATCCAACCAGGGCAAATAAGTTGGGTTCTTTGTCTTCTCGTACACATACGCCAACGTGAGGAATACGGCCATGGTGTTGATGTTCTTTCCCTTGTGACCTTCTGCGAAGCGCTTCTGGAACCAATCCTCTATGATCTTGAGCCATTGGTCATCGCCGGTCATTTCGTAGTACTTCCATATTCCGTAGAGGCCGACGCCGTGGGTCCATTCCCAGTCGTTCCAGCCTTTTGTGTCGATGATTTCGCCGGAGGGAATTGTCATTAGGAATTCGCCGGTTGTGTCTTTGATGTTGACTAGTTCGTGGATTAGGTGTTGGATTTGGGAGTGGATGTCTTTTGACGCGATGGAGTGGACGTGGGTAGGCATGATGGGTGGTTGTGAGGTGTTACCCTGCTAAGAATACAGTAAGGGTAGTTGTGAAGGTGTCGTGGTGTTTGAGGTTGGATGAGGGAGGGGCATGAGGTTATTTAGCTTGTAAGGGACCGGGGATCTGTTGAACTTTTACCGATATCCTTTTTCTTGGCGTGTCATCTCGGTCCGAAGTATACCGATGGACCGAGTAAAGGGTCTTTTCTCCTCTTTCGCATCGTGAATGGATGTCATTCGAGTTCATGGATGGTGGTGTTCTCTCCGCACTCATGGCTGTGGGGGTGGGGTTGAAGACATGAAGCTTGAATGGGGGTGGGGACGAGCTGAGCTGATGACAACGAACTATGACATTATTGGAGCGGATTGACATAAAGGAGGTTTTATTCAGGTGTGAGAGCGGAATTCATGTTGTCGTACAAGTGAAAGGTTGATGTTGTTCCGTGTAAAGGCCTTCGTTAAGGCTTCAAGAGAACGATCTGAAGCATCACCGAAGAATAGCGGAATTAGCGCATCTGTTGGAGCTTCAGTGGATGAACCCCACTACCTTAATCCCCCATCCCGCTAACAACTGTCACCCGCCTGCGGGGAATACTGTCTTCTTTCGCTGGCTCGGCTTGCAATTGCGATGGACACTTCTCTTTATTTTCTCCGTGTAATTTGTGGATGAGTTTGTTTAAATTGTCCTCATGCTTGGCCTGTCCACTCAATGGTCAAACCCAAGCAGTTGGTAGTGACGCGGGTGAATGCTACCTCGGAGGATTACTTCGGCAGTTGTTGGCAATGAGACATGCAGATTAAAACGAAGGGTCGTAATGCAGCTATGAGGGGATGGAATCCCGGTGAAGGTCCTGTAGAAGAGATCTTTAATCTCATGCAGGGGAAAGTGTAGTTTGAGCTGTTGATAACCTGAGGTATTGTTTGACATTCCGGAAGTTGACAGTGCCTGGCCTGAGACAGCAACAGGATAAACCTCCGCGCCAAGTATTCAATTCCATTCCTATCTAGCTCGACTTTGTGGCCGGCGTGCTCTCACTCCTACTATGAGGCTCAATCGGAAACGTCTGCAACTCAGGATCAACACCACCATAAACCCTCTCCCATCTCTCCTTGAGACCCTCAGGAGTCTCCCAAGCATTCTCCGGATCCCTCAACCACAACCTCAGCAAATGTCGTCTGTGCCATATTAGCCCCACACTCCCCTACAAAACTCACAAAGGAAATGTTCCACTTACTGCTTCTCCTCACTGTCCCTAAACCCATCCCTCGCATGGAAAATGGCCAAGTTGTTCACATACTGCATATCACCCTTCTGAAAATCCGTGCTCACGCTGAACCGTTCACCAAGGAAGTGCAGCGTATCTAGTGCTTCGGCTTGTGCTTCGGAGATGGGTGGGAGATGGTTTCCGCGTGGGAGGGAGCCGAAGCCGACGTAGTAACGGCGGGCGTACTGGAGGAGGATTCGTTCGGGGTTGGTTTGGTGGTAGATTAGTGGCCGGCTAGAGATCTTGTCTGTGTTGTCGACGGTTTTTGTGAAGCTGGATGCGTCAGTAGGGAGGATTTGAGTATGGTCAGGGAGACGTACAGCTCTGCTTCCCAGTTTGCGCTCAATGTGTGAATGAGATCTGGTCGAGTAGCAGCGATGTGATTGTACACACGCCAAGTACTAGCCAAACGACTAGCACCCCCCTCCGCAGCTGTATCAAGAGCAAAGAGCGACACAATATTGCCCGAGTCAGTGTGGAAGACCTGCTTGTCCGCCGTGTAGGCCGGGCTTCCGACCTTGACTTTGCCAGTAGACGAGATATTCTTGATGTGGCCAATGACTACATCGGCACGTTTGCCTTCAAAGTATGCATCTTGACGACCGCGGATAGAGCCGATGTGGGAGGATACGCCGGCGTAGATGATGATGTTTTCCTCGCGGGTGTAGCGATCGGGGTTTATGCCGCGGAGGACGAAGAAGCCGTGGCCGAAGTGCAGTTCGTGGGAGAGACGGCGGAGTTCGGAGTGGAGGGTTGGGAGAGGGAATGTTTCTTGTGAGATGTAACCCTTTGCAATGTTGAGAGCTACAATGTCAGTACAAGAACTAACAATAAGAAGGAAACGTACATTTGAAGTGTGCAAGAGCCTTGTCAATCTCATCAAGCTGCTCATTTGAGAAAGTGTATGTCCAGTTGTACTTCTCAGCAATGCTTTCTCCGTCCCATACCAAGTCACCCTTGAGCTCTTTAGGAAAGCCTTCTGGAAGCTCTTTGGTAAGATTCTCAGTCTGAGTTCGGCGCGCGACACGAGCTTGGTACTTGTCCCAGTCTGGATGGTATGCGATGTCTGGCTGTCCAGGTGGAGGTTGAGCAGCTGGTGTTGTGCCAAAGGTTAGTCCTGAGACAGGAGGATTGACAGTTACAGTGGCCATAGTTCAGGATCGATGTATGGGGTTCTTATCGCCGCAAGCTATTCTTATCGTAGCAGTATATAGTTATGCTTATTGTCGCGGTAATAGTGCTGCCCATGTTGCTCTATATAATATGGACGGTTTGGAGAATCTCGTAATTACACCATTCAGGATTTACTAACGCAATCTACCCCTCAGACGAAAAGGGTATTAAAATGTATAACATTATAACTGAAGGATGATCGCCAAGTGATGATGAAATTTAAGTGACTGCGGTGCAACTTGGCCCTGCATCACGACAACACTAGGTTGTAAGCACGCCATCCACCCAACGAATTATAACGGTCCGATTAATCAACAGCCAACGGCCAAGCAAATAAATGGATGAATCTATTAGGAAGGTGCTAGTAGTCTAAATTGTTAGTTTGATGGAACTTCAATAGGAAAGGATGATGGCGCGACCTTGGCAGTTATCACGTACTGCACCCACTCATCACCTAAACAGAATATCAATTGAATTATGGTGTGCTTAACGACCCCGAATACACTGAATTATGCATGTTCCAAGAACTCAATTAAGAATCTGACTCTTGGCAGAGAATACGAGTTTACGATAAAAGGTCGCGAGTAATTCTCGAGTTCCATTCACCCACCACCTCATCCTCCTCAACCATGGGCCAACCCATCCAGCAAGACTCTTCGGGCGAAGGCTCAGAGTCATCGTCTATCATCCACGACAACAATCTAACCTACGTCCGCCAAACAGCAGGCAATGGAACGTCAGGCTACCAAGAAGCCGTCGGTGCACCCGTCGAAACACGTTCTCCGCTGGGATACCACGTTAACTGGTTGACGATCATCTTCCTCAACCTAAACCACATGGTCGGCACAGGAATCTTCTCTACACCAGCGACGATTCTTCGTCTTACAGGCTCTGTTGGTCTGGCGCTTGTGTACTGGGTCATTGGCTTTATCCTTGCAGTCGCTGGACTTGCGGTGCATATGGAGTTTACCAGTTACTTTCCTAATCGCAGTGGTTCGGAGGTTGTGTGGTTGGAGCAGGGTTTCCCAAGACCGAAGCACTTCTTCCCTGTTGCCTTTGCGGTGCAGAGTGTGCTGCTGTCGTTTAGTAGCAGCAATGCTATCGTTTTGTCGAATTATCTCTGGCGAATCGTCGGACGCGCGCCGGATCCTTGGGAGTTGAAGGGTGTGGCTATTGCAGCTTATACACTGGCTGTCATCACTGTCATCGCGCATAACCGGTACTCTCTCTATGCCATCAACGTCTTTGGAGCGTTGAAGCTTCTTTTGCTGGTCTTCATCGCCATTTCGGGCCTTGTTATCCTTGGAGGTAACTTTGGAAGCATTCCAGACCCGAGTCTCAACTATCGCCATGGCTTTGAAGGGACTACCTCGAGCGGATACAATCTGTCGCAAGCAATGGTGAACATCAGTTTCGCATTCTCAGGTTGGCAGAATGCGTTCAGCATGGCAAACGAGATCAAGAATCCCATCCCCACCCTGAAACGCAACGCCAGCGCCTCTCTTCTCATCGTCTTCGTCCTCTACTTTCTCTGCAACATAGCGTACTTCGCTGCTGTACCAAAGGACATATTCCTCGAATCAAGCGAACTCGCAGCAGCAGTATTCTTCCGCACAGCATTCGGATCATCAGCCGAATCTGCTCTCAACTTTTGTGTTCTGCTTAGTTCCTTTGGCAACCTCCTCGCTGTTCTCGTCAGTCAATCTCGCCAGATCCGTGAGATTGCGCGACAGGGTGTTCTTCCCTGGACGGAGTTCTGGGTATCGACTAAGCCCTTCGGCACACCTGTTGGACCGTATCTTTTGAAGTGGGCGTTTACCTTTTTGATGATCGTTGCGCCTCCGGCTGGTGATGCGTTCCAGTTTGTTGTTTCGCTCAAGACGTACCCTGAGGCCATGTTCTATTTCGCAATGGGTGTCGGTCTCCTACTCATTCGTCGTAGAAGAGCTAGATCCGGTACACCACCATCTGACTTCCGAGCGTGGTATGCTCTTGTCATTCTGTACCTTTTGTGTCAAGCGTACCTACTTGTCATGCCCTGGATTCCTCCCGTGGATGGTATCTATGGTGGAACAGTCAGTTTGTAAGTACTCCTTTTCCTCAGACCTTGCCGATACTAACAAATCGTAGCCTTTGGTGCACTTACATGATTGTTGGAATTGCCATCATGGGTGTTTGCGGCCTCTACTACTATCTCTGGATGAAGCTTATTCCACGACTGAGGGGTTATAGTATTCGGTCTCAAGTCATTTCGGTCGATGATAATGGTGCCAATACGCATCGTCTACTGCGGGTGCCGAATGATGAAGTTGCGGAATGGGATGCTACTCATGATGAACTTGGTCGTGATTTACCACCTCAACGGATAGTCCACAGAAACACGGGGGGTGAGGCCAAGCAGGATGTCGGAATGTAGGACATATATCTACGTAGTTAAATGCGAGCATATTGGTCGTCGTCGGACCTGCATGTCGCATTGGTGCCCATGTCTTTTCTCAATAGAGCTACACTTTTGAGGCAACAAGATTTCGCTGCTTGCACAAGACCCTTTCCTGCCCCATCATATTGTGAGGTCTATTTTGAGATAAAGTGTGCTTGTTTGCTACCTTTCTCCCAAACATCGTGGTCACACATCTGATGCTCAGACACTGATACGTCTCAATAACACAAACTCAGTTTGCACTTCAACCCATGCGTAGTCAGCTTTTACTCAAGATTGCTAAACAAAACTGTGGGGATATTATAGCCTGTGTACTATTTATCCGTGATTAAGGACAAACAATAAAGTTTGTACCTGCTTCAGTCACCTGGCGACATGGGCCGTGACACTTGGTAGCTGACTATTCCTTGGAGGAGTGTGAGTATTTGTCGCTATAGAGCGGACAATCACTATTGATTGCGCAGTCTCTGATTATGAATTCAAACTCCATGTCAGTGTCACGATGCTTGTCTGGTGGCTGTAGGAAGCCAATTTGATCTATAAGATAGAGAACAGCTCCATCGAATAAGGATTAGAGCAGCTTCACCAGAATACAAACCACAACAACTACAACAAATTACATCCTACAGCAATCAACAGTCTCTCTGAATATCCGCAATTTTAACAATGTCCGAAACAAAGGCCAAGCGCACAACCCAACCCCGAGATGATCATACCCACTGGGTTTGCGGGAAGGTACTCGCAGACGGATCGAGATGCCAGGCAAAAATGGAATTAAAAGACGACAAATGCTCTGAGTGCCGAAGCCCACGAGGGAGAACCTGTAATGCTGTTAATGAATCAGGTGAAACTCTAGGGTCTTGGATTGATATGGAGGACGGAAAGGACGTGTGGCTTTATTTGGTTACGTCTAATGGTAACAAGTAGATGATCAGAGCCGGGAAAGGATAGTGATCAGTAGCATATCGATGCTTTCGATTTGGTGAGCAAAAAGGGCAGAAGATGGTAGATGGATTCGATCCAGTCAGTTGCCGGGTTACCAACTGCTTTGTAACAGAGCATCAATGTATACTGAACGATCAATGTATCTCAAATCCTCTAGATAGTGCACCGGGAAATGATTGTAAGTCAATTTTGGACATACATAAGGCGAGCAGTGTCAGTTGGTGTTGATTTTACACGTGAATATCGTCTATAAAACAATCACCGTCCATTGCTTTCTCCCTGTTAACACCAAACATACCGTGAACACAACAGTACCATACATTAGCAAAGAAGATTCCACACAGTTGAATCTGCATCACCATCATGCCCAAAGAAGTTCGCGAAACGAAAGTTCAAATTCCTCCTAGCCCCACCAAATGGCAATGCAACAGGGTAGCATTTGGACTCCCTTGTCTAGTGATAATGCCAATAGAAGTGAACGAATGCCACGACTGTGGTTTGGAGCGTGGAGATGAGGCTATTGAGTTTGACTGACACAGGATGCTATGAGAGAGTCTGCAAAGAAGAGTGGCTTTGTTATCTTTTGTTCAATGGAACTGATTCATGGAGTATAAGAATAGGAATAGGTGGGAAGTTAAGGCAGTTACTGGCAGACAAATAATGGCTTTGTCTCGTAATTAGACATAAACGTTGTCTATCAAACACTTGGTATCCAGTTGCATTTCTTTCCTAATATTAAACGTACCATAAGCATCATACCTATATACTATAACAAACAAAACTCTCTACTCACTTAGATCTATATCATTTAGGATCATCATCATGTCCGAACCAGTTATTTCCGAACCAGTTCGCGAAGAGAGACTTGAACCTCACCCAGATCACACAAAGTGGAAGTGCCACAGGGAAGTCCCAACTGGACTGAAATGTCCGGCAGTAATGCCAATGGAAGTTCCCGAATGCATCAACTGTAACAAGAAACGTGGAGAAGGATGTGTTGCTCTCAATGATAGCGAGGACGTTCTGGGGAAGTGTCTTGGCTTTGATGAAGTGGAGGGGAAGGACAAGTGGTTTTATTGTTGTTTTTGGCCGTTAGACTCAGAAAACGACTCTAAATATGTGGATAGGTGGGCTGTTGAGATAGATACCGATAGATAAATGACGAGCAGCTGAGCCGATGTCTATTTCATTGACATCGCTTGTAAGATTGTTAATGGGATAAGTGAGATACATCCTTTGTAGAGTCGTGAGTAGCATAAACCAGCATCGTGGTACTTGGCGAACACTCGCTAGTGACATCCGACAAAGTATAGTACACATTCTATGAGCTGTTGGTGATTGAATGCAATATCAAATCTGCTTGCCATCACCGACAGCTCACTTTGCTAGCTATATAAAGATATAAACCTAACACTCAAATGGTGCCTCTATTCCACATGTATTACTACGACTTTAAACATTCTAACAGAACTCGCAACATACTACAAACTCCTAAGTATAAACCACATTTAAACAAACCAAAGGCCAGGGAAAGCAGCAATGCCTAACATTGTCATCGCGATCGCCACCGCACTTAGGCCAGAGCACACGCACTGGCTCTGTAAAAAGATCATAAACCAGGAAACGCGCCAAAGATGCGACACTAAGCACCCCATATCAGGATTAGTGTGTACCAGCTGTGGAAACGAGCGTGTAGCCGATTCGGAGGCTCAAGATGAGGAAGGGAACACACTAGGGGTCTTAGTAGCTAATGACAGGGGAGTGGAGGTGTGGTGCTATTTGTGATGCTTATATGTCTCTTGTAGGGACCTGGGTAGCATGATGGCGGACAAGGCGGTGCCGGGGAGTTATAAGACCTGTTCAGGTTCATAGATAGACTCCAAGCCCAACAATCACAAAATACTACGTTCTTAACGTGCATAATTTCAAAGGGATACTTGAAAGAACAAGGCTCAAGATTGTAGAATTTGAACCCTGTGCTACAGAACAAAGGTAATATCGTGAGTCACATCGAGATGAATAGTATAAATACCTTCCTTCTCCCAAGAGGCTAGAATGCAAACTAACAACCATAACAACGTCCGTCAAGAAATCTGTAAAGAAAAAGCAAGAAGAGCACACGGGCTGGCGCTGCAAAGCGTATCGTCAGTGCTACACATTCCAAGCATGCAACATCCAGAATAGCATGTCCGATAAAAAATGCTTCTTTTGCAATAATGCACGTGCAGCTGGGGCTGAGGCGTTGAACGACGCGGGAGAGACAGTGGGTATCCTTCTGGGTGTCTATCATGATAATGGGGAGGAGGTTTGGGATTATCTGTATGAGGCTGAGGATGTTCTGAATATTGGACGGACTTAGAGATGATGGTAGACAAGGCCATTGCCGATTGAACAGTTGATCACTGTATTTCTTTTGTCACACACACGCTCAGCAATTGCATTTTGGAAAACCCCAAATAGACGGGAAGACTAGAGAAGACGTCTACGCATGACCTTGCTCGTCTGTTGTGAATAAAGAACAACTATGATGTCTGTGTCAGTGCCTATTTCTCATCAGATGTGTCACGAGCAGACCCCCAGTAGTTCACGACAGTGCCAATTTTCCACCTGTCCTTATGGGTATAAAGCATAGAATCCCTCATCTCTTGGCTCACCCAACTTGCAAATACACCTCCCATTCGATATTACTATACAGACCAAGCTGCCAGATAGTAATTGACCCCTTATTGTCACTATATAAGCAATCTATCATTATCTACAGCTTCTTCAACAAGTCACCATGCCACCTTCCACAGCACGAATCGTTACCAGCAAACCTCGTACTGATCACACCCACTGGAAATGCAAGACATGCGAGGCAAAACAGCTCAAGGAGGTAGAGCTTTGTACCTGTTGTGGCAAGGGAAAAGCTGATAATGCTTTGGCCATGAGGGACGATGATGCGACCTTGGGAGAGTTCCACTCGAAGAATGAACTTGGGGAAGATGTTTGGAGCTATTATATCAAGCCTATTCCAAAGGAGGTTGATTGTTTTGATGCCTGTGGCAAGTGTGGAAAGAGTCATGTAGACCTGCGATAGGTTGACCTCGAGACGAGATGAGTTGACATTGCTCATTGCTTATTGCTTGGAAACCCTCTGGTTCACTAGCATGGATTTCAAGGCGACACGTTACTTTATTCCCACTCTGACATGCAGGTTTTCATTGAAACACTAGTCTAGTAAATAAAACCATCACTTTGGCTCTTCTCCCGTATCTTCGATCACCCTCAATCTGAGCTGTGTGAGTTGGCCGAGCTTTCACAACACCTGCCGCTATCGACTCACATTTTCTGCTTCCACAACGCTATTTCCAATTATGTTGAAAATAAATAGAGTCAGTCAATCTAAGCTGAAGGTATTGTGAAATAACAGTTTGATGTGGTTGTTGCATGACTAAGCACGCGACACCGAGCCATGAAGTCATGAAACTCAATTCACGACAACGCGTCCCTGGTGTCGCGACCAATTGAGTAAGACTGCAGAACTATTACGAGTGTCTTACCTTGTTTTTCGTTTTCTATACATTCTATTTGTTTACATTGCCGATCTGGCGTCGATTCTGAATGCAGAAACTCCACAACGCCATCCCGTCATCATCGCAAAGACTAAAAGTCATTCCGTCATAGACTTGGAGTATTTACATATTAACCACAAGCTCCCGCCATGGAAGCAGGGGAGCTAATTTAAAGACACTCTGATGTCACTATTGTGATTTATCTACCCCAACATTCAATTCGTATTACAAAAGTCAACATCACCCATCCAGCCTCTTGGCTTAAGAACTCGGCTTCCCACAATCACTTCTCACCCTCAAACAACAAAACACACAATACAATATGTCGAGACATATTGAAGCACAAAAGCGCAAGGCCATGGTCCCCGCCATCGCCGGACTCTCCCTCCTCGGCTTCGCCGTCTACTACATGGGCCCCAAATCTAAAGATATCGATCCCGGCAAGACTGGCGCAAACGGCGTTATCGGTGCAGGCGGTGCGTCCACGGGCAACATGAGCCAAAAGCTACAAAGCACGTTTGGTACCGGCGGTGGAGATGCTGGAACTGGTACCGACTATGAAACAAAGGATACGCGCGTGGCGAGCAATGTGACGGGTCTTTATACCAAGAGGGATCCCGATAATCTTGTGCATAGGGAGCATCGTAATCCTACAACTCCCCGAGGGGAAAATAAGAAGCAGGAGGAGATTTCGGGCGTTTCGGGGTCACCTGGGAAATAATTTGGATAACAATTCTGTATGTGGGAAAACACGATACTATGAGGAGTACTGTCTAAGCTGCAAACTGTCTACTTAATTCAAAGCCATCAGGGACAAATGATTTTATGTGTCGTGTAGTCCCAAATCTCCTTCCCGTTGGCATCTACGTCTACGAGTTCGCCAACCTTGAAACACCCTCCGTTTCTTGCCATGGCATGTGCACCTACATCGCGCCTCTTCTTGCACTTTGCGCAACTTGCGTTCGCCCAATCGTTGTTCGTTTCGCATCGAGTACGGTCGAGTCCAACCTTCGCGGGAACAAGTTCCCGGCATCGCCAGGCTACTGGTCGAAGGATAGGTTGGTTATCGTGCATGTTCAGCATGTTTAGAGTTTTATCTGGTATACCTGAGGGATTGTTCTTTCGAGCGTTGATCTGTTGTGTAATTGTAAAATGTGAACCTATTTGATGGGAGGACATATATGCCTGTATTTATATATGTTGCACAAAGGACAATACAAAGAATTGTAGGAACACGGTGGAATGTTAATATCGCTTGTTTTGCTGTTTGACATTTTTCTATAACAGCAAACAACCCAGCTATTCAATGTATGAACACCATATACCACTGACCAAATACCGTTGTTCCTCGTTCACTGTTCTAAATCAAGAACACAGGCAGACTTGTCTCTTTGTCAAAGGCCTTCAGTTCGTGCTTCTAAGAAGTCAGAGACAGGCGACGGTCTGGGCTGATGCAGATCAGGCTTCAAGAAGTGCTAACGTTGCCCATCTTCAGGTGTCGAAAGAATGGATCCATGATAAAAAGAATAGTTTTGAGGCATAGTAATAGTATAGTGCCCAGGCCCAGCGCCGTCAGCAAGTAGAGTAGCAGTGTTTCGAAAATATAAGCCAATGAAGCCATTGTTAAAAGATGTGAGTATTCTCACGGAAATATTTAACTGCGGAAAAATAAGATGTCTTGGGCGAAGGAGCGATTGATCTGTGTTCTGCTCTCAGCATTTACTTTGGAACACACGCGGGCTTTATACTAGGTGCCGCGTTCAAATGCTAATCACAAGGGGAAGAATTCCAGGGGAAATGAATGTGCATTCTATTCGCGATATCTATGGGAACCTATTCAGTTGCTCGCTAGTTCCCTCCTAATCATATTTACCTACCTGACACTCTTTCAGCGCCGCGTTTTCCCTCTTCACCATCCTTCACCTGAACCTACCATTCGTCAAGAGTCCAATAGTGATTCTTCTCAGGTCCAGGATACTCAGCCTCATAGCGCCAAATTTCCTGACCTTCAACAGTGTGAGTAACAAGCTCTCCGAGCTTGTCAAAGCCTCGATTCAGAGCAATAGCTCCAGCAGCGCGCTTGCGGCAGCAGGTGCTACAGATATCAACATGTATGTTGTTGATTCGCTGACACTTCTTACCACGTGCTTTATCAAGAAGGCTGGGACTCTTGACTGGTTGGTTGCAGGCCCAGCGGGTATGGTCTGGGCGCACCTCGTTGAGAGATTTGTCGTTATCCACCGTGATCACGGCCATTGTGTGTTGTGATTGTGAAAGTACTCGCTGTAGTTTAGTAGATTGTTGCGGTTAAGAATATTTGTTTGGAGTTAAAGCAATATTAATAGATAAAAGAAAACCAACAGCAATCCGTGTTCAATATTCACAAAGTCGCTATCGACATCGTGATACCTGTGCAGGTGAACATTTACTGGACAATGGAACTGGTAGTAAGGTAGGAGGCTGTAGAACAATTGAATGTTCCATGTTTACAAGTTTCTAATATTCACTGAGTGTTAAAGCAAGATAATAAAGATCAAGAGTTTCAATGGGTCTATTCCGAAAAAAGAAGAACTAAGTGTCTGATCTATCGTCCATAACAAAAGACAACATCAACAAAAAGAAGCACTGCTGCAGCACTAGATATGAGTAGAGCTTGAGTTCTCGGCCTTGTACTCCCAGACCTCAACACCATCATCAACCTCCGCCAGCTCTCCGAGCCTTTCTCCCCTGTCATTCATAGCCTTGGCCTTGAACCAACGTATGCGTCTGCATTTGCCGCAATATTTGTTCGTGATCTTGTTGACGCGATGGCATCCAATGTTGGTGCAGCCACATGGTGTGGTCTGGGCGGTCTCCGGGGTCTTTAATAGCCATTTTGATTCACTCGAGAGTTGATGTTGGAGGTGATTTACACTGTAGTGGGTAGATGCTTAGATCCGTATCAGGTCCAGACGGTTGTAGAGTACCTATTTATAGAATAGTCAGGGTACAGGCTGCCAGTGGTTCATGAAGAACAGGGACGTAGTACACCTCAAATGTTACTATTGATCACGAGAACTCGACTGCTATCTAATAACCAATCACTGTCCTATCTAAGTACGGCCGTTGTTCCCTGTTCTCCTTCGCTAGCCTTCCACTGAGAGCAAAGGAATCACCTGTCCACCGCTCCCAGCTAGATTCGCTATGCATTCCATTCCCGCTCCCATTTCTCATTGCCCTGGGAATCCCTATCGACCAATGTCCATCCATCATACTGGTCAGGGTGCTTAGCATATGTGTATCGACAACGCCCTCTAGAGCATTCTCTACAGCGCCTATCCTCAATCCTGTTCCCTCCGCAGGCACACTCTCTGCAAGTCCATTGAGAACCTTTAGGTATGATATGGCTGTTGTCTCTAACGCGATGCTTGGTTTTGCTTGTGCTTTTACTTTTGCTTTTGCTCTGGCCCATACCCATTATTGCGTTTTGTCAGAGTTGGTGTTGTAGTTGTGTGGGCGTGTGACTGTTGGAGTTATGTAGAGGCGTGTTGGATATCGGAGTGAGAAGGGGTGTGACGTTGCTACTTATATGAAGACGATAGCGTGTGGACAGCATTTATTCAGAAGTGAGAATTCGTGATGAGATGATACTATCGCTGTGGACGACTGCTCCTATATACAGCCATCCACTACAGAAAACTAAAGTAAAACACCCCTTCACTAAGGCTGTATCTCACAGCATTCATCCAGCCTCCATTGAGGTCACTGCTCCTAAGTGTATTCACTGAACTCCCAAAGCACATTCCCCCGTTTATCCTTCAACTTCAATTTCCAAGTACCAAGCCGACCAGCACGATCCGCCCATGTAACATACATACACCCATAGTTGCATTGCTTACAGGCCTTTTGTTTGATCTTGCTCTCCCAGTAGCCGCACTTATCACATGCCCACTGATATTCCCGAAGAGCAAGATGGCTGTTGTCTACCACGCGGTGTCTGGAGTTGTATTCAAAACCTTTGCTTGGGACCTGACCCATTGTGCCTGTTCGCTAGAGTTCGTAGGATGTCTCTAGGATTTTGAATTGAACATTGGAGCCAGAAGGGGAGTGGGATGGCTAGTTATATGGATACTGCAGCGAGTTCATCACTAATGCTCAGAAATGAATGCTTCAGTAACGATGAATGACTGCTCGGTATGACAGTTATTTTGTAACGAACAATGCAACTTAAGACCAGCTCTGGTAACTGTTGTTTGTTTGTGTTTGTATTGTGGAATGCCGGTCACTATCCTATAAGAAGACACGGAGTGTCTACCTGGCTATGCTGTAACGACAGTGACATATAACAATTACAGTCGAACTTTCGTTCGCCTGAGTTAACATGTGATGAACCGCTCCCAGCTTTCGTTGCCATCGTAATCGTTATCCCTCATCATCCACACTATGCTACAAGGAGGACCACGAGGACATTCCACAGCTATGGTACCGTAAACACGCTTGACCCGACATCGACTGCATTCAATGTTCTTCATCTCGTTGCCCCACTGACCGCATTTCATACAAACCCATTTGTAATGGCTAGGGACGACGTGTAGATTGTCTTCGACTCCCGAAGTAGTTGTATATCCATCGCGTGGTAGGCTCAGGCTTTGATCCATTGTTTCCGTTTGTTATGGTTGTTCAGGATTGTTCTGGGTATCGGAAGAGGGGTGACTGGGCTCCTTATATGAAAGCTTGCAAAGAGTGGACAACATTGATTCAACAAAGAAATGCTACTATCACTGTAAACAACTGCTTCTCGAGTCCTCTATTCACTACGAGGTACTGCAACTAAACATTCTTTCACTGAAGCTCCCAGTGTTCATTTCCATCATAATCGTTCATCCTTAGCCTCCATGCGCTCTTGTCCCACGTGTTATCGGCCACAGCACCATAACTGCGGCCGCGCCGACAGTAAGTGCATTCCTTGTTATCCATTCTGTTGTTGTACTGACCACACTCCCCACACATCCATGTGTAATGGCTAGGTATAAGGTGAGTGTTATCTTGGACGGGGTCGACAGAGTTGTATCTGTAAGGCTGACAGTTGTTTTGACCCATTGTTGATGTTTGAGATAGGTTGGAGTTGGTATTCTGCGTGTTTCGTGTACGATTGTTCCGAAGGAATGGAGTTGAAATGGTAAAGCAGATGATTGAGAGTTGTTGTGTAGGCTGTTTGTTGGTTAGGTCTCTGCTTTCAGCTATCCCGGGGCGCTTACTGACCTTGTTTGAGGAGATTCAGTTGTGGTATAGTGTAGCTTGTTGATGTCAATGGAAGGAGGAGAAAAAAAAAAGCTGGATCGAAGCAAGGAAAGAAGGGTATTTATGCTGTGCCTAAACCTTATGAATAGGACGAGGCAAAAGAAGGTTATGTGTAGGCAAGGGTCTGATAATGCCCTTTAAAAAGTCTAAGTTACTGAAAATCTTGTCTGAATATCGTAGAAAGGTTAAAAAGCGACGGAACTTTCAGACATGTCATGGTGGTCAAAGGATACGCAAGCGTTGAGTCAAGGAGTATTATACCAAAGGCCCTGCCCTTGTAGTGAATAACTGTTATTTTTGAACTATACTATGGCCCACTATTAAATGCAGCAACTACACTGCCAATGTTCATTACCGTCAGGATCCCTAAATGTAAGCATCCAGATGGTGTTTGAATCGGCACTCTTAGCCACGATGCCAATGCTGCGAAAAGTCTGGCACTCAATGCATTTGGTCGCCTCTATTCCGTTGCCACTCGCACGACACTCGAAACAGGTCCATAAGAAACCGCAAAGAATGACATGACGGTTGTCTACGATGCGCGCTCGGTAGTTCCAAGCGTCGCTCGGCAAGGGCTGGTTATTGCTTTGAACCATTGCTGATGTCTGAGGTGGGTTTGACTTGATAGGTACTTTTTGTGATTGAGAGTGTTGGTAGTCTCTTGTATGCAAGGTTGTGATGAGAATGAATAGTTAGCATGATATAAGTAGGAACTTATACACGGGCAAGTGCAATCCAATGATAGAACAGGGTTGATTCAGGCGATTCGTGGAGTTATCGTAATGCATCAGAGTCTACAAAATAGCATTGGTTCAGGGAGTGTTACTCTTGTTAATCAGACAGTTGTTCGCCAGCGAAAACTGCCAAAGACGTTCCTTCACCAACGAAACCTCCCAGCAGCCATTCCAAGCCAAAAGTGTATCCTGAATCAGATCTGAGTACAACGGCCGTCAAACAGTGATGCTATAGTTATAGAGTAGCCTTGTTGTTATAAATTGGTATCCTTGCCATCATCATACTCCCAGATCTCAACACCCTCTGGACTCTGGCCAACGAGCTTGCCGATGTCCTGCCGGGTTCTGCTGACAGCCACAGCATTGACATTTCGCTTGGTTTTGCAGCGAAGACATTTCTTGTCCAGCATGCCGTTGAGTTTGTTGCAATGAGAGTCGCCAAGTAGATCTTTGAGATGCTTGCAGGTCCAGAGGACGTGGTCTTCGCGGGGCTTGGTGGTTCGCTCCGGGAGGGTGGATTCGGAGGTTGTTGAGGCTGAGGACATGGCGACGTTGTATGTGTGGCAGATACCTGAGACTTGTTAGTTGCGAAGGAAGGATACAGAGGCTGGCGGAGTCTTACCTGAACCAAAGTATAGCCAAAACGCAAAGTGAAGACAGAAAAAGTATTGTATTGTTTCGATGTTGTTGTTGCTGCCGCTGCTGGATGAACCACTGGATACTACGAGCCAAAAGTTGGAATGGAGGTGTAGAAGACCAAGTCTGTCCAAAAGAAAAAGGGAAGGATCTAAGGATTAAGTAGTGATGGAAGCCAGATGACCCGTTTGAGCTGGGGATTAGCAGACAAGGAGGTCCGTTTGAGATTTCAGTTCTTTGAGCCGATCCGTCGATTGAGCGAAAAGGATGACGTTTGATCAGAGGATATCGTTTGAAGGGAAATGTGCTAAGTTTAGGCGGGCACTTGTTCCAGATAAGGAGGAGCCAGATTTCAAACGAGGCTGGTGATGATATTGCTTGTTGTGGCTGATGACCGAGCCAGATATAATACATGTACGGATGAAAGACGTTTGTTATATTTATCACGGACATGCGGTCGGCGATTCTCCTGGACGGGTATCGAGAGCTCTATCTACGAAATCGTGAAGGGCTTCTGGAAGAAATTGCGAGAAGATTCCATCAGTGAAAAGGTATCGCTCCATCATGGCTGTACAACACGATTCATGGAGGCGGTTACGCAAAAAACAAAGCACAAGACACATGATGGAAGTGAGTGGAGTTCTTTCGTAAGATTTCTGTCGTAAAGCAAACTTTTCTTTGTCTATCCGTTCCCCAGGGCTAATCAGCCACAAACAGACCAAACTCCGGAAAACACTTGCTCAACCTTTGCTGTGCCGCGGATACATGACTGCGTGTACCGTGGTTACAAGAATGGTCTCCAAGGCTTCCCATTTGCCTCCATGACCTCGTGATGATCCTCCATTTTTGTCCTGTCCAGTGATCGCTCAGTCTTCGCTCTCCTTGTCCTTCTTGTCCTCCAGCATCATCTCCTTGATCATATGATGAAGTTTGATACCAGTATCCTCGACTTCAGGCTGTCCAGGTGTTTCGGTCTCTGCAGATTTGGTCTCTCCAGCCTTAACCTCTTCCTCTTCGCGAGCCTTGAAGGCCTTGAGATCGTGATCAACAACTGAAAGGTCAATATCCATCTCCTGCCTCTCCCGATGAACACGTCCTGTATCAGAATAAACATCCTCCACATGCGGGCTGAGAAAGCTCCAATCCACATCCCTCACAACACCCTGTTCCATACCAGGCGCAAACATAATCCCCATGATCCTCTGCGATCCGGTAATCTGCACCGCCCGCTCATAAATATCCTGCATACGCTCTCCGTGTCCGATACTGAACGCAATACCGGTGCTGTAGTTGCCGAGAGGAAGAGGAGCGTAGACATTGCCAGCGTTGTTATTGGGGTCTGGGCGCGCACTGATCGTGGTGGGGTCTACGACTCGCATGCCGACGGTGCTGTAGTTGGTATCGTGGATTGTCTGGAGGCGCATTGCGTCGACGAGCTGGAGGGGACTGGTGCTGACGATGGGCTGAGATGTCTCGGGAGTATCGAGATAAGCGGCGGAGGGAACATTGTCGAGAGGTTGGAGAGGCAGGAATGGGCCTTGCTCTGGGTTGTTGGCGGGTGGCCAGGAGTTGTCGAGGGTTTGGGCGCGGCTGCGCGCGCAAGGAATGGGGGAGGATGGTTTGGGCGAAGGGGTAGACATCTTGAGGTTGTTTGAGGATAATTTCTTGGTCTTGTTGGTGATAAGTGCTTGAGGAAGGGATGTATCGAGATGAGAGAGGAAAGAGAGATGGAAGGTCGAAGGCCGATGGCGGAGATGAAATTATGGCTGTTTGCTGCCAGCTGCTGTCACTGCCATTGTTTGCTATTCACTGACGCGTAATGCGCAGACAATGAATGATATCTCATCTCTCATTCACTGTCAAATAATTCACCACGTGAATACAGATACCTGAAAAAATGTAGCTACCGCCCTACCCAGGCACCGATTTGTGACGTCCAAACCGTCATGGTGACGACGAAGCGAGCACAACGTCACTTTGGTTCCTCTGCTCAATGAAATGAATATCACTTCGATACTGCAAGACATAGGCTAATAAATACAATCTCAGTTCTCAATTCTCAGTTCTACGCTTTTCTGGATATAAACAAAATGCCACCCCTACTCCAAAGTAAGCATATTCTCCGGCATGATATCCGGATCCCCGATCTGCTGCACAATACTCATAAACTCCTCCGACGAAATCCCAATATTATCCAAAAACTCCAAATCACTCCCCCCACCCTGCATCGTCTCCAAAAGCTCCTCATCCGCCTTTCTCGCCAGTTCAGAATCCGTCTCATCCGTCACCGCCAACGAAAGTGTTTGAAGTCCCTGTTGTTGTACCTGCGCCACAAGTTCCTGACATTGCGCTTCTAGGTATACGAGTTCTTGTTTTCGAACGTTTGCTAAGTGGTTTCCGCGTGCGATCATGTTGTCGAGGAGTTGGTGCACTTGGAGGCGGCTGTTTTGGTCGTCTGCGACCCCTGGGAAGAGGGCTGTTGCCATGTTTAGATGGAGGGCTGCGCCGAAAGTGAATTCTAGATCGTAGGGGAGAAAGACCTCTATGACATGTAAGGTATCGGATAGTGGTAAGCAATGGGAGGGGACTTACCGAGAAGGCTGTATTCACTGGTAAGAATCTGAAGAGTCTTGACAGCTGATTTGATACCCGTTGATATCACAGCCGCCGTCTGGCCGAGAAATGCTTCGGAATTTTCATCGCCTGGTTGGCCGAGGATGTCGAGACGTTCTTTGAGGACAGAAAGGAGAAGGGGGCGTGTCGCTACTATTACACACTAAAACTGTCAGCTTTTCCAACCGCTCTGAGAACGCACTGGGGGACTTACTTGGTGATACAGTAGTGTTATATACTTTGTCCCTCTCGGCATCGTATCGACCGGATTCCGAAACTTCATCGAAATAATCTTTTCAATTTCCTGCGCATGGTGGGCCAAAGTGTGAAGAATAGCTCTGGTCTGTTCGAGGAACTGGTCAAGCGGTGTTTTCTCGGGTTTGTATAGTGCTATGCCCCATTAGCTCAACCCAAATCAGTATAGAATTGTACTTACTTGTTAAGATAACTGATAATAGATGAGACAGGTTCACTTGCAAACTTCGAGCGCTGTCGTCTTGTGATCCGATATTCGGTGGGTTAACGGGTGTCGAGATATCGCAGTCTTGTACAGACATCGGTAATCCTAACGAAGATGAAAAGTGTCGGTCCATGATATATAGCGTCCACCATAGATCCCGACAACGAGTAACTGTTTCACTCCCTAGTTCGTCGTCTGGTAATTGCGTGTGCAGGCCTTCAAGTTGAGCAATCCGTATCGCTTGGCCAAGCTACTACCTGTCAGCCTCACATTCATCATGATAGGTAGTCACTTACATATACGTGAGCAGATTCTCTTTCGTCGATGGAATAAAGATACAATCCAACCATAGCCAAAACCTCAATCGCAAGCAAACTATCCTTCCAAAGCGCTGTATGATCCGGCATGAGACCCATCGCCCTAACAAAGAACTTTGCTCCAGGCGGCTCCGTCGAAGCCACCCTTTGCGACGCATTGAACGCGGTACCAAAAGCCAGAATCAGCAAGAACTTGACGTACCAAAGCCGATTTTCTTCAGCTTTACTCTGCGCATCAGAGTAAAAATCTCGAATCTGGTTCACGAATTCTACTTCGTCGAAGAGGCGGTATGTTTGGCCGAGATGGAACTTGAAAGTGTGGAAGAGGTAGATTGCGTAGTCGAGAGAGGGGAGGCCGGTTACGTCGGGCTTTTCGTGGGGTGGGCGGATGTTCCAGGATAGAGTGTAGACGTCGCTTTCTATCAATTGGGGTGGTATCATGTCGCCTCCTGGTTGGAGGCTGTCGCCTAGCATGAGCATGAGGCGTAGGGTGAAGGACCAAGTCGACCACGGCGCCAGCCAGACTATGAAGTCAGTATAGAGCGAGTCCGACAATAGGAAGACTTACTCCACGTCCGTCTGTTCTTGCGAGTATTCTTGATAATCTTGGACGGAATAGTAAACGCGCTAGGCCAAATACTCAGCGGCGACTGACTCTGCTGCTGATATGTTCCTCTGCTCACATCAGATTGATGAGCCTCGACCGTAAGCGCAGGAGAGGAAAGAGTACTCCCAACTCCAAAAGCAGTATCACTTGTCCTCTTGATACCCGAAGAGAAGGAGCCCGAGGGTGAGCAGTAAGACGTTGAGCGATAAGGCGGAGGCGCAGACGGAAACGGCGGTGTTTCAGTATTCGTGTTGATTGAAGATGAGCGCTGATGTAGCTCAACTTGTTTCTGAAGATCTTGTAGATATCTGCGTGTGGTTAGTCGGTGAAAGAACGAGATGTGGCTGAACGTACTTCTCTGAGACCATAACTTTTGCGCCTCCTTCTGTAAAACGACATTGTACCTGACGTCGTTGACAATTCTGACATGGATCATCGCCCGAGCATTTTATTTTGCTTTGTCGACAAGCGACGCAGCTGAGATGTCAGTATCTCACGACAAGAAAGGTTGAGGGGACGTACGCATTTGCTGTTCTTCTTGTTTTGCGAGGTTCGCTCTCTGACGCCATAGCGGCTTGTCTTTCCTTTGTCTCAGTGGCAATGGAACAAAGTCTCAGACAGCAGCCAGCCTAATAGATACGTCCAAGTGCAATTCAATGTGGAAATTGACTGATCAATAAGAATGGTCATAGAAGAAAAAGAAGAATAAAAACGGCTTTTGGCTGCAGCGTAGGTAGCATCGCCCTGTAATGTGCCACTAGCTTTAGCGCTATCTGATGGATCACCCCGCACGGAATTAGCGGGCGTGTCCGTTACCGGGGAACCTGGACAATGAGGTCAGTTGATGGATTCTAGAAGGAAGAAACAGAGAATGCATTTGTGAGAATGTTATCATGTTCAATGACGCTACTGCAGATATCCATTTCGATATCGGAGTTGTCTATCGGCAAGATAACCTAGTCTATGGACCCAAGGTCACCGGGCAGATAAGAAAATTCCCATGCTCCAACCTCTACGTTACAGGACCATTTAGCGAGGACACACACTATTCCCCGCATTTGGGTTAGGTAACAAAGACCACTGACAGAAAGTGAGATAGCAATTACGCTGCAAGCGAGGGGTTGATCTTTTGGAGCTTGAACCATTGTGGGTATGATTTTGCAAACCTCACATACGCCACCTACACGATAAGTTGGGGAAAAAAGCGTGATCGGCCTAGTGTTACTTCTCGGTGTATCAATTGCCGGCAGGGATCGGTAACTATCCCGTTCCGATTGGATATCGTGTAACCTCACATATCGAGATTGTGATATCTTTGTTTATCTACCTCACATGTACGACTAGGATTGGTCATTTATTTAACCACCGCTGACCCTTGTCAACGCATCTTGATCGTAAACCCAATGCTCATCAGCATTTACAAAAACGCAAACAAGCTCCCCGATCTTTGTGGTGCCAGTATCGTCAGTTACTGCAATTGCTCCTGCGTCGCGGCGAGCTTGGCAGCCTGAGCAATACTTTGTTTCCCATTTATTGACTGTATCGCAGAATTGACACTTCCAGTGGGTGTGTTCGTCGGGACGGTTGTCTGTTCTGGGTGCCATGGTGTTGAGTTGGTAACTTTGCTGTGTCTGGAAACTAGTAGTTTGGTGGTTATCTGTTACGATCTGCGTTGTAGAGTTCTATATAGGCATAAGCTGTGGTCAACGAGCTCTATTCACGGCATGTATGATGGTGATTACGTTCATTTGTTCACGGTCAAGTTAGGGATTGCTCACTACTTCATGAAAGACATTGTGATGTAAGGCGTGAATAGTTTGTGGTTAGGGTTGTGAATTGCTACCCGAGATTCTCTATATCTGTCTATGTCTACACCCAACTTACCTTTGTTCATGACCTTTGCTCAGCAAAGGTTATCAACACTTACTTGATCAAAAGTGATAGCCTCTCAAATTCGCCTTGTCTCCTCCAGATCTAGAATAGTCAACGCCTAACCTTACCTCTGACTCCCTAACCGGCAGCAGCCATGAGTCTGATAGCCGTCAGTGAGTCTGTGTCATAAACCCAGTGCTCACTGCCATCAGCAAAAACACAGTTGAGTTCTCCGATCTTAAGATCGTTGCTCGTCAGCGCATGCGCGCCCTTGTCACGACGCATGCCGCATCGTGCGCAATTCACTTCTTCCATTGAATTAGTGATCCTGCATCTCGGATTCTGGCATCGCCAGCGCTTATGTTCTGGGACACGGTTAGACCCTGTGATAGGTGCCATGATGGTTTTGGGATGTGTTGGTCAGTTTAGTTTGAATGTTGAGATCTTGGTGAGATGTTGTAGTTGTCGGTGATTCTGGTTGTTTTTGTTTCGACTGTCTATAGCCAGTTACAGATATTTATATTGTTAATATCGTAATTCTGTTCGACTTTTGTCTTCGATGTTCTACATCACAGCCATCTTCTACAACGACAAGTGGTAATGGCAGGTGCTTGATCACTGAAGCATGGTTGTTGTTCAGCACAGTCAGCTCTCTTTCAACTTCATTCAGAACACCTGTCCAAGAGTAGATGAGTAGCTGTTTGCTGAACATCAGCGATCGGTCGTGGGCTTTATTACTTACTCACTGATATCAGTTATTGTTCGGCGTGAATGACTCCAATTTGGTTCAACTCAGATCACTGCCGAAAACGCCTTGTGAGCCGCTGTCCGCGAGACATAAGCCACGAACTACGGACATCGTGGTCTGGCGTTCCTGTTCGGTACAACCGGCTTAAACTGCAATTTTTCCTCAATATTTTAGTGACAATATTCCCATCCTGAAACCCAGTAAGAGACGATCTAGTGACTGCTGACCAAGGATCTAGAATTTCTAAAGCAGTCAATGTCGATGCCTGTCAGATTTCCCAGAAACGATCGGCCACATGAGAGCCTTTCTAGACACCCATCACCCGCCATTTATCAGATTCCTACAACTGCCGAACATGCATCATTGATGTAAGAACTGAAAGGTGTGGTTTAGATAATGCAGCCTCGGGCGCTACGGATCGCAACGAGAAGCCGAGATCCCCACTCCCCGACTTACACCGGTTCAGTCACCCGAGATAAGAACACACTAGGTCCTCTATTTCTCCATAAAGCCTGAAAAACTCCTTTATCATTGTCGCATTACTTGGAAGATACATAAAAATACAATGAGGGTTAGAGTTGCTTTTTAAGAAGCGATCTAAGAGAGTCTGTTGTAGAGCCAATTCGAGTACCAATTGCCACCAACAACCATCTTCCTCTCCTCCTCCGTCGGTCCAGGAGCAATTCCGCAATCTAGAAGCTCCACTTGAAAGGCCGTTACATTCACCCGGCCTAGCCCTTCAGCTTTACCACCCGTAAGAGAGTCCATCAGCGTAAATGACGTTACAAAGCCAGAGTCTCCTCCTTTAGGGCCATCAAGAACAAGTACTGATCGGCTTGTATCTCCATAGACAAGAGACCAACAGGTACCACATAACTCAGAGTTCGGGCTGTCGATTCTATCGAATCCAGCAATTGTGGGAGTGATATCGCCTAGCCTCATCCAGTCCTGATCTCTCATGATTTCCCCATTTTTGTAACAGGCTAATTCGCTGACAGGTACTGAGTCATCGCTGTAGTATCCATTGAATGTCACTGCGGGTTAGTGTAAGCGAAGGGTATGAACTGCAACGAGTGAGAAGCTTACCAGTTGTGGCAGAAACCAGGGGGAGGGAGAGGCCCAAGATGATAGCTATAGAGATATACATGTCGTTATCAATAAAGCTCGAGGTTAACAGTCTGAATAGTGACACGCAATACTCAATTCCTCCAGCGACGAATGAAGCAAACGAGTGTGAGATCAACGATGAGAAAGACAAAGGGTCGTTGACAATAGCGCGAATATAAACAACGCGATATCCCTTCTACGTTACTTTCTTGCTCCGCTCTCAACGTCTGATCGCTGGTTGCCTAAGGAGTTAGCTTCTCGCTATTGGCTGTTGATTTCTGGTTGTTGGTTGTTGGTCGTGAACATAATCTTGTAGCATATTACAACGACTCGGTAATTATGTTAGCCCACTTTGCTGTCGTTGTTCGTGGTCTAGACCTTCTTAGACCTCAGCTGTTTGGACCAGGGTCCCAAAACCTCGTGACAGTGAGAGAGGCGAAGCGCTCGGGCTGTTGCAGCCGTCAGACGTTGTTTGATGGAATCAAGCTTACTCTGAGGTATTTATACTGAATGCACTTTTAACATGTTCCAGAGTCTTGAGGGGTGGTTTTGTACTTCACTTATTGAAGAGGCTCTCGGCACGAGTCAATATTGCGAGTACTTGATTCCGTTTGAGGTTTTTAAAGGTTGTACAGTTCAAATCAAAACAATGAGCGGCTTTCTATCGCTTCTTTAAAGTGCCCGGCTTGGCTCACTGTTCTGGTTGCAAAAGTGGCCAACCTACTGCAACTTGGGACGCGCTCGTTGCTTGAGTATAAAATGGAACGTCGCCGAGTGAATTGCCTATCAGTATCAAGGATGGGAATGTGAAGGTATCTAGGCGACGATTCTGGCCATAATCCAAGCCTTCGTTCTGGAGATAATTGGTATTTACTAGGTACTAAGGTTCACTGTAAAGACGAAATCAGAGTACAGAGGGCAGTTAAAATCTTCATATCTAATATATCATATGTGATTATAACAGAGGCTGAATACTGGTCTCTCCGTGTTTTATGTGCTCTTTCATATGGAATACCCATTCATGAATCGTCTTTCTGTACATGATTGGACACGTTGTTAATCATGACTTGACAGTCAAATGTGACGAGTCTATTGGAGAGCCCCCCGTCCCCCTTCAGAAGGCTCCAATTGGCGAACGATATCACACCTGTCACAGCACATAAGCATCTTTCATTTGCTCGCGAAGCGATGATTTCCAGTGGTCATGCATCTCAGCCGCTGTGGCGTTGAAATTGCCTCAGTTATTGGTGCTGCCAAACACTTTGCTGCAGTCCTTGCATTAGCAAATTCTGACAGGCTGAATGGGTTTTCAGCGAGAGCTCTGCAGCCTGAATCTTTCCTTTTACCGATCCTTAAGTACACCTTACGCCCGTTTCTCCTTCCAGTAGCTGACTTGAATTTAGCATTGCTATCAACTGATTGAGAGTCTCTCATCTTCCGAGACTACTGTCTACGGCAATAATTTCTTATCAATTTCGCATCAATTTCGCATCTTGACCTGTCCTTCGTCGGGTCGATCACCGGGATTTGTTTCCCTTCCCGAAAAGAAAATGGTTCATCATCAGGGGTGGGCAGGAATTATTGTACTGTTCCTGATATGCCCCGGTCAAGCAGACGACTTCGATGACTTCACCAACAACCTATTCACAGACTTAGCTCCGTAACTACACCGTTATTGATGTATTTCCCACCATAGGTGCTGATTATATATAGCATTATCGCGTTGTTCGGCGAACGCGTCACAACTCAATTCTTGAGTCAGATACTTGGCTGGGCAGACTGCATAGCCTTGGCAATGGCCCCATTGGGTATTATCACTATCCTTGTCGGTGCTATCCGCGTCGGAGGGCCATTGTGGCTTAAAGCTATGGTAGGGAGAGCGAAGGAAAACGTCTCCGATGTCGAGATAGAACTCATGTCATCTACATCTCGCGAGGTCTGTGACCTATATAATGGTGCTAGCATCGTGCGGAGCCAAGGAACTGCTCCAATTTGGGAATATATCTGCCTTTTCCCAAAGGGTCCTGCGGGCTCCCCTCCAGATAAAGATTCCCGGGTACGGTTCCTGACTTTGGACGAGGCCGTCGAGGGCGGTTTGTTAGAGGAACTAACCAGTAAGTGAAAACCTGAGGACAGATAAATCGATGAAAGAGGTTAACATTTATCCAGATCCTGAGAAGAAGACTTCTTCACAGAGGAAAAAGGTCAGCCCCAAGTCTCAAGGCCCAAGCAGTAGTTCACAAGCAACAACTACGTCTTTGAGCAGAGAGAAAACTCTTCGAAATAGGTTTCTATCCTTCAGAGTTGTCGGTAAGCTGCCCCAAATATTCTGATACTATTATCTTTACAAATGAGTAAGCGCTGACCTTTGGACTCGCTTGCAGGTTCAAAAACAGAAGAAAATGTGGACACAGAGCAGGGCACATCACATGGACCGTCAGATAGTCTCCATGTTCAGAACGACTCAGGGGCCCTAGAAGATTCCATCCAGGCAGAAATGAGAACTGAAACAAAGCCTATTCTGACAGTCATTCACGATACGAGTCTCGACGCACCCAACATTTCTCTCAACGTGCAAAACACTCACCATCGAACCTGGATACGACTCGTTGCAACGATAGGGATCGCCTTACAGTCAGCTGTGATGATCTTTTTTGGACTTATGACACATCCCAAGTTCCAGTCTCGCTTTCAACGAGACGAGAAGCCGGTGGCTACTCATGCCGCGCCAATGGCAATAACTGGGACCGGCTTTCTCGTACTTGGTTTGATCATCTGTGGGCATGTCATCGAAGCCAGTACTGTAGAGACAAGTTATCGAACGACAGAAGAGTTCGAGATTTGGATGTATTGGGTCCAACAAGAACAAACTGTCGCCGATCGGGTTTTCAATTCATATGCTACAAGCCCGTCTACCCCACGCTCAGTTGTTACCATGTCTCGAAGAAAGCAAGGTCACGCAAAAGTACTTGGATTCAGTATCATACGAATCAAGACTACAGTAGGGGTTGTCATTGGACTTGTTGGATTCGTCGTGCAATTCATTGGCTTGAGAGCAATGAATTCATGGGCAACATTGGCTCAACTTATCGCGATTGCGATAATGACCTTTCTACGGGCCATAGTTCGGCCAGGATTCACGAAGTCTTTTGAGAAAGCGAAACTTCTTCCTGGTTTCGAGCTGGACTGGTTAGCCTGGAAGCTAGTCAAGAAGGCCCGTGGTGGAGAAATGCCATCGAACGATTCAACTGGTGTAATATCCATGGAGGCCAGTGATCCGAGAAAGCAGCACATATTCCCCGGCTCCTGGCTGGTCCACACAGGTGGTTCAGTGCAGTACAATCCTTTTGTGGAAACTCCCACAACAGCATCTCAAAACTCAGAAGCACATGACATTATGACAATGCGTCGGGGTCTCTGCAGACTGGCCGGATTACACAGCGAAACAGCTTCCATAGCCATCAATCTCGCATTGGCAATCGAAAAGGCTATGAACATCTTATTTCCTGTTGAAAAGTTATCAAAGAGCTACAGATGGTACCTGGACGTTAATCACAGTCGCGCTTATCGACCAAACCAGTCTAAGCAACAAGTGTGGTTCGACATATGCCATAATGGTGATTCTTGGAAAGTGTTGGCGGACAATTTTGACGCATGTTTGTCACTGTGGTGCTATACTATTCAACAGAGGAAGCCGGCGTCTCGCGACGAAGACCAAATGTACCGCAATGAGGGTAGCGAGGCTGATGTTTGGCTTCGAAAAAGGCGTCCTGAAACGTGTTTGAGATTGCTTGGTCCGAAGAGCCAGTTGCTGTCTTTGGACCTTCAGTGGTGGGCATTACAAGGTACTGGCACGATTAGTGAGGTTTACAACATCACAGAGTACGAGCCAGAAGCCACCAAGAACTCTCCTCCAATTCCGAGGTCTACAGTCGTGGACTCCAGTAGAATCGTCGGTTACAGTACCATTGTCGAGCCAGCAAGAAGCGAAATCAGTGGATTGCATACCGTGGTCACAGCCCCCTTTGATTATTACGATTACGATGATTCTGTTTCTGGTTCCTTTGCACTCAAAACTCGCGACTCGTTAATAGAATTGTATGCAAAGGACTTGCTTTTGTCGTTTATGTGCTCAGCGGCAAACACATTGGAGGGGCCTATACTAGGCAAGACAGAAGTTCGGCCAGTTGGCGCTGAGCTTTTACCAGTTACGAACTATCTGTGGAACCAAAGCTTGTCTGAACTTGCAGAAGGTTTCTGTGAGTTGGGCTTCGGAAATCAACAGGAAGCATCGATTGGGATCGTTTCATCTCTCAGTATGGCCCAAAAATTGCCGTTTCCACAACCACTTTTCGCCAAGATGTCTTCGGAAATCATGAAATCAATCGACTCATGTGATAATGATCGTTATGATTTGATTGAAAAGTTATGGCGGCTACAATACTTGGCTTCGAAACATAAAAACAGTAACACAGGTATCTGGGAGCGGTATCTGGCGCTGGAAGTGGAGGTTCTTGAGGAGGTACGTACGAGAATTGATCTGATTCAAATAGAGAACTCGATGCCGATACCGTCCAGATTTCAAAGGATTTTTGGAGGGATGAGAGACCGTGTCTCAAAACTGAAGAACCGCAATCTTTGGAATTGTCTTTCCTATCTCTTCAAGAAGCAGTCTCGTCAAATGTTGGATGGGGAGCGATTCGAGCTCCTGACTCCGGAAAAGCCATTGCGATTTCCAGCCTCCCTTCATTTGACAAAGCTACACTACACAGCTATGCGCGAAGTCAACACGGAGCGTTTTAATGTCGATAATGCGCCGTATCTGCCTCTTGAGTATGTCATCAAGCAGGATGTTTGTAACTGGACTGCCTTTCATTATGCTTCGGCAGAAGGAAATTATCACTTTGTTGAAGCACTTCTGCGCAGGGACATGGATGATAGGAACTTCATATTCGATGTGAGAGACTTTCGTGGCTATACAATGCTTCATTGTGCCTGCGAGCAAGGTAAAGGAGATATTGCGTCCATGACCACAAAGTGGGGAGCGAGTCTCGAAGCACAAGGTTGGAACGGTGTTACCCCCACACACCTGGCTGCTCGTCATATAAATCTCAGGCTGTTCCACGAAATGCAGCTACAAATGGTGCATGGCAAATCCGCCGAAAGGTTAGATTCAAAAGTGGATTATAACGGGCGTCTACCAATACATTGGGCCGTAATGGGAGGGCAAGTGATGAATCTCGCAATCTTTGTTCGCCAGCTGAACGCCGTGGACAAATTTGGATGGACACCAGTTCATCTAGCTGTTGTACACAACCAACTGGAAGTCATCGACAAGCTACTCGAATTGAGCGCCGATACGGGCAAGAAGGATAAAGCTGGTAGAACAGCAATCTATTTGGCATGTGAGAGGGGAAATCTGGACGCTTTGAAAAGACTCGCAGAGGCGGGAGCAGACTGCAACATTGCAGCAAACGATGGAAAAACGGCATTGCACGAAGCTGCTGGCTTGCAGCCGAAGGAAGTGACACTTGCTCGAGAAAAACGAGAAAAAGGACGCACGGGTTTTCGTTATGGAGAGGATTGCGGGACGGGACTAGAAGAAGAGGACGCAGATTTCCCTTATGAGAACGACTACGGGACGGGAATAGAACTCGTGAAGTTTCTAATAAGCCGTCAACTAGACCCTTACAGCAAGGATAACGAGGGCAGAACACCAATCGACATAGCGGAGCAAGAAGGGCACAAAGCGGTCTTGGAGTACTTACGCAAACCACCTCAGAGGGGCTTTCAAACCAGACTGACTGATTACTGGGCGAAGGTCTAGTCTCTATCGTCTTCTCTTGTATATATGTATATATTTTCATGCCAGGTTCCCTGTGAAATTTATCATCCTTCGTTCGACGAAGAGACACTATGTCTCATAGGAACCTTCTATGGCGGAAGCTTGATAAAACCCACCACATGCTCCTTAAGGTGTTCGACAACTAATAATAATCTACGGTTACCCACATGCTCATCAAGACAAAGCTCATGCTCCCTCTGTGTTGGTCACACGAAGAGTAGACTGAGAAGAAGATGGTAATCCACGGGCGACGTATTGGTAGACTCAAAATGCAAGACTGTTCATTTCTATAAACAGTCAACCAGCCGCACGAGCCGGGACGATCCAATTTATCTTATCTATCAATTATACATGTCCCAAATATATCCTCGTTACTTCATCCTTCAAAACATCTAACCAATACGCCTAGTCAATGATAACGTCCCAATACATGCAAGTCTATTCAGCGCGAGCTTATGCCTCTTCATCTTGCTCAGAGGAATTGTCATCTGATCCCTGCCAATCATCACTCTCAAGACCATCACGACGGATGAAGAGTGATGAAACCCAGCCTAGAATGGCTAGACCTCCAAATACACTCCAAGCTATGGCCTCACCCTTGGGTCGGATGTTGATAGAAAGACTGAAGAGGCCACCGGAAACGAAAGGGCCGAAGCTGCGACCGAGCGCGGAGAGGGTTTGGGCCATGCCATTGAGACTGCCGAGGCTAGAGTGCGAAGGTGCAGAGTTGGTGATCTGGATTTGTTAGTAAAGTTCAATAGGTACTCAATTGAAGGACTCACCAAAAGCATGACACTGGACAATCCTCCGACAGCGCACATGTTCTTGAGGATCAACACAAGTCCGAGCTCAATGTAAAGCCACATCTTGCCGCTTCCAACACCAAACAAAGGCTTGTCGTCAGCGTAGCCAACCCAAGGCATGAACAGCATGCTGATACCAAGTCCCAGAAGCGAAATCTGGTAGGTGCCGAGGTTACCCAGCTTAGACTTAAGCTGCTGGAACAGGAAAGCCTGGAAAATGCAGCTCGCCAGCCCTGCGACACTCAAGCTGACGCCAATTCTACTGGGCAGCAAGTCGCGACCGGCAGGAGGAGGCGTCGCAGCAAAGATGGGGTACAAGCTGTTGAATGAGATGTTGGACAGCTGGAATACGAGGTAGGTGAAGAGGACGAGGATGGTGGTTCGGCTGAGATCTTTCCAGGCGGACAGGGCGGGATCGAGCTTGTCGCTTTCGTCAGAGTCGGATTCGTCGTCGTCATCTTCGGAGTCGGAGGAGGGTGCTCGGCCGGAGGAGAGAAGAGGTTGCGATGTATGCGATCGAGGCCAGCGCGCGCTCCAAGAGGGACGTCGTGGGGGAGGAGGGCGCGAAGGGAACCAGGAGAGGATTTTCTCGACCCATGCGGGCTTCTCAAATGCGACTTGGGTCTTGTCCAACGTTTCCTCGAACCAGATGCTGACCACAATGACGCTGATAGCGAGGAGGCCAGCAGAGAGGATGTTAGGAGCCAGATACGGGTACTTGCCGCCCATTCGTCCCACGAGGATACCGCCCAGAGCAGGTCCAGTGATGCTACCGAGGGAGTAAATGACAGGCAAGTAGGTGAACGCGCGGCTCTGGTTGGACCGGTCGGTAACTTCTCCCAGGACTGTCGGGACACAAGCAGCGTTTCCATTGAGCAATCCCATCATGACGTGAACGATCACAATCTGCCAATACGCTTTGCAGAGTCCAAAGACGCAAAAACAGCCCATAAGCGCAATTGTACCCATGATCAGAACCGGCTTTCTGCCAATTACATCCGAGGCATATCCCCAAAGGAAGTTTGTCGACAGCTGCGCCAATGCGAAAGAGCTCGCGAGTATTCCGACATATAAACCGGCTTTGTCATCAGGGATGCCAGGCATATTGAGCACCATCTCGGGAAGGTACGGCGATATCGAGTTCAACGCGGTCTGTTCGGCAAGGGAGAGGAAGGCCAGCAACAACAGCTGTCGGACAGGGAGCGGCGTCTCCTCATTATCATCCTCATCTTCGGAATCGCTCGCATTGGAACCAGCGTAGGGTTGTTCGAGGGGAGTCTTTGGCGGCGTTGTAGGAAACGTTTGGTATCGATGGGATTGGCGTCGCATATTGCTCAACGTGGGGATCGGCGCGCCAGCGTGGAATGAACCTGAAGAGGCCGTTCGCTCAACGGCCATGGCTCGCCTGGCGGCGGCGCTGGAAGAGTTATTTCGCGAAGGCGCCATGATTGAATGGCTGTAAGAGTAGCCTTTTCCTCCTCAAAGCTTGTCGCTGAAGATCAAGCCTTGGGGTGGTGAACGAGTGGTGACGTAGTAAGAGCGAGATTTGTTATGGCGGGGCTGACACGAGCCACGATGAGATCAAGGCTAGACGCGACAAGGGCATTTGCTAGGGATCGCTCGGGTAGAGATCGATCATCAAGTCTTTGGAGGGAAGCTTTGTGATGAGACAATTAAAATTGATGGTTCCTGTGGCTGGAAATAATCTTCAACGAATATTCCGAAAATCGGCCGATCGCCCTTTTTGCTGGTTACAGGCAGGTGCAGACTGCAGGTGATTGCACCTTCTAATTTTGATCGCGTGAGCGCAAGGTACCTGTACGATCACTGATGTAATAGCGGGTCTGTCAGCGCGTTCTGGCCAATTGACTTTCGTCGTTAGGAGCCCACCGGGCTAGAGTCTCCGGTCAAAGTCAATGGGAGAAGCTTATCCAAGTTTGTTTGGAGTTTTCTTTGATGACTCTCTTGGCCGGCTGGCGATCTCGATCTTGGCGGTGCTGAGAAGAGGCGCATTTGGGAGCATATGTCACTGTTTGTGACTGTGTTGTGTGGCTGAGAAAGGGCCAAGACAACTACCCTGGAGTGTCATAGGACAAGATGACGCGATAAGCAGAACTGAACGGTCATAACTTATAACCACAATCAACACCAAATCTTTCACATACGACCAAAGGTAACTAATCTCCGGCGCTGGGTCTCCTTAAACAATTTTTACTACATACATCTTTCAGAATTCCCTTGCTCTAACAAGTTTGCTACTATACATAACCTAGAGCTAAGGTTACTTCGCTACTCCTAGGTGGTACCTCTATATTAAACAGCCACTGGTTCTCAGTCCCGCTAATAACGCCACAATAAGTACACCAGATGTATAAAACCCTTGAGCTCCCTTGCCACTACTCTCAACAACATCATCACCCTCAACAGCGTATTTGTCGCTCCCAATCGTTACCAGTTTGTTTCCAACATTATCCATCAGTCTAGCCTCAAACATGTGCACCGCATCTGATGAGAGCTCGCCGTCAGTGGCCTTGAGACTTTCAACAACGTTTTCGGGATTCCATTCATAAGAGCCCTCCGAAAGAGATAGGTTGGAGGCAAGTTCCCAACCGGGCCGGTCATTGCCATCATTAGTGACCCCAAGGAACCATAGTTGGAGGGCCCGAGCTTTTGGTTCAGTGAATCCTTCACTCGTGGCATTCCATGTGATCTTGATAGGTTGAGTGACGTCCAGTTTTTGAGTCGAGTCAGGGCCCGTAAACTCAAAAGAGTAGATCGCTTGGATGAAGGCGAAGCCAAGAGTAGATAGGAATAGAGGTGAATGCATTATATCTTGTGATGCAGGTGCTGATGAAAAGTAAGATAGTAGAGGGAAAAGAGGCTATTGGTGAGCTCGCTGAGTGGTGTAGAGTCAGGCAAGTCTAGTAATAGTCGGGACTTCAAGGGAAATAAAGCGATGGTCAAAAGGTGGAAGAAGTTGGGATGAGGAAATGCATGTCTGGCAACTGAGCATTTATCCTAAAGCTGGAAAGAGTGCAGGCAGGTATTTACCCAGATAGCTGGCAGGTAAAGAGATTTGTCTTGTTGGCTGACCCTTGCTCAACGCGGAAGGATACGGGGTCCGCGAAAATGTTCCTTGGCGCGTGGACTTATACGCTTGGCAGAGAGTCGAGAACAAGTCCAATCACACGTTGGTCGGGCGAGTCAGGTTGCGGCCCAGTGATGCATCTTCCTGACAAGCTCTTGTTAAGGAGATAGATAATTCTGGAGAAATTAAGCGAGCGGGTAATTTGAAACTATGAAAAAGGCTAAACTTTAAAATAAGCTCAAGTGACGGTGAAGAAGAAATGTGTTGGGTGAGAGAACATGACTTGGCGCTGGGGGTATCATGGGGTAAGTAGTAACACATTGGCTGGGTAATAACCAGCAGCATATTAGCCAGTATCTTTACTAAGAATTGAACCAACAACAATTTTCTTACATGGTCTGAACTGCTCGCTTCATCTAATAGCCCACTAACATACCTTGAGGAAATGCGGTTTCTAAGTTTCCGAACGGTACGCGAAAAACTAAAGTGGCACAGACAATGGTCTGGACCATTCTTGCTTGTCCTCGAATTTTATTACTGGGGTCATTCATGTAAGTTAACAACCAACTACATGACTGCGGACTGTATCGTGACTAAGAAGGGATATCGCCGAAGAAAGAGTGGGTTCCAGGTCTATGAAGGCATCTCTTCGTCGTCGATGATGCACAGACTGGAAACGCGACGAGCCGGATGGGCCTGCATCCCAGCTCTCAAGTATAGCGTATATTCGTCGTAGAGAATAGGGTAAGAACGCAGAAATACAAAAACACCGGAAGTATATAAGTAGGCTTGAATCTCCTACTTCGTCCGCTTCTTCATCCCTCACAACTCGCCTTCAAAAACACTTCCGTCCTCCGTCCTGTTACTCTCATCATCTACGATAGCAATCATGAAGTCTGTCTTCGCCATCACCGCCTTGATGGCTCTCGTCCATCAAGCGACAGCTCGCCGCCTACACTGGGAGGGAGAGCCTCTTCAAGCACCCAATTCAATCTTTGTTACCTGGGAAAAAGCCCAGAATACGGGTGATCAGATCATCTTCGCCACTGATAGTGACGGGAAGTCTCTCCTGACTTATGCGTGTGATAACAAAGTAACTCTTGATGGTGTCCCTATTTATGTCTCGGCCGATGAGACTGGTAAGGGACAAATCTCTGTCGGAGATGATCGTTACCCACTCGAATTCAAACTTGCCAGGTCTGGGGGTGTTGTCTGCGAGGCCCGTTGGAACAATGAAATCACTGCCGTTGAATGTGAGATTCCTTGGACTGCTGCTGGCTTCAACCTGCTCCAGACTTCGAGCCTTCCATACAACATCACCGCCGAGTGCCTTGGCCCTGAGGCTGAAGACGACCTATCCATGGTCGGCGTCTTGACCGATGAAGACATGCAGATCTTTCCTGGTATCGAAGAAGATGAGAATGACTCACTGGAATCGAAGAACCTAGGGTCCCGCCAATGCTATGACCAAGCTCCTGTTGTCAAGAAGAAGGGTAACGGAAATCCGAAGAAGTGGAGGCTTCACAAGCAGGTCACGGTTTGTACGGCCTACCCCTTTTTATGAATATCACAGACTAATTAACATTCTGCAGGACCGCTTGCAGTGCGGGAAGGGCGGCTGCGAGGCAGCTGGTGGTAAAGAATGGTCCGTCACCCACTCGGCAAGCTTCTCCCTGGAAGGCCTAGGCAAGGCAAGCTGGATCTCTGGCGGCTACTCAGTGGCTTACACCAAGGGACACTCTCAGTTAATGAACTGCCAAGGTGTTTGGGGTGAGACCGTTTGTCTTGCACACTGGCATGACCACCAGGAGTATACCGTCAACAGGGAGCGGTGGAACACCTGCGCATTCAACCCGATCAAAGATTCCTATTACACCTATTCGCCTTCCACCAAAGGCAACAGAAAGTCCTACTACTGTAAGCGTTCTAACTGTCAGAACGCTGGTCATAGTGGATGGGTAAAGAAGGGTAATGGCGTCTGGTAAAGATATTGCTGTTCTGGGATTTAGACTGGGATTTGTTCATAATCAAGTGAACGACTACTGTAATCACAGCACTTGTCACTCTTACGGAATGACCAAATGTGATCATTAAGGAAATCTAGGACAATCGCTGCATCGCCCCAGTTATCCCAGTTAGCGCCCGTGCAATCACTCTCCCTTACATTTAGTTAGTACATAAGCTGTATTTCACAATTTGAAAGGATTCTTACTGGTAGAATGCAGTACATTCTAGGTGGCTTGAGACAGAGCTTGCTTGGTCTGTGTTGGAATGTGAACAGACGATGTATGTACGTACAATTCGCTATATAGACTGGTATTGTCGAATTGTCATAATTTAGTTTTTCTTTGCAGAATTCTATCACAGCGTCAAGGTACACAGCTAGATTTAGGTCCATATTTGATGTTATCTCGAAATCTGAACAATATGTTGAGTACTATCAATGTTTACAACTGGCAGTAAATTAGGCTTTAGACTGTTATTCAATTTAATTTGATATGCTTATCTATTATAGCTGATTTCTAGTATATTTTAACCAGTATTTTCTGATTGACACTCGAAATTACAAGACTTTTACGATTCTGCTAACTATATCTATACGTATCTGGGTCTTCGGGAGGGTGTAGAGATATTATAATCTATATGCTAAGGTGTGTGGGAATATAGTGGTAACAGAATGTAGTCCGGTGCTTGTAAAACGGTGGCTGGAAAGGGAGCAGAAAACGGTTCCGTATTCCAGGAAGTAGTGGGTTAATCTTCCGTTTATATCGGCGCTGGACTCGGAGCGGCTAAGTCTAGAGTGGGCATGTCGGTACGGCTTATCGGCAAATTATCGGATATATCAGATTTTAAACAAAATTCCCCGTCCGCTCTCCCATAGTCAAGCCACTAACCGGCGGATTAGTAGTTGGGTCGGTGACGACCAGCGAATCCCCGCTGTTGTATGTTTTTTGCCAATTTGACAGACACCCTGGAGAACGAAAAATGGATCATTGCGCGCACGATCTATGGCAAATCACAAGACAATATTTGGGACAAGTTCACCAATAACCAAAATTTGTTTTTGGATTCGCATGTAATTTTTTGCAATTTTCAGATCGATCGCTGGATACATCATTTAAAGTCATTCAAGGTGCTATGTACAAAGCCTGACGACTTGATGATGACTGACCTTCAAAAACCTTGAACAGGTACAAAGCCGGACAGAGGACTTGGTTACCATTTTATCCTGATGACCTCAGGCATCGTTTCTCAAACAATATAATCTAATTTTTGGACCTTTTAGCCTCATATGCAGTATATAGTTCATGTAAGATTTTCACGTCTCTGAAGGAACTGGATGGTGGAAGTTTCATGTTCGTTATGAGAGGCTCACTTATCAGACGAGGGTTAACATACTGTATATTTGCACCTCAGGGACTGATCATGAAATATTGGAGCGTGCAAGTCTAACTCACGTCTTAATGACTTCTAATTCTTAATAGTTTAGTTTGTTCAGTCGGCCTCCCTGAAAAGGGAGAACGTCCCTTTCCAGCTAGACGTCATCTTCGGCCACAGCGATTCGAAGATTCTCTGACCTTGTTTCGTAATATGGCTCTTAGCTTTTCTTTTTCAAGCTGGACTATGAATGAAGTCAGTGAAATAGTCCCCGAGGTTGAACTCCACGGGTACGGATATTGATATACGTCCTACAAGCCAGAACTCTTCTATCAAGATAGCATGCTTCATGCTTGTCGGTTAACAACTTAGCAAGCTCTCAGTGCGTAGAAAACGACTCTCTCCGATTGGGCAGTTGAAGGCAAATCATTCATTGTAACTGACTTTCACTGCGTTTCTGACACTCCCTGGGATGTCATGGTAAGCGGACTACATTGCATATATCACATTTGAACTGATCGAGTATTGTTTATTTTGATAATTTTTATTTGGTATAATACTTTTCTATATTCCTTCTATTCCCTTTCCATAACGTTCATTTATGTCATTAACTTAACGGAGCTTGAGGACAGCCTTGCCAAAGTTCTTGCCCTGGAGCATACCAATGAAGCCCTCAGCAGCGTTATCAATACCCTCAGTGGTGAACAGCTTAGCCTTAACGCTGCCGTCACCGAGCCACTTCTGGAGGTTCTCCTGGTGGTCCTTGTAGTACTTGGGACCGAACTGGGGGTGAGAGACGAGGAAACCCTCCATCTTGATCTGCTTGGCGATCAAGTTGATAAGACCCTTGATACCCTCACGCTTGTCAGCGGGGGTGTTGTACTCGGAGATGAGACCGCAGACGGGGATACGGCCGCCAACGTTCATGTTGGTAAGGGCAGCCTCGAGGTGGTCACCACCGACGTTCTCGAAGTAAATATCGATACCGTTGGGGGCAAGGCGGGGAAGAGCATCCTTGGGAGCCTCCTTCTTGTAGTTGAAGCCAGCATCGAAGCCGAGCTCCTTGGTGATGAAGTTGAGCTTCTCGTCGTCACCGACGGAGCCGATAACAGTAAGACCCTCACGCTTGGCGATCTGACCGACAATCTGACCAACAGCACCGGCAGCGGAGCTGATGAAGATGGTCTCGCCCTTCTTGGGCTGACCGATCTCGTGGAGACCAGACCAGGCGGTGAGACCAGGCATGCCAAGGGCACCGAGGAAGAGGCCGAGATCCAAGTTGTGAGGGTTCTGGATCTTGCGGAGGTTGACCTTGGGGATGGTCTCCTTGTCAACACGGACGTACTCGGCAATGGGGAGGAAACCGGTGACGAGATCACCCTCGGCGAAGTCGGGGGAGTCAGACTTGATGACCTTGTTCAGGGTGCCGTTGTTGATGGGATCGTTGATCTCAAAGGCGGGAGCGTATGACTTGACGGTGGTGTCGCGCATCTTGCCGCGCAGGTAAGGGTCGAAAGAGGCATATTGCTGCTCGAGAACGACACCACCTTGAGGAGCCTGGTCGATATCGATGGGACGGTCCTCGATGACGAGATGCTCACCGGCGACGGGAAGACCGGTGGGGATCTTCTTGTATACGAGAGTCTTGTTCTGAACCATGATTGCGGCTTATGTGTATGTATATGGGTATAAGATTATAGAGTAAGAGGATGAGATGTGTTATATGGGTATATGAGTATGAGTATGAATATGAGAATGAAAATGAACGACGTCACTGTAGATAAGGGTCTTTATATATCTAAAAAGAGTCTAGAGAACACATCATCGTAGCAGGCGGAATTCCGCCCCAATCGAGACGACAAAGTGGCGCGGCAACGTACCGAGGCTATTTCACGCCGCTTGATTTGTAAGAACGAAAGCATTGAAGATTTTCTCAACAAACAGCTAAAACGTCACAGCGTTTGCGATCCACACTGCAAACGGTGATACTTCCCGAAGCGGCAATGACCTCATGAATGATGACATTCCATGGTGATCCAAACTGTCAATCATAGTGATAAAAATTGACAACAATTAAGTTTAACACAGTGAGAGTTCAGTGCAAACATGCTGTCAGATCTCTATCAGAATGCAGTAAGAAATTAATTACTCTTTGGCTAGCCGGGGAGTAATTCCTTGGCCAGGGAGCGGATAGAATAACGTGGCAGGCTCGGCTACTTTACCCAAAGGGGATTAACGCCGATGGAAGGAAAAATGAACCTCGGTGACTCCGTTTCTTTTGGTTCGTCGTGGAATACTTTACAGAGTTCTAGCGCTGTCCACGAAGCGCGAGGGCGAGGTTTTCGCATAAACGCCGAGTGGCTACTGCATACGATCGTCAATGCATTCTTTCAGCCGCCGTAGCCTTCTTTGTTTCGAAACTTAGACGGTGAAGGGAAGGGACCTCGGTCAAGAAAAGCTAGATGTGTTAGTCAGCGTGGAGATTCAGGTTTAAACGACAACGTGGCACGCACGAGTCAAAAGTCCACGGCATTTGTGAGAGCCACGGCAATTGGCTATCTATTTTTGAGGAGTGGCATGTTGTCATTTTTGGTAACCCACTACAACGTTCCCCAATAACTGTCTAGCTGTCCTATGAGTAGGATTGGAGATAACTTCATGACAGACAACCAAGTGCGAAAACACCGAGATCTAAGCAATGATAACAAATTACTTCAAATGATGCTCTGTGCTGGGATAGGATGATCAATTCTTCTCATCTCTCATGTTTCTAGCGGTTAATTCCTTTGCCATTTTGACATAATCTACCCTAAATCTGTCTCGCAATAAGGTTCTTCCGTCCGAAACTCTAATCCATGCTCTCATAATCACATCACGCCCAACAAACCCCACATAGAAGCTCATATCACGGACTTAGGCAACTCAGCCCAGCCTTAACGACGATGATTCGGCTACCAGCGAGACCGAGACGACTATGGCAGCCAATTTCAGGCAGATCCAGCCTGCGCCTCGAGACGACAACTCTCCCGAAGTAGAAGAAGGCGGTCATTTCGTCCTCGGCCAGTCTTATCGTATCGTCAAACGGAAACGGCAGCATGTCAGGGTAGCTTGTAATCCCTGTCGCGAAAAGAAACGCGCCGTAAGTCCAAGCCACGCGTCTACAATTTTCTTGGATCGAGTCATTGACTGACGAGCTAAAAGTGCAACGGTGCAGAACCTCAATGTGACCAGTGTCGATTGCGGAGCTTATCATGTATTTACCGAGTTCCACCAAAAACGGTGGATTCAACCATCAAGGTCCAAAAGCAACTCGATACTCTGCAGAACAACTTCAATAAGTATGCCGATATTGTGGATCAACTCAAAACGCTTCCAGAACATGAAGCTCTCAAGCTTCTACAACGGCTGAGGTCATCAGAAAATGCGTTATCACCACTTGGCACAGTCAGACCTTCAAATCACAAGACATCTCAGGCTTTACTACCGACCACCAGTTCAAGAATCGAGTTTGAGCTTACGGCGCTTCATGGGATTGTGTATCCTACATTATTGCCTATTGATATTACGAGGTTGAACATATCACCATTGGAGAAACCTGCGTCGCCTGCTTTTGATTCAGGGAGTCTTGTGAGAAAACCTTCGAGTACGCCTATTGTGCTTTCGGAAGCTGGGATTAGACCATACTGCGATTCTAGATTGGAAGATCTTGATATTTCTTACTGGACAAAGGTTCCCATCAGTGATGCTTCGGCTGCGACCTTGATATCGCTGTATTTGGAGACGGATCAGACGATTGTTGCTTTTATTGATGCGGACCTTTTTGTGGACAGTCTTGCGAATAGAATGCCCAGGTTCTGTTCTTCGTTTCTCGTTACGGCGATGCTATATGTGGCATGTGTAAGCCATCCAGACCAGTCTTCCGCGATCATACAACTCACGTATCATAGTATGCTTATACTGCGAAAGACCTCACAGTAATGCCCCTCGGAAAGCTATTCCTCAAAGAAGCCGAAAGACTTTTTCGCGCTGAAGGATCATCTGACGATGTACTCACACTTGCTGCCATCAACACGCTGAGTCTGGGATGCTTCTTTAGTGGAAACGATACGTTAGCGAAAGAACTTCAGATCGCTGGTCGTAATATGGGACGAAGGCTTGGTTTATACGGTGTACCTCATGATAGTCCGACCTCGTTGGCTTTTCGAAAACTCCCGGATGATTTGCTTCGGATGACGGCGCATGTGGCGTGGAGTACGTACAATTGGTTGACGTGAGTACACCCACCTTTTCAAGAGGTCACGGACTAACGGCGTCAGAATACATGTGATGTTCTTTTACGACGAGAGTATCTCGCATACCCCCTCTCTTCCAGTACCCGGCGCCGATAGAAACGACTATATAGATCACGCCTGGCCTGATCATCCTCTTCCCAAGTACATGGGCAAATCATTCACGAAATTGTGTCACTTCTTCTCAATAGTCGAGGAGGTTGCAGCTGTATACTCTGCCAACGACAGGATACCCATCTTCAACCGTGTTCCGATAGCGTTTGCAGAAGCGAAATATCAAAAGATGCTGCATTGGGCGGATTCTCTTAGTAAGGACATGGCATGGAATAAGGATAGTCATGAACACATCTTTCTCTTCCAGTGAGTACCGACCGCACACAGCATGACACCTTGACTAATTGAATCCAGTATGTGGTTCCATTGCGCAGTCCTCGACATCTTCCGCCCCTTCGCGCAAACTCAACAGGACTACAAACTCCGCTCCTTCAACTCCCAAGACAGCACCCCCAAAACAATCTTCTCCGCCTCCCTCAACCAAATGAAACGCCTAGTCCTTCTCTACCGAACCCAAAAAATGCCCAACAGCTACATGCCCTACATAAACATATCCCTAATCCACATCGCCAACACAATCTGCAAAGAACCACCCTTCGATTTAACCTCCAAATTCTATTTTCTGTTGTGCATCCGTTACTGGCAGCATTTATACGTCGGCTACCCAATTTTCTCGCATGTCATACAAGCATTTCTTACCATGGCGATAAATAACGGATTGATGAGTAATAGAGAAGCCAAGACACTAATGGCGGAGGTTTTGGCTGGTGGAAAACATCATGAGTTGGCGCATGAGGGCATTCAGACGAATTTCATTGTGGATTTTGATTTGGCCATGACGAATCCGGATGAGGCTGGTGTTCAGGCTGTGGCGCAGAAGTTTGAGGAAGTTGCGCTGTTTGATGAGTTTGCTGTTTACAAGAAGGAGGGGGATTGATAGAAGGGAATGGAAACGAATGGAAGAAGAGTTAGACATGAAGGGAAGGAACGCGATCAGTGACGCGTCACAAGGAGCACAAGGAAGGAAGAAGAGCGAGACATAAAGGGAATAGGAATGATTAGAGGTTGATGCATCTGTCGGCACAGTAGACTTGATACTCCATGGGGTATTGTTCACAATGTCGTTTGCATTTGGTCAATAGATTTAGAAGAGCACCATGCTCAACGAAGCTGTGGTCGATCGCATTCTCTTCCCAGTCTAGGTCGATAACTGATGAAATGTCCTCCAAGACTCAGGTGACCAGAATAAAGTAGCCTAAATGCCTGTCTAAGTTGGCTAAGATGACCAAACCATTCCGTCTCTTATGCTTATGACGTGACGATCAATTCTTCTGTCGCCCACCTAGCCAGTGTGCACCTTCCCTCGCAAATTACCTTCCCCAAGCCAGATACAGACGCAACAAAGGAGGCAGGTACCCTCTCTCCTGACGATAAAACCTTTCCCCTCCCACTCAACTCATCCTGATTCTTTCATCATCACCAACAGAATCATCAACGACGTCTTGGAACTGTATCTTCTTTCTTGGCACAGATATCCCCCCATTCTTTACACTACTCTTCCTCATGATGGCTGACCCTCAAGCAAACGACTGGCGAGAGCTCACTATGATGCTTGAGCGGTTAGAAAACCAGCAAAACCAGCAACCTGCCTCAACCCTGCCCTACGTACGAACCCGACGAACCCTTCATTCCAACATGGTTGGTTTTCGGAATCCCAACGGTGACCATGGCACACCCGGACACATGCTGTCGTTCAGGGGCGATGGTGAAAGGCGCTTGGAGATCGAGTCCCTGCCATGCAACCTTTGGCGAATGGAGTTCCTCCGAAGACTGGCGAGGGTCAGAATGAACGAGACTTCTCTTGACGCAATAGCAGCGCTCCGTGTCGACTCGATGGGCCTACCCACGACCGAGGAGAACGTGAGAGCCAACGTTCTTGGCGAGGAAAATCACATTAAGAACAGACGCAACGATAACTTCATAAACCTCGCTCTCCCAATCGACGACATTTGGGAAATCCTCAAATCTCCATCCAACCAGGAATGGATCCGGCGTGCAGTGAATAAAGACAGAATTCGTTTCAGAAACTTGTGGCAACTCCGAATCATCTTACTAAGAACAAGGATGCCTCATTCCCGGCCCCATCATCTCGCCTTCGCACGCGCTTTGAGTCAGTTGTTCTACGCAGACGGCTCCCCCATTTACGACAATCCAATCAAGTTCTTGGACATTTTGATGGGGCAGAGAGAACAGATTGTGGCCGACCTGGACGCTATACAACTTCTTTACCAAGACTTGCGACCAGCCTTCCCCGAGGCTAGCGTTTTCGTCAATTCGCCGGACCCTATCCCTGCCATGGCGCGCTTGGTAGCGAGTAACGGTTTTACGAGGAACCAACCGACACAGGCTCCTCCCCGTCTCTCGGAGTTCAGTGGCTGTTAGTCCCGCGCCATTGTAGCAATTCGTTCCAACCACTGGTGGAGCCACCCGATTTATCGTTCACAAGTGCGAACGCTTTTCAAAGATTTCATGGATGAGGATGAGATGGGCACTGAGCTGACACTAGCGGAAATGGACATTTGGATCTGGGAAATGCTAGTAGAGATCCTTATCCAAGATCGGGGCCGTGTGTCAGGGCTCACTGGAGAGCCTCGAGCGTAACTTGGTGTGATGGAACATGGAAGTGATATTGTTGGAAGGGAGAGGAAGAATTAATAACAGCGATAATTGTACTGATAGGACATACATGAGAAGATCAATAAAGCGCTAGTCTTGCAGTCATCTCCTTGACCCCCGGTTTGTCTGACTGTGCCTCCCCTGCAACTCCATCATCGTGCTGATGAGCATTTACATATGTCAGTAGAATTTGATGATAGAAGGTCGACACCTTTTATGTCTTGGGCTTTTGCGTTTGTGGATTCCTGCTGTTCAGTGTTGACCATGGCTTTGCCGACGATTGCCGCTGGCTTGGCTAGTTGGTCCATGTTGTTGTAACAAGCCTTTGCCCAGGCTTGGCATCAGGGGTTCGAATCAAGGATCTTGACCACATTATGGCTTGTTGTATGTTGTCAAGTGTATCTTTTATTGTTTCCTGTCGTCAGGGTTCTCGAACAAATCATCGCCGTTCTTGTAGAGATCGACAAAGCCAGGCCAGCCCAGACTGTTCAAATCTCCACCCAAGGTACCTGTCCGTACCGGCTTGTCCTAGCGCACAACAAGGTTTTAGCTCCCGCTGATCGAGACGTCAGGATGGACGTTATGACTTAACGGATGTGACTCTAGAATCTTGATTTTGGGGTTGTATCTTTTGTCCTACTTTGTGGATCTCGATACTGTGGTCATGCTTTTGTGTTTGGATCGGCGCAGGTGATCGAGAACTGCCCAAGGCTTAGGGTGTTAAAATAAAGCACAGTCTAAGATGTCATAAAATGACTAAAATATTTTGTCCCTCATCAGTTGTGGGTTGTTTGAGTGGCGTAACGGTCAGGCGATTGACTTTGAGTGATACGTCAATGCTCAAATCTTCTCAAAGAAGGGATTCATAGACCACAGAAATGCATTTCGAATAGGCTGATGTTTGGATAGTATCTATTCTTCAACCTCAGAAAAAGATTGTGTAACCTCTAGATAATTCTCTCTACCCTCTAATTCCAATGCATGCTAAAAACAAAAACAACGCTATGATTTAAGTAGAATTAGAATTATCAGCACAAGAGAAGGCAGATGAACCACCCTCCTTCTTGTACGAATCGATAATTCCAACAATGGATCCATAAGTACCACCAATCATCAAGAACGTACCCGACACAATGACGAAGACGGAGAAGGCTACCATTAGGTACCACTTCATGTTGGGAGCTCGCTTGCCCTTGGCCCAGTTGTCGTACAGCCACATGCAGCCGTACAGCTGGAACGACATGAGCGTTCCAAGAAGGGCACCGACAAGAGAGACAAGACCTCCAAAGACGGGAATGCCGGATGCGATCAGGTACGCGATGACGGTGGTGGTCAAAGTGCATGCGATCCATGTTCCCCAGTGCACAGCGCTGTTGGAAGCAAGATGCTTTGTTCCACGGAGAAGACGAACAAAGACGTACTTGGCCGCAAAGTGAATGACCAGAACGGTAGTAGCCAAAAGACCGGGCAGGGAGATTCCGTAGGCGATGCGCTTGATCAAATGACCAGCTGAACCAAGAGCAGGAGACGCAACGTACGAGCCACAGTAGAGATACACGACGCAACCGATGACGATGTAAGTAATAGTCACACCAGCCTGACACACCATCAAAGATCGTGTATAGTGAGCAGGGTTCTTCATCTCAGCGGCAATGGAGAAGAATCCAGGTGTACCTGCGTAGGCGAAGATAAGACTTGAGATAGAGGAGATAGCCTCGGTGAAGGAAGGGTTTCCGACGACGCGCCAGTCGGACTTCCACTCGCCGCCCTTGGGAGCGTCGGCGGGTCGGTCTTGGATTCCTACTGCGATTGTCACGGTGAAGATGGCTGTCATGATGCAGATGAGGCCGACCCAGGCTAGCATGCTGATGCGACCGAGGGTTCGGACACTGGCGAGGAGGAAACCGCAGATTGCGGCGACGGCGACGAATACTGCTGTGCATGTACCGTGGAGGGAGACTGCGTTGAGACCGATTGACAGACCCAGCATACCAGAGCCAGCGACAAAGATCCAGTCTACCATCATTAGTACTCATCCACAACGCGCAATTATAAAAGGTAGCACTTACAGAGGCAGAAAGCAACACCAAAGATCTCACGACCAATCCGTCCAAAAATGAGATAACCCGCATCATCAATACCGTATACTTGAGGATGATTCCTCTTGAACACGCCAACCATGTAATCAGACCAGGTCGTTATAGCGGCGATGATGATGAGGCAGATGATTCCGGGGACGATGCCTAAGACGTCGAAGACTGCGGGGATGGATAGGACGCCGAGACCGACTTGAGTTTTCATCATGAGAGCGACGGTACCGATCCAGCCGACCTAGAATATCTGTTAGTATGGGTGGCTTGGGAGTGGAGGGTGGAAGGATGGCTTACGGCTCGGTAGTTGGGACCTTCATCAGTGATTTCACCAAAGACATCATCGTGGACTTGATTTCCGTGAGCAACGGATGATGTGTTGTGAAGGGGTTGGTCTGTTTCTAGATCGCGCTTGAGATCTTTCTCTGCGAGGTTGTTTTCGTAGTGCGACATGTTGACGACGTCAATGCCCTTGAGCTAAACGGTAGACAAGTGACAGGTGACTGGACTAGACAACTCAATGATTGAAGGGTTGAATAGTACAAGTCAAGAGGAGGGATGCGAGGTTGAAGAAAGAAGAAGAGAGCGTGGAATGCAAAGTGTGGAGTGAAATCTGGGGATAGTGGACTCATCTTATACGCAGCAACAGGAAAGATAACGGGAAGCAAACCATGTAGTGTCGTACTTTTGCCCCCCTGGTAACACGCTATGGAGTCGATCCCCGTGTTGTTTTTCCCAAGGAGGGTTAGTCCCACTCAGCTTTGCTACTGTAAAGCTTGCTGGGTGGGAGCTCCAAATCTCGCCCCTTCGCGGTGTCCGCGATAGCTTAGCTACTTGGTATCTCTCTCCGCAGCATCCGTAGATTTTGTCTCGACTCTTGTCTAGATTCATGTGGAGATACTTGATCACTTGGCAGTAAGGTCTCCCCACGGGGTAGAACTGGAGAAGAGGAGTCAATCGCGCCATGCAAAAAGTCATCACGTAAAAGAAACAAGGAGTTCTGGGGGAAAAGGTCTAAGCTATGACGTCTAGCAGTGGAGATCTTGACTCGCTAAGAGTTTTCATTACCTACGTAGTCTACCAAGTTACCCCAGTGAAACCACAAGAATCGGGTCTCCATCCGCTATCTCCAAAATATGGGGTCTACCCCAAACCAAGGTTCAAATGACATGTCCTCTTTTTTGTGGAATATCCCTGATATCCCGCATCTATCAATTGACCCCTGATAGATAGATAGAAGATAAAGAATAGAGTCTCAATGCCGTGGGTAAACGTTCAAGTTGGAGAATGATCGCCCGGCATTACCGATAAAAATTTGCTTCTCCAAAAGGTAACTTTCTTAAATGGGGAATACGCGTTCATTTGGTTGGCCGATACATACCGAATGCAGCAGTCATATCCCCTTGATAATTTGGGGTTTGTCCGTGCCTCCTCCGCGCTTACTGTCGTATCGCTACTTTAAGATTAGGCCCTCTTTTTCCATCGGGAAGCTCTCCGCGGTATCAACCAGTGAGTGGTCCAGTGGGTATCAACGGTTTTTGAAACAGAGTTTACAGTGACGAGGCATTTTCTTTATCATTGGGGTATCATCCATGCGCGTCAATAATAACCTTGAGACCGCCAGACGGAAAACGTCGGTTTGACACGAAACTATCCCACTTAGGTAGAGTGTCGTGCTTGTTCTCCAATTATTCATTCAGCCGTTGTCACCCTGTCAGCTGGGAATTACCGCAGAGTCGCAAAATGTTAGCTGATTCATGCACGCGGAACCGTTTCCGATCGGCAGCGCCGAGAAATAACGGGTGGTCTTCCGTTAATTACTGTACACCGTTGAGACTGTGGTATGATTGATGGATTCATGCTGGCATGTCCCAATGCGGTTATACACGGATCGTGTCCCGATTATCATGCGATATGCGTGCCTTGAAGGTCTTACATAAATATGGTCTGTTTTCTTGGCTGATGCGTGGTTATCATGATATCCGGCTGGGCATTGGCCTGTGTGTCTGGCGGTGGTGTCGGCTTGTAATTGATACTTCATTGACTCTGACCCGGGCTATCAGATAAGGTGGTAGCGACTCTTCAAATACATCTCTGTCGGGTTCGAAGCCGATGAGAGATTAGAATCAGTGATATTGCGACTTGGCAAGTTGCAAAACTCAGGTTAGCTCAAGCGAGAAAGGGGCTATGCAAGCTTCAACCCCATATGTCGGGGAGTCAGCATCCTGTGGGGAGACTGAGCGAAGACCGTGCTTCTCCTCAGCTGTTGACGACTCCTTCGACCTTCCGAATGTGTCCAAGTTGTAAACTCAGGAGATTATGCATGCCAGCAACTGCAGAAGAGGACTACCGTGAAAGAAGAGACGAGGAGTCGGAATACCACGACTATTTATCCTTCAGGCATCTTCTCAATCTAGGTATTTCAGAGACCTCTCAACCGGCTTGAATCGGCCTTATCAAGGTCGTATGATCTTCGAAGCTGGGGGAAGAGGCAAGTGGGCTCCGTTCTCATGATGGAAATGACAAGCGGTTCATGTCGGTTTGAGGCCTCCGGCGAAATCCAAGCACAAGATATCCTTCAAGTACTCTCCCGAAAGGCAGCGGGAAGCCCAAGTTTATGCCATTCGGTATCTAGCGAATGAACCTCTCAGGAACGTTGACGAAAAAGGCAATTTACCGCGGGAGACTCGAGCCTGAACAGTCCTGGTCTGTGCCTGGAACGTAGGGGCTGGCCCGGTGTGGGAGTGACAGTGGACGAGAAAGGGCTTTTCACTTTATTTTTCTTGAAAAGAGCTTCTATAAAAAGACAACAACAATGGCACTCTTCATGAACGATGCTTATCCTTCGCCTCAGAAAAGGTCATACCCTTCGCAATATCCTTGGCCATATTCTCATCAGCTTCTACCAGCTTGGGCATAAGCTCAAGGATCTTCTCAACAGCATCTTTAGGCACGCAGACAACACCGTTTAGATCACCAAAGATAATGTCCCCTGGGTTGATTGTCACGTCCAAGGCAGGATCTTGGAGTTTGACGGGAACATTGACCTGTGAAGAATTAGTCTTAGATCGTGGGTGTGTTGGATGGACGTACCTCGCTAGGACGAGCAACTTCGTGGGGACTTGGCGTACCAACGTTACGAGCGTAGACCTATTCCTCGTTAGTTGTGCGAAGAGGGAATGTTTAGTGGACCTACTGGAAAATCGAGACCACGGTGTTCTTGTAGATCCCTGAACGTGCCGTCGACAACAGTTCCGGCGGCACCGGAGTATTTAGCACGAGTACTCATCAAACCGCCATAAACAGCATTAAAGACGCCGTGTGGAGATGAAATAAAGATGACATGGTCCTTTGGGACGGTATCAATCTGACACTATTAGGTGCAGAAATATGAAATGGGTCTTGTTGACTTACATAATGCTCCTTTGGCTTCGGGGCGCTGGTGTAGTTATTGCGGACAAACTTGACCGTGTATGCGGGTCCGATGAGCTTTGCGTCGCCTTCTTGGCGCTGGGGCGACCACATGCTTATGTTAGGTAGAAAGCCGCCGTGTGAGATGCCCATTTTCAGAAGGGCATCGGAAACATCGCATCTGGTTGGCGTTAGTAGTGGACTGGTGGTGACTGGTTATGATGCTTTGGGGGAGGATCACACGTACGTTGTGTATGCGCGGAGCTTTGTTAGAACTGAGGAGGACATGATGTTAATTGTCTGTGAAGAGCCTTTTGATTCAGTAATTAGGACTGAAACTGTTGACTTTTAAGTACATTTGGGAAGAGTGATCTCGAGATGGTAAGCCTTTAAGAGGCTGATCTGATAAGTGAGAGATAAAACCGCTCGGATGATGCCCCGGAGGGTTTCCGGGAGTTTTTCCAGGACAACTTCCGGTGTAAGTCGCGCCTCCATCAAGAAACCATAAGTCATACAAAAGCGAGGGGAAATGTCAAACAATCCATATTCACAATCAAATTTACAACAATCCATCACCATGACTGTCCCCAAGCCCTCGGTCTATGTCCTAGACCCCTACCACCCCGATGCCATCAAAGCACTCCAACAATCTCCCGACATCACAGCCATCCTCCCCACAGACCCTTCCAAAGACACATACCCAGAAAATGCCACAGCAATCATGCTACGCAGCGAAACCCGCTTAGGCAAAAACGAACTCTCTAAGTGCAAAAAACTCAAGTTCATCGTCAAGCAAGGCGTCGGCGTCGATAACATCGATCTCCAAGCTGCAGCTGAATATGAGATCAAAGTCTATAATACACCCGGTCTTAACGGAGAAGCCGTCGCTGAGCATACTCTAGCTCTCGCTTTGACTCTTGCGAGACGGGTTGCTGAGATTGATCGCAGGACGAGAGCTGGAGAGGCCATTGTTCGCAGTAAGACTTTGGGAAAGAGTCTGTATAAAAAGACTCTTGGTGTTGTCGGAATGGGGAATATTGGATTTGCTGTTGCGAAGAAATGGGTTGGTGCTATGGAAGGAAACATCATTGCTTACGATCCCTTTTCAGATGGGAAGAACTGGCGCAACACTTTCGGGGAGTGTTTCACTCAAGTTTCTTCACTACATGATCTTCTCAAAGCATCAGATGTAGTAACGCTACACATTCCTCTCACAGACACAACCAAGAACTCAATTTCAACAGCAGAATTCGAGGTTATGAGAGACGGAGCTATTCTACTTAATTGCTCTCGTGGTGGGATAGTGGATGAAGATGCTCTTTTGGTTGCGTTGAAGAGTGGGAAATTGTTTGGTGCTGGGTTGGATGCTATGGTTACTGAGCCACCTACTCTCGAGGCGTATCCTGAGCTGTTGGGCTTGCAGAATGTTGTTTTGACACCGCATGTGGGCGCGAGTACGATGGAGAATCAGAGTCAGAGTGGGAGAGCGGTTGTTGATGTTGTGTTGGGGCTGTCGAGGGGGGAGGATAAAGGGAATAGAGTAGCGTAGCTATAAAATTTGTCTCATTGATGGGAGTGTGAGATACCGTGAGGAACACATTGGATGGTATTTTATGTGAGGGATCACCTAAGAATAGATTGTTATGTGCGATGCCAGATATTTACTAGAGTATATAATGTTCAAAGCGTTGGCGTCAGTGAGTTCTATGCTATTCGGTCATGGGGTTTATTGTAGTTGTTGTAACCGGACAACTCGTGTAGAGAGAGCGGTGGTGTCTAAGTCATACAGAAAAGGAAATGCAGTAACTAGCTATTTGGACGATGCCTATGGCTTGTCATAAGATTCCTCATCAATCACAGGATCAATACAGGATATGAGCCCCCTGTAGTGTCTAGGTTATAAAGATGAAGCTCAATACATGACCAGCAAGGCCGTCGAGGAAGAATCACAGCAGGCCTACGCAGCCGAATACAAACTCCCGCCGCAGCAAGTCTTCCCAACCAGTTTCCAGAAGTCCTAATCACTAAAAGGCCGTCATCAACAGGAGGCGTGAGTAACTCTTCCCAATTGTCCACTGTGGTGGCTCCAGAGAGTCTCCCTGTGTTTGAAAAGTCTCCCGGTAAATGTGTTGCTTCCTGGCATATGACTCTAGAAACAAGGGGGTCCCGGAGGGTCGCCAGGATATCGAGATCGCAAACCCAATCTGAGCTGTCGTATACCTGGACAAGAGTCTCCCTTAAAGCTGTAGATTCATCGATGTAGTGCTCATCTTGATTAAGGCCTGGGAGGCCAGGCTGGTACTGTGTCAGAGTCAGGTGCATTGAAGTTTTCCAGAAGCAATCCTCGACCTGGCCATCAAACTGTTTATGGCTGAGCACAGTCCAAGCCTCGGGATTTGACTTTCGAATCCTTGGATTTGGCGGTGGAATGAGGAGCGATAGTCCCGGTTGGCCAATGTTCCCATTTACGCGTTTGATCTCTGCCGCGAGCGGTGTTTCGTAAGGATCTGCCATTAACGGACTTGCGACGAATATAGAGTTACCATACGTCAACGCAAACACATTCTCCAAGTACCCCGTGTCAAAGTTCCGACCTGTTTCAAACATGGCGATGCAAGCGAAAGCTTCAGGCCGAGACAAGGCTATTCTCAACGGCGATCCTTGGCTACTTTCGCTCTTGGGTATCCACCTAGCATTGCTAAGGAGGGTTCTCCCAACGATAGAGGAGTCGATAGTAGCCTCTGGTAGTCGAGAATACAGCTCTACAGCAGCAGCGCAACCACGAAGTGGCTGGACGAAATCCCGGCTTGTTGCCCTCAGATGAGTAGCGAACCATTCTGTAAGCTTGTAATGGTTGAAGTCGTCAGGACGCACTGTCTTCTTAAATGTCTCTCCTGTGAAGTAATGCCCTAAGTGTTTCATGTCGCCACCTGGTCGGCCTTTACGCGGGTCAGTGTTGTCTCTTGTAAGTGGGCCAACTCTCAAGATCTCGGCGCGTTCATAGTCGCCAGCACAGAACTCAAGGGCCACGAAAGTATTTCCGTCTCCTATTTGCTTCGTGTGAGTGACAGATGCCGGTTGCAGCGAGGATTGAGCTTACCATTTGACAGCTGTAGCAAAGCTGAATCGAAATCGTTTCCATTCCCAAAGTCTACTTGGTCATTCCGAGGATGTGAGGACCAGGAGACCTCGTGTACAGGCATAGGTTGTTCTCCACACTCCTTTATGTATTCTATGCGTTGCTGGATCTCAGCTATTTCGGCAAGGCACTTCCTGGTTGTTGCGATCTTCCAGCCGTGACAAGCTATAGAACAGACACCGCGCTCTAAACAATCACAGAACTTCTCTGGGCCCTTCCTCTTTCTACCCAGCCGCAACAAGTCCTTGGGCTGCTTTCGATCTGTTGTATCATCTAGCTTTCGGTAGCATGTGTCGCCACAATGGCAACTTGGACCTCTAGTGTTGACGGGTATCCATCGCAGATGCGTTGGTGCAGCTGATGCATGTCTTCTACGCATAAAGCCCGAGAGAGTCCCGTTACTGAGGCTACCATCAAGTGGTGATACAGTGGCATACTCGTAGCGATCCTGAGAGTAGCGATATCTGATGACACAGTTGGTGTTCGAGAGTCCAAGGTCGTTAGCAAACTTCCGGAGATATCGTATCCGGGGTTCAGGACCATCCAGTAAAGAGAACAATGAAGGAATGTGGCAAAGTCCAAAGAAAGGTGCAGGTGCTGATTCGGGGGCGCAAAGAAATTTACCATGGCGGCGGCCATGGCCGATCAATTTGAGAGCTGTTTCTCGTTCGACAAGGTTCATAGATGCCATATCATCTGCTGCCATCAATAGTTGTCCTATCCATGAGTTCTGTTTCGTCATTTTCTGCATTCGGAGCAAGTTTGATCGCTGTTGTTCCGAGTCCTCGTCTGATCTCTCGGGAGACCTGATGGCATCCAACAGGCTGGTGATTAATTCGATATCATCCTGCACGGAGATACTGAAGCCACGCCATGTCGATAGGACACATCCAAGAAGCACCAATCGAAACTCATCCATAGATATCCGGGCAGAGCCCACACTCAGAGCTCGGTTCACAACAACGGGCTCGCCATAGTACCGCAAGTAGGCTAGTGGGAGAGACCAGGTCACACTGCTCGCGACGTTCGAAGATCTCTCAAGATCCACTGTCAAGATTCCAGAGCTGGAAATCAGTGAATCCCTTTGGTGGATCACTTCTGGGCCATGACTTAGAATACAAAGATCTGGATAGAGATGCCACGAATTAATGGCCAAGATAACAGCACCGTTACGCACCCTTTGGGGCGTGCCATTAATGAGATACTCCATGGATGTCATGGCATCTTTCCAAGCCTCGATGACACTATTGTATGGATCAGAAGATGTGTTGACTGGCATTCCAGCATTATCAGCATATAGGAGGGCAACCCGACGCTGTTCAGCTGTAGCCAAATGTGCAGTATTGAGCCACGATCTAGCGCTGTTGTCCCAAGCCGCAAGCTCGTCTCTTGTAAACTCTTGCTGAGTTACGAGAGCCTTGGATATGACTTTGACTTGGTCCATTTCCTGGTTGATAGTATCTTGGATCTCTGACTTCCTCGTCTCGACGAGCTGCAGCCACAGAGCAACAGACTGAGCGCTGTCAAAAACCCCAGCAATCATACAGGCTAGCAGATGAATCGAAATCGCGCTTGTACCAGATGTTGCAGCAGCCCAAAGGCTGGCAGAGTCTGTCCCGGCGAATTGAGAAAACACTCCATATCGGTTTCGTTCTTCGGTGTCAATATGTCTCTTTTCACAAATCTCTGACACCCTTTTTCCGTATGCGGACAAGAGATGTTCACTAGGTGGAGCTACCCCCTCGAAGAGGGCGCCCAACTTGCGAGCGGTTCGGTGGAGTGAGCCTCTCTCGGAATTCTCCTTCCGCACGTTACTAAGGCTCGTACCAACACTGTTGAACTCTTTTGGCGCTTCCAGTTTGATAAGAGTGAAGTCGAGGTTCAAGTTAGCGGCGGCGAGAGAAAAGTCGTTTTGAATACTGGCCGCGCTAGCGACTATCTTGCTGATAATCGAGCTGGTCATTTTAGATGATTTAACGAAGAAAATGAAAGCCAAATCGAACTTCGGTTCCTGCTTATTGCAAGCTGAAAGCGGGGGAACTCCTGACGTGTTCGTGCATATTTCACGTGAGTTGGGCTGACTCCTGATCAGGCTGCGGCTGTACCAACACCCAAGCCCATGCCTTCTTTACTTCACAACACAGCAAGACTACAGATCGCCATTCATAATGGATTGGTTTCCAGTTGGCACTGAAAACTCATCAGGGTGGAGAGTTCAATTCCTGGGGGTCGTGGCATGGCTTGGTGCAAGTGCCATTGAGACGCACGCCAATGCTATGATCGGCTCGAAGTTCAGCTTGCTACCTCGAATTGTACCGGGGCCTTGGCATCTTTCTGATGCTGGACTATTCCGCTACGGTCGCGTTAATGTCCCAATACTTCGAGCTGCGGCCTGTCAAGCACAACCCGAGTTCCCATTCATCGGCAAACTAGCATGTGATGATATTCACTTGGCTGTCCCAGAGATGCAGGCGAGCGACAGCCTCATACCTCTCTCCATCCATCGCTGGTCGATCCGCTATAACCTCGGACGGGTTGGCCTCTATCAGCGAGTATTATCCCCAAAAGTTGAAACTTATCCCACATACCTGAAGATGATCAATATGATCCGTTCCGTTTCGCCGACTGAAGTACTGAATATCCTATCCTTCTTGGTCACCTCAGGCTTAGTCGCACTTTCCGTCCTTTGGGAAGACGGACCAGCTCTTCTTGGTCTTGTTCTAATTTCTCTTCACACGATTCTCTGCAGCCGCATAATACGAAGCAGAATGACTTGTTATGTCGGCGCCAAACCAGCACATACTTTGGAACTTGTCGTCAGGACGCCCGAAAGCGCTTTTTGGATCATATCATGCGATATGCTTGCATATAACGCACTAGTAGATGGGACTGCCTTTGTTCTGACTGATGAGGAAAGGCATGAGACCAGCTCTATCATTTTACCAAATGCAAGAAGCGCTAAACGTTCTTTTCTCCCTCTGCTTTCCTTTATCTTGTTTCTTTTCCTCTTCTCCAATGCAACCTTTATCTGCCAAATCGCAACTACTGCTGCCTACATTCTCCTTACTTCTTTATATCTAATTGTCAGACCATTGGGAATCTGTCCTGGCGAGCTCCTGGTTACCACGGACTACGATTGTCTCTCTCCCACTTCTCATTTAACAAAGCCCACGGAGAGGTACACTGAGAGGCTTCCAACGCTCGCTAGGACGGTTTGGTATGCCATCAGGCTGACAAAGTCAACAACGTGGGTGCGGCCCATCGATGCAATTCCAAATACTCCGGGGTGGAATCAATGGCTTGAAGAGGCGCGCAAGAATATTGACTCTCCGGATTGGCCCGCTGAGGGTGAGGCACAAAGACTTGTTGACAATGTCCAACATGTATATGACATACAGGAACCGACACGGAGGAGCAATGACCAAGATAGTCTACGTATCACCCCAGTGCCTGAAGCGAATTGGTAAACGTCCACATGGCGTTTAACATCTCAGGGTGTGCCTTGCTCTTGTAGGGATCTCATGCTAGCCTAACCCTGATGTTAGGGCGGATCGAGGCAGAAACAAGGGTTTCATGTAAGCTAATTTGAGCTGTGTCAAGGCACAGGTCCTTGAGTATATAGACGAAGGCTTCGAGTAAGAATTGGTGTTATAATGCTTGGAAAATGTAATTTATGATAGATATCGTGTCCTCTGACAGTGAACACATGAGGCTGGGAACAACTGCAATTTGGTTTTCGAGTGACCAGAACCTCTATGAATTATTCATGATCAATTGCCCTTTCCTCGCAAGCGCCCAGAACAGGAACCTTATGTAGAGCGAGGTCCACGCACATAATGAGTGCGCTTGTCGATAGACGGGTAATAGATTGCCTCACAGAACAGTTGATTTTGCTATTCAAGTGCAGGTTGTTCCTGTCGTTGGTTTCAGGTATAAGCAACTGCGTAAACTGCAAGAACGAGACACACATGGCGTTACAAAGAACCTTGGGCGACGCTAGGTCACCTCCTTCTTCGACAGCCACGGCAGACTAGATTATTTGGGTTGGTGGGTAGATTATCTTAGCATCTGTCAGCTTCTCCCGATAAACAGCTCCCTCCAGCTGACGGATAGAGCCTTCGTAACAGCTAGACATATCCCTTTAAAGTCCAGAACCTCATCTTGGTAGTCCATGCTTCTGCCTAGCGACAGGTGATGATCCTTTGACCCATACCGCGCGGTACGCGCCGAGTCACGACCCTCTCTACCTGATCTCTAAGAGGCACCACCGCAGCACCGTCGCGGTATGAACGGGAGCTATCACAGCTCTAACGTGCATCCGTCTTGTCTTTAATAGGCATCAGTTCAGCCTTGACTGTCTTGAATCGCATAGCTTCCAATTGAAAGTCCGCCTAGACATGTAGCCAGCTGAAAAGAGTAAGAAATGTTTTAGTCCAAGCGTGGTCGGCGGGGACTGTTAACGGTAGCATTGGTGAGGGTATCAGTTTAGTTTCCGCCGGAGGTGAGACTACTGACTTGGTAGTATTAGCAGCACTGAGTCTGTCATTAAAGAGGAGTTTCCGGTAAAGCTTAACCGAGCATTATTTCCTTCAAATTTCATATCAGTCAGACAATTGAAGGTTTCTTTGTATCAAGTGGGTAGTTATCCATTCTCTCGGTGTTGGCCACTCTCTTGTTGTTGCGCCGTGTATACACCTTTGTTAAGCAAAAAACATACAGTCAACTCACAAAAACCATTCAATACCACATAACATTCTAGAATAATCCCAATCTCAATTAATGTCACTCTAAATGTCGTTCCCAATTACTCTGTCAGCTTCACATAAAATAAACCTCCCGAAAGCTTTCGGTAGACGGTCCAGACCTTTGTGGCTTGGTATTGTTTGCTACCCAGATCCAATAGCGCGGGCGCGCCGATAAAGTTCTAGACTCAGATTGAGTCAATCTGGACTTTGATCTGGAGGCAACATTGATAAGCCCAATCCATTTATGAGAATTCGGAATTAAGATTGAGATTGAGATTGAAGTAAAGATGAAATATGAGAAGTGATAGGGCTGAGCTGAATTAATTGATTGCCCAATGATGAAAGGGGCCCTGGTCAATTGCGTCAATTGAACATCCACTGGAGATTTAGCGATCATTAGTGGGGATAACTTCAGTCAGAGCTGACATGAGCTGAGAACGGTTGATGGTCGCGCGGTGAGAAGAAGAAAAAACGATCGACAGGGCGTTGAGTTTGTAAGCGCGATACCCGGTCAATTAACACATTCAATAATTGCAGGGAATTTCTTTGGGATCTGCCATGTATTCGACAACGTTACCTGCTTCGATAGGCGGTTGACTTTTCACTCCCGGGGATATTGATATGGTGAAGAAGGGGTTCATCGTTGCGAGATAAGCAAGGAGCAGACAACAGACAGCTTCAAGTTGGCAAGTAAGATACCCAATCAATTGACATACCATACAATAACAAACAACTAAGAGTCTATGACCACGACACCATGAATAATTGACCCCTTTACAATGATACATCTCATTTACCCTACAGCATCAACTTCAATCGCCACCACCAGGCTCCCACTTAACAAGCACAAGACCAACAAACTCGGCGTAACAATCCCTCCGCTCAATTAACTCACCTACCTTAGGGTACCAGGAATTCGGGAGCCGCGTGCGCACGATTTTAGGAGACAAACTAAACTAACAGACCCCATACAGTACCCGAATTGACATTATCCTCTGCAGTAGTCATGAGCATCACGAGCATCATTGGCGTTTTACTAGTTAAATCCTTTGGACAGAAACCCACTTGGTAAATTACCATCTCTTCAAATAAATGGGATTTATTCGCTGTTTTGTGTTTATTCGATGTTTGTCGCATCATTTTGGTGTAATTATTGGTCCTCGTTTCAGAGATAGCATGTGGATCTACGTCCATTCGACCCGAACTCTCGGTACTACCAACAAAGATCCATCTCGATTTCAGCTGACATTTCTCTCCGGTCCGACAGGTTAGTGGGCCGAATTAAGACGGTAATTTGATGAGTGTCTATTCCCATCAATGACAGCTGCACCAATTTCCTGGATACTCCGGTCGGGGATACAATCCCAATTTGATATGGTTGCCGTAAAATGTGGCTTGCGCGTCAGGGGTAGACTCACTGTTAGTTGATTTGGGTCAGGCCAAGTTCAGGTCAGTGTGTTCTGGGGGAGACCAATGCAACGGCTAACACGGAGGATTCATCCGCAGAGACCAGTAATCGGATCTAGCATTCATCCATCGTGGCGTTGGCGTTGGCGTCAGCGTCAAAGCTCTGTGTGTCTGTGTCTCGATTGCTTTGACCTTTCTCTCGGGAAGAAATTTCCTTTGAATCCAGGGTCTTGACAACCACCATCTTACCCAATCTTACAACCAACGGGATTGAGGCACATTGATGCAATGTTTGTAACGCTAATCAAGTTAATTTGAACAGAGTTCATCCTCCAAATCCGAAAGAATGGATGGCTGCGCAAGCCACTTTGCCAAGGTTCAGATTAGACGAGCACCTGAGCCCCTGGGCGTTTTCGTGTTTGCTCTTCATGAACCACCACATTTTTAATCGGGAGGCGGCGCACAGGTAATTCATTTATTGTCTGCTGGTGGCTCATGGGCTCGATTTAGGCAAAAAAGAAACAATACGATGAGATTGCCGTTCCCGTGTTGACCGGGTAGCATGCATAGGCGAGGTCGAGATGAGATCCATTGTTTGCTCAGATCTGCACAGATCTCATCGGGTAAAAAAGTAAAGTGACAGTTCATATTTTTCGCCACGACGGTGCGAACAAACGGTCTTTTTTCTCTCCCTTGCTTCTTAGAAGCTTGATTTTTATTCTACGTATCGTTTTCTAATTAAGGTGTCGGCGTCATTCCAGACAGTATCTTCACCAGTATCAGGTATGCAAGTCTCGGGCGGGGCGCCTGGAACATGGAAATCGCAGTCAAGCAAGATTCGAGATTCATCGGCAAGACAAGTCTCAGTCATCGCATGCGCAACGGCTGCATAATGGCGTGATTCTACGTCACTGAATCTCAGTCGTCTACTCCCTTGCATGTGGTTATTTCCATGACAGTTAAGCAGGGAGACACAAATCAAGTATATCGTCGCGACCTGTCGCATTACACAGGAACAGCCGAGAATCGGAATGACAGGCGATATGTCAAAAGTTAAATACTGCTTCTTTCGCCAAACTTTACTGTCGCGACAGGAATGCGGCTTTCTGAATAGCATGCACAAGTGCCGTTTGCGAAATTCCGGGGGAGGCGAGTCCGTAAATACTCGGATGGGTCCCGGTTCTTTGGGATACTGACAGTTGATCTATCATTCAAGGGGGCTGTCTTGCTTGCATGATAATCCAGTGGCTAGGTAGAGTGGCCAAGAATAAAAAGCAAAGAGAAGCAGATGGAGAGCACTAATGTGCGGTACTCGCCCGTATAAACGGTATCCCGCTGCATGGATGCGTCACTGTCCACTATCATTTATTACAGGTAACAACGGGATCACGTCAAGAAACGAACTGTTGGTCCACTGCAGCACTTCTCACAGGGAGATATGACTGCCCCCTTTCCTTTTTCCGCAGTGGAGATGAACTTGTTTCCGGATCGAGCATCGCGGGAGGAGTCAAGCTTCAAACTTACCAAGCTCTAGACTTTGCGCAAGCCCCTTGCATATGTATACTCCACGTGGCAGATGAGTTTATACAGTGTATCCTACAGTGAAATGTAAATAAAACTTGGCGAGGCTGTTAACTGGCATGTTTGTTGTTAATTGAATTGAATTGAATTGGGCATTGATGATAAGGCTGCTAATAACCGGGTTCCCGTTGTTCAATTAATTCAAGGATCTCTTACCGGCGATCGCTGAAGTGGTATTGAGGTTGGGGGTCAGGGGTCCGAGACATCAGCGCACTGGTAATGTAGGGAGTCTTTACTCTGTACCCGCTGAAGGATTCACGCAAGGGAACAACAACAACAACATCACCAACACAACACCAGCCTCATCATTATATCTCTTTTTCTTTTCTTTTGATCAATTGTTTGTTCAATCAAGTTAATAATTAATGACAAATGATTCTCACCCTGTCCTGGTTTGGCGTCAGGAACGTCTACATCTTACCCTTCCCCTAGCGTAAACTCACAACCCCCCGGTTCCAGCTCGCGAATAAACTTTTGGCTAACCACTACGCACTACCCTTGCAGTAACAAAATGTCTCACTTGCATCTGTAAATGGGTAGAATCTGCATTGAACCCTGTTTGTGCTTACCAGCTGATATCCTACCGTCTCCAGCTGTCAATCTTACTCATGTCAAGTTTTACGTACAAGCCGAGGTAGATACAGACAAGATTGCGAGATGGGAATGGGATTTCCCGTACACTAACTCTCATTAGCATGTAACAATTAGTCTGCTGCTTTGACTCTAACGTTAATCAGCTACTCTATCCAGGACCAAGCTTTCCCGATCTGGACCCAAGAAGAAAAAAAAAAAAACGCCCTCGGTCGGGATGGTCTCGTAAAACGCCGTCCTCCAGCTGTCGCACACACTGCTAGTCCCGTACTAATTGTGTGACTGCTGGTGGTCCGTGAGAAAATCGTCAACTGAGCTGGGACCTCCTCCTGTTGGTCGGGAACAAAATGTGGCTTTTTTTTCGTGACCCCAATATTCTGTCACTCCCTCTCTCCTCTGTCACTTATCTTATTGCTTCTGTGGATTGTTGCACAGCTTTTGTGATATGTTTTTTTCTTGTATCCCTCGCAGATAACTATTCCCACCTCGCTTGGAAGAAACCCGGGATTGGAATAAACTACTTGTCCAAGGGTGGTATATCCCCCGTTGATATAGAGCATCTAGGCATCTCACTGTGATATCGTGAGATACAGGGGTACAACCCACCCCATGTTTAGTCCCATGTCAAAGCGCCGATCTACCATTACAAGCAGGGGTTTCCCTGCCCTCCCACTTCTCTCCCTACAGATCCAACAAAGGTGATCGATTGACTTGCTGTATGTATCCGTATCCACTCCCCTTGTCACTGCCACTGCCACTGCACTGTACTGTACAACCCGGTAGATCCGTACTGAGCCTAGAACCCTGCTCTAGTCCCAACCTACTTCGTACACACTTACCTACAGTGCGGTACCTGACCTGGAATGCCATCCCGCCTCAAACCTAACCTCTGGGGACTGGACTCGACCGCTCTCTTTCTCTTCCCGTCGAGCGCCATAAAACCAGTCGCTCCCGCTTTTTTTCCCATTCCCCCTCCCCCTACTAAGAGCAGCCCATTTCCCTCTTTTTTTTCCTTTCTTTTAATATGACCGCTCAAGTCGCTCCTCTGGGTAATCCTGCTGCAGCTACTACTGACAAGGAGTACTCGTTCATAGAAGCTCTTGCTCTTGGTCCTAGGGAATCTTTCTCCCTTGTTTCAAACGAAGCTCTTGGTTTACCTAGCAGTCCTACTTCACCGCGAGCTCCTCGAGTTCAACCGTCTACAACATCTCTACCAAACCCGACTGGTGGTGCCTCTCTACCGAATCCTTCAGGTGGTGTTGCTGCAAGACCAAAGACTCCTCCCCCGCAGAAGCGAGTCATTCCCGTCTCTGCTCAGGCCTACGTCCCTGCTAGTCCAGCAAAGACCGTCGCAGCCACCAAGAAGCCCGCTTCAGTAACCACCAACTCCCCTCCCACCACCGCCGTGACAAAAACATCCACCACATCCTCCATTAAGACATCTACACCTACAACAGCCACCGCACCTCGATCGCTCACCAGCAAAAAGAGCACCGTCATGGCGAACGTCGCCAAAGCACAAGGCTCATGCCTTGAGCTCTGCCACAAGACCACCGCCCTCGGCGACCGCATCTCCGTCCGCATGCTAGAATACCTCACAATGGTCACCAAGCAACCCCACGGCCTCGACGTCCTAGCGCACGACTTCCTCGACACGTGCGAGATTCTATTCTCCATTGAGGCCGGCCTCGGAGAGTGCATTCGCAACCAGCAGACCTTCCCCGCAGATGTCATCTCAGAGCTTAGCAAGAAGTTCCGCGTTACTCAGGCTGACTTTCAGCTGCTCGATCAGATGCTCGGCAAGTTTCTCGAGAATGAACGCAAGGGTGCTATGGGACGCATGAGACGTGGCTGGGGCCGCATCTTTGGTGATAACGATATCGAGAAGATGATCAGTGCTCTTGGTCGTACGAGGGAGAGTCTGCGTATGAGTGCGCTTATGTTCCAGTGGAGTTTGGGTAATGAGAAGATTGAGAATGAGCTTGGTATTGGATACACAGGTCTCGCAGCCGCACTCGATCGCATGGACTCTCGCGCTGGTGTCGCGCCGAGATCAAAGGTTTCTGACGCTGGTGGTTCACAGTACAGACCATCCTCCGCATCTGCGCATCGCGGTATGGAAGGTCATGTCATGTCCATCAACTCACAACCTCCTCTTCCTCCTCTCCCCTGGGCAGACCGTTCTGCTTCTCTTCACACCGATCCTCTCGGCTCTCATCACGATGCGCGCTCATTCAGCAACCACCATCACAACACTGCCTCATCAGTACACTCCAACGAGCGATACCACTCTGGCACAACAGCGACATTTGACCGCATGAGCACATTTGACGAACACCATGAAACCCGATCGCAACACACCCAAATATCCGACAGCGAAGCATCCCTCGAAGAACTCGCCGGTCTGGACCTTAATGGCGGTACAAAGGTTGTTCGTCTCAAGGCTGATCCCTTCAGCATGCCGCGCTGGAACCCGCGCAACACCAACGGCGCTGACGCTGCGAATCTCAAGACTGCTCTTATCAGCGCTGTCCGCGGTAAGAACCACAAGCTCATCGAGCAATTGCTGGACCGTGGTGTTTCTGCAAACACTGGACCGGACCATCTTGCGCTCAAGGAAGCTGTCTTGAACTGCGATGCCGAAGCTGTGAGACTACTCCTCCTCTTCGGCGCTGATCCCAACGGTATTGACCGTGATGGCGTGACTCCCCTCTTTGCGGCTGTCGAGCGCTCTTTCATCGCTGGTGCTGTTCAACTTCTCAAGTACGGCGCCGACCCTCGTTTCCAGATCGGTCCCGACAACGAGACCGCCCTTGCAGCTGCCTGTATCGCCAACAAGGTCAACTTCGCTCACCTCCTTCTCATTTACGGCGGCGATCCCAATCAATTGACTGCTACGGGCGAAACACTCCTCAGCAGCGCTATTAATAAGAAGACACCCAAGAAGTTCATCGATCTTATCCTCGACTACGGCGCTGACCCCGATGGCAAGAGTCGCGAGGGTAAGACCGCTCTCTTCGAAGCCATCCAGAACTCGCGTGTGGATATTGTCACGAGTCTTTTGGACCACGGTGCTAATCCCAACTTGCCTGGTCCCAAGCACATGCTCTGGCCTGCTACATACCAAGCAGCTTGTCTGCAAGTTCTTCTTAATCACGGCGCTGATCCCAAGAAGGCACCCGGTATTATGGAGTTGGCCGTCAGTGTCAACAACATCGAGTCCGTCAAGATCTTGTTGAACGCAAAGGTCGACCCCAACCTCAAGAAGGATGGTGTCTACACTCCTTTGTGTACATCCATCCGTGATAACCGCCCCGACATCTTCAACCTCCTCCTCGCCAACAAGGCAGACCCCAACGTCCCTGCATCCGAGTACCCAGCCTTCAAGTGCATCACACACAACCGTCTCCAATTCCTTCCCCCACTAGTCGAAGCTGGTGCCAACCTCTCTTCACCAAAGGGTATCGTCGAGACTGCCGTCAGCGTCAACAACATTGAGGCTCTGACGTGGCTTCTCGAGAAGGGCATGAACCCGAATGACAAGAACCCCAAGGGCCACTCACCCCTGACGACCGCTATTCGCGAGAACAGGATCGAGATGGTAGACTTTCTTCTCAGCAACGGCGCTGATCCTAATGTTCGTGGTCAAGATTGGCCTGTGTGCATGGCCGTCCGCAATCCCCCCATTCTCAAGCGCATTCTCAGTGTTCTTGCCGAGCCTCGCGCTTTCAAGGGTGTTATGGAGATGGCCGTCGTAGCCAACCAACTCGAATCCGTCAAACTCCTCCTCAACGCCGGCGTGTCAGTAGAAGACAAGAACGGTGGTGTCTTTTCACCGTTGACGTCTGCTATTCGTGAAGATCGCAAGGACATAGTATGGTACCTCATCAACGAAGGCGGCGCCGACATCAACGCCCCCGGCGAACATCTCCCCGTCGTCAAAGCCCTCCGACGCTACCGCGGCGACGGCGAGATTCTGGAGTTCCTCCTCGAGCACGGTGCGGACCCCAACAAGGTGTACCGCGGCTGGAACGGCGTCATGCAAGCCGTCGAGAACGGCGACGAGCAAATCCTCCGCCTATTGGGTGAAAAGGCTGGTTTTGATCTTGATGTCAAGGATGAGCTTGACCGAAGCGTGACTGAGATTGCTGCTTCACGAGGATGGGATGAGGCAGTTGCTATTCTGCAGGAGTATGCTATTGTCAAGGCTTCATAATATGCTATGTAAGATGATGAATGTTTTGGGATTGGGATTTTTGGAGTCTGCGATTGTTTGCTCTAAGGGTTTGTCTTTTTACACATTATATCCTCTTTGTTGATCTGGCTTCATACCTGGCACTGGTGTGCTGTTGTATTTGCTTGTCTGTAGACACATATTTTTCTTTGTCAATCTATTTATGATAATACATATGTTAAACAATATTTACTTTCGCAATGTGTGGTTCATTTGTTCTTTGGTTTGAGTGATCTGAATGTCGTGGTGCAAATGTGAGACGTCACTGAGATCTTCGAGTTGCGACGGGCGGGAAGTGTTTTAGTGACGGTCTTCAGTGGACTTCCACTGTAACATCAACCACCATCACCAGCCACACCTCATCAAATGTCAATTGGATCAACTCACAACAGTCTTCAAACTTCATTATTAACTACCAATCATTTAATTCATTACTCTTCTATCTATAGTCTGTTACCCATGTTAACATGAACACTCTTAATCTGCGTATAAGCCTCCAACCCCGCCTCGCCCAATTCCCTTCCAATACCACTCTGCTTAACACCACCAAACGGCACTCTCGGATCACAGTCCTGACTACTGTTGATCCAAACCATACCAGCCTCAATAGCAGCCGCAACACGATGTCCCCTCTCAAGGTTCGTTGTAAACGCAGCAGCGCCCAAGCCGTAGGTTGTATCGTTCGCTAACTCAATTGCTTCCTCTTCTGTTTTAAAGGTAGAGATGACAACGACTGGACCGAAGATTTCTTCGCGGAAGACGCGCATTGAGGGCTTCACGTCTGTGAAGACCGTGGGGGAGATGTAGAAGCCTTTGTCTGAGTCGCCAACCTTTAAAGGACCTCCGCCGGCTGCTACTGTGGCACCTTCTTTCTTGCCAATGTCGATATACTCGAGAATGCGCTCGTATTGCACCTTTGACACTTGGGGACCTTGATATGTGTCCTTGTCCCACTGATTGCCGACCTTACTCACAGTATTGAGCGTATCAATGAATTGCTTAATGAACGACTCATAAATGGACTCTTGCACAAGAATCCTCGATGTGGCAGTACAAATCTGCCCTTGATTAGACATGATGCCGAAATGCGACCACTTGACAGCCTGATCAAGCTCCGCATCCTCAAACACAAGCAAAGGCGACTTTCCACCCGTCTCAAGCGTGATGTTCTTGAGTGTCTTGGCCGCGACGCCCATGATGCTTGCCGCAGTAGCCGTAGACCCCGTAAACGCGATCTTGTCGACGAGAGGATGTTGAACGAGCGCTGCACCGGTATCTTTGCCCAATCCATTGACGATGTTGACGACTCCAGGTGGGAAACCCGCTTCTTTGATGAGTTCTCCAAGAACTAACAAACTGAGGGGCGTTTGTTCGGCTGCTTTGATGACAACCGCATTTCCACACGCCAGCGCAGGACCGAGTTTCCATGTAGCCATAGAAAGAGGATAATTCCAAGGAATGATCTGCGCAACGACACCGACAGGCTGACGAATCGTGTACGCGAACTTCTGAGGTGTGGTGTTGATAGTCTGACCGAATGTCTTATCGGCCCAGCCAGAGTAATAACGAATAACACCAACTGCCTCCACAAGATCATTCTCCAACGTCTCGATGTAGGTTTTACCATTATCCCACGCATCGATAGTAGCGAACAATTCCTTTTTGGAATCGATTAGGTCTGCTAGTTTGGCCATGAGCTGGCCTCTGTCTGAGGCGGGCAAATCGCGCCATGCGGGGGATTTCATGGCTGCTTTTGCGGCTTTGACGGCTTTGTCGATGTCTGTTGCGTCTGCGGCTTGGACTGTTGCGATTTCATTTTCGGTGCTGAGAATGTTAGTGAGGGTATGAGAAGAGGATTGAGAGGGGATTTACGCTGGGTCGATGGATGTGAGGGTTTGGTTGCTTGATGAGGAGACAAATTCATTGTTGATGAAGAGGCCTGTGGGCTGAGACCACTTTACGCCGTTGGGGGCTGTGAGTTCAATTGAGAGTGCCATTTTGAGTAAGATGAATGATGAGATGAACAGAATGTTCAAGATGAGAGGGCTTCTTGTACTTCAAAGATTATAGTACCCGACGTTAAGCAGTGACTCTGGTGATGAGAATGGAGAGAGATTCCGTCGCGGATGCCTTCTCTTTTTATCTCCTGCGCTGACGGGTTAGGGAAGTGAAGCCCACGACCTCCGCTGTAAATTACCCCGCATCCCCCACAGAGGGGCTAATCTGCAGCTGGGCAAAGAAGTGCACTTTTTGGCATCATCTCCATCCACATGCCATTATCAGCAACGCGCAGAGATAGAAACAGAGTCAGAGAAGATAAGAGAATATTCTTATTCAATTATCTCAATTAAGTAAGTATCTTAGAGGTTGGCCTTCTTCTTGGCCTCAGCCTCTTCAGCCACAGCTCTAGGAATTTCCTTATCCAATCCACTCTCACTTGGCTTCCACCCCAGAACCTCCGTGGCGCGAACGGGCTTGCTTCTAGCATTGCTGCCGAAAAAGACTGATCCCGCTGGCAGAGCTGTGTCGAGCTCGGGTTTCCATAGTTCTTCTACTTCTAGTGTATCAATGTGTCCTTGATCCTTTGCTGCCTGTGCTACCTTGTCTGAGATTTCTGCCCATGTCTGTAATTGTCAGCAATTGAACCTGAGTAAGCTGAGGGGACGTACCATTTCACCAACACCGGGCAAGTAAATGCCGTTCTCTCCCCAGATCTTGTCGCTATCATCGCCCTTCTCAGCCTTTTCAGCAAGAAGAACAAACAATCTCGCAAGATCAGCGACATGAACATTCGTCCAAGCAGCCAAACCCCTTCCACCCCTCACCGCATGCCCGCGCTCAATAGCAACCTTTGACAAAGCGGGGATTTGCACACTGCGCTGCTTAACAGGGCCTTCACCCTTGCCGTAAATAATAGGAGGGAAAACGATGGCGGTTTTAATAGAGGGTGTTTCTTGGGAGATTTTGAGAATGGCGTTGTCTACAGCTCTAGACTCGTGGGAGCGGATGAGATCTAGGATGGAGGATACGTCGTTGAGATCGTCATATACGGCGGATGAGGGTTCGCCGGGTTTGAAGGAGGATGATGAGAGATCTTTGATGGGGAGAAGAGATGCGCCAGAGATTTGAATCAAGTAAGCTAGAATTGTCAATTAACCATTAACTCCATCAATTGAGTAGACTTACCCTTGTCCTTGCTCTTCAGTCCCTCATGAATAGCCTTCAATGACCCAACATGTTTATTCGACGCGACATCTACCTCGTTAGTACAGCCCTTCACTTCAATCGGTGGTACATACTCAGAACAATATCAGCCTTTTCAGCTTCACTCTTCACAAGATCGCTGTCATCCAAGTCACCCACCACAGTGCGCACCTTGGGATACGCCTGTGACACCGTCTCTGCGGCGTGGCTGTCTCGTACGAGGGTGACGATGTTGTACTCTGGGTGAGACTTTGTCAATTGGTGGAGGAGTTGACCTCCGACGTAACCCGAGGCACCGGTACTATGAGTTGTCAGTGGGGTGTGATTAATTGATGTTGTGCTTCTTACAGAAAGATGGATGTCATGTTGTGTTTGGTGAGATCAATTAAGTGAGTCGTGCCAATTTGGGTGAGTTGAATTAGGTGGTGATGCCACTGAAGCACTACACTGAGGGGTATTTATGCCCCAGAACATTCACATTATTAATCTCACATTACAAATTACGACATTGCGGGGTGAAGACAGAAAGGTCTTGGCTATTGCAGAATTGATTGGCATTTAATAAGCATGTATTTAATAATGTTTTATCACAAGGGATTGCTTATCGCGGAAGCTTACTCTTTTAGAGAGCATGTACTAAAGCGTTGACCACTCGTGGAGACTTGCCTGTTTTTGAGAGATGTCCCAGATGGAGGTTGTAGACAATCATGCGGAATGAACGAATTGAGGGGATGGAGAAACATATAATACAGCCTCGTTGACAATTGATTCATTCATCATCCCATTCTCATTCATTATTCCACAGAAATTTATCCATTAAGAGTCAAATACACACAGTCAAAATGGCCCCTCAAGAACTCACAGGCATCCTCGTCGCCCTCATCACCCCGTTCAAGGCAGACGGCTCAGTAGACTATGAAGCCCTCGACGCCCACATCCAATCCCAGATCAGCGCCGGCGTCCACGGTCTCGTCCCCGGCGGCAGCACAGGCGAATTCACCGCCCTAACCGTCCAAGAGCGCAAAGATGTGCTCACCCAAGTCATCAAGTCCGCTGCTGGCCGCGTCCCTGTCGTCGCTGGCATCGGTGACCTTACTACCGTCGGAGTAGTTGATCTTGCTAAGCATGCTGCTGAGGCTGGCGCGGCGGCGACTATGATTGTTCCGCCTTTTTATGATGCGCCTAGCTTGAAGCAGCTGAGGGCGATGTTTGAGGAGATTTATAAGGAGAGTGGATTGCCGATTATGTACTACAACATTCCCAGTGCAAGCGGTGTTAGTCTTTCACCCGCTGAAATCGCGGGTTTGTCAGAGGTTGGAGTCAAGTATCTCAAAGACACATCCGGCAACGCCCCCGCCCTCACAGACCTTCTCTTCCACCACCACAACGCCATCACAGCCCTCAACGGCTGGGATACACTCACTTTCTACGGACTTTGTGCCGGCGCCAAGGGTTCTGTTTGGGGAACCACCAACATTCTTCCTGAACTGTCAGTTGAGCTGTGGAACGCTATTGCGAGAGATGGCGATATCAAGAAGGGACGGGAGCTGTGGAGCAAGATTTTCCCTGTATGCAAGTTTTTGGAGGCGCATCATTATGGTGCTGGTATTAAGACTGGGCTTGAGTTGAGAGGGTTTAAGACTGGTGGTTTGAGGAAGCCTTTTGAGTTGCTTGAGGGTAGTGAGAGGGAGGAGTTGGCGAAGCTTCTTAAGGATGCTGGTGTTAAGTTGGCTTAGATATGATGAGTTATTGTATGAGATTAAAATAGTAAAATAGACATGGTCACAGGCATCAAGCTATCATCGAGTAAGAGCTGTCATAAACACTAGCGATGAGAATCATTGAACATTGGAAAACTGTATATAGATTGGAACATCTAACTCACCCCTCCATAACCAAACTCTGCCAACTCATAGTCCAATCCCCCGTCTCTCTCCTCCGTTCCCAAATCAACGGCACAACAACCCCCGCCGGCCTCTCCGTAAAATAAACCCCCTTCTCATCCGTAACCCCAAGACACTTCAACGCCCTCTCCTGCAAATCCGGCGCAACAGCCTCACACCCCGCCACAAAAGCCGGCCACGCCAAACTCGTAGCAAAGTCCTGCTCATCTATCAATTCTGACAGGTACGGCTCTAGATAATCTAACGTTTTGCGAACCATGTCTTGTAATATCATGGCATTCATGTCGTAGACGCGCCGGTAGAAGTAGATTACCAACGCTTGGTGGATTGCTAGTGTCATGCTGCGTACTTGGGGGTGTGTAACGAGATTGTCGTCGGAGGTTGTTTCGGCGGGGAGGGTTGTTGGCCATGCCCAGATTCTGTTTTCGAGAGTCTTTGTATGTTTTGCCAAAGCTTCGGAAATAGCAGGATTACACCGTGCCGCACTCTCCAACCTCGCTTTCTCATTAGCAAGTGAGACAGTCTGACTTAGCAGCGTCATCAAACTCTCCGGAATTCCATAAATCACCGGATACAGCGTTTGGTTCCACCTCCCTTGGACTTCCAAGTGAATATCGTTGAAACCAATCTCATCAGTCTTTTCCAGCGCGGGATCAAGACCCATGTTGAGACCTTCTTCTGTGATGCGGAATGTGCGGCTAACTTCTATTTGGTTGTCGGAAGGGTCGGGGAGGGCGATGGACATGCTTTCTGATATTACGCGGAGGTGGGTGTACATGTGGTGTAAGAGACGGGTTTTGAAGGGGTTTTGGTTGGCGAGGCCGCGGAGACGGATGAGACGTTCTGCGTCGAGAAGAAAGACTCTGAAAGCTCGCGTACCATTATGTAGCTATCACGATTAGCCGTAAGGTCGAACATGATGAAAAGGGTGCTTACCGAAGTCATGGCCATAGCGAGTATAGCCATCAAAAGCTCCTTATAACTGGCCTGTCTCGGCCCAAACATCTCATGCTGAAGCGCCTGTCTGAGATGACTCTGCGCCCTCTCATGGTTCTTCAAGCCCACTTCTTTCCAATGCCCCGATCCTTCTGACATGTGCAGTTGCAAAGCGCTATGAGCAAGAAGAGTGTAGAATATCGATGAGCGAGTATGAGATGCTTCGTTCCAGAGGGAAAGTTCAGCGAATGTTTCCAGTGCGCAGGGAAGAAAGATGATTTCCCAGGGTGATTTGCGTTTGGCTTGCATTGTGGAGCGACCGGCCATGTTTTGGCGGTAGTGTCTCAATAATTGCTCTGTTTCTTGGGGGAGACCACTGGCACAAGTTGGTATATCTTTTGGTAGTGGAATCATATCTGTAACAGGTGCTGGGTCAAGGTCTTCTGCTTCGGGTTCAGGTGGTCCAATGACCTGTGATATAAATCCCGGACTAAAGAATGCAAGTCCTTCTGCACCCGATGGATCATCAATGAAGAAGTTCGGCATGGATTCATGATCTTCTTCGTTTAGACCAAAATTGGGGTCTAGTGATGCGGTAAAGATATCCATGTCATCACCAGGTAGTTGATCAGGCCAATCCTCTCGATGAATCTCCTCGATGAAGCCGTCTGTCTCGGGATACATACTAGTAAAAGTATTATCCGTGTTCGCGTCCGGTGAAAGTTCAACCGTAACAGCCGGAGAAGACTCTTCAACAGATTGAAACACTCCAAAAGGACCTTTGATGAGAGCAGACTCAATACTCCTCTCACAAGCAGCATCAATATCAGCGAGAAGCGAAACAGCCGTTCTTCGTCCCAGACTTTGTGATAGTTCATCGCTCATCACCTTGCGTTGCGTCTCTACAGCCAATTAGCATCCACTGAACGGATAGTAGTACCCGGGGACATACCGGAGAAGAGTGGATACCGATACTCGGAGCCCCGATGACTCTGCTGCAACTCCGGCTTAACACCATCATCCGTAATCCAGAACAATTTCGCCCCGTAACCTCCGCAGTTTAAGCCCAGACGTTGACACGTGCCGCATTCGGGCTGTGCTTCGTCGCATTTTGCGTGTCTGCTTCGACAGGTGCGACAGCCTGTGAAGGTTCTGGTGCGTTCTACCTTTGGCATCTCAACAGCCCAAAACAATGCAACCAAGAGTAAGGTGAGTATCAGATTCAGAAGGTAGTTATCGAGAAAGGCAAGTGGAGAAAGAACTTCCAAGAAATTAGAAAAAGAATCGATCTGAAAAGAGAAGACGATGTGCTATTATGACCTTCTCGAGTATCTGAGACGCATGGCGAAAAGGGAATGTTTCCGCGGATGAGGAAAGTGGGGCGCTGATTACGGGGTGGCCGCTGGGAATGGATGCATCTGAGTTCAAGCTAGCAATGGCCAATGGAAACAAGGGAGGACATCTTGTCTGAGTTTATAAATACAAATTGCAGAAAGACATCCAATTAAAACAGCTTGGTACTGTGGTC